>OX335692.1:6046875-7261250 GCA_946894065.1 Acleris literana
TAACAATTTTGGTGGTACATAATTAGTAAAATCGTTATATCTTAAAAAACACTTGGTATAACAAAGGGCCATTTTAACACTGTTTTTATAATGACTAATGACGTCACTTAAACGTTTAATTGTAAACCCTACTAAGAAAATAAAAAATACCACCAAAATTAGGATAATTTGACGCTTGTTGAAATTCACCCAAATTATTATTTATTGTTTATTTATTAACCAAAAATTACATAATGTTCTTAAAAAAATATGTACACATGTTCCCTAGGCCACTGCCACAGTGAATGGTGCCCATAATGCTAGCTGCATTTCCTCGCTGGATAGCTATTGCTAGCCGTTGGCCGAGGAAAGAGCCAGCCCTATGGTCACCTGAGGCACGTTTTTTAATTCTTGAAAAGCTTCCGTGCCTCCAATTTAACATGTATGAAAAAAAAAAATTACTTGGACATATTTTAACAACTTACAGAACAAAAGAAGTTCAGTTTCAGGAGTAGAAACGATCCATGCATTTAAAGCCCCAAGATAAAAAAGATAAAAAAAGCATAAAAGAAATTTATTCAGTAAGGTCAGAAGCACCCTGTATATTTGTTATATAATTGGTTTTTTAAACACATCGAAATTTTGCAATTAATTTGGTGTAAAATGAAAATGAGTACCTACAATCTGTGAACACTAAGAAGTTACTTCGGGTTTAAACTTCTCTCTCACTCTCTGTAAATAAGAGTGTTTTAGAGCGAGTGATAGGCAAGTATAAACCCGAAGCACCTTCTGATCTATCGCACTGTACATTAATTAATTGTTAAATACCCGTTATTTTCGCATTCGGAAGGAGAATTTTTCCGCTCGCTTATGCTAGTTTACCAAAATACAGTCCATCAGTAACTGAGAACATCACGTAAATACGTATTCACCAAAATGGCCGCCTATTCATGGAAGGGGCATTCAAGTAAATCACCCTGGACCAATGGAAATGGCCCGTTTGCCTTAATATCAGTCATAGTTCTTTTGATCCTAAATTAGGGTCAACCTATAATGGAGACCTTAATATTCTTGATTTATTTAATATTCTTACTTATTACCTGTGCCTGCAAGTCTGCTTAGAATTGGTTAATAGATTTTACATTGCGAACGGTCCAATTTTGTGGCATAAAATATATAGTAATCTATCGTCGGTGATACTACAAAACTGCGTAGAAACAAATTTATGAAGGAGCAAAATGCACCTTACTGACTTAATTAGTAAGATGCATTTTGCTCCGTAATAAAAATGTTATTTATGTGGTTTTTCAGTTTCACTGACGCTATGTCGATTAGGTGATGTGTTAAATCATGGTGATATTTGTTTCTTTATCCTATTTAAAATAGTGTATTTATTTCCTTTTTTTCTTTTTACCTTATGTCTGTTTTTTTGTACATTTAGGCATGCGTTGATTTTATTAATAATATCTCAATTGCTTAATGGTTAACTAGAAAAATATTTTTATATTTATGCACGTTCTTCTCCTTTATAAATGAGTAGTACACTCTGTCTACTCGATACATAAGCAGTCAGGTCTTTTTTAAAGGGACAGTCTCCCACAAATTGACCTAGTCCCAAACTAAGCCCTAGGCTTATGCTATTGGTAATAGACAACATATATATATATATATATATATCGACGGTAAAAAGCGTAAACGCTGTAACCCGCAAAATCAAACTTTACACCAGAGCCAAAAAACTTTTGAAATTTTACAAAAAAAAACATATCTTTTTTTTTATTTGAGCGATCGGTGCCATTTTTAAACTACATATGTATTTTCAAATTCCCTATTAGACCATATGCCTGTCGTGTACCAGAAGTGACTAGGTTTCTTTTTAGTGTCGGTTACAGCAACCTGACTTTTTTTTTCAATACGATAAAACGCTGTTAATGATTTTGTTAAATGTATGGAAAGGTAATAATCAGTTTGATTTCTAATAAGCGTAAGTGATGTAACCACCATTCTTTAAATGTTGAGCACTGCCTAAATTGATGTTACGCTGCAGTGCTTGCAGTTTAAAAAAATCATAATTGTATTCAATGATAGATGTCAAAAAAGGTTATTGATATTAAAACGACGTAAATATGAGATAACATGTATTAATCCTTTTTTTAAATGTTATCCTAAAGAATTAATTAATACGAATGTGTTTGTATGTGTATGTAAATATATTTTCAATCCTCCATTAGATATAAACATCCGAACATGTACATATAAATATATACATGCTTATAAACATTTACAATACAAGTCTAGTTGAAAAAAAAAAGAAATACATTTATTTTAACGATAATTATACATCGCTACAAACACTTCGTATAAAAGAAGTATATTATTATGATAAATTAAATATCACAAGTTAACTTACTCATGAAATAAAGTCAATTAAAATTAAAAACATCAATGTTTAACAAACTGAAAAGTTTAAGATACTATACTAGCGTTTCTTCAAACTAATAACTATTATCAAAGTATTGTTAAAATTCGTAAAGTAGTTTTAATTACTTATAATTATGTAAAGCAACACTTAATTCTCAGAATTTATCATACATACTAAGTAGTTACTATTTAAATGAAATAAAAATTCATTAGTATAGTATTAACTATTCACATTATTTACACTGGTTTACTATTAAAATAGATATAATTACATTTTAAACTTTTGTTGTCACGCGGTGAAAGACCGTTACACCACACACAACTTGATCCCACGGCGGTCTCAGACTGACTGATCGGGGCGGTAAGCCGTTACCCACACAGCATGAGCGCGTATTTAAAATACGGTAAACTCAAGCGATCAATAATAAGCAATCGTTTAAGAAATGAGGTAAAGGTCAGTAATATTTTTGCGTATTACTTCATATTTGGTGTAACTTGTGAGTATTCACATTATGGTGTCTGATTAAAACGTAGTAAATCACTATCATCTAAATATATTTTACAGAAAACGTAGTAAGTGTAGTGTCACTTTTTTTTTCAATACGCGTAAACGCTGTAAATGACAGTGGAAATGGTTTTACGCACGCAGTAACCTACTGGACTCGAAAAATTTGTAAAATATGAATTGGTGTAAATGCAAATGCAAAATAAAGACCTGTTTTTTGGCGGCTTACAGCAATTAATTTTGCTATATGTCAAAAAAGTACATTCAATTTCAACGCTGTACAGAATTTTCTAATCGTCGTAGAGCCACGAGACCCGGACCATTCGACGCAGAAAAAAAATCTGATTCCGAATATGCAAAAAAAAATTTTTGGTACATTGTGGGTTACAGCGTTTACGCTTTTTACCGTCGATATATATATATATATAATTAGGGGAAACTGTTGTACCCCGGACATAGTTTTACCTCGGACAGTTGACAATATTTAAAGTATCCCGCATTCTTCAAAAAGAAATATATATGTCATTTGAACCATTATCTATTAAAATGAAAGTAAAGTTAGCACGAAACTCGAGAGCGGCGTGTGCGTCGAGAAAATTACAAAAATATAAAATTTGTTACAGAAAATGAGTTTTTTGAACTTTATTATAAATTCGTTTATTTAGTGTTTCGCATATATATGATAAAACTGAATAATGCATGCTAAAACTATATTAAATAGCTATCAGATAGTGCAGTCGTTTCATCCTAACTTTTAGACGAAGTGCGTGTACAAAGGTTACTTTAAAAAAAACTTGCTTTGTTGTACCTTGGACACCGAACTTACGTTGTACCTTGGACTACGGACTAATGTAGAAAAGTTCCAAAGTGTTCTAATTCTTACATTATTTTGCATTTTTTATGACAAGTTAAATATTTTTTACTATTTTAGTTGTTGATTACATTTTTGTTTATGTTTTTAATTGTTCTCAGGGAGATTTTCCATTTGTTTTAGGAGAGTGGGAAAATATGGCCTTTTCTTGTAAATTTTATTAAGGAACCTATGAAAAGGTATAAAAAGTCTTCGTCCGAGTTGCCTTTTGTATCCTTAATAACTAAATACTAGATGATTATTTTCTGTTTTCTTGGCTAAAATGGTATTTGCCCAAGGTACAACACCGAGTGTCCAAGGTAAATCAGGGGTGTTGTACCTTGGACACTTTTCCCTTTTTTTTCTATCAGCCTGTCCCGTCTAAACTAACTAAAGGATCGTTTAATATCATATCCCGGAATGTAGTACAATAGTACAACTTTACATATTTGCACATTTGCCAATTCTGAAGCATCTCGTTTTTTTTCTAAAAATCAAAGAAATGTAAACTGTCCGGGGTACAACAGCTTCCCCTATTATTATTATTACTATTTAAGAGTTCATCTGAACATACTGAGTTTTGACACATTTTCCTGCTCAACTACGCATGATATATATATTTTAATGTTAAATTCATTGTTTTATATAATGCTAGGTTAAGTTCTATAATTGTATAAGTAATTTAAAAAAAAAAGACTGACTGTTGAGTTTCTTGCGGCGTTTCTTCTCAGCAGTGGTCTCTTGCGAAGCGCTGGTAGATTTTTGACGTGTAAAAGTGCCCGTGCGGCCTACTTACTGAATAAACATCTTTTATCTCTTTTTTTTTATCTTAACTAAATAGAAAATATCCAAGACACAAAAGCAAATACTCGTGCTCATCACACAAATATTTCCCTTACCGGGAACCCGGGACCGCAGCGCTAGCTTCGTAGGCAGGGTCACTTCCAACTAGGATACCGCATCGTCAATGTTATAGCTTTTGTTAATAAACAAAAGAAGGTTTATATAACGTAATATCAAAGTTAACACAAATCTCGTTCTTAGGCGTCGTTTCCCCGAAGATCACCCAAAATAGGTCAAATTCACGCGAAGATGTGAACAAGGAAACAAGGCAAACAAATTGTTGTACCCGGCCGATCGTTTGATGTGTAATGAGGCTCGAAGGAGTGACATACTGTAAGCACTTACACTTGAATATGGGGGGTTTTACACTTTGCGAGATTTTAGGGTGATTACACGAAGCGACTTGTAATTCTGTGTAAGAGTAGCTTGGCTTGTTTGACGCTAGCTTTTAGCTGATCTTGGAGAAGGCCAACGAACACACAGGCCACCTGCCCCTATTTCATAATCTTGACAATTATAGGTGACAGGAGACAATTCACTGTACATTGCAAAGTTAACAAGCTTCCAAATCATGGGGATTTGTATGAGCTGCGCCATGTACACTAAAATGTCACCTGTCATGTAATTGACAGGATGGTAAAACAGGGGTTGATGGTATGTAGGATCAGTGACCTATAGATATTTGCAATTTCAAGACTACAATCCTAACACTGCAAATGCGTTTCCAACCCTAAGGACTACGATGGCCTCTATGCTAGTAATTTCACCGGTAGTCTTACCCACACACTGGAACATAACAATTCGAATACTGCTGCTTAGCGGTAGGTCTAAGGGTAAGATGGTGGTAGCGATTCAGTCCTACCGTCAGTGATTATATACCTAGTTCAGGAGGTTCGCTACCGGAATGATAATACTAGCATAGCAGGGCCTGGACACATCACCACGGCACGACGTCGTTAACGTGAAACGACGCGGCGCCGTAAAAAAGCACGTTGCTGCGACGTGCAGATACACGCTGCCGTCATTCATTATAAAGTGCAATATTAAGCCCAATGTCCTGCGCGTAGAGTTTAAAATAGTTGAAGCCGTTGTCACACGGCACCGTGTATTTGCACGACGCGGCAACGTGCCTTTCTACGGCGCTGAGCCGTTTCACGTTAACGACGCCGTGCCGTGGTGTTGGGGCCAGGCCCATAAAGGAATTCCATGTTAGTCTTCGGGGTTTAGTCATTTGACGTCTTAGAATTGCAGTATTGAGAATGAAAATGTCTCAGATTAAAGTTATCAATCGCTATCAATCAGTACCTGCGTGCAAGTATCCTTTCCTTGAAAAAAAGTTGATAACAGATGGAATGACAATATTTTTAAACGTTTGTAAACAATAAACTTCAGTCCTTGGGGTTTTTTTGTAAAATCTGTTTTGTTAGGCGTAAGATTGTGCTATATATTTTGTTACTTGTCTCTATTGGGGATCGGCAGCGGAGTCCAGAGTTGCCAGTAAAAGTTTATTAATAGTACTAATTCCAACATAGAACTTGATCGTACAGTCACGAGACTAAAGGTACCCACCTTAGGTCCAAATTCAATCTGACATTCTACAACAATAAGGTTCTCGTATATCTAATGACATTGACGACTTCAAGCATATCTTTCTTGAAATGGGCCCGAAATTAACAGTGTAAATCCTTCGCAATCTTAATTTTTGGCTGTAGGTAACGAGTATCGGAATCGAAATCAGAATACCACATTATCAGTAATAATTATGTAGTGTGCAAGGTGAGAAACACTAGAGAGCTTTGAGATTGTTCTCTTTCAATACAAAATGTTCAAAATATTCTTAAAAGTTCTAAGAATTTCTCATTAGAAACTTTTACAATTTACGAAGTTTCAAAGTTAATTAATAATATTAAGACAGAAAACGTCATCGTTCGTGCAATTTTTTTCTCGCCTTCTCTTTATCAGCTGTAACGAGTATTTTAATCAAATTCGGAATACACTCGTATCATCGGAAAATAGGTTAAGTACCAATTTTACCAAACGATGTTAAATTTAATCCATGTTAATCGACTGTTAGTTCATACATTTTGACAGCTGTTAACGCTCTAATCGTCTGTTACGAGTAAGTGGTTAACATCGTATGGTGAAATTGGTAATAAAGGTACCATAATTATCAGGTAGTAATTACCGATAACATTCTCATAAAACATTGAGAGAATGGAGAATGTTCACTTTCCATACAAAAATTAATAACATTCTTAGAAGTTACCGAGAATTTGTCATTAGAATTTAAGAAATTTCTCATTGGGACAATGCTTGCCAGGAGAATTAAGTCAACTTATTATTAGGGTCTAATCACCTGTATAGCAACGATGCCGTTGGCCTAGTCAGTAGTGACCTTGCCTACAAAGCTAGCTATCTTGAGTTCGAATCCTGGTATAAGGGCAGTATGCGATTACAACTTTGTTAGTCATTGAGGTTTTCCATGAATTTATGTCATTAAGTAAATCATCCTCATCCTTCTGTCCTTATCCTACACTAAGTATGGCAGCTATAACGTAATTTTGAAATTACGTTATCGAATATTGTAAGGTAATGCGACCCAAATTTGGAACATCTTCCAAAATTAACAGCTATCATCGCTGTCACCTACTACCACAGGTAATGCTGGTCATTGCCTACGGGTTTTGAACGCATAATAGAGGACTTATGACATGTGTGTTGATAAACGTACATTGTAAAGTGCCCTTCGCCATCTGAGCGAGTTGTAGCATGCCTTCCCTAGCAGCGTATTGGCAAAGTGCTCTGACGAGTGAGCTGTCGGTAATTTGTGAATCACTTCTTAAGATTTGAGAGGATGCAGCCGAGTTTTCATAACATGAATAATTTCATCAAATAATTAAGGTCGCCTTTGTTTGGTAGAATTTTATTCGAAATAATTGTTTAAGGCAAAAATAAATGTTTTAAAAAACAAAAAACCGATTTTAAAAACGCAAAAAAATAACTTCTTTAAAATTGTAGGCACCTAATAGGTTAGTCCAACTGAAGTCGGCGACCACAATATTTTCAACAAAAAGCTGAAGCGAGGCGGTTTTTTGTTTTTTAAAACATTTATTTTATTTTTTACTTTTTAGTGATCATAATACGCTGTTACGTAATCCCACTAATTAGTTAATATGAAACTTTAAGACAATTGCAAGCGCGCCGCAAGCAACGCCGCGGAAAAGTCATACTCATATTTCAACAAGTAAATATTCTTCGTTGTAGTCGCTCAACTATCTTAATCGAGATATCTTATCGCCACCCTTGAAATCGGTACCGTTTAGGAGTTCCGGTGGCCGTCTGTGGTCTTCATCATCAGTTTCACTTCACCAAATGATACTTTTTGAATGCAAATGCTAGATTTGTTACTAAAAGTACTAAAATCGCTATATGTTTGCCTACAATATTTGAGGAGTTCCCTCAATTCCTCACTGATCCCCTCATCAGGTACGGATTTGGTGACAATGAAATCACCTCGGGAGTATACTCTATCAAACCAAAAAAATTTTTTTTAAATCGGTTTACAATTGACGGAGTAATCGGTGAACATACATAGAAAAAAAAAGATACATACAGTGGAACATATAACCTCCTCCTTTTTTGAAGTCGTTTAAAAATAGCTTATAGCACAAGGTGTCTATAAGCAGAAACGCATTATAGCATAGTATTGTTTTGCAGAAATCATAACGCATGTACATTTAGTCGGTCGAATAATCGTTAGTCAAATGTTCGTAAGAAATAAACAATGAAACACAAGGCAAGGTTAACTGGAAGAGATTATTCTGTAAATATTATATTTGAATACATTAATAACATACATTATGTATAGTGCAACCATTTTCTTAATAGCGATCGGCAATCTTCGTTTTTCTATGACACACGAGTGACAAATATACTGTCAGTTGCGAAAGCAAGCGTGATACCGTGACAGAAGCGCGTGGAGCTAACCCCATGTGCTTCTGTTTAGTCCACCAGAATCTCTATAACCGAACAATTGTCCTCGCGTGTGATATCCATGGACTTGTTTCTCTAATAAGTCCATGGTGATTGTCTAAAACTCGATACTGGCGAAATACAACTTGTTAAACACAAGGAGTGAAAGCCATTAATTAAGGAAAAAAAAAAAAAGTTAGCCAGCCGAAAGCTATTAAGAAGCTGGAAATGTACATATTTACTATAATTCTAGTATTGTAGTACTGTTAGGCGATGGACTTGCAACCTGTCACTAATACGCTGGTAAACATCTTAGCCTAATTGTGCAAATTGTAGTTATAGAATTATCAACAAGTTTTTAGAGATGTTAGTAATTCTGTAGCTCTGCCTACCCCACTCATATTCGATCCCACGAAGGCGTTAGATTATGTATGTATGTACTATAATTCTGGCGCCCGCTGAAACTACCGCCATGGCCTGGGACGTGAAGGTCACTTTCAAAGCGCGCTATTCGTCGTCTACTGACGTGTCGTGACGTGTCATGTTCACCGTCATTCACCAAGTCCTTGCTGTCTTAGTGATGTCTTCCACCTATTGTGCCCTTTATCAGCCAGTGCTTCTGTCAAGTTCGATGTCGCCACTTTAATGTATACCTTTTTGATCCGCTTGTCGTCTTCTCACAACATGACCTGCCCGATCCACAATCTAAACTACCGCAATCAGCAAATTTAGATTTCAAATCTACCTGCAAAGAAGTTCTCGAACTTTCTTTTTACAGGCAAAGTTGACTTCCCCATCAACTTTTGCATTTTACGGCTTAAGGTATAAATCGCTGAGCTAAAACTAAACTTTAACTATCTATTAATTTAATATGCCGTAAATATCATCAATAAAATCTTTTTATTCGCGCTTTAAGAAGCACTCAGAGTAAGTATACAGTTCAATAAAGGCTATAACTGGCATTTTAATCGATTGACTCGTAAAAGAGTATTATAAGGCTCAGTTTTGTTACTTTTAATGTTTTATTTATTACAAGAAATGCCGTTAAGATTAGAACACTAAATTTTTGTGGTTTTGACCTCCTTTTGATAATGAGAATGATAGTAATAAATGGGTTATGGACTCAGTTTATTTTGGCTTCGATTTTGGCTGCCTCGTTAGTAATTCTATAGCTACTCGACCATAACTATATGCATTATTAGTATTTTGCATTTGCGCAATATCTTATCTAATAGGCCTAATATATTTTGATGCATAGGCGGAAAGTTTTTCATTTGACACGAGTAAAAATGACAGTTCCGCATGTGTATCAAACGACGTTTTTTAACAGATTTGCGAAAAATTGTGTATCTGTGTATCTGTGTATTTGTGTATGTGTGTATGTGTGTATCTGTGTATGTGTGTATCTGTGTATCAAGCTATACAAATATAGGTCATATAATTTGTATAGTTTCAATGCTGAATGATGTGTGTACTTAGTACAATCAAATTAAGTGCATGAGCAAGCAAACTCTTTGGATGCTCGGCTTGTAACAAAGTATTCTAAAAAAACGGAAAATTAAAACGCACTAGTGCGAAATATCCAAATTTCCACACGACTTGCAAATAGAAAAAATAAAAAGCACTAGTTTGAAAAATCCAACTTTTCACATAATTGCAGCTACGCAAAGTGCTACTTTTTGAGCAAAAATATTATAAGTACTAATTAATTAATTTTTAATGGTTCTTTGAAAGTTCCTTCTTTTCCGCAACAATAGACAACTACCCCTACGCGGACGGAGTCCGAAAAAAAGTTAAAACATCAATTGTAAAATTTAAAAAATACCAATAAAATTATAATTATTATTATCATAAATATAATAAAATTTAAACTACCGCTTTTCAAAAAAATCAAATTAAAATTTGATCACGACATATACAATATTTTTTTTTTAAGGCAAAACAATAAAAGATGTTTTTTTTACCGTTTGGGCAGTACTTGAAATGGTCAACACACACGCACACGCACGCATCTGCCCACACACGAATACGTACACACACACGCAGAGATTTCATTTTGGTTTACAAAACCTGACACGTTACAGGCAGTAAAAGGGACAGAGGTATACGACTCGTATAACTCCATCCCGTTCACAAACGACGGGTAAGCAGGTTCTAACATGTAATAAGCCTGGTGAACTTAAATTTTCGCTGTAACACATTATGAAACATTTTCGTAGTCAAATTTTAGAGTGTGATCCTTTTTAAACACGGGTTATATTCATAATTAGAAAATATTCTTTTTATGGTTTCCTTAAAGCTACTCAATACATTAATACCTTGTCTGCCAGCTACCTACTCGTACTCGTAGTCTACTCTCTATTTACTCGTAGTTTGTACTTAACAATACTATGAGTATAGCTAGCAGTCATAGCAGTCAGTCAAAAGAAAAGAAAAATAGATTTATTCACTACACACATAAGACACAGAAAAAAAAAGTAAAGACAGAAAACAGCAATAAACAAGTAGTGAGTGTGTCTTCGCGGCAGTGTATCGGACACTGGCTCAGCATAATGCTGTGGTGTTACCTGCAGCGCTGATTTTCAGCCAGCTCTGAGTGTGACCGTAATACAATAATATATACTACCAAACAAATACTTATAGATAGTGACAGAATAAATACAAAAACTACATGCAAATACCGTACAGAAACATAATATTTAAAATATACCTACTTAGCCAGTATACAGCATCGACCATTTGGCACAATTCAATAAACAAAAAACAAAAAAAATAACAAAAAAAACTAAACTATAATTTAAGGACAAAGTGCTGGTTGGGAAATTATGCTTATGTTTTTTAAATGAACACAACGGGCACACACTCATCGAAATGTCAGCAAATGCCAGAAGTATTGGCAAGTCGTATTAGCATTCCTATCGTTTTTCATCCACTTTTTATTTGAGGTTACTATTTGCCTTAAGTTACAAGTGGGAGCTGAAAGTTACGTAATTTATGTAAATATTAGCTGTTGCCCACGACTCCGTCTGCGCAGAACAAATAAAACTTACCCTATGTTACTAGAGGCTCGAACAGACTGCCAGCGGGACGGTAGCGGGGCGTGATGAGCAGAGGTCGGAATAGGTAGTGCATATTAACCTAAACTTGTTGCATCTTCATTCAATAACGTATTACTGTCTCACTCACGCATGAATGAACATGAGTCAAGTTTAGGTTAATAAGCACTACCTATTCCGACCTCTGGTGATGAGTGAGTGATGCGGGCGGGACGCCCGGTCACACAGAGCAAGCGCGCATCGTGCCGGCCTTGCGCCATCAACCCGCCAGCATCGCGCGCGCGTTTCGCTTTCATCGCGCGCGGTTCCCGCCCGCATCGCGCTCTCCCGCTCACTCTTTGTGGTTTGGTCATTCGCTTTGCGCTGCGCTGTTTGACGTCACACTGACTGGTATGGAAATATCGCGCTGCGCGCCCGCGACGGTGCTGTCTGGCCGAGCCTTAAGGGATAATATAGCATTGTAATGGTGAAATAATTTTTGAAATCGCTCCGGTAGTTTTTGAGTATGAAAAATACAAATCTTTCCTTTTTTAGGGTTCCGTACAAAAAATGATAAAAACGGGACCCGTATAGGATCACTCGTGCGTCACAGTCAATTTGCTCCGAATGTACTGCACTAAATCAGGTGAAATTTAGTAGGATGGTGTAATCCTTTGACCCAAACACAGATGTAAGTAAATAAATAAATTGGTGCCGTCACCCTAAACTTTCAGACTGATACGATATCATGGTGATCTGATGGCAACAGGATTTCCCTTCTATTAACGTTGATCAACAAAAATACTCGTTAGTTAAGTGTAAATGATCATGATACAAAGAAAAATGTCGGCGGCAGCATAAACTAATACTTATTTTTTGACGTGATAACATCTTATAAATCGATGAACGCCGGCTGCACGCACGAAAAAGTGTCACGTTCCGCCTGAGCCGAGCGTGCAAGCGAGAGCGCGGAACAAGCGATAGAGATGCACGATCGGCCTAAGCGTTCGGCTTGTGTGTTATCATATGACGTTATCACGTAAAACTATCATCCGTAAACCGACTTTACAGACAACCAGACAGTTATTTTGTGACAGAAACAAAAATGAGAATAGTCCCAACTACTTTGATGACGTACTAATAATCGCCACCCACTCCTAAACTGTACCAACCTTTTTATTCGATCTACAAACTCCCCGAGCAAAGGTTCACAACGTTTCACGTAATGTTTTCTTTCAGCTAAGGCATTTGATTAATGATCTTTCGGTTCTGGCTGGAGTAATATAGGAGGTACGTTTAATTATCACAAGAAACAAATATTACACGGGAAAATGTGAGTTTATTTTTATGTCTCTGACGAAAAATGAGGGTTGTTCTGCCTGTGGCACCATAACTTCCAAACAAATAAACTGATTTGGTGGTGGTTTTTTTTATTTAGTTAAGTTTAATTTGAATGATTCTTAGCTAAGTTTCATAATGAAGAAATGGACTATTTAAGAGATATCAGGGAAAGTGGGGGTTCCCTTTATTTAAGGGGTTTTTATTGGTTTTTAGTTATCTACTGATATTAAAAGACTGGTCAAAAGTGCGCATTACATGAGCCTGGTTCACATAAACTTAGCATTACTGAAATCATACAATAACGGTTAGGTTAGGTTAGGTTACGTGACACGAGTGTGGCGCACTAGTCGATGTTGTGCGACACACCGTGGAGGAGTGCTCCGCATGGGGGCCTCAGAGGTTCCTGCTCACTAACAACGTGGGCGGGGACCTCTCGCTGCCGAGCCTAATCAACACCATGCTCGGCAGCCGAAGGGGATGGAGGGCGGTAACTTCCTTCTGCGAAGCAGTCATCTCGCAGAAGGAGGAAGCGGGGCGGGACAGAGAGACTTTCGCCCTCGCTGACCCGCTCCTCAGACGACGGAGGGGAAGGGCAAGGCGGCGCTACGCGCACCTTCTTCCCCCACGGTAACAGTGCGCCGGCCGAAGGGGTCAAGGGACCCTTTCGTCCACCGGGGCGTACCGGAAGTCTGAGGGTGCTTTAGTGAACCAAGGCACCCTCCCGGAGTCGTTGGCGTCGAGGTGCCACAGCCGAGTGCGCTTGTCCGTGGTCGCGTGGCACCTCCCTGAAGGACGCAGATGGTTCACCGCTGGGTTTTTAGTGGGTATTCCGGCCGTTCTCGGTTGGTGAGTCCCACATAACCATCCCAGGTCCCCCTGGACCTGGGTGGTATACGTAAATGCATTTCCCCAGCGAGAAAAAAAAGATGTGACATAATATTAGCAAAAATTGGACAAGAAAGTAAGGCGTTTGTACTCCAATGCTCCTCAATGGCCAACACTCAAAAAAATGAGAGCCAACAAAGAGAGATTTTCACTTAGTTGACAAAAAATTATTACAATAGTTAAGATATTAGTTATATCAACCAAAGCTGATAGTTAACGACAGCAATTTCTTATATGATTCAACTAACATCTTAGTTGATGTATCTAACGTCTTAGTTGATGTATCTATCGTCTTGTCAGGCTCGTATGGGATCAAGACCCTTTTGCACAACAATCAAATCACAAGCTTGTTGCAAGCGACCAACTATTTTTTTCAGTGAATGTTTGTTGCGAGTTTTCAACATTGTGACAGCAATAAAATAGTATTTCAGGGATTGTAAATTCTTGCCAATGTGTAATTCTTGCATGGTTGCTGAACGAAGTTCTGAAAACAAAGAAACGGTGATACCCATTTGTAAAATAAACGATTAGCCTTACTTGATATTCATTCAGAAAATGAACAAAAATCCGTAGAATTAGCTTTAAAATTACATACTTGCGATAGTCCGGACATGGAGTCATCAAAATGTATAAATTATTATCTATTCAATATTTTATCGTCCTATAAAACAATAACTTACAAGTTTTATATTGTAATGTATTTAATACCTTATTCATCTGATGTTTAGAGGATAGGCCGTAGTCGTATGCCACTTTGTTATAAAGCTTAAGATCGCTTACTCATGTTATAATGTATTATTTTGGTTCTTATTATTTTCGGCCATTTATTGTTTTTTACTCTCGTTTCTATTTTTGCAATCAAATCCATTTATTTTTCTAAACATTTATTTTCTAAACATATCGATGGGTCCTACGTAAGTTATGGTAACTTGAAATACGCAACTTTACAGGAGAGCAGTTTAAAGTTGAAAATTGATGCCGTAGATCCATTTTTTAATGGATCCTGTTAAAATTTGGTACGAATGTCAACAATAATTTAGTGTGTAAACTTATCTTACTAATATTTTAAAAAAGCCCTTGGTTTGGCTGCGATTGTTCTTACGATACTTTTAAGTGTATTAAAGGTTTCGATAAGTATTGTTTGTGATACTAACCATGTTGTACGTCGGAATAGCTTGCGCATAAAATATCGTAAGTACAACAAACCATAACTTACGTGGCAATAGTGCTATCCTAATGTAGAACATACCACAATGTACTACGGGAAGTTAAACCAAAAATGTATAGAATCTTAAAAAAAATATACTTTAATTGTTATTTTAAGATGGATAAGTATTAAAACACATTACTTCAGTTAAAAAACGTTTATTTATATTGACAAAATATTTTGTATTCTTCGGTGAATAGATTATCTCTTTTTGTTAAAGTACCTACCTACTAATAGTATTTTTTGAGATGGTTTTAAATGTTGATAAGCACCGAATTATGTACTAAATGCGCTTAACCTTAACCGCAGTTTTAATGAGATCAATTTAATACCATAACAAAATCCACACTTATTTTGATGCCACACGAATAGGACAATATAATACCTTTGAAGTCGGGGTTGGATGATAACAGATGTAAACAAATTAGTATTGTTTGACACATAACCACAATATTTCTGCAAATAAGATATGATTTAAAAAAACGTATGGTTAATAGTTATTCAATCTTAAGCTGAATGTAAAAGTAACAATCAAGCGCGTGCATCGTGTACCTCACGCGACGTTCAAAAGTACGTGATTATGGTGTAATAATGGTAAACAGACCCGTTTGGTTTTGTTTTGTTTTATCATTTCTATTGACCCCGAATTTATATCCAGAGGGGTTACTATGACGTACTAAAGCAGTTCAAATTAGGATGAAAGAAAGTGACAGAGCTATAGCAGTTATACAGCTCTGTTCCTTTCTCTCAACCTAAGCTGAACTGCTTTAGTATGTCATGGAAACCCCCAGTTCTTAAATCATAATATCATCATAAATTTAATGAGATCAGTTTAATACCGAAACAAAATCCGCAGTTATTTCGAGGTCAAACGAATATAAGAGCAATAATAAAACAACAATAATCATATTATGAACAAACAAAAATTCTAAACAATTCTAGACAAAATAAATGAGTCTTAATTTGTACATTAATCTAATTTGGCGATAAACACTGGTAAACGTTAGGACTTATGTATTTGTACTAATTTATGTTTAATTTATAAAAGTCTTAAAAAAAACACTTTGAGTCCTTAAGATTGAACCTGGTTACTGCATACCTCTAAACTTAATAAATCATCATTTGGACTTAACAGAAGCGCGTGGAGCTAACCCCATGTGCTTCTGTTTAGTCCACTAGAGAAAATACTCTTTTACCGAACAATTGTCCTCGCGTGTGATATCCATGGACTTGTTTCTTTAATAAGTCCTTGGAAGTGTCTATAAGTAACTGGACATTGGCAAGATACATTCTAACAGGAGTGAAGGCCATAAATTAAAATTAGAAATCATTAATGTTTGCTTTCGAAATAGACAAACGATTTGAATAAAAAGGAGTGCGAGATGATGGATCTGATTTATTTGCTATATAGTCTGTATTTCAACAGCTTTTCCCCAAACCGGAATACTGTACGACATAACACTACGAAAATAACATAAAAAGCGAGCTGCCTCAACATTGGTGAGTTGCCTGATTTTCCTGACAGCATACTCGTAAGCTGCCGAACTTAATTTACCTGGTGGTACTGCAATACTCCACTTCATTGCAAGTTTTTGTCTATAGTTATCCCTAAGAAAAGCACCTTATCTCCAACCATTTAGAAATATTCCGACCTATACCTCTAGATTCTACCGGTCTAACATTAGGCAAAGCAAACTTAATATAATTAATTTTCTTAGCATTGAGTAGCAAATTGTTAGTAGTAACGACCTGGTTACGAGCACGCCACTATTAGAGGGTATCGTAGCGCAATGTGATAAAAGGCTAAAAACACTTACCCCCTTACTAGTAAACGTTGAGTAACGGTAGTATAGCTATACAATGTTTTGTCATTATTTGTCAAATTAAAATCTCACAATGACAGATAAGGACAAAAAAATGTATAGCTATACCACCGTTACTCAACGTTTAGTAAGGGGGTTTCAATATAGAGGTGTACTTAAAGAAAAAATCGTGCCTCTTATAACCCAAAATCATACCCAAGTCAGCGATTCTAATAAAACCAATAAGCTTACTCTGCGCCAAGTTAGTATCATTAGAACATAATAACATGCTTTTGCACATGCGGTGCGTTGTAAAGCAAAGCCTCATCATCCTTGTCTTGAGGATCGTCACTGATTTCCTTGTCACTTTCGCTGAATACACTTTTCCAAGTAGGTAGATGCATTGACCGGTGATCAGGTCCAAATGGAAGTGAATATTCTGTAAGAAAAATAAAAATGAAGGCAAAATTTGTAACTGGTAATCGGTATAATATCGTATGTTTATTTCTCACCCGGAGTAAACTATAGCAAGTAAGACTTACAACAAATAAAATGAATCACAATCCGAAGTATACTATTGTAAGTAATTGTACCACATGTTTTTTTAACAAAAAACACATCGTAAATAATCGTAAGTCATACATACAATAGCTTTTAGATGCTAGGCTCCAACGTAAATGACCGTTAGTAATAGTTACCATATTGTACGCTGGAACCTACAATTAAATTAATATAGAATAAAAAAATTGAAATCTAAATGCACTTACCTGATTTCGTAGATGTATCCGATGCAGTGTTATTTCTACGTCTTTGTTCTTTGGGAGTTTCTCCTCCCACAGCCTCATCGTTTGAATTACAACTGTTTTTCGTATTTGGGCTATGGCTTTTTCGTATAATAATTTCGTTTTCGACGAAACGTTCGGTACTTTATTTGCATAACCTGAGTTTTTGTTAATATTACGTTTCACATGGAGCATCTAAACCACAAATTTTGTTAATACCCAACTAAAACATGAACACAGGCGCCGCCCCGCGTAGCCGGTCGCAAGTGACACATGCGATGCGTAAGCGCCCGCGGCGCTCCCCGCGCCGTCCCGCGTACTTTGTCGCCAAGGTACTTACGATAGAAAACGTCGGAGCCGTTTGAAACATACCACAGTTTACGTTTCTAAAAACTGGTTTAAACTACGAATTTGTTTATTTTTGTTTTAGATACTAATAATAATGGAATAATACAATGCATTTTTGCTATAAACCGAATTTTGCCATTTTGTGGGTTACGATAACTTACGTAGGACCCATCGATATTCATATCAGATCTTTGATCTCTGACGTTATAAAAAAATATCATTATCATAACGCTATATTTTCATAGTGTTCACATAATATTTATTTAAATTTATCGATTTATCGATCCGCTCAGGTTCACTTTGAACATATTCCTATTTCGTCCACATTCTCATCTCGGCCACATTCCCAACTCGTCTGCATTCTTAATTAGTCAACATTCCCATTTCGTCCTAATTCTTAAATCGTCAGCAACCTTACTTAGGATAGAAAGAACGGGTGTTTAACTGCCTGCCCCGGTCAAAATTTTCCTGTTTACCCAAAATCACAGAGGTGCTGGGATGACATAGCATGTAAATTGACTGTTGATTCCCTTCATCGTGCTAGAATTTTAGCAGCCGATACAAGAGAGGCTGGATACTGGCTTCAAGCTCATCCCTCGCCAAGCACTGGTACTTTCCTAGACCCTAACACACTCCGACTTTCAGTTTGCCTTCGCCTCGGGGTCCCGGTCTGCGCTCCACATCGGTGCCCCTGCGGAAGTGACGTAGATCGGCTAGGACATCACGGACTGTCTTGCCAGAGAAGTGCTGGCCGCTTGCCTCAACAAACGTGCCGGCCCTTTTAGAGCCAACCGGCATTTGTAGAAATGATGGCAAGAGACCTGACGGAAAGTCCTTGGTCCCATGGAATTTAGGACGGGTGCTAGTGTGGGTTGCAACCTGCGTAGACACGCTAGCTCCATCACATCTCCACTGGACCTAGAATAGGGCTGGTGTGGCAGCTGAAGCGGCCGAAAGCATAAAGGTAGGCAAATACAGTGGTCTCGGCCCAGAATATATGTTTGTTCCATTCGGCGTCGAGACCCTTGATCCGTGGGGTCCTAGCGCTCAAAACCTCTTCAAAGAAATTTCGAAGAGGCTGATTGACGTCACGGGAGATCGAAGAGCTGGCAGTTTCCTCGCTCAACGCATAATTTTAACTATCCAGCGAGGAAATGCTGCCAGCATCTTCAGGACAATGCCGCAGGGCCCTTTTTTAAATATAGCTTTTTAGTTTTAAATTGTAATTAATTAAGTTGTAAAAATGTAATTTATTACAATAAAAATAAACACTTATCTAATATTAACATATTAATAAATTTAACTTCGGATAGTAGGCTTGTCTGATATCAATTCGATCACTCGGTTCTTCAGTAGTTGTTGGGAATGTAAACAAAATGGGAATGTTGACGAGATAAGAATGTGGAAAAGACGGGAATTTAGACGAGATGAGAATATGAACGAAATGGGAATGTTGATGAGATGGGAATGTGGTCAGAAGAGAATGTGGACGACATGGAAATATGGAGAAAGTGAACCAGAGCGAATTCATCATACCGTTAAGCTATATCAGAACGAAATCAACATCGTAACAAAACCAGAATACTGTATAATAACGTCATTAATTGCACGCCCGTGCCCGTGTGGTTGCCGGGTTAGAATAGTGCCACTCCATGCGTTCCCGTGGACGTCGTATGAGGCAACTAAGGGAATTAAAGGCTTGTAGTAATGTTAGTGTGATTAATACACTGGTAAACATCTTAGCCTAATTGTGCAAAATGTGGTTGCAGAATTATCAACAATTTTTTGGAGTTGTTGGTAATACCCATTGTGGGAATGAAGGCGTGAAGGTATGTATGTATGTATGACTTGCGCGCTGTTGCCAATTTATACTTTTTGTATGTATAAAAGTATACTTTAATGCTCTTAACAAAGAATCGTTCCCCTAGTGACTCCTTTGATGCATTTATATGGAAGGCAATTAATGCCATCGCGGTATTCTTAGAAAATCAACGAAATTAAGTGCAGTCACAGATGTGACGTATAATGTTCCTATTAAACATAAAGGTATAGAAAATATCGGTATTATAATTGTATAGATATGATGTTTATATTGCTATAATGATACCGCTATGGATCCGAGTTTCATAATGTTATGATAATAACGTTATAGCGTGATAATAATGATATAATTAAAACGTTATCGTAAAGTAGCGCTATTTGAAGGTCTGATATTGATATTCACTATTACCCATTATATCGTTACAGTTTACTGATTAATATTTCTTTAAAATCAAAAGTTATTTACTAAACAATTATTATTATTACACCTTTTTTTTTAAATTTAACATGTGTGTCCAGGGTCCATAATGAAAAACGTATTTAATTTTACTATAATTATATGTATGTATTTCGTGCAGGTTTGAAGAAAAAATTCGTTTGCCTCACATGTGATGCTTGATTTTAAAATATATTCCTAATAATCGGCTGCAAGCAAGTAAAGCCGCGAGCAAAAGCTAACAATATGTATATTTTTGAAATGTTCGAATTAAGCCTTTTCATTTGATACCCAACACGTTACCAATAACCTAACATTTTTGCATTTCATGTTTTTATGTCCTCTAAAGGACGCCATTTTTATTTTTATTTGATGTCACAATCAAGACGCTTTTAACGATACCTCATTTGTCAAATTATGATAAGTAATTTAGAAGTTATGAGGGAACAGATGAACATACCGGTCAAAAATCATAACCCTCCCTTTTGCTTCGCCATAGTCAAGTAAAAATTAACGGCAATAAAGACACTGTATTTTAGTGTAGTTCTTATGTATTTGAGTATTGATTATAAAATATAGATATTTCTGTGAAAAGACAATGTTAATATTTTTTTAATATCATAGCATTTAAAGTATAATTTAAGTCGATTTCGTACGCCATTGACGTCTTTTTCAGTCGTTAGTGATATGGTGAATCGAACTCGGCGTGTATGAGTTAACAATTACTTTATTTATAATAAAAACGCATAGTATTCATCATTATTTATTACAGGTAGGAAGTCTGTTTATCCGATTATAGTATTTAGCATTTTTAAACACTCTTTGAATCATCATCAGTGTTTAAATATGTTTCTTACGTCAACGGTGTTGAAAAGGTAATCCATAAAGCGGCAGAGCGTGCCAAAGAAATATACATACATACACTCGGAAACCATAAACCTCTTTCCGGTACAGTCGGGTAATTCAAAGAGAGCTAGAAGCCAAGCCTTCCATTAACTTTGCACCATGATAATGTGCAGCTAATATTTGTGCCAATAATGTTAATATTTAATGTTTTCATCTTTTAATGTTTTATTTGGGCACAAACGGTACAATATAACTGAAAGGTGAAAAAAAAAAACAATTTAACATCAACCAGTGAAGTGACCACAAGTTACAAGCTTACCATTATACCTTAGCTTTTAAGGAAGAATTAGAAAAAGAGAAAAGGTGAATAGATTTATAATGGTTCTATGTTCAACACGTCACAAGGTCCCATTCGCTTCTTTAATATCAAAGGAAAATTACTATTCGTCAACCGAGTTCTCCCGTTTACACAAGTGATGAAACATTCGTTGGTATAAGTTCTACCGTTTGTGGCACACACTGGAAAATATATTCTGGGGCATGCAGCGCAATAATTTTCAGATTGTGCCAAATTATTGATTATATCTATAAGGTCTGGAACATCGTAGGTATTTGGATCAGGGTGCCAAAAGTGTTTGAAATCCTCAACAACTGGCTCCTTCGTAGTTTGAGCCCAGCTACCAGCGTTCAGCGAAACTAAAAAAGAAAAGGTCATCATTAACAACTATAAAAACAGATAATGAGATCCTTAAGAATCTCTAGACTTAAGTGGTAGTGGGCGGGGCGCATCGCTTGCAGAACAGATGACTGATGGGGGTCGAAGATTTCTCGAGACGCGCCCATGCACCGGAAGACGCAGCGTGAGTAGACCACCCACAGGGGGACCCGACAATGTGGCTAACCGGTGGATGCAAGCGGCGCCCTTTGCCTTTGTCCAGCACTGCCCTCTCAAGCCAATATTTAGTATCTCAAATTAAACTCCTGTAGCAATATCAACCTTATTACTAACCGATGAGAATTAAAGTTGCTTTGGTTCTGGAATTAGAGATACTGCTTGTTGGCTTAGGAGGACAGAGCAGTCTTTTCTCAAACATGCTCGGAAATAACGGTTTACCGATAGAAACTCAAGGACGGAAAATGCCTCTTTTTACTCCTAGGAGCAAAAATACCATAATTATGAAAACACTTGCCATCCATGTCCATATTGTTTTTTAAAAGTGCTCTCTATTGCGTATAAAATCGAAAGGACCATGAAAAAAATCCCGTATACCCAACTCGTGGGTGGGCGCAGTGAGGAGCGGCGCTCGGCGGCGGGGCTCCGGCGGCGGCGGGCGGCGGCTCGTTGTGCGTGAAACTATCTTAACTAATACTCGTATTTTACAAACAAACAATCTCTCCGAATTTGTCAAAGGTTTTTAAAAATGTATTTTTATAATTTCCTCGCATTGTTTGAGAAAAGCATTATGTATGCCTCGGCGGAAACGAGGATTTCCTGACTCGTATTTTAGCAGGCCTCGATATTGCTTGGCCTGCTAACCACCTCGTCAGGAAATCCCTTACTTTCCGCGCCTAGGCAACAATGAACTATTTAGCAGAGATGATGATGATGATGAAATGAGATAAATTTAGTGGTGGTAAGACGTTGTGCAAAGTCCGTCTGGATTGCTATGATCTTATTCCTTAACTTACCGCCAAGCAGCGAAGTTCGCATTGTTGTGCTCCGATGTGGGGATAAGACAAACGGTGAAATTACTAGAATAGAGGCATTCCATTCCATCTTGGTTGGCAACGTGTTTGCAGTTTTAGGATTGCAACCTTAAGTTTAGTCTTAAGAATGCAAATGACTTTGAAACTCAAATCCTACTTACCATAACGTGGCCTGCGAGTTTATTTGCCTCTAGAATATTTTTTTTTAAACTTTCATTTCCAAGAATAAACATTCTGAAGATTTTGTTCATATTATATGTATAATCTCGGATATGGCATGACCTCATTCTAGGGAGTAAAAACAATATTGTATTTGACCGATCACGGAATCATTTTTCACTCGGCCGCCATTACTGTCACGAAAATAAGAGCTATCAAAACGTTGACAATACGATAACAGGTCAAACAGGGTACACTACATAATCTCGAAATATTTTTTTCCGAATTTGATAAACACGAATTTCGGAATTCCGATTTTGAAATTTCCGAATCATCACTATTCCGAATTTTAGTTTCACGAATCATTAAAATCACGTTTTTTTTTAAATTCCGAATTTTCACATTTCCGAATCATTAGAACAGGATTCTTCCGAATACCTATTCCTATTCCGAATCCCGAATATTCATTATTCCGAAATTTTAGCAGCCTGAATTCCCTAAGGTTTTTTTATTTCAAATAAGCGTCTGATTTTTTTATTGTATAATACCGTCTATAATGTTTAGCATGCATAATGCTCAAAAACTGTAAGAAATGTCCGACAAAGTCGACTGAGCTCTGCTTCGCGGAGCTCCTGTTCCGCGTAGCTAAGGCGCTTCGCGCCTTGATGCAACTCTGACCTAACCAAACCTATCAAGATGAGATTGATCTGATTTAGTACGGGTAAATGTGCTCGTAATCGCACCTTACTTTTGTTTTATGAAGAATACTTTAATTCAATTCAAGTGGTTAGTTTCATAATTCCGAATTTTACATTATAAATCCGAAAATTTCGGAATTATAATTTTCGTAAAAAGAAATATCGGTATTGTCAACACTCGTAAATATAATATTCGGGAAAACGTTTTCGTGATTTTAATATTCGGTAATATACAATTCGAGATTTTGAAAATTCGGCCTTATATTTTTTCGGTTTTGTTCAAATTCGGAATTAAATAATTCGAGATTTTAGGGTGTTCCCAGTCCAAACAACATATGGGTTTTACCGAGTTGAATAGAGGCCCTGAACACTGCTCATCTTTTCGCTTGTCGTCATAATTATTTGACTTAAGCCAAGTAGGTATGAGTAATAAATTATGAGTTTCAATAATGTGACTTAAAATAACCTAATTAATTAACCTAAGAATACAATGATCACTTCGTTTGGTTTTTAGTATGTTAAAGTTCCCAATTTTTGTATAATAAATAAATAAATTAAATTAAATATATTTATTTATATGCAGATTAAGTACCTATTATGATATTTTGATATTAGGTCAGTAAAATGTTATGCCATGTCTATCAGGCGCATTAACAATTATGACAACATTAATATTATGCTACCCATCATTTTATCGAATTAATTATCCAACATTGGGCTCAAAAATATCTGACACGTCTTTATTACTAGAAGCATAAGAGCGTGTCAGATATAATATAAATAGGTAGATAATATTATTGCTGGTGACTGTTTTTCATCGATTGCATAATTAAAATTTATCTTACGCTATTTTCTGAAGAAATGATATTTTCAGGATATCTTAAACATTAATTACGTACGTTAGGCTACGTTAGACATGTGCCGACCAAGAAAAATTACCTATGCGGCGAAAAATGCCTTTCGATGTAATGGAAACTTTGCGTAGTAATTGTTCGTTTAAAGGTGTTTTGATATAGTAGTTTTCGTGACGGTTGCGTAATGATAGGCATAACAACATGAGCGTGGTTTATGAAACGAGCCGCAAGGCGAGTTTCATAATAGGTCACACGAGTGTTGTAATGCTAATTACGCAGAGTCTCGTACAATACTTTATCTACACACATATTATAAGTAGTCTAAGATGGGTTCAGAAGCCGAAAGGCAAATGACCAGCATTACCTTACCTGTGGTAGTAGGTGACAGCGATGACAGCTGTAACGTAATTTTGAAAATACGTTATCGAATATTGTAAGGTAATGAGATCCAAATTTGGAACATCTTCCAAAATTAACAGCCATCATCGCTGTCACCTACTACCACAGGTAATGCTGGTCATTGCCTACGGGTTTTGAACGCATAATAGACGACTTATGATATGAGTGTAGATAATAATAATAAATAACCACATAAAACATATCATTCTCCGTGTAGGGTTCTGTAGCCGTTACAAAGAATTCATTTGCACGAGCAAATTCAAAATGACTATTGGATAGGTCTAGCAACGTCTTAAATAAGAATTTAATAATGATACGACATAAAATAGTAGTTTATGTGGCTGGTGCATAATAAGATCACACAAGTGTTTTAATGCCTAATTATGTATAGCCACATACACAACTTTATCTACATGCATATCATAAGTTTTCTATAATATGTTCAGATATCTGCCGGCCTGTATTTTTATTAAGTTAGTGTTACTGTTAACTTGTTTGTAGTACCAAAGCTTAAAAAAAAACAATCTTTATTTATAATGTTCAAATATGGCTTGCATTTTCAAGTTAGTGGTACAGTATTACCGATACTTTAATGTTTAGGTACCGACACTTTAATGTAAATATTACGATGCACTATACTTTAAAGTAAACATTAAGATGCAATACAATACAGGTTTCTTAATATAGGCGATTTGCTTATCGCTTCTGAACATATTGTAGGGAAGTTATGATATGGATGTAGATAAACTCGAATAAAGATTGATTTTAATGAAAATACATACCTAAAATAAGCAATATATCGTAACGTCCGAGCATGGTGGCCAGAAGCGGGAATGAAAATGTCTACTTTACCACTTCTCTTAGAATGTCGTATCAACACGAACTTCACAATACGTATACGAAATTAAAGCAATAAATAGTGTTTTTATTATGATTGCGGTAAAAATTGACCGTTGGGTTTATCTTTTGTAATTTCTTAAGTTAATTATACTTGTAACTTATAACCAGAGGTCGGAATAGGCAGTGCCTATTTGCCTAAACTTCGCGGGAGGACGTAACTAAGAGTGGTTACAACCACCAAAAA
Organism: Acleris literana; assembly: GCA_946894065.1. Classification (NCBI taxonomy): domain Eukaryota; kingdom Metazoa; phylum Arthropoda; class Insecta; order Lepidoptera; family Tortricidae; genus Acleris; species Acleris literana. Next base: position 6,072,850 of record OX335692.1, read on the forward strand.
TAATGATTTCTTTTTATTGAATGCGGGATTTCTGGGACTTTTTTAATAATACATAAATGTGGAAATTGATACTAAAACTCAATATCACATGTTAAAAACATTTATTATATACAATTTTACATGATCATCAATAACAAAATAATTACTACTATTATGAGATAAAATATTATATATTACGTAATATTTTGTTAGTTTATTTACATTAGAAATAAATCAGAATATGTCATTTACTCATGTAAAATTGTATACAATAAATATTTTTAACATGTGGAACTAACGGGAATGCTGAAAAATATGACCCGTAGTAACCCGTGAAAATATGGTCCGCAGTAACCGTAGAACTATTTCTATGGTAATTTACACACTAGATCCGATTTCCGTCATCCGATTTCTTTATATATTCGGTCTAGATCCGTATTTTCACGGGTTCGGGTCGGATTCGGATCGGCGTAGTGTGAAACCGCTCTTAAAATATGAATCTCACAATAACTTTGAATAATTCAAAGATCGTTTTATTTAAGTAGGAGTATAGTGGTTTCTATCGTTGTTTAATGTTGAAATAGTATATACTATGCAATGCAACAAACAGATAGACTTATTTTCGCCTCTATTATTATTAGTATGATAAGGTATGGAGATATTTGAAAAAAAAAAAAAAAAGGGAAACGTCACAAGGCTTTAATAGTCCCTAAATGTAAATTACAGCTGAATAAATTAAACTCCTTCCAAATGGCAATACTATAACGCTTTACCCATGACATGGACAAATCTTACAAACAATAAATTTTAACAATAATTAAATAAGTTTGTTTTAGATGAGTGTTTTTATTCTTTGGATGATTATTATACTAAATGTAGAATGAAATGACATCAATTAATTGCTTATTTATATTCTAAAGATTTAATATTTTACTTTTATTTTATCAATAGATTGAGTAATTTGGTGATTGTAAATTTTATTAATGAATTTATTATTACTTCATTTGGGTACGTATCAGAACGCTTAAAGGGCATTGGGTAAATTTGTTTGAAGAACATTGTCATTATTTTTTTTTCAGCAGCCGCGGATGATTCTTACATAGTTATTTAGAGGACCTCTAAATACATATATATATATATAATTTATGGCGTTAAATAATATCGGAGCGGTGATTTTAAAGATTTAAGTGTTCAGTTTTTAGTACAAAAGTGCTCCCAAGTATGAATATTTAAATATCTCGGCTCCGATGCACTTAAGAGTATTACATTACATAATAAAATAACTTTATTTTTAATAATTCTATCATAATTTGCCACTTTTACGAATGGCCGCTCACCTTGAAAATGTATGAATTTTACAAATGACAACACTTTTACCCAAACCCCTTTAAAAAGCCTAATGTATCATAATCACTAAAAGTTCATAATAGGTACCTAAAAGTTTTTTTTTCTGAAACCGTAAACTTTTCAGGAATTTTGAAAACGCCATTGTATAGAACTCATTAGGTTAAGTTAGGTTTGTTTTGTAACAATCCTGAAAAGTTTACGGTTTCAGAAAAAACAACTTTTTTGGTATTATGAACTTTTAGGGATTATGATACATTAGGCTTTTTAAATTTAAGCGTTCTGATACGTACCCCTACATTTGCATTGACGTTAAGTAGCTAATATTAAGGTATATTGTGATAACATTTCAATTCAAACTACCAATTCATTGCATACCTTTTTGGTGAAATATGGACTATTGACTGTTAAATGAGGATCTTGTTAAACATTATTTCAAGCAATAAAGATTTATTATTAACCTGTCGTTGGTCAGCCAGATTTTAATTGCAGCATTAAAATTCGAGTTTTTTATCTTTTGACAAATAAAATAAAATTCAAAATCTTAATTAGAATGGCTGACGCAATAGTAGGTCAAAGGTAGAGGAGAGGTTAATTATTATTATAAATACCTAGTAAATATAATATAACAAAATATAAATAACAGCCAAGGGAGATGTCCTGAACTTGTCACGCAAGGAAAAGAAAATCTCTGTCTAAGGAATAAAATGTATCCGAATCATCATCATTTTCAAAGTCGTCCCTTAGAAGTACAGTCAAGGACTTTAATTGATATGCCACTATGGAACCCTGTCATAATGACAGCGTCAATCCACATGACAGAAATTACCCTTAAATGAATGATTAACGTTATGCGACAGGGTTCCATAGTGGCATAACAATTAAAGTCCTTGAATGTACGAGGGGCGGCTAAAAAGTTTCCTACCTAACTATGAAAGAAAAGACCTAGCTGGCTATTTTATTTTATTTTTCTATGTAATCTCCTTATACCGAAATGTACTTGTTACACTTGTCAAGTAACGACATTAAACCGTAAAAAAAATATCTTTCGGGTTCTCGTCAAAATAGTCGTTCACCACGGCTATCATCTCATCATCGGTAGAAAATCTACACCCCCTGAGATCTTTCTTCAGAAGACTAAATAGGAAATAGTCACAGGGGGCTTAGGGTGCGGCTCCACTGAGGCGGAGACGAGCGGAGCGGGGCGGAGCTGTGCCAATATTAACCAATAGAATATAAACTAACGTGCGCAAGGCGCGCTCGACGTGACTGCATGCTATATTAATATTCTATTAGTTAATATTGGCACAGCTCCGCTCCGCTCCTCTCGTCTCCGCCTCAGTAGAGCCGCACCCTTAATCTGGGCTGCAAGGGGGATGTCGATGACATCGAAGTCATTTCTGGTCATGGCTAGCTGTGTTGTGCGAGCCGTATGCACTGGTGCATTATCGTACAAAATCAAAATTCCGTTGCCGAGTTTGCCTCTCCGTTTTTCTTTCATAGCGTGCTTCAGCTGGAAAAGTAAATTTGCTTAATAAATGGCATTCATTGTCGTTTTTTTTGGCAAATAATCAATGATCAATATCGTCCCTTTACTTTCTCAACCTCGTATCTGATCGAATAGTTAGATAGGAAAAGCACTCATATTCCCTAAAGAATAAGGACTACTTTCCTATCTTACTATTCGATCAGATACGAGGTTGAGAAAGTAAAGGGACGATATCCCTTCTTAAACCCAAAAAATTGTCGCCATGAGTATACTAGCCGAAGGACGAACCTTGAACTTCCAAGGAAGCTTTTCGTCTTTCAATTTCCCATTTCTGGGTCCCATTGTCTAATCCAAGTCTCATCACACGACACAATCCTGGAAATAATTTCTTCCCCTTTCCCGCGACTCATGTATAAAAACTCCTGAAAACATCTGACACGTCTGTCTTTGTCCAACGGAGTCAGGATTTTGGGGACCCAACGCGAATTATTTCGTTTACCCATTCATTACTTATACCCACATCTCTAGCTATCTCCCACTGTTTTACCCGTCGGTCTTGTATATGTAGAAGAACTTTTTTCACTTTGGCCACGTTTTCTTCAGTGACAGCAGAAATTGGTCGTCCGCTACGAGGATCATCTTCCAGGCCCTCACGACCCAATTTAAATTGTTTACACCAGAACTTTTATTGTAAAATCCGAAGGGCACGAATCACCTAATACAGATAACATACGCTGTTTGATCTGTGATGGCGTATTACCTTTCTTAGAAGAATTATGACTGCATTCTGCTCAATTTTAATCAAATTAGTTTTTTGAAGGGACATGTTCCAAGCGACGAAGTGCAAAAAACAAATGAAAAGCAACAAACAAATGAGTGTTCAAAATTTAGAAAAAAGTACAGTCAATAGAGATGAATTCATAGTGGCGAGTAATTTTTTTAACTATACATGGGTAGAAAACTTTTCAGCCACGCCTCGTAGTACTTTGTTTAAAAACTACGCAGGTGGGTCGACCTCATTTATTTTCAAGACCAAGATAAAAATCACAAAATATACATGACTTGTGCACAACAGCCGACAGTGCTTCTGCCCACCAAACAGTTGCAACGTTCAATACCTAACAATAGCGGGTCTAGTAAATAGGAGACAATTTTTTTTGGGCCCACTTCGAAACGGTTACCTTTATTGATAACAAACTAATAATAATACATAATATCTATGTACTTTTTTGTGTTTATTACTATTAATAAGGGTAAGGTTCAAAAAGTTGGGTACCTATTCTAACTCACGCAATTCATTTTTCTATGAAACTTTTCCGTTTTGCGATGAAAATTACCCATACAATTGTGAGGATACTTTCGTCGCACCACGGATTTTTTTTCGCCTTCGTTGTTTGTATGGTTAACTACGCTTAACTATGCTCCAACTTTCTGGTCCTCACCCATAAACGTAACCGTTTCGAAGTGGGCCCAGACCCTAACCCTTCAGCTGTGGCGAATCCCTCTCGGGGATGCTGTCAAATTACGAACATCAGTGGGAGTCAAAATAGCGAATTTTGTCCGTCTGTTGACCCCCGAGAGGGGTAGACCGAGGTTTTTAGGGGCCCAACTTACGCTAAAACTGGATTTCCCTAGGTTTGTAGTAGGGGACAATACCCTTTATTATAACAAAAATCTTTTTTAAATTAAATTTGCTGCTTATATATATACGTAGTTCCTTAATACTCGTGTTTATCCCTTTAAGGTCTGTTCATCCTTACTTGTCTTATATAGTAAACAACTTTCTAACCTCAAAATGAACCTTTTTTGGCTAAAACAGCTCTTTTATCGTAAATAAAGTAAACTGAATAAACATTATGGACATGACTTGGCTAATGTATTGTCTGGGATTGCTTTATTTTGTTTAAAATAGCTGTTTTAGCCAAAAAAGATTCATGTTGAGGTTAGAAAGTTGTTTACTATATAAGACAAGTGAGAATGAACAGACCAGAACAGATAATAAAATACTTTTTAGCGTAGGAACTGTGTTTTATTAAAAAAAATACCCGACTGCCGAAGGAGGAGGGTAATGTATTTCACAGCCTATATTATGTATGTATGTTCCTTTGTGGTACTATAAAAACTAAACCCGTTATCCGATTTTGATGATTCTTATGTCAATCGATTTGTCTTAATCTGGTGCGTGTCACTGAATATATGACAGTAATCAAAATTCAATATGGCGTCAACCAGACGCCATATAGTGCAAATTAAAAAAAAAAGTCGACCAACTATGACAAGTGGGGTATGATTGAATAGGGATTGAAAAATCATCTTTAGGTTTCTTTCATCATTTTTCATTTTGAATGATCATTTAGGATTTATAACGATTTAAAGTTGGTTAGCAACAGTCGGGTTTCGAAAGTTTGCTTTTTGTTAATTATGTAATACTATTTACAAATAAAAAGCATAATGCCCATGACTCTGATACACATATTTTAAACAATCAAAGTTTTAAGTGTAGAATAAAAATGGTGCCTACCCTTAGAACTGCCTCAAGTAGGCTTTGTATTACATGATATGTTGAAGTTATTTGACATTGCAGGAATTACAGTACAATATTATCAATGAATTAAGGTTATTAGCTGGTTTTTACAAAAGTATCAATAGTTTAGGTTCAATAGATTTGATTTAGGAGTTAAACAAAAAAGATGTTTGTTTTTTCATAAAAATTACTACCTTGACATTTAAATGTAATTATACAAACTTCAAATCGATGTGTAATAACGATATTTACTATAACGATATAATAATGTTACACGTCACCTCTTTTTAACCGACTTCAAACCAGGAGAAGGTTTTATGTTCCACTGTATGTTAAATAAATCTGTCAATAGGTGACCAATAAAAAAAAATTTTTTTTATAGAGTAACAATACCTACTTTCGATGACATCGTCACCACCATTGCCACATTCAGATTTTGAATCTGATGAGAGGACTCGTGAGGCATCTAGGGAACTCCTCAAATATTATAGGTTTACATATATGCGATTTCAGTATTTTTGGTAAAAAGTCCAGCATTTGCATTCAGAAAGTGCCAACCCCCCAATTTTCTTCTCCCTCATCCCAAACCCAAAACAAAAACCAATCCCCAACGCACCCCTAATCTTGCAAGATGATGCAATAGTATAACATAGTATAAAATCTTCCAACCCCCTTAGAACCTCTGTTGAAATTTTTCTCTTTCTTTGTTTTAACTTAGTGACCTCTATATGTTAGACCCAGAGCTAACTCTAACCTTCAGTGTTTAACATACACTTAAGGTTAGAGTTAGCTATATTATAAGCAACCTCCTGACGCACGCACCTCCCGAACACCTAACGGGTGTCCGGTAGGACGGGGGATGGGGAATCCGGCCTCCTAAACGGGGAGAATGATTTTCTCTCCCGGCCCTTCAGCACTGGCTAGGGTAAGGGACAGGGCGATTCACTGGTCCCTCGTCAAATTGACAACTGTCCCCCCATTAAATTATAGCAGATGTATAGGCTAAGTTGCAATGGAAGAGGTCACAAAAGAGGGCAGCGCAAGGAGACACGCGCAAAAAATAGTATCTCCAGGCAAAAGAGAAAGCCTCAAAAAGGGTAGGCCCGCCCATAAAGATGGCATCCACAGCCACACAAGCTGTCCAAAAAAGATCTCCGACCCAACCCTTCCATTTTCGGGCAAAAGCAAGTAAGCATGCATGCGTCAGGATGCCCACTCACATAGCTGTCCGTAAAATATCATAAATTAAAGCACATAATATAAAAAAAAAAACGGAAACTATCACGACTAAGTATTCTTGATTTGTTCTTGAGGTAATCGAAATCTATGCGGACGAAGTCGTGGGCAGAAGCTATGAAAATGTGTGTGTATATTTCAGTGGGTTCCTGGATGGTTTGAAAATACAATTGGACCCGGTAGGTGGCGCTGCTGTCGGTATGTCCCCAATCACCTAACTCCTAAAATGCTGGACCGATTTGGATGAAATTTTGTGTGTATATTTCATTGGGTTCCTGGATGGTTTGAAAACACAATTAGACTCGGTAGGTGGCGCTGCTGTCGGTATGTCCCCAATCACCTAACTCCTCCTAAAAGGCTGGACCGATTTGGATGAAATTTCGTGTGTATATTTCAGTGGGTTCCTGGATGGTTTGAAAACACAATTGGACCCGGTAGGTAGCGCTGCTGTCGGTATATTACCAAATTTATAAATAATAACCGAATTCAATTATTTAGACATAGAGTGACATATCAGAAAATAATTCGTTAGAAGTAATTATGGAATTGCAAAAATAAAAAATGATAATGTTAAATTTAAAATATCATATTTAATGTGGCACTGATTTTATAGGCAGGACGACGTCTGCCGGGTCCGCTAGTTAAAAATAAAAATCATCTAAGACAGCACGAAGTAACTTTAAATATAATGTTTTTAAGATATTTTTTTTGTGTTTGTAACGGTTTCGGAACGGTTCTCCTATTGTAGCCCGAAAAATGATAACTCTATTTTGACTACCACTAACTTCATTAGCCCTATATTCAAAAACCCGAATTTTTATTTTTCCTAATAATTATTCATTAGCCCTAATTTTAGCATCCCGAATTTACGCTATACCTATTTTTTATATCCAATTCTTAATAGCCCTATTTTTATTACCTAATATGTTAAAAACCTAACGTTTATTAAACCTAATTATGTACGTTCCTAATGGCGCCCTCTTTATTAAAATGTACAATAATATTTACGCCATTCGTTCATTCACCTTACATTCACTCTTAAGCTAGATCCACAATGAGAAATGCACGCAATAAAATATTTTTGAGTCTTAACATTTCCATTTTGACTCTGATAGGGACCTAAACGACCGTAATTTTATTAAGGTCAACGGAGCTCCGCTGCGCGGAGCTCCTATTCCGCGTAGGTGAGGCGCTTCGCGCCTTGTCGCAACTCTATCCTAACCTAACCTATGTGGATAGAATTTACCTAACTTTGTATTTGTTTTTTTGTCTATATTTCGTTCAAACAATTATTAGTTCAAACAGTTATTAGGACTTATGACTATTAGGTCAATTAATCATTAGGTATCATCATTGATAGTTTGAGTAATATACCATTACCATTTAACGTTTAGTACACGTAAACATTTGGGTATATAACTTTAGGTCTAGCTGTCTTGACATTAGGGCTAATGAAAATTATATCAAACGTTGGTATACCTAATGAAATTAGCTTTTATGATATTTGGTCTAGTGGGGGTGAACCTTTTGGAACCCTACACAGAGCATGGTCCGACATGCTCTTGCCCAGTTTCTATATATTTAAAAGAAGACCAATTTTCGTTAACAAGTAATTTAAAAAAAAGACCGTGACGAGCTAGATTTGATATCAATTAAGCCAATTAGCGTGGAAACTCGGTCAGTTTTATGTCGTAAATTAATTAACTCTCGGAAGCGTGACTGCAGAAGTGTTTTATTATTAATTAGTGTGTATTTTTATTGATTTTGAATTGAATAAGTACTAATCGTTGATTGAATAATTGTTCATTTCCAATTTAATTTTCAGAACGAAGAAAGGGTCGCGCCTGATTTTGATCGACAGTGAAAATGTTTCTCATTGCTTTTTTTTTAATATTTGTCAATGTACCACACAGCTCAGCACAATTAGGATACTTCGCAGATCAAGCAGCACAAGCAGCACGAGCAGCAGCAATAGCAGCAGCACATGCAGCAGCAGAAGCATCACAAAAAGCAGCAATAGCAGCAGCAAAAGCAGCAGTAGACTATTGGAATGGACCAGCAAAGTACACGGCAACTACAACACCGCGAGGATTCCATGATGACGATGTAGTTCTGTATTGGGTAAGTGATTGCTCTGCTAACGTCTGATTGTTTGTCCGCAAAACTGGTAAGTAGTTCGATTCAGATGTGTTGTTTTGGATTATTTTCAAGCACCTTACGCAAACAGAGGTATTATACCTAGTCGGCCTATAAGTTCTGTCATTACGGTTTTATCAATTAAAACTAACTAATATAATACTTTTTACGATTAAGTAACATACTCGTATGTATTAATGAAAAGCCTTAGAATCAGAATCAGAATCAGAATTTATTTATTTGTAAAACAAAAGTAAAAGGATGTTACAATGTTACATTAGGTACATATCTTGCCCTACCATACAATGGTGTACAAATATATATTTTTTATATAAAATTAGGAAATACTTATTTAAGTCACAAAAATTAATCTAAATTAAATCACAATTAAAAATATCATAATATATATTTATCAATAAATAGTGTTATTGCGTTGTATTTATTTTACAGTTATGTTCTTATCTATATACTCTCATCATTTATAAACTCACTAATGGTATAATAACATTTGTTGACTAGTAATAGGAACATTTTTTTCTTAAATAAATTAATACAACTATCTCTAATGTGTTTAGGTATTTTATTAAAAATGTTAGAAGGCATTCCAAAGAAACTCTTTTTAAACAATGCTGTGTTGGCTCGTTGTGTATGTAGTACGTTAGAGTCTCGTCGTCGTAAGTTAAGGCACATTGGATTTTCTTTGCGTTGGAATAGATTGGATGACTTTTCACAAACAGGGCTATTTCGAAGATATAAATTGAGGGAAATGTCAACAGTTTATATTTCAAGAAATAAAATTTACAGCTAACAAGTGGACGTAGTCCGAACATTGCCCTGATACATCTTTTTTGACAGATGAATATTTTTCCTCTGTCAACTGAATTTCCCCAGAATATTATCCCATATCTTAAGTTAGAAGCGACCATAGCATGGTAAGCTGACAATACAGTTTCTACATTTACGATTTGTCTTAGTTTATAGAGTGCATATGACGAACTTGACAATTTATTACATAATTTATCAATGTGCGCTTTCCATGTAAGAGTCCTATCAATATTAATTCCTAAAAAAATTATGGTTTCTACTTCATCTATTACTGAATTTAGGTAGCAAACGGACATATTCTCCGTATTGTGCTGTCTTTGACTAAAATGCATTAATTTGGTTTTAGAAACGTTTACTTTAAGGTTATTGTTTATGAGCCAGGTTATTGTATTGTTTAACGCGTCATTTATATTCTTTCTGTATGTGTTTACATTTTCACATTTTACTGTTATTGTACAATTGTCTGCAAAAAGTGTCATTGGGTATTCTATGTTATTTGGCAAATCATTGATGTAAATGATAAACAACAATGGTCCCATTATTGTACCTTGAGGCACTCCATATTCAATGACTCTATACTTTGACATGTATGAAATTTCTTGTTTTGTTTTCGGATCTACCCTTACTATTTTCACAGCTTGTTGTCTATTACTAAGATATGATTTTATTAATTTCAGTATGTTGCCACGTATACCATATGCATTAAGTTTATTAAGAAGTATTTGGTGATCCACGTGGTCAAAAGCTTGTGTCATATCCATATAAATAGAACAGACAGGTTTTCTTAAATCTATACATTTAGTTACAACTTTTAGTAGATTGTGTATTGCCATGTTAGTTGATCTATCTTTTCTAAAACCTTGCTGTTCACATGATAGTATGTTCTTTTTTCCAAATAATCATAAAATTCCTTATGTATAAACTTTTCGAATATTTTCGCAAATATAGAAATAACGGTAACTGGTCTATTAACAATTCATATTTCCTTTGTCGTCTTTTTTAAATAAAGGGGTTACAACACCTACCTTTAACCTATCTGGGAAAATACCTTCAGATATTCACAAATTTATAATGTGACTTAAACATGTCGATCTGCGACACTCTTAACAACTTTTGTAGATATGTCATCATGACCAACACTATTTTTATTCTTATTTTTTTTTATTATATTGTACACGTCCATGGGTGAACACGGAGACATGAACATAGACGCTGTGGATCAATTTGCATCTTTAGTTTACCTACATCAGAATGAAGTTCTATTTTTAACCGACTTCAAAAAAGGAGGAGGTTATACGTTCCACTGTATGTTTTTTTTTTTTTTTATGTATGTTCACCGATTACTCCGTCAATTCTCGACCGATTTCAAAATTTTTTTTTTGGTTTGATTGAGTATACTTTCGAGGTGGTCCCATTGTCACCAAATTTGAATCTGAAGAGGGGATCAGTGAGGAATTGAGGGAACTCCTCAAATATTGTAGGCAAACATATAGCGATTTTAGTATTTTTAGTAACAAATCCAGCATTTGCGTTCAGAAAGTATGATTTGGTGAAGTGGAACTGATGATGAAGACCACAGATGATGGCCACCGGAACTCCTCAACGGTACCGATTTCGAGGGTGACGATAAGATATCTCGATTAAGATAGTTGAGCGACTACAACGAAGAATATTTACTTGTTCAAATATGACTATGACTTTCCCGCGGCGTTGCTTGCGGCGCGCTTGATATAAGTTAAAGTTTCATTTCAACTAAGAAGTGGGACTACGTAACGACGTATTATGATCACTAAAAAGTATAAAATAAAATAAATGTTTAAAAAAAACAAAAAACCGCCTTCAAAAACGCAAAAAATAACTTAACTTTTGCGTTTTTGAAGGCGGTTTTTTGTTTTTTTTAATATCGATAAATAAATCATTAAATGCTTCTGCTACATTATTTGGGTCAGTGATTATAGTATCGTTAACTTTTATTTTCTTTATGTACTCTCTAGGTTTATTAAATTTGGAGTGGTTTATTACCTGCCATGCCATTTTCATTTTATTGTCAGGAGATCGGATAGCTTTCATATTCTGTATTCGTTGTGTCAATTTTGTGATCTTTTTAAACATATTTGAATATTTTTTTTAAATATTGACAGTTTACTTACGTGGGTTTCATTCGGTATTGCCAAAGTAGCTTTCTTTTTACTTTACTGCATTTTTTTACCCCTTTAGTAATCCATGTTGACTTTTTATATGATTTTATAGTTATTTCCTGAAATGGAAAGCACAAATTCTAAAACAATTTAAATTCGTCATGAAAATGAATAAATGCATCAACAGGATTGTCCATTAACAAAATATTATTAAAACTTAAACTTTCCATACAATCCCTAAACTTTTTGATGTGTTCTACACAAAAGTCTCGTTTTTTTATTCTTTTAACATCAACTAAGTATGGTAGATATCTCTGTTGGTATCTTTAACAATTGAGCGGCGTGGTCAGACAGTGCTAATTCGACTACCTTTGTTTCACATTTTTTGGATATGTTATGTGCAATATTATCTAAACACGTACCTACCGCTACTACTTCTTGTGACTTCTTTAATTTGTAATTTAAGGTTATAGTTACTAAGAGTATTCACAAATTCTTGAGTTACATTATTATTTATTAAGGTATTGATATTACAATCCCCGCAAATGACAATACTGAACTTGGATTTTTTACCTATAACGTGTAAGACCTCATCAAGTTTTTCAAAAAAAAAGGCTTAAATAGAAATTTTCTAATTTTGGAACCCTATATATGCAAACAATTATTATCTTATACTTAATTAATTTTATCGCACAACATTCAAAAACACCGCTTATGGATAGTTTAGCCACTTCCTTTACTTCTTTGTACTGGTGATAATTTTTCACTAATATGCATGCTCCGCCCCTTTTTTTATTCCTAGTGAACGATGCGGCTATCTGATAGTTTTGTATTGTCACAGTGTCGCGGCAAGCAGTTGACATGTTATGCTCGGTAATGCAGAGCACATCCATACCAAACTGCTCGTGAAGTAGTTCTTCCAAACATATTGCTAGTTGATCGGCTTTATTGCTTAATCCAGCTATGTTTTGGTGTAGGACACATATCTGTTTATTGTTGAGAATATAACTCTTCTTATTAAAATTATCAGTTTTTAGGTTTTCAGGATCTTTTTCACTAGTCACGAAAAAACTTACTAGCTGAATTATCTTGATTTGTTGCTTCCTGACTTATTTGGTAATCTTTTATATATAGTATTAATTTAGTTATGTCATGAAATATTACACCCAAACCGTAGTTATTTATCCATCCCTGTCGCTTGAGAAACATGGTATAATTAATATACATTATTATTGCATTTCAAATAATTGCCGCAATATTCGAAAGGTCTTTTTCCTTTACGGCAGGCATCATCAGAAAATACGTGGGACATTTCTGCAAATTTTAGCTTTTCATCGTCATCATCATATCAGCCCTTGATTATTGCATTCCTGGACTTAATGGGCCTCCTCCATTCTCTTCCATTCCTGTCGTTTTTGCCCCCTCTGCATCTAGTCACGGCCTACGTGCCGCCGGCGGTTTAGCTTTTATAAGTGGTTGAATATCAATCCTTTATCCAGAAAGAATATTGGTGTTTTAATATTTTGAAACCTCTTTTCGTAGGCTATATTGGGACTGGGACTCAATCCCAGCTTATGAAGCATGAGATATAGTGAGATTTCGAATTTCTGCAAAATTGATGCAAAATCGTTAACAAATTGTAGGGAGACATAAAGATTGGAGATTGTATCTTCAGCTTTTTGCAAAATATTAAAAAAATATATCGGAATTAAAGAAGGTAAGTCATGCAAATTTGGACAATCCGCAACCACTTTTACAAAAACAGTAACCTTTATGAGTATCATTGTTGAGCGTGTTTTTAATCTTTCTTAACCAGCCCTTACAGAAATACTTAAGGCTGCAATAATGTACTATAAATTATGTGTTTTTTAAAACTATATTAATTGAGGTTTACAAAAATAGTTTTGTAACTTTATAAATTTTAGTAAATCTCAGTGACAGATCTTATGGGCCGACTAGGTAAGTTTATATGTTTGTCTGTGGTGTAGTGGCTCCCAAACAGGTGAACCAATTCAGACGCAGTGAGGAAAAAACGGCAACTGTAATTAGGATTGTTTTTAGCTATGTTTCATGAAAAGCGGTCAGAGGTACCAATTCTTAATGTAAAGGTTGGGTTTTTTATATATTTAATTGTAATTTCATAGGATAAGATCTAAAGTATTTTGCCGTTTCCCTCCTATACAGGGTGGAAAAACAAATGCCACCTGGACGGCAACTATCTTAAATATTGGAAATAGCAAGTTATACGCAAAGGAGACTAACTTTTAATTTTAATAACTAAGAATACTGGGAATCGAACTGGTAGAATATGACAAAACAATAAAGTTGTGTTTTATGATACTGGTATAATCTGAAATACGTACCTACTACTATTATAATAACCTACCTATTCTGCGTTAAGGCAGGTCTCCGTTAGCTACGACGACGAGCGAAGCGAGGAGGAGTGTTAGGGAGAACTGCGACCCTACACAATAATTACAACAACATAATTACATAGAGACATACATAAACTCACGCCTTCGTTCCTAGACAGAGCTACAGAATTATAAGTACCTACAACTGTACAAACTTTATACAAATAATAATAATATTAATTCAATAAAAACAAACAGACTGACTAGTGTCTTATTGAGATACTTATATTTACTTCTAATTTGTTAACAATACCAACAGGTTTGGGTTACGATAAAAAGCTAAGTTAATATTACAATATCATTTACAGTTTACAGCTTGGCCGCATCAATTTTTTAATAGAGAAATGATGAGATACAATATACCATATCCTTGGCACATAAAATATAACGAAAACTTTACGTTTTTAAAGGACATGTATCATTGTCGGTGTCCTAGAGTATATTATCCGGTGTGTGGCACGGACAACGTCACATACGTGAATCAATGCATCTCGAATTGCGCAAAGCATACCATAAGACGAGAGGGACCCTGCATGCTTTTCAGACGTAATCAGTTGATGCCAGTCGTCCTACCAAAAGTTTGGGCTAGTATAGACAAGAATGAAACTGTAATACAAGTTGATGCAAGCGACCTCATCAACGCAACTTTACCATCATTTGACCAATTTCTGTATTAAATAAAAGGAATGTCTTGATTTCACATGAATGTTGTTTTATTTAAATAAGCTATAATAATTTATAATCATACAATCATAAATAATTACTTCTTGCAATTGTGTTCACAATGATCAGATGGTGTACCGCCCTTTGGGCAAAATATATCTCGCCAAATTTCACTTCCCAAAAAACTTATCGTAGTAATTTCGTTTCTCAAACGAATCTCTTCGCATTTTATTAATTTGCTCAAATAATCATTTGGCATCATTTAACTTTCTGAAGTGTTATAAAGACAAACGTTTATTAAGCAAACGGTTTCCTTTAGCTAATATTATATTCCAAAAAATGATTGTTTAAAATGTCACTTTGCACACTCAATTTATAACATGTCCAGTAACGTTAGTTTAGGTTAAAATTTGATAAGTAGGTTTAGGTTAGGTCAGAGTTCATCAGGTCCGAAGGGCTTCGTCGGCTGGGTCACGGAAATAACTCTATCGTATCTACTTTCGGTAAAAACAAATACCAAGTTAGTTTATTAGGGTTGTTAGTTTAGGGATGATGCAAATTATTTTCCTGATTTTGTTTTGCGTAAAATAATATGTTATGCTAACTGAAACATTTGATTACAAGAAATTTGGTAAAATACGACCAAGTAATTATTTTTTAAACAATAATTTACCAATAAAAAATGCTACGTATTAAATTGCGATAAGTTGTTTTGACTTACGATTTTTTGCCAAATGATAATTTGAGTAAAATAGTTTGTGATGTGATACTTTGGGAAAAGTTTTTTGCCCATACATTAGTAATGCGCCAATGATGATGATGATGAATCGAGTATGTTATTCTCACAGTGTTCCACACCAATAGATTGATCATCGACCAATGACAAGTAACCCTAGACAAGATGTTTACGGCCAACGTAAACTACTGTCGAAAACATAAACGCTCGAGGTAGCTTTCGTCCATGACATACGTTTTTGATAACTATCTATGATGTTCTCGCAATGCATCTTGTTGAGAGCCACAAATTAGTTAGCGTCGATACAATAGTTCTATAGCAAATCAATCTGCTCGATTTTTTGATTTGTCATTGATCGATGGAAGGTCCCAGGGTACATGCGATGATTAATCATCGAGAAATGGTCGATGATGGTTGATTAACTGTATTATTTACCACTAATTTACACATCCATAAAAATATTGATAATGTTAACAGAAGTAAAACAATGCTAAACTTGTTTGCTGCGGGTAAAGGAAGTACATTGTGTATTAAGGGTGGTAAAGACAGAAATACAAACGAGAATCTGTTACAAGTTTAATGACTCGAGCTTTGTATTTCTTTTACCACCCATGTAAAATACAATGTTTTTCATCACATTTGCGAGGAAATTAAATAAAATCAGACAAAAGATCATATTTTTAACTTACGATTCTCACTAATAATTTTAGTCGCGTTGGCGATGTCCGTTGGAGTCGCATTATCCCTTTCTTCTGATGAAGTGATGACGACATGCATTTTATTAATATATACATTTTAATATGAGCACAAAGACACCCTTTTAATTATTACTTTGGAATCACACAGTTTATTTATTAGTTATTTATAAATTCGCGGCAGACTACATCATTGTCTATGACTTACCACAGATAATGTCAAACGTGTTCAGGAGTCCGATTCTAGTGACAGTCGAGATCAATAGTTTATATGCGACATTTTTAGAAAATTGTATGCAACTGACATTTCCTCTCGAATGAAACTTCATATCGATTGGCACAAGAATTGGGGTCCTGACGTATTATGATAGTTTGAGTCCACGTATTATATTTAAAAAAAAACTATTACCCACGATAGGGCGTAATGGTAAAAAAAAGGCCCGCGGGTATTATTTTGGATTTACGGTCGATTTTTCTAGCAATTTAGGACACTATTTACGAGCAAGTGTGATGAAAAAGTAATAACAGCATTATTTTACTGCTGGTAACATAATTTTAATAGTTATGCAATGTATTGGTATTGACTACGTATGGGCCTGGACACCACACCACGGCACGGCGTCGTTAACGTGAAACGGCGTGGCGCCGTAGAAAGGCACGTTTCCGCGTCGTGCAAATACACGGTGCGGTGTGACAACGGCTTCAACTATTTTGCACTCTACGCGCAGGACATTGGGCTTAATATTGCACTTTATAATTAATGACGGCACCGTGTATCTGCACGTCGCGGCAACGTGCCTTTCTACGGCGCCGCGCCGCACAGTGGGGCAACGGCGGAATTAATTCAATTTTGGGATTGTCAACAGTAGTCATATTTTTTATCTGATATGTATATAAAACATTTCAAATACCTATGATCTAATAAAATATTGCATATATATATTATTTTTATAAAGAAATTAGGCCGCCAAACTCGTACAAATGAACTCGCATGAAATAAACGTTAAGAATACCTTGCATTTGTAAAGGGTGTATTCCTCTCAAGTTATTGATTTTGTTTAACATGTTTTATTTACATAAAAAAAAATCCTACTATTGTAAATGAAATAATATTTATGGTTTCTTTTAAATTATGAGTAATTTTAGGGCTGTAAGAAGTTGATAGTATTTCTCACCTAAATATTACAGTTACGTACGTCGGGGTAGGTAACTGATAGAAATGCACGAATACACCGATAATCAAAAGTAGACTTTAATTACACCGTTACAAAACAATTATCGCACAATAAAATTCGAATACTCAGGTGATCGCTCGGGTCGCTCTTATTCGCACTGATCGCTTTCCAAGTAAAGACAGATTCGTCGCAACCGGTGTCCGCCGTTTTATAGTTCCCGAGTCCAAATTATTCTAGAACGCCTTCCGGAATGTTCGGTGTACTTCGCCCCGCCAAGGTCGATCGAGACTGTTCGTTGCTGGAATGTTCTACACCTTGCTACCTTGTTGTTTTTACGATCGCAATGACCTTGACTCACGGGTCTGGATGAGTCTGGAATGTTCCGCGTGTTGATTTCTCATTTCGTGTTATCTCTTTCACACGCTTCTGGAAGGTTCTCAGTATCGCCGTCTCTTTCTAATCGTGTTATCTCTTTCACACACTTCTCGAAGGTTCCCAGTATTGCTGTCTCTTTCTAGTAGTCTTTTCTCTTTCACACACTTCGCGAAGGTTCTCAGTATTGCTGTCTCTTTCTAATCATGCTATCTCTTTCACTCTTAGTGGAAAAAATGCCATATACTGAAATGTACTGAAATGTACTGAAAATGCCTGAGAATGGGTTTTCGGGTTATGGCGTAATCTGATAGAGGGTGGCCTGAAACGGACTGAAAACATGTTTCCGCCGCCTGAAAACAACGGTAAGTTGATCGAAATTTTGATAATCTGGTATGTGATAGAGCTACCCCTAAAACGGACTGAAACGATATTTCAGCCTGCTGAAAACGATTCTAAAGCACCAAAATTAACGATTAACAATGCTACGCTTTATGCCACCGGCGTAACACTACCCCCTCCTAAGACATGCTCGTCCCGAGCATTATTAGTTCCGTGGTATCTCGCCAGTCGGTCAACGTGGACAACCTTGCAGGGACTTCGCTGGCTCCGCTGTATTCGATACGTAACGTCATTGATCTTAGTGACTACTTTGTACGGCCCTTCCCAATTCGGTGATAGTTTCGGGGATTTCCCTTTTCTTCGCATGGGGTTATGCAGCCACACCAATGAACCTTCCTCGAACCCCACTTGGTTAGATTTTCGGTCATATCGTGTTTTCATCTTCGCACTGGCTTGAATTCCGTGTTCACGAACGTGACTATGAACATCGTCTATCCGATTTCGCAAATCACTGGCATACTCGGTGATCGACTTTGGCGAATCTGGAGGACGTCCAGTTAAAAGGTCTGCAGGTAAACGAAGTTCTCTCCCGAAGTTCACGTAAGCTGGGGTGACAGCCGTACTTTCGTGAGTTGCCGACCTATATGACATTAGGAAGAGCGGAATATGCCTATCCCAATCCTTTTGGTGACTTTCAACCACCTTAGCCAAATGTCTTTCCAGCGTCTGGTTGAATCTCTCGACCATTCCGTCCAATTGTGGGTGATATAGCGTTGTCCTGGTCTTATGAATACCCATAATTCGGCAAGTCTCCTGGAACACCTGGGACTCAAAGTTCCTGCCTTGATCACTGTGAATTTCGAGAGGCACCCCAAATTGACAACACACTTCCATCACTAATTTCTCCGCGACTGCGACTGCTTCTTGGTTAGGGATTGCAAATGCTTCGGGCCATTTGGTGAAGTAATCCATTACAACGAGGATGTACTTGTTCCCGGAGTCGGATGTTGGAAACGGGCCTGCGACGTCCAAAGCAATCCTTTCCCAAGGTGCTCCAACGTTGTACAACTTGAGCGCACCTCTACTGCGTGTTTGCGGCCCCTTAACTGATGAGCAGTTTGTACACTTCCTGCACCAGTCTTCCACATCTTCACGGCAGTGAATCCAGTAGAAGCGTTGCCGAACTTTCATTAAGGTCCTCTTCACTCCAAGGTGCCCACCGGAAATTCCGTCATGGAAGGATCTCAACACATCACTTACCCTTTTTCTTGGAACAACTACCTATAGGTGAGCATCCTTTCCATTTTCCCTCTCCCATTTTCTGCACAGTACGTTATTATGCATGACCAGACTTTCCCATTGGGCCCAGTAGCTTTTTGTTACAGTACTCATTGGGGCTACTTCACACCATTTCGGTTTGGGAACGCCTGCTTTGATCCAATTGAAAATGGGTTTAATGTCCTGGTCTTCTTACTGCGCTTGTTGCATGACTTCATTACTCCATTCTTCACTTACAGTATCAGTCCCCAACATTCTCACACAATCTTTGCCCTCTTGCCTTACACAATGTTTACAGTCATCCGGACAAGGTCTTCGGGAAAGCGCGTCCGCGTTGCCGTGTGATTTTCCACTGCGATGTTCAATAATAAAGTCATATTCCTGTAGTTGTTCAATCCATCGTGCTACTTGACCCTCAGGATTTTTAAACTCCAATAACCATTTCAAAGCAGCATGGTCAGTTCTGATACGAAATTTGCACCCAAGCAGATATTTACTGAAATGCTGTAACGTCTTGACAACTGCCAGCAATTCTCTCTGAGTGACGCAGTAATTTCTCTCTGGTTTGGATAGTGACTTACAAAAGTAGGCGATAACCACTTCCTGATCTCCTTTCCTTTCCTTTGACATTCGGGAATGGACTGGAGTCACAAGTGCAGCGGAGCTTTTCGACCTCGCCAAAGACCGCCAGAAGTATGCGGAGCTGACTGCCAACCTTCACTAGTTGGAGAGGCACTATAAGAAGAAGATCTCCTTTCTTTTGTGACAAAACTCCTCCGACACCAGTATTACTTGCGTCTGTGTCAACAATAAAATCATTCTCAGGGTCTGGGTATCCCAATATCGGAGTTTCACAAAGCCTTTGTTTGAGATCCGCAAAAGCTGCTGCACACTGATCATTCCAGACAAATCTTCGTTTCTCTTCCGTAAGCTAGTGCAACGGCTTCGCTATATCTGAAAAGTTTTTCACGAAACGTCGATAATATGAGCAAAGTCCCAAAAAGGCACGAACTGCAGTCTTGTCCCTCGGTATAGGCCAATCCTTAACGGCACTTATCTTCTCAGGATCTGTCTGGATACCGTCTGTCGACACCACGTGTCCTAAATAATTCACCTTACGCTTGAAAAGTGAGCATTTTTTCGGGCTGAGTTTCAGGTTCGCATCTCGCAGCTTAGCCAAAACTTGCTCTAATTTTCTAAGGTGATCGTCGAAGTCTCTACCAACAATTATAATGTCATCCAGATATACCAGGCAAGTATCTCCAAGTAGACCAGCAAGTATTTGTTCCATCAATCTCTCAGGTTGCTGGTGTAATGCACCAGTCCAAACGGCATAACATTGAACTGCCACAGTCCCTTTCCGATCGAGAAGGCGGTTTTCTCCTTATCGTGGTCCTTGATTTCCACTTGCCAGTAGCCACTTTTTAAATCCAACGTGGAAAACCATTTCATTCCATTTAAAGTGTCTAACGTGTCGTCGATTCGTGGCAGTGGATAACAATCCTTTTTGGTTACATCGTTAAGTCGGCGATAGTCAACACAAAATCTCATGGTGCCGTCCTTCTTCTTTACCAAAACTACCGGTGAACACCAAGGACTTGTTGATGGCTCAATAACTCTGTTCTTCTTCATGTCTTCCACTTCCTTTTCGCGAGCTACTGGAACTCGCCGAGGACGTTGTCGGATAGGCATGGTTCCGCCAGTGTTTATCTCATGTTGTACAACTCCAGTTCTTCCAATATCATCGTCGTGCGCAGAGAAAACATTGCTGTAATGCAGCAGTAAATTACGCGCCTTCAGGAGTTCTTCCTTCGTGAGCTTGTTTTGGCAACCATCCAATAATCCTGTAAAGTCCACTCCTCTACTTGCAGGTTGTCCGCTTCCATTCGATCCCAGGCAACTTCGTATCCAAGAATTTTCTTCGCAAGTCCCGATAAGGCTTCCTTTACTTAGGGCATGTTTAGAGTCGCTGAGGTTTAGGACCCTTATAAACGCTGCAGATGACGTTGTCACAACCGTGCGAGCTGTTATCCACGGTTGACTACCATCAATTTTTTCTACTAATACGCAGCGATGAGATCCTCGTCCTGCATAGTGTGGTAATTTTACAGGAACTAGGGCTTGCGATCTTGTTCGAAGAATGGTCCTTCTGGCGCAGTAGACTTGTCCACTTACGCCACCTTCCATAGGCACTTCATCAACTCCGAATTTCAGGACTCCGCCTTTCAAGTCGATTTTGCAGCCATGTTTTCTCATAAAATCCAATTCAATAATGCAATCGTCGATGATGTTAGCAACGATGACTTTGTGCCAGTAGTTCTTTTCCCCAATTTGCACCGCCACTCCTTGCTCCCCCAGGACGGAAATGTACTGGCCGGTAGCCGTTTGCAGCTGAAGATGCTTGGGTCGGACTAGATGATCTCTGGTTAAATGTTTCAGTAGCCGAGAACTGATCACAGTCCGAGAAGCTCCGGTGTCTATAGTAAGGCGACATGGTATTCCACCAATTTCTCCTTTGACGACCAGACTATTCCCATCGTTCACCTGTGAGATCATAACGGACATTTTGACCACCAGCCAGCACTCGTCCCTTAATCCTGGCTTCTACTCGTTTCCCTGATGCGGCTCTAATGCATCAGAGCCTGCTGGCCTTTCCGTTGGGCCTGTTGTATCTCGTTGTGTTCTATTTCGCTTTGAGCATCTAGATTGTATGTGCCCGCGTTCTCCACACCAATAACACCTTGGCCCAAACTCACGGCGAGGAGCAGTTGGCTCCCTAGCCGAAACCTCTCGCACCCTAAAAGGCCTCGAGTCCTGGCGTACAGGTTCGACCTCCAAGGCGTGGGCAACTGCATCCTTCCCGCTCCCATGATGTCCTAGTCGCACAGCAGCTCTGACTTCTAAATCACGGATTCCACAACCATCGATGAAGGCCTGTACTAGCATGCTGTCTACAAATGAAGCCGATGCACTTTGGTACGCTTTCCTGACCAACTTTTCTATTTCCAGGGCCCACTGTTGTAATGACTCATTACGTCCCTGGGCTCGATCCTTAAGCTGAGCTCTAAAGACGTGCTCGAGATGGCTGTCACCATAACATGCCTCCAAAGCTTTAAGAAGGCGGTCGTATGTCTTATTCTCTCCCAGAGCTTCCAGCACGGTGAGGGCTTCATCTCGAAGTGCCAAAGTTAGAGCCGTCTTCGCCTGGTCTTTATTCCAGCCATTCGCCTGGGAAACCGACTCAAACTGCAATTTATAGGCCGTCCATGATGAAGTTCCATCAAATGAAGGTACTTTGAATCTTCCAGCTACAGGGTTGGATATTTCAGGTCCACAGGTACCGTTGACCACTTTAATTTCAAGCTTTTTAACCTCGTTTCTTATGGTCTGGAGGCGATTTTCGTGGTCCTCAACTTTTTCCTTGAAGTCATGGAGGCGATTTTCAACCTTTTCATTAACTCCCTGGAGACGGTTCTCGAACTTAATGTACATGTCAAGAAGTTTTCATTGAACCTCAGTTATTTCCTTCTTCCATTCCGACGTGGCCTCTCGTACCTCTTCTAGGAGAATTCTCGACTGTTCCTCTTGAACTCTAGATTGCTCCTTTTGGGCTCTAGATTGTTCTTGAATAACTCTCGATTGTTCCTTCAACAGGATAAAGATCGCGTTGAGGTCAATTTCCGGCTTAGGTGACGCAGCTGTAGTAGCCGCTGCTGTAGCGGTGGACGAACTCGTACCGGCGGTAACTGCAGAGTCATCAGCTGCAGTTTGGCTCCGGGTTTTCACCCCCTCCGGCTCTTGATCTCGCGGAGTTACTGGCATTTTCTATCCCACTTCTGACACCAAATGTTACGTACGTGGGGATAGGTAACTGATAGAAATGCACGAATACACCGATAATCAAAAGTAGACTTTAATTACGCACTCACTTAAACCGTTACAAAACAATTATCGCACAATAAACTTCGAATACTCAGATGATCGCTCGGGTCGCTCTTATTCGCACTGATCGCTTTCCAAGTAAAGACTGACTCGTCGCAACCGGTGTCCGCCGTTTTATAGTTCCCGAATCCGATTATTCTAGAACGCCTTCCGGAATGTTCGATGTACTTCGCCCCGCCAAGGTCGATCGAGACTGTTCGTTGCTGGAATGTTCTACGCCTTGCTACGTTGTTGTTTTTACGATCGCAATGACCTTGACTCACGGGTCTGGATGAGTCTGGAATGTTCCGCGTGTTGCTGTCTCATTTCGTGTTATCTCTTTCACACGCTTCTGGAAGGTTCTCAGTATCGCCGTCTCTTTCTAATCGTGTTATCTCTTTCACACACTTCTCGAAGGTTCCCAGTATTGCTGTCTCTTTCTAGTAGTCTTTTCTCTTTCACACACTTCTCGAACGTTCTCAGTATTGCTGTCTCTTTCTAATCATGATATCTCTTTCACTCTTAGTGGAAAAAATGCCATATACTAAAATGTACTTCAAAGGCCCATAAGGGGTCCTGAAAATGCCTGAAAATGGGTTTTCAGGTTATGGCGTAATCTGATAGAGGGTGGCCTGAAACGGACTGAAAACATGTTTCAGCCGCCTGAAAACAACGGTAAGTTGGTCG
This sequence comes from Acleris literana, assembly GCA_946894065.1. NCBI lineage: Eukaryota > Metazoa > Arthropoda > Insecta > Lepidoptera > Tortricidae > Acleris > Acleris literana. Next base: position 6,096,804 of record OX335692.1, read on the forward strand.
AAATTTTGATAATCTGGTATGTGATAGAGCTACCTCTGAAACGGACTGAAACGATATTTCAGCCTGCTGAAAACGCTTCTAAAGCACCAAAATTAACGATTAAAAATGTGACGCCTTATGCCATCGGCGTAACATTACATTTCATTGGCTATAACTTTTTAGCTACAACGACCCTCAAGCTCTAATACAACAATATTTACACATTATTTAATTTATATCATTATTTAATTGGTTCTAGCTGCAATAATTTTCAAACTTTTTATTACTACCTCATTAAGTGAATGAGCTTATTTATCTAAGAAAAATACTTAAATGCGTTATCAATGGTGATGAGGTTAATTACAAAGACTATTAAATTATAAAATAATATAAAAAGGGTATTTACATCATTGTGCATCATTTACTTTTGTAAATTCAATAAAGCAACACCTAATTGTATATTATATTTTAAGTTCAATCAATGTAGGTATTATTTTAAATATTTTATTATACTTATAAATATATTTAAAATGTGTTTTTTTATACATTAACCTAAAAAAAATATATTCCGCGGCTTCATACAACGTGCACCACTGTGCAACGTTTCACGTTAACGACGCCGCGCCGTTTCACGTTAACGACGTCGTGCCGTGGTTTTGTGTCCATGCCCTATTGGCCTAGAACTGTTAATGCGTCTACACCCACCAAGCAAACAATGGGTATGTATGAATGTATGTATGTACTTAAACACTTTATAGTACTAAATCAATTACATTACGTACACAAATATCAGTTTTCAACGGTTAGACGATCTTTAATACGGTTAAACTTTATGTCGATAGTAAAATAATGATGCTGGCACTAAATTGAACCATTTTTCTAAGCTCTTCCCGTGGAAAATGTTCCACTCGCTTGCTTTTGGTAAATAAAGCTACCGACTTTGTACGCCTAAAAATTGCTTTGGGTATAGATGAATTAGCGAGAGCGTGGAATTGCATGTGTAGTGGTTGTACCGTTCGCATGAAAAGGAAAACCATTTACGTTTTTTTCTAAATTTAATGAGATTACCCTAACCAAGTGGAATAAGTATGTCCTCTTTTGCTTTTAGTCGCTATCATTTATTTAAATTTTCATCTTTAAGGTTGGAAATTGCTTAGATATGGGGCAGATGAAAATTATATAAATATAGTTCTCCTGATGACTTCTTGATCAAAATCATCTACTGCCGACGGACGAGTAGGTACGTAACTTTTTCTTATTCGGAGAGGGGAATTTTTTCGTTGCTTTGAATTTGTCACTCTTACTGTCAGCCATAATTTTATAAATATTCGAGAGACCTGTAGCTTTTTCAAGTAATTGGGCAGCGGTGAAAGGTGAATTAAAATTTTTCATTAGTTCGAGTTCAAAGTATTTATGTTATGTTATGACAGTTAAAATTATTTGTTTACTTTGACTCTCAATCGGACCAAAATTACTGCTACTTTCTGCCATAATTTTTGCAAACTGTGTACGTAACTTACAGTCGTACGCGCCCAGTTAAAATAATTGTGAAATTTGCGAGAATACAATAAGATATTTTAGTGCATTGTAAAAAGTATTTAGAATTTGACGCTGACATTATCTTTGTACTTACTTATTTAATATATAACAAAACTCTTTTTATGCCAATGCTATAAGAAGTTGAAGAAATTTAAATACAGAATGCCTGTTAACACATATTACCACTGCATTTGCAATTCCACGCTCTCGGTAATTCATCTATAGCAGAGCTACACCAGCGGAGGTTCTGACGTTTATGATTTTTAAACTGTGGATTAAAATTCACAAGGTATTACAATGCAACAAAAGTGGACATTATATCTCTTTCACTTAATAAATATAAGAATCTTCTTTATAAATACAAGACAGTGGGGCTAGACCAGTTGCCATCGAATACAAACGCAAGCGTTGGTGATAACCTGTCGCTTTGAAAAATTTACGGAATTGACGTAAGATAGTCACGTGATATTATATCACTCGTTACAACTGACACGCTGTAAAGTGATCACCAGACCCCAGATTTTTGTGGCATTGACGTCACAGTAGGGTACATAGTTTGGGGAGTAAATGGAACGGTGTTAATTAATAGGAAAAACTAACCGTTTTTAACCGAATAAATTCTAATAAAGAGTTTTATTAGAATGTATTCGGTTATTCGGTAGGCATTCACGATAAAAAATTACCTAGTCAATCAACATTATTTTTCGATATATTACTGCAAAACATTCATTTGTACATTAAACTGGCTTTGGTGTTTTCGGGCGCTCACTTTTTGTTCGTTAAAAGCCAGTTTAACGTTCAAATGTATGGTTTCAAGTAATATATCGAATGATAATGTTGATCAATTGACTAGGTAATTTTTATTAATAAAATTTAGTAATGTATGTATTTTCAATGGTTCGGTCATTTGGAAAGGATGGATGAAAGAAGATTGACGAAAGAGATATACAGAGCAAAAGTGAGTGGGAGGGTCGGAAGGGGCCGCCCTAGGCGTACTTTTTCGAATCAAATCGGAGAAATACTGGAAAAGGGCCGTATCTTAAGTACCCGAAACCGACGTGCATGCATGACTCAATGTATGAATGTGGAAGAAGCGAAAGAGATTTGTCAGGATCGTAGCAAGTGGAAAGAAGTGGTCTCTGCCTACCCCTCTGGGAAACAGGCGTGATTTAATGTATGTATGTATGTATTTAGTAATTTAAGCAGTTTCCCACTCTACGACTTTATTGTATACGCCAGTTGTGTTTGCCTTTAATTGTGTGTTGCATTTATTAATAACTAGCGAGTCGCCCTCGCTTCGCTTCGGTTTATGTGAGTTTTCTGAGACACCCGTATATAATTCACCATTTTTTAAACACTAGTGACCCGCCCTCGCTTCGCTTCGGTTTATGCCAGTTTTCTGTAGTACCCGTACATATTCCATATTATAAAAAAAAACCTTCCTCTTGAATCACTCTATCTACTAACAAAACCGCATTCAAATCCGTTGCGTAGTTTTAAAGATCTAAGTATACATAGGGACAGACAGACAGAGGGAAGCGACTTTTTTTTATACTACGTAGTGATTGTACCATTGCTTTCTCAAGTGTGGAGTTGTATCTATTGGCGGACCTTTAATAAATATAATGACAGAAAAAACCTTTAACCTTTTTTTGCTACGTTATTTTATATGTCAGCTAATTACGGTGATGAAATGTAAAAATATGAATTTTATTTAATTCTCCATTCTTCTGTCAAAAAAGCATCGGGAATTCAAAATTTATTGTTTTCAATTTCATTTTTTTTTGGCTCGTTTCCCTCAGCTGTTTTTCATTTTGGCGCGGAGTTAGAGTTTCATCTGTTATTAAGATGTACAGTATTCCCAGCTTCTTAATCGTTTTCGGCTTGCTATCGCTATCACGCTTGCACTCGCAACTGACAGTATATTTGTCACTCGTGTGTCAGAAAAACGATTATTGCCGATCGCTATTAAGAAAATGGTTACACAGTATGAAAGTAGGATGGACGTACAGAGGCTTACTTAATAATAGGGTCCCATTTCGCACCCTTGGGGAACCCTACAAATTTACAGGGCCTCGCCGTCGCCGAGTTCATCATAAACTTTAGACATTAATCTTCCTGTCGATTCAGATTCATCTTTGTTTAAGCAAGTTTCAAAAAAAAAACTCTTTTCCCCTAATCGGGCGTGTCTGAGTTCTACTATTGGCCATCATAGCCACGACATGACGGTCACATTAGGGGGCAAATTAGTGTTTAAAAAAGATTTACTTACCAACTGTACCGTGTGGTATGGTCACGGACTTTAATTAATGAACCACTATAGAACCTTGTCGCATAAAATCAACGATTAATTTCTATGTAATTTTTATTTCGTCACTTGACGCTGTCTTTATGACACAGTTCTACGAAGGATCATCATTAACCCCCTTACTAATAAACGTTGAGTAACGGTGGTATAGCTATACAATGTTTTGTCCTTATCTGTCGAATTCAAATGTCACAATGACAGATAAGGACAAAACATTGTAAAGCTATTACCGTAAGGGGGTTAAAATCTTTGATGATACATATCAAATACAAGGGCTTGTTGTTAGCGTCTCAAATGAATTTATTTCTGGGACTTGACAGAAGCGAGTGGAGCTAACCTCATGTGCTTCTGTTTAGTTCACCAGAGTGTATACTCTTTAAGGTCACAGCACACATATCAACTCGGAAAGTTGATCGTCACCGGATCAACTCAAAGTGAAACATTGAAAAGGGAACTTTGAACTGTGTTAATACGATACATTTTTCAGTGGACGACTGCTAGCTCGTGCCGAGGTGAGGCGTTGCCGTTCCGATGCCGATAAGTGTGCGTTGCAGTAGGGAGTTTCATACAAATGATACTGAACGGCTCGAGTTGATAGGGTGACGATCCCTTTCCGAGTTGATATGTGTGCTGTAACCTTTATACGAACAATAAGTAGTCCTCGCGTGTGATATCCATGGACTTGTATGTATGCATGTATGTAAACACTTTAATTAAAAAAATAAGTACTAAGGCTAACTTATCCCTTTAATTAATCTCTTCCAGCTAACCCTTGAGAGATTGAGAAAAGTAAAAGGTTGTGCATCGAGTAGGCAAGTGTACAACTTTATTTAGGAAAATAACATAAAAAATAAACTATCCAATGAAACCTAACTATAAAATAAATACATTCAAATATCTACATAAATTGATACATAAACATAATATTAGATCTATGTATCTATATATTTATAATCTGTAGTTTAATAGTTTAATTCTGGGATCCTAGTGAAAAAGGGCTTAAGTCAAGTTTGCTTTTAATAAAAAAGGGTGTATCCGGAGACTACCTAGACATACACACTTTTTCACTTGAACCTCAGAAGACTGAACCCCTTTTCGCTAGGTCCCCAGAATTACTTTCAACAATAACCATGTTGTGATTCAGATTTTGCCGTGTATTGCGCCAGATTGAAATTGAACGACATTAAAATTCGTGTTGTAGCTAGATGGCGCTAGCGGTACGAGTATTCGTTCCCTACAAAATAGTTTAATCCATTATTGAAAACAGGTGCTGCTTGCACCATCTGTCGTCAAGTAGCTGAAACTAGCTAATTTTGTTAACATCTCGAAGACATCGATTTTAATAATTTCATTTTAATTTTTGTTTAAAACTACTGTAACACACAGACAGACAGATAGCGAAGTCTAACTATAAAGGTTCCTTTTTTACCATTTCGGTACTGAACCCTAAAAAAATAGACTTAATAGACAACTGTTGTCTATCGGCGGAAATGAAGATGATGAAATGCATGTAAGTACGAGTATTTACCCACGATAGTACGGATACGGTATATGCGTTTGGGATGAGAGGATGTTTGTTTGTTTGTTCAAACCAATGTTGCCATTTATCTCCAAAACTACTAGTCCGATTTTGATGCGGTTTTCAGTGATGGGTTTGGGTTTAATTAATGCATATTTATAGATAGGTATTACGGTAACAACTCACGAGGGGGCGCTGCAGTAAACATTTGGTTGTGCCAAACCAAATAAAACCAAAACTACTAGACCGATTTTGATGTGGTTTTCAGTGATGGGTTTGTGGTTGATTAGTGATGGTTCTGAAATAGGTGTTACGGTAGTAACTCACTAGGGGGCTTCAGTAATATATTTTATATTAGCTACTACATATTAAAAAAACTCGATAAAACTCGATAGGTAAGTATTTCTGTAGAGAGTAGTGATGTAGAAACTCAAAAAATTCTAAAGAAAAGAAAAAAATATATATGTAAAAACCCAGATCGTCCACGGTTTAAGCGCAAAATACTCGTATAGCGCATATTGGCCTGCACACGTAAACTTCGGACCGCGGGAAACGCCACGCGCCATTCCAATCTTCGCTCCGAACCGTACGTGTAAATGCAACTGTAATAGTGAAATAGAATAGAATAGAATAACTTTATTTCAGACTACAACGCCCATATTTACAAATACCTTACAGCATAACATAATATATAACATATAATGAACACGACTACTAAAAAAATATAGCGGTGTTTGCTAGACGGCGACCACTAAATCACCGAAATATGACACCCCTCGGCCAGAATTCCTCCTTTAAAAAGGTTAATTAACATTGTGGCGAGGTTCTAACACTTCTAACCACTCGACCCTAAGAGTAACTCCGGTCTTAACTCGTACATACTCTACGAGATCTTTTGCCTCCGTAGAGTAATGTAATCGGGACACGTACAACTGCGTCGTGGGCGTAGCAGGACACAGCAAGTGGTTCGATCCGGTCGGTGCGGTGCCGCACAGGCTCCTCGGGGCAGGCTTCTTCTTCCTCTCCACCCGGGTAAAACCATCCTTGTCCTGCTTAGGACAAATAGTAAAAAATGTAAGGTTCGTAACGAAGATTGAAATGGCGCGTGGCGTTTCCCGCGGTCCGAACTTTACGTGTAAAGGCCGCTTATAGCTCTAATTCTTCCAACGCTATGCTATTATGTGGGTTATTTAAAAAAAAACTTGCATCTAGATCAGTTATTATCATTATTGATTAAAGGGTAGAAAGTGGAACGACACTCCTAAGATAAAGTAGAATTACGACGGCTTTGGATAAATTGGGCCAAAGTTACGATTCGACTGCCGGTATGCATTCATGGTTCGATCCGTCGGTTTTGTCAGATTACTTTTGTTTGACAGAGAGGCGGCGCGTGCAGCCGCGTTATCACAGGCGCAAACACAAACATATGGCAATGTACGGTGTTGTTTATAAAGATGCGGGGCATGACGCGGCGCGTGATGCTGGGCGTAGAGAGTAGCGGTGTCCACTACATCCGCGGCGGACTCTCGAGCGGTTCGGAGCGCGCGGCGGAGCACAAGACTGTCAGAAGGTTCCGTCGCGGGCCCCGCTGCGGGCGCAGTGGCGCGAACCGCCGTTATTGACGCGTGCGACGCTGCCTGCAACGCGGCGATGCCATCCGCGGGCTCTGCGGCAAGTAACGCTGTATTTGTTTTCTCCGTAAACGCTTTTATAGAACGCCATATGTTTGAATTTAAGTAGTGCAGATCGCGCCCCCCAACGCTACGCGCGACGCCCCGCGTCTCCGTAAACAAGCACTTAAGACTAGTCTTGCGAATTTCAATGTTTGTTTAAGTGTCTTTGTCTCAGATACCCACTTTACCATCAGGTGGCCTCAGGCTTTTGTGTTCTCTTTTTTTCGCGTATCCTGTATTAAGGGTGTCCTAAATGGGCAAAGGCTTTTTGATCTCCTTGACGAATATACTTATAGACGAATTTCTCAAGCTGCCGATCACATAGGCACTGTGTTTAATAATTTGAGTAATGTAAGTATAATCTATAAATATTTGATTGAGATAACCCCATATAAGTTTATTTAAATTTTATCATGTGTGTTTGCTTAATTATATCTTTATATTTGTGTCATGCTCTAAATCGCTGGTTATCATTTTGTGGTTGAGATAAGCGACCATACAAACTTTATTTTAATGATTTGATTGGAATTTTAATTTCCTCTGCGCTTGTAAATGCTAATAAAAAACTCATTAAAATGGATTTCATTCCGCGAGAATTATGATTATTTGAATGTCAAGTTTAAGTGACTTATAATTAACCGTCAATCCTAGGGTAGCAAATGAAATCCGAAAAATTTAAACTCTTAATAAATATAAGAGATAATCTCACACAAACTATGTAATGGTACTAGACAATGATAAACACATTTAAATACATTCTGAAATATTTTAAATACATACACAAGAATAAAACTTGGCAAACAATTGAACTATAACGAATATAAAAAGGTTAGAAACCATTCAAAGATACATTCAAAAATGTATAAGTCAACGTTTTCAATGGAGGCACTGACTTCTTGAACCGAATTCGAATATGGGCGTTTCTTTAAAAGTTTGGACCTACCTAGTTAAGAACCAAAATTAAGAAACGTTAACTTTTCCGTTCCGTTTCTTAATGGTCTAAGATCCGAATAGGGGAAGATTTGGACCGGGCTGTTTATTCGATGAAAAGTATTTTATATCAAATTTAATACGCTAAATAATATGAGGCGAATAGGTAGGCTGAAAAATTTCAGTCCAGTAATTATATCATTAAAATAATAATAAAAAATGAACTTTTTTTTTAAATTGCAAATGTTTGTTTAATACACAAATTACATACTAATCGAAAGTATGAAGTCTATAGAATATGCAAACGTTAGGTTTGGTGCAAATTACTAGTACCGACTTACCTGTTTATACCTGCCTACCCAATAGCTTGACGAGAAAAAAATGGTCAAACTAACGTTTGCATATTTTATAGGCTTCATACTTTCGATTGGAATGTAATTTGTCCATTAAACAAGCTAGTGTAGTTTTTTAAAACGAAGTATTTTTTTTTATTTTTATTAATTATATACTGGACTGAAATTTTTCAACCTACCCGCCATATATTACTTAGCATATTTCAATTTGGTATAAAATACATATTTTATGCACAAGTAAAAAAACCACCCTTTTGTATATTTTTTACTATAGAAAAATATGGGGCTTGACTGAAAACAATCCCTGCATCCCTTAGGGAAATCTCACCTGTTGGAAAACTTAGATTACGTGGAAAATATTAAAAGCAAGCTTGAGCTGTGGTCTTGTTGCGCGCAAAGTTGACTAATTTTAGATTGTAGTCAATGGAACTATGTATGTTAACGGTTACCTACATGTTTTTCATCGTCATGTATGTATGTACCTATGTCCAGTTCTATGTTCCCCGCTACAGCAAAAACGGCTTGGACGATATTGACAAATGAGGTATCATTGGATTCGTCTTCGCAGCAAAAGTGTCATAGGATACCTAAACTGTTAAAATTGAAATAACAACAATGGCCAAATGACAATTATTAACATATGTAGGTATATCGACGACAGTATAAAAAATGCAGTCGGGTTTTTAAGGCTGCGGCTCCACTGAGGCGGAGATGAGCGGAGTAGAGCGGAGCTGTGCCAATATTAACCAATAGAATCTAAACTAACGTGCGCAAGGCGCGCTCGACGTGACCGCATGCACCTTATATTGGTTAATATTGGCACAGCTCCGCTCCGCTAGTCTCCGCCTCAGTAGAGCCGCAGCCTAAAGCTGGCTTTTCATATAATTATTTGTTCCCAAAATCGTCCGAGCTTTCATAAGTGAGAAATGATTGGTTTTCTGAAACTGTTTAACTTCCAATATGTAAAACCAACCTTTTTTTTACCCGTGGGAAATGCCTATGCGTACCCACCCCGACGGGGACCAGGAAGAGTTATGTTCGACTTGCACAGAATGAAACCCTCGGGGCGTTGCGCCAATCGCTTTAGGAGGGAGCTACGGGAGTGCAACAGTGCCAAACCGTAGCCCCCCAATAGCAGTTGCCCTTTGGGCTCGCCTTCAAGTGGGGGCCTTTACTAGGCCACTCGCCTTCTCCACTGAAGGCACCCTGGAACACAGCAGGGGCATGTAAAACAAACCTTTCCCAACCTATACAAATATTACTCTTTAAACATTTTTTTATTTTCATTAGTTTTAGTAGAAGGAGTGACTAAAATTGAAAAGGGCATGCTTCGATGGATCGGTTATTTGGAAAGGGTGGATGAAAGGACATTGACGAAAGAGACATACAGAGCGATAATATGAATGAAAGGTCGGAAGGGGCCGCCCTAGGCGTACTTTTTCGAATTAAATCGGAGAAATACTAGAAAGAGGCCGAATTTAAGTACCAACAAACCGACGTGCATGCATGACTCGATGTATGAATGTGGAAGAAGCTAAAGAGATTCGTCAGGATCGTAGCAGGTGGAAAGAAGTGGTCTCTACCCCCTCTGGGAAACAGGCGTGATTTAATGTATGTATGTAAACAGTTTAAAACAATAATGGATTCAGAAAAAAATGCATTTCTTACTTACCAATTAACTTTCGGACAATTGCAACAGCTGGAAACAAAAAGCGACTTATTATGATTGGTTATGCAAACGCAAAATAAAACACTTAAGGGGTAATAGCGAACCTTTGCTTCGTTGAGAAAAAAAAATGGAGCAGCAGTACATATTTATAAGTAGGTACAAAAACAAAGAATACAGAAACTACAAGAACTAAATTTACTATGACAAATTGGAATTAATAATAAAAATAAGGTTTAACAAGACCTAAATCTGAAGAAGACAGTAAAAAACAGTAACAACAAAATCTTGCAAATAACTTAAGGAAACTTTTACTTAAATTATTTGTTCGCTTAATGCACGATAATTAAAGAACAAGGGTGAAGAGGTGCGAAATAAGGTAAGGAGTTGCCGAGTTCGTAAAATTAAACTCATGTACTTAAAAACTTTATTTCGAGTCCTTCAAGGACGTACACAGGGTTTCCAATTACTTAAATGCAGCTTTTCAAAAACAGCGGCAAACGAAGTATTCTAAAAAAACTTTTCAAGATTTTATTTTACCATTTTTTTGGCATGACTAATATATATCATGGCAATTTTTTTCAAAACAGTTTTCTAGTACTAAGAGTCTTTGAGCTATAGATAGAGTGACGACGAACGGACGGACATGGCGAAACTGTGAGGGTTCCTAGTTTTACTACGAAACCCTAAAAACATACAACATAATCCGATGCCTGTTTCAGTATGCCTTGATTCATGTACATTGAATGGAAGTATGGAGCAGTTGCACTTTATAAAAACTAACAACCTACAACACTTTGAATGGGCAAAGTTCGAGGTGTTCAACTGTTTCTAGTACGCGCCCATACAGTTTCCATAGTTTCTGAAGTTCCAAAACCTGCCAAGTTCCACACAATATAAAGGACAGAAATTATATAAATGTTATATACCGGCTAACTCTCTCTCTCTGTCTCTCTAAGGTCGGCGTCAATAGAACTTGCGAACAATGTAAACAACACCAAACGAACCAATTCGCCATGATTACTCGATCATCACGTACTTTTTAAGATCAAGTGAGGTCTTTGCAACGATTTATACCCTAGATCATTATTTTCATATTAAGTTTAAGATGAAATAAGTATTCATTATACTTTATTTTTAATAAAAACACGCTTGGTGAATATTTGAGGTTATGTGTCAAACAGTACTAATTTGTTTACATTCTTCGCAAGTTCTATTGACGCCGACCTTATTTATAACTAGCTGTTTCCGTTACCCACTTTGTTGGGAAATTATCATTTTTTTTTGGGTTAATATATATCTTATGACACTCACAATTAACGTGGCTTTCTATTGGTAAAAGATTTTATAAAAATCAGTTCAGTAGATCCAGAGATTACTCCCTACAACTTCACAAACTTTAGCTCTTTATAAAATTAGTATAGAGTACCTATAGATAGTATAGATTTGATAACTTATTTTAACTTACAAGTTATCAAATAATTTACGTGTGCAGTATATTTATTTTTAGATAATCAGGATTAAAAACTAGTTACTAAAAAAGTGAATATTACAAAAACTGCTAATTTTCAGACTGCTGGACGTGGCAATTAGGTGACCTTTTTTTCTGAGCTTCATTAAGCTCTCCTAAAACTCGTATCACTAATCACCATGTATGCAGCTAGCTTTCCGCAATGCGGTACCCATATGGCTTTAGAAAACCAGTGAAGCGCGAGTCGGACTCGCGCACCGAGGGTTCAAGCAAGCCCAACTAACACTAACTTGACTAGTTTTTAGTATTTTTTTTAGTTTTTTGTATTAAATCGTACCGAATTTAACGCTTGTATGTGTTACTGTTTAACATAAATTACATACATACACATTCATAAACTCACGCCTTTATTCCCAGTTTGGGGTAGGCAAAGCTACAGAATTGCCAACAACTCTAAAAGCTTGTTGATAATTCTGTAACCAAATTTTGCATAATCAGGCTAAGAACATCTGAAAAACGTTGCACCCTTTTAACGCATATTTCGGAAAAAAAACTGCTATTTCTTACGGTTCAAAATAATATACAGCTCTTTACAGTAATGGTCTAAGATCCGAATAGGAGACGATTTGCACCGGGCTGTTTATTCGATGAAAAGTATTTTATATCAAATTTAATACGCTAAATAATATGTGGCGAATAGGTACGCTGAAAATGTTCAGTCCAGTACTTATATCGTTACTTTTTTTATTAAAATTGAACTTTTTCTTAAATTTGCAAATGTTTGTTTAATAGACAAATTACATACTAATCGAAAGTATGAAGTCTATAAAATATGCAAACGTTAGGTTTGGTGCAAATTATTAATACCGACTTACCTGTTTATACCTGCCTACCCAATAGTTTGACGGGAAAAAAATAGTCAACCTAACGTTTGCATATTCTATAGGCTTCATACTTTCGACTGGTATGTAATTTGTCTATTAAACAAGCTATTGCATTTTTTAAAACAAAGTTAACTTTAAATTTTTAATTAATTATATACTGGACTTATATACTGGAGCTGTGTGGTTGCCAGCTTAGAATAGTACCACTCCATGTCTTCCCGTGGATGTCGTAAGAGTCGACTAAGGGAATAAAGGCTTGTAGTACTGTTAGGCGATGGGCTTGCAACCTGTCACTAATACACTGGTAAACATCTTAGCCTGATTATGCAAAATGTGGTTACAGAATTATCAACAAGCTTTTAGAGTTGTTGGCAATTCTGTAGCTCTGCCTACCCCAAACTGGGAATAAAGGCGTGAGTTTATGTATGTGTATGTATATACTGGACTGAAATTTTCCAGCCTACCTATTCGCTATATATTACTTAGCATATTAAATTTGGTATAAAATACTTTTTATCGAATAAAACAGCCCGGTGCAAATCGTCTCCTATTCGGATCTCCTACTATAAGGTCAGACTGACGGACACCGTACCCTAAAAATCCAAACAGATTGGTAATCTAGTCGAATGGCTGCCTACTCATTTACATGGTATCCTTGTATGAAAATTGCCCCGCTAGCAACGAATACATGAATTTATATAGGAAAATATTGACGGCCTCTGTTGACGCGAATAACAATGTGGTTTAAAGTCGGAATGAACCTTCCCAGCGAAGCGTGAAGGTTCAATATTAGAATTAACATAGCGAGCCGTGGCTTTGATGTTATTATTTAAGATTGGAATATTAATGGTGATTATGATATACATACTAATATTATAAATACAAAAGTTAGAATAACTGTTTATTTATAAACCCATTTTAATGAATATCTTGAAGCTTCAAAAAAAGAACCTTTAAATAACTACATGAAAAGCAAGCTTTAAAAACCCGACTGCATTTTTTATACTGTCGTCGATATACCTACATATGTTAATAATTGTCATTTTGCCATTGTTGTTAGTTCAATTTTAACAGTTTAGGTATCCTATCTCACCCGGGATGACGAAAGGATTCTAACGATACCTCACACATCTAAATCGGTCAAGGGATTTAGAAGTTATAGTAGAATAAAGAAACTCACATACATACATACATACATACATACATACATGGGAACACCGTAAAATCTCGAATTATTTAATTCCGAATTTCATAGTTCCGAATTTTCACAATACCGAATATGAAAATCACGAAAACGTTTTTCCGAATATTATATTTACGAATTGACAATTCCGAATTTTCTTTTTTACGAAAATTATAATTCCAAATATTTGAATTGCAAACTTCACATACCAGATCGGTAATGTAAAATTCGGAATTATGAAACTAACCACTTGAATTGAATTGAAGTATTCTACTTGAAACAAAAGGTAGGTGCGATGACGAGCACATTACTAAATTTGGTCATTCTCGCCTTGCCAGGTTAGGTTAGGTTAGAGTTGCATCAAGGCGCGAAGCGTCTTAGCTACGCGGAACAGGGTCGTCTTTGTCAGACATGACAATTCTTACAGTTTTTGAGCATTATACATGTTAAACATTATGCACGGTGTTTATCAAAATCGGAATGAAATATTTCGAGATTATGCAGTGTACCCATACATACATACATACAAACATGAACCCTGAAAACATTACACTCCTTTTTTGGGGCAGTCGTGTAATAATTGTAATTCCCTAGGGGTTGCTGAATAAGAACCTTTGCAAGGTCCGTCTGGATCGGTACAGTCGAGGCCAATACAAATGGCAAAATATGTAAACAAAACGAAACAGACCAATTTAAAATTATAACTCCATAATTCGTTGTTTCTCAATCGCTCAAAGGTTAACTGGAAGAGATCCCTTAAAGGGATAAGTTCGCCTTTGTACATGCCTGTTATTGATTTGTCTATTTTATAATTGTTATCTCTTTTGTTTGTACTTACAATAAAGTGTTTACATACATTACATACATAATCACGTACTTTTGGACATCGCGTGAGGTATTTTTAATTATTTACACGCTTAATCGTTCACATTCTTTTTAAGACTAAATAAGGTTTTTTTAAATCAAAACTGTTTGCAGATTGAGGTTATGTGTCAAACAGTACCTACTGATTTGTTTAAATTTTTTGCCATTTATATTGACTCCGACTTTACTACCATCTTACTCTTTCACCTGCTACCAAACAGCAATGTTCACATTGCTGTGTTCTGGTGTGTTATTCTCTCAAATGAAGTCGGTTAAAAACGGCAGCCGGTCGAACGGACGAGCGAATAAAAGCGGCGAGTTTAAGTAGTTCCGTCCGACCGAACAAAACACATTTTAGCGCGTGCATTGTCAATTAGGGAGCCTTATACGTTGGTGAAGTCATGCTGCCAAATTGAATAAACGCGCTAAAATGTGTTTTGTTCGCTCTGTCGGGACTACTTAAACTCGCCGCTTGGACCTTCACTCGAGCGAACGATCACCTTTGCTTGTTGAGAGAATCACGACCCTGGTGTGGAGTAAGACAACCGGGGAAATTAGAAGCGTAGATCCTTCTAAGTGTAACTTCCGCACTCAGAGACGTCAATTAAATTTAATGCTTGATTAAAGTTGCTGCTGTCACTTTCTTTGCTAAAGCAATAAAACAAGACAACACGTGACTACAAGCATTAAATTTAATTGACGTCTCTGAGTGGGGCAGTAAATCTTCAGGGTTGGTATTGTTAGCAACCCATTTGGAGAATTGAGATTGTTAAGTTCATTCTTTAGATTGTCATCCTATGATTGCATTCTTGAGATTGATAATGCTTATTAGCTTCACAGTTTATACCATCAGGTAACCTGTATGCTCGACACCATAAAAAACCAATTAACGAGTATTCCTCGGACGAAGCTGCTGGCAAAAGCTAGTATCTAACTGATACATTAATAGATGGGGCCACCAGGTTCTCGAATGGCGACCACGTGTCGGAAGACGCAGCGTGGGTAGACCTCCCACGAGATGGTCCGACGACCTCATGAAGGTTGCGGGAACTCGGTGGATGCAGGTAGCACGTGACTGGTCGTTGTGGCGATCCTTGGGGGAGACCTATGTCCTGCAGTGGACGTCGTTTGGCTGAAATGATGATGAAATGATGACATTAATAGATGATTTTGAGTAAACTCCCGATTTTTAGACTCAAACACAAATAGAAGTTTGCCCGTGCTGGGAGTAGAACCCAGGACCACCAGCTTCAAGATCAACCGTATTTTCGATATTCTCGGTAAGTTAAAAAGTTACGCGTTCTAAATTCTTAATGAAGCTTAATTACAGCTCTTGGTCAATCGCAATTAGCCCACGATTGCTAACTTGTAGGTTTTCCCGCTAAGACCATCTTTACCTAAATAATTCAAATACCTAAGACGCCTCGAGGGCCAGTAGCACCTAGCACTAACTTCTTGAAATGCGATTAACTAACAGTTTAGCTGGTTGGTTGTAATGTTTTAATTTACGCCGCTCTAAGTCACTATTGATTGATAAATAAAGATAATTTTAACTTACTTTAGTCGTATGAGGCCCTAAAAGAAAAGGCTCTAGAAAGAGCCTAGCTTTTAAGTTTAAGAAGAAGAACATAAAATATAAAAATATTTGTTTAATTCTCACTTAAGTTCGTATATCAAATATTTTTTATACATGACTTTTTTATAAAATGGTTATAAATAAGTAAATGGATCTATTCAGCGTTATAAAAGTAAAATACATAAATAAATCGTTTTTTTAGTGCTAAAACAATACAGCATAAAATAAAAAAGGCTATAGACTATAAGCCGGCAGTTTTATCATTGAAAAGTCGAAATCTTCCAGACAACATCACAAAAGTATGTTTGAAACAAAAAAGTGCTTCTATCTTTTTAACATCCTATTTTTAATAAATATGTTTCTGATCACAATTTTATCAAAATATATAAACTTTGACACAGAAATCACAAAAAAAATGTAGGTAATAAAATATATATCGAACAATATTCATTTTTATACACGGCTGGAAAAAATACGTCGTAGGGAAGATTGATCGCAGCCTATTTAGATTGGTTACAATCAATGCAGGCTTTGAGTGATCCTATCATTCAGTTTCCAAGAAACGACCCATCGATCATTTAAAGCCATTAGGCGCTTTGAAAGTTTAACCGAAGCTTTTTATGAAGAACGAAATTTTTATCGGCCTTTGAAAATCTAAGCGGAAAGAAGGACGATTAATTTAAAATAATGTTAGAAGTAAAAATTGCATGTAGTAATGACTTAGAATAAATTATTATTAAAACTTAACTGTCAGTTAGTCAATATTTAATAAAAAATTAAAGTACAACTGGCCCTGGCCAAAGTGGATACATTTTGCAGGTGGAGTAAAGGGTAGTGAAGCAGGTTTATCGCTAACGAATGCCTCGACATGACTGGACGTGATTATTAATTAATTTACTAACAGATCGCGATGCAAATGGACCGTTTGGATAGTGTAAAACATTTTTTTATGTTAACTTTTGACTATTTGCGTATTATATAGTACGCAAATAGTCGAACTGTCGAACTCTCACGCGAATGGTTCCGAATACGTTCTCGAGTAAATAAAAAGTTAAAGGGAATCCCTTTTTTTTTGCTAGCAGCCATAGTAATACTCTGGAAAAAGTGTCTAGCTATTAGTTCAAAAGATACAGCCCTGTGAGTGACAGACAGACGGGTAGTGGAATTTTAATAATAAGGTTCCGTTAATGCCCTTACGCAATCCTAAACGGCACCAACAAATGTAGACCCCCGTACTAGTACTAAATGTTTGAAAATAAAGTTGTACCTAGTAAACTTCGAAATGTTCGTGCTCAAACTTCAGACCCCAATTTTTGACTCTCCCTCCAATAAGAACTTAGCATCCTTCTGTACCAAGTAACTATTGATGGGAGGAAAAAGGTACCAGTGCTAGTGATTAATTAAATATCGACAAAGTTTTATCGACATCGTTAAAAGGCAATTTTCAAACATGATGGCCAAGTTTATATACCTTTTAATAATTTACAAACCTCTTTTATTTATGCTTATCGCATCTATTAACAACCGATATCTGACGTTGACTCTTGAGTTGAGTCATTTTGACAACCTTTGAAATCACATTGAATAACAATGCATTCAGTGCAAAAATATTCCACGGATTGGGAATCTCCTCCTTTTTGTTTTTGATGTCAGTTAAAAATACCTCGCAAGAAAAATATCGTTTATCTTCATGGATAGCTGATCATTTAGGCATAGAAGAAGAAAGTACAACTTGCTTTACGGTGGTACATCATTTTTATCGACATCAACTTACAAAATTAGTTTCGGTTGTCCTCGCACTATTTAAACGTCAGTACAGAAATGCTCCGGTCAATCCCGTGATTGGTAATGATGGTTAATAGCATACATGAATGAAAAATAGTTTATCCGCCTCCTTAGGGCCTGTTGTTTGATCAGTAGTTAACTCAACTAATTGTTAAAATTCGAAAAAGGAATCGAAAATTTAACACATTTACTTGAGATTTAACCATTAGTCACTATTTTTAACAATTAGTTAGTTTAACTGCTGATCAAACAACAGGCCCTTGTATCCATCGTGACTGATAATCGTGGTAGGCGGTAATCAAAAGGGAGCGAATCTTCTTCCGCCGTCGATTCCGGTCCATTGCATGCATCTTGGACCTAGGCCACTGAGAAAAGTTAAATTTTAAAGATACTTTGTATTATTATACTACACTGTGTCTTCCGAGAGATTATAATAACTTGTAGTAGGGTGAATTTCAACAACCGTCAAATCATCCTAGTTTTGGTGGTATTTTTTATTTTGTTATTGTAAGGTTCACAATTATACGTGTAAGGGACGTCATTAGTCATAATTAAAACAGTGTTCAAATGGCCCTTTTTTCTAATTATGTACCACCAAAATTGCTATTATCCAGCAAAATTACTTTTCTAAGAAAAACGATCAAAAAATAACATATCGGGCTTATTAAAATGTAATCGTAAGGGAATCTTCCTTGTTACTTTTAAAACCGAAAACGTATATTTCTTAATATAATAAATAATTATTATTTGTTGTTTAAATCATTTTGGTGGAAACCAGCAATTTTGACAATTTTGGTGTCTTCGGAAAAGCCACCAAAATTGTACTACCAAAATTTTAAATAGTACTAGTAGTAAACTTCTTGCAAAATAATAACTTATCTAAGTTATCACAATTAAAAAAATGTATTCCATTCCACCAAAATTAGATACTTCAGTATGTGCTTAGCGGGAAGACGCAGCAAGATGGTACAAATCTTTCACCATCTGAACGAACAACTGATGCTATATTTGTTTGTATAATTACGTTTCGTTGGATCATAAAATCAATTTTAATATTGACCACAAAAATGGACAATTTCGCTAGGACAGTTTTATTTACACTGCTCCCACCCATTGTATACTAGCGTATTGAACTTCTCTTTGGTAAGTTTCTTTTAATAGTACATTATACTTCAATATTTTAAAACATTGTGCACCTAAAATCGTGTGAAATGAATATTTTCGTTTTATTTCATTACATACATGTTTGGCTAACAAAACAACAGAACAAGTGGACTTTCCGTCGAGTTTTTATCCGCAAGCTCTCAACTGAATTATTTAACATCGCACGAAGCTGCACGTGTGTGGTTCGCCTTATTTATTCATCTTAGCTGTTTTTACGTTAACGTAAATATATTATTTCTGCAAAGGACAAGGCATTTTCAAACTAGTCGGTCTATTAACTGCGACGAGTTCAATAGTGAAACGCTTATAAGAATCAATGCTTGCCCGATTTCCAAACAAATTCTACGAAGTCACGTCTATTCTCGAGTTGTTAATAACCTTAACTTAAAACGGCATCTTGACGTTTCATTATCAATGATCTACTTATAGAATATTCCGAGAATACTACTTAATATTAAAAAATACTGGCCTCGAATTCACGTTCTAACAAAATCAGGCCAAGCTTTAAGCCTAAAAAATAAAAAGCTGCAAACAGGTGCTATTCGCTATCGTGACTTAAGGTCGATGAAGAAATCACCATCTCAAAATTCACTGAACTATTCTGAACACATCCTAGGACACGCACAAATTGACCTGATAATTAACCGGTAGTGATTTGAAAGATTTTACCGAACTAATGGACACCTGAATGAATTAAGTTAAATTAAAGCTTGAATTTAAAATATTAACGACCAAGAAAAAAAAAACTTCTTTAAAATTGTAGGCACCTAATAGGTTAGTCCAACTGATGTCGGCTTTTTGTTGATAATGTTGTGGTCGCCGACTTCAGTTGGACTAACCTATTAGGTGCCTACAATTTTAAAGAAGTTATTTTTTGCGTTTTTGAAGGCGGTTACTTGTTTTTTAAAACATTTATTTTATTTTATACTTTTTAGTGATCATAATACGCTGTTACGTAGTCCCACTTCTTAGTTGAAATGAAACTTTAACTTATATCAAGCGCGCCGCGAGCAACGCCGCGGGAAAGTCATAGTCATATTTCAACAAGTAAATATTATTCGTTGTAGGTAGTCGCTCAACTATCTTAATCGAGATATCTTATCGCCACCCTTGAAATCGGTACCATTGAGGAGTTCCGGTGGCCATCTGTGGTCTTCATCATCAGTTTCACTACACCAAATGACACTTTCTAAATGCAAATGCTAGACTTGTTACTAAAAATACTAAAATCGCTATATGTTTGCTTACAATATTTGAGGAGTTCCCTCAATTCCTCACTGATCCTCTCATCAAATACAGATTTGGTGACAATGGGACCACCTAGAAAGTACACTCTAACAAACCAAAAAAAAAAATTTGAAATCGGTCGACAATTGACTGAGTAATCGGTGAACATACATAAAAAAAAATATTACATACAGTGGAACGTATAACCTCCTCCTTTTTTGAAGTCGGTTAAAAAACATGCCAACATCACAAAACAAAATTACCCGTACTTATCGAACCTTGGACTTAAGCTTTCTAGGCCGGTGTGCCTAGTATGGTCACAGAATAAGTTGGTATGGTTGCGTTTACCGCGTGACAAAATGTGTAAAAAGCATCCGTCACTCTCGTACTTATATAGGTACCTACGTGTCAAAAAGTGACGTCACTACCAACTAGGCTTATCATTTAATTATTATTTATCTTATCTTACTTATTTAATATTATAAATGCAAAAGTTTGGATGTTTTGATGTCTGTTACTCAATCACGCTTCAATCACTGAACAGATCCTCCTGTCCAGTCCTGGAATAGTACATAGTATTATCCCGGAAAATTGGACAGTTCCCGAGAGAATAGCGATAAACGACTTCTACGCGAACGGAGTCGCGGGCAAAAGCTAGTAAAGTCAATAAGTAGGTAACAGTGAAATCCTCCATCTTAGTCTTTAAGGTTGTTAATGCATTTGCAGTCTAAAAATTACAACTTTACCATTCTATTTTTAAGAATTCAAATGTCTACGGGTCTTAGATCTCACTAACCATCAGCCCCATTCACTATCCTGACAAAAACAGGTGACCGGTAACATTTCAAAGTACATGGCGCAGCTTATATCATCATCATCATCGTCATGTCAGCCGAAAGACGTCCACTGCTGGACATAGGCCTCCCTCAAGGCTCTCCACTCAGACCGGTCTTGTACTTTTCGCATCCACCGCGTTCCCGCGATCTTTACAAGGTCGTCACTGCATCTTGTTGGAGGCCTACCTACAGCTCGTCTCCCGGTCCGCGGTCGCCACTCAAGAACCTTCTGACCCCATCGGCCATCAGTCCTGCGAGCAATGTGCCCCGCCCACTGCCACTTAAGTTTGGCTATTCTTCAGCTTATATGGATGCCACTGATGTGTAAGCTTGTTAACTTTGCAATGTATTGCGAATTGTCACCTGTCCCCTATCATTATCAATATGGTGAAATAGGGGGCTGGTAGCCTGGCCTATTCTACTCGGTAACACGATATTGCCTTTGACGTATTAACTCGGCCGCCATTACTGTCAAGTAAAAGAGCTATCAAAACATTGACAATACGGAAATACATCTAAAGCAATAAGTCATAAGCAGAGCACGGAATTTTCGTAGCAATTTTGAGCTGTCATAGGGACTTCTCGTGTCTCGGACTTCCGCTATATATATTTTATCGATAAATTATAGAACACAACACAAAATATCAATGA
The DNA here is from genome assembly GCA_946894065.1 of Acleris literana. Taxonomy (NCBI): domain Eukaryota; kingdom Metazoa; phylum Arthropoda; class Insecta; order Lepidoptera; family Tortricidae; genus Acleris; species Acleris literana. The sequence continues at coordinate 6,118,412 of OX335692.1, forward strand.
AGATTAAAAGTTTAAGGTAAACAACAGGTGGTCTTATCGCTAAAGAGCGATCTCTTTTAGATAACTTTTGAATGGCTGAAAATGTTAAATAGAGAATTGCAATGAAAAGTTAATAGTTAACAATTTTACTTTTAATCAGTTCATTTCAGTGTTTTGACATTTATCAATTTCATGTTCTAAGACAGTTTTAGTGCTAACAAGTGTTTCATCATTCGTTTCTCAATAAATAAATAGATAGTCATAATTTCCTAAAATTAGGTATCCAAAGGTTATCTCGAAGAGATCGCTCATTCGCTATAAGACTGCAGGTTGTATACTTCTACTCGTAATCATATAAAAAATGTATACTCTATTTATCGATATACACATGTACATCGAAAGTCGATAGACGAGAAGTCCCTATGACAGCTCAAAATTGCTACAAAAATTCCGGGCTCTGGTCATAAGTCATAAGTCGTAAGTAATTTATTAGTAAAGCCAATTTACACGTTAATAAGAGTCACATAAAGCAATAATAATTAACCAGTCTAAAACTATCCCAACCTAGCCTACCGAAATCACTTGAGTGCGATAAACTCGTTAAAGTTATAGAACGAGTGCTTAATAAGCCAGCATTTCAGGCGATTTTTAAAACTGCATAAGCTTGGGGCCGTGGCGGTGCTATCCGGCAGCTTATTGTATACTGCGGGGCCCATGGCGTGGGTTAGCTTGGACGCCTTCTTTAGCCTGCTGCCGATACCGACAAGCTTGTTAGCGTTGCGCGTGTTGTAATTGTGTACCATGCTGTGGGTTTTATAGGACGCTAAGTTGACCCTCACGTACACTGCCACATGAAAAAGTACTATACCTGGCCGCGTCAATATACCAAGTTTTCGAAAATGAATTAGGTTTTATCGTGTAGAATTTCAGCCCTTTCTACTTGCTTACTTGCTTTTTCCTTGCCTTAAAAAGAAATTATTGATTCTGTGAAAAAGTCGAGTTATTCTTTCGCGGTAGAAAATAGCACAGGGTTGTCGATCAGCCATAAATTACACGAACGTCAAACGACTGAGTTCCTCAAACTTGGTCGGCCATTAGACGTAATTGGACCAGCCCTTTATCGTGATTCTAAAATGAGTCCAACGACAACTTCGCTGTATTGTGTAAGGAAAATCGATCCCGTTTTTGCGAATCCATTTTTCACAGCTGATTTTAGCAAGTCTAAATAAGAGACCTTTTTAAACCTGCCTATTTGATATTGTCGCCTATGTCTATTGTATTCAATCCCCCGTCATGGTTTTTTTTTAATTTTCGTTGACAATTTTTAGGGCGCGATTTTTAAAAACCTGCTTATATTAAACAAAATTTTCTTTGTGACTGCTTTCGCATATATGCGTTATATGGGAGCCCTTTGTTTCCCATAATTTTATTGGTCATAATGTAATTGTTGACATAATTTTTGAAAGTCATAATTTTTTATATCGTTGAAACTGTACACTTTTCTGAAGTTCTTGCACTGTAACTTGTAGACAAGGCTAGGTTAAGTTAGGTTTGATTTATAAAAATCCTGAAAAAGTAACAGTTTCTTTAAAAAAACACGTTATGACTTGCGATAATTATGACCTAAAGCACATTATGACTAAAAGTAATTATGTCAGTCAATATAGACCTGCGTTATATATAACGCGTTAATAGATCGTGTTAAGATTTATCCAATTTTCTGAGAAGTTTTTTTTTACATATTTTTATTTTTGTCTTATCGTAAATACGATAAACATACAAGCGTCAAATTTGGTATGATTGTATTAAAAACCCTAAACAAGAACAACAAATACTAAAAAGTTGACAAATGTTAATTGAAATTGAATTCAATTTGGAATATAGGTATAATACCTAAATACGGGTTGGGTCCTGAAAGCCTTACTTGCATTTAGCCTTGGCATTCAAAATGTCTCAGTAGTACACTGACCAAGTATGCAAAATCACTTGTATCTAATGCCATGGTTACAAAATTGTCTTAGTTTCAGTAAGACTTACTTAGCAAAACGTTTTGGTCGTGAAATGCACAAGTACACTGAAAAAAAATATGGTTGCTTGAAACAAGATTGTGATTGTTGTGCATAATCGTCTTGATCCCATACGAGCCTAACAAGACGATAGATACACCAACTAAGACGTTAGATACATCAACCAAGATGTTAGTTGAATCACTAAAGAAAATGCTGTTGTTACTATCAGCTTTGGTTGATATAACTAATATCTTATATATTGGATTCAATTTTTGACAAGAATGTGAAAATCTCTCTTTGTTGGCTCTCATTTTTTTGAGTGTAGGTAGAATGACTCAATTGTGTAAGGTCTTGATTGTATTGTCTTGATACTTGAGGATTATCCAGACCATTTGCCTATTAGAACATTATGACATTACGTCGATTTACAGCCAAGTAATTCCGTCTACTATGGCTTAAAGCAATGAGGGCGTTTTATAGAACAAGACATTTTGCTACCCGGACAAATATTATACTAAGGTGCTTTGCTCGACAAGGCTAAATACAAGTAAGGCCTACAGGACCCAACCGTCTAAGGCATGGGGCCCTCGGTGCGCGAGTCCGACTCACACAAGACCGACTTTTTTAAATATATAAATATAGGGAACAATCTTACACAATTTGATTGACGTATACCCAAACTAAGGGCTATTTGGTTTTTAAAACGGAGTATAGTATGTCTACTTTCCTTTCACAACACTGCTTGGAAATATGGCCATAGATGGTCTTGTTTGGGGTCACAAAACGGCACTTATAAGGACAGACCAAGAATGTTTTTGTCGGCGTGTTTGCTGATTGGTCGAGAACATTGTTGTCCAACTTTAAGAACCAATGAAAATCAATCAAACAATTTTTGTGTCATAGCTCCTTAAAATGAAAAAATTGATTTCAACCAATCAGAACACACCATTTTGTGTCGTAAAATATTAGGTGTATTTTTGCTTAAAGATACACAGACTAAAAACTATGTCACTGCTTTTTTTTAAATGTTATTCCAACTTGGCCCCTAATCTCGAACCACTAGAGATGAAATTACATGGGAGATATGGCGAAACAAATACAATTTTATATGGAGTTGACACTTCATCTCGCATGTTAGTTTATTAATCTCGAGTGCCACGAGAATAGGGGCCCAGATTAAAAAAAAAGTTATCTATGGTAAAATTGCCGGTGATGTCACATTAACATGAACTAAAATTTGAGTTTTGAATATGATTTTTTATTTTATTTCCTCTCAGTAGTTGTGAAAAGCACTATGTCTGCCTCGGCAGAAAGTGCAATTTATGGACTCGTACACTAGAGGTGACTCGTCCAAAAATCGCGTACTTTCTATCCTCTGCAACAATGTACTATTTTTTTACCATGAACCAAAGAAAGTTAGTAACAAAAAAGGAAAGTTTCATACAAATGTATGAGGACATTTTGGGAGACTATGTTAGTTAGGCTCGGCTTCATTCACCCTACCAACCTGCAATTTATTTGCAAATCGGAGCCGTAAATTAAAAATACAACCGGCAGATGCCGCTATTTATCATTGCATCGAATTCTGCCTTGGCAATCTTCAATTTGTCCGGTACCAGACGACGGGGTGTACCTGATACTGGCGGCCCAGGTGTAGTACGTATATGGTGTACTGTACTATATGTTGGTTTGCGATGTATTCATCATGGATGTGTTATTTCGGGATAGTGTTCGAGAATGGTGTGATATGTAGAATCACCAGACATTACCTTTACCGAAGTGACGTCTTCCGATTTTTGCGCAAGCAACGCCGGGGTGGCGAGCGACGTGGTACCGTCGATGAGGCGTTGATTCCTCACGTCGACAACAAGGCCATAATAGGATAAAAAATCCACCCCTATTATTGCCCTTGTCACATCTGCAACAATAAATCGCCAGGCATAGTCACGGCGCAAACCGAAGTTTAAAATAAAATTAACAAAACCGTAGGTGTTGATCGCGGTGCCGTTTGCCGCGCTTAAAACTAAATCAGTTTTTATACACCGGTTATTTAACATTGATTTCGGCACTACACATAAGTCACTGCCGGTGTCCACCAAAAATTGCGTTTTTGACCGCTGATCTGTTACGAAAAGGCGACCGGTACTCAGGCAGTCATCGGCCGCCATCAATGATTGCCCTTGCCGTTTCCCGCAAAATCACACGGTTGTACGCAACGATTAGCATTCTCGCCAAATTTGTGGTGATACCAGCACGTTGGGAACCTCCTATAGTTGGAATTCATCCTTCGTGCTGATGACGAACGCCCACGTCCGCGCTGTCCTCCTGGTGTTTTTGACCGGCTGCGCTGGCGTGACATCCGGTCGATCTTCGACGACAGTGCCAGCATCTGCTGGGTCAGTGCTGCGACCTCCTGGCTCAGGGAATGTGGTGCTGATGCTGATGCTGACGCTGACGCTGATGCTGATAATGTCGATGCTACTGCTACTTGCGGGCGTGGTGGAACGACCTCGTGAATCCGGTCGGCTAACTCGGCTACCTCGTCTAACGATAGCTTCGCCTGGGACGCGATGATGCTCTGCGTAGTTGCTGGTAGTCTGCTGGTCCATATTGAACGCAAAAACTCTTCAGGTACGCCGGGACCAGCCAAGCTTTTTAAATGCCGGTAAAACTGTGTTGGCTTCCTATCTCCCAACTCCTCGTTAGTGAGAAGCTGGTTTATCCTCTTCTCCCGCGAATTTGACAACCGCTTAATGAGCTCGGTTTTCAGCTGCTCGTACCTATTCGCCGACGCTGGAGCAGTAATAACGTCCTCCACGATAGATGCCGAGGCCGAATCAAGCTGAGCCAAAGCATAATTAAATTTTGTAGAGTCCGTTGTTATATTGGCCAACACAAACTGGCTCTCAAGCTGCACAAACCATAGCGCCGCTTTTCGGGGTAAAATGGCGGTACTCTTACACCAACTCGGTTTAACTCCAACTCTTTTTCGGGCATGATGTGTTCTTTCTCGGGGTCACCAATGTAGTTGTCACCTGATAGGGGTTTCTCCGCAGACATAAATTAAACGTCCGGGTGTAAACAACGAAGATTTATTGCACGAAACACAGCACAACAATAGAAGGAGAAAGCGTATAGTTTTGCCACAGAGAATTACGAAACACCAAGAAGAAAATCGGAAAAGCACAAGCACAATATATAGCCTTAACGTCTAGCAAAAGCGTAAGCGTTACCGAAGCTGTTCGCGTAGTCTTATGGAGCATACGAGCGGCGTGTGCATAGGAGCAAAGCGTAATGCGTACTGGCGCGGGCGCATGGCAAAAGCGCAGCTGCAGCTGCGCGCCACGCAGCGATAGCGTGATACTCGATATCTAATACGAAAGTTATGTTCGCTTGTCCGCTGAACATATAAAACATTAAAATGACAAATAAAATATTTACTTAAGATTAGTATTAACATTAAGTACTAATATTATTTATTAATATCAAGTAATAATATTAACTAGGAATATTCATATTTAGTATGAATATTCAATACACAATCAATGATTTAATTATATAATAATAAGATTTTAGAGTTAAGTTTAGTTCTAAGTTTTGGAATAAATAATGTCTGCATGACGATGTAACTAGGTACAAAGTACACTACAAACTTTTTTAGAAATGCTCAAGTCGCTATCGTAAATACCGAAAGGCAACAAGTGGACCAACCGTCGACGACAACTCTTGTTGCGCCACAAAGTTAGGACAAGATTGGGGAAGTTGACAAATTGGGTCCTTCCTTACCGTTGAGAAACAGTTTGGAGTGAGTTGTAACTCTGTCAACTTAATTTATTCAATTGGGATTGTTCATATTTTTACAATTACTCTAATTCGGGGTTTTAAAGCCGTTCGGCATCATTCAGTTTTTGAAATAATTATTTGTCTATTTCGGATATTTTGATAGAAGTATATTTAACCTTTGTTTGCCTTCGTTTTCGGCTTGAAGCCATCTTAGGTGTATCTTAGGATTTAGGCAAAAACCGCTTGAAATAGTATGTTTTAATACACTTTGACAATCACTTATTATCATTAGATATTATTTAATTGTTGTTATTTATTAGAAAATGCCAACCCAAATTTAAAATAATCATGTCATCCATAAATGTCTGCTAAATAAATCGCTTGCCGAATGCAATAAGTGCACAAATCAAAAAAGCAACATTTGGAGAAATTGGCTGTCAAAGTTTTAATAAATGGGTGTATGTCCGCAAAAACAAATGTATTTTCTCTTAATTTGCAGTTATACATATAATATTTGGTATTATCTCTTCTGTAGGATATATTCCTTTGTATTAATTTTTTTTTTGTATTAAATGTTAAATAATTTTGATATTATATGCATTTAAATATGGGTACTTAGAGTTGAGCCCTTGTAGCACAAAGAATTTGTGCCATTTTTGTTAACTGTGAGAAAAATGTAATGACAAAATAAAAATGTTAAATTAATATCTGTACATGTTTAAGTTAATTAAGGGGTTTACATAATTAAATGAAAACCTGTAATTGTTTCACAATATATATAATCATCCATTGCACAATATATATTAACCAAACTAATATGTTATGACATGTAAGTACGTATTTATTTCACTAATTTTACATAACACTTTTAATATAACGTTTATTTATAAAATACTTAACAAATAAGTCAAATATAAAAAAAAAGATCTCTCATCAAGTTATCAAAAGTTAAAGTCTCATGGTAAATCGTATTTTTTTAAGAAAAACAAAATTGCTTGTAACATCCTTATCCTTTGCGAACCTCTCGTTTACAGTTTAAAGTAAACTTTCCAAAGGGGGTCCTCTGGGAGGGCAGGTTGTCAGCCATGCTAATGGGGCAAGGGCGTGTGGAACACCTGGGAAGATTCGGATCGATCTACCCAGCCACACGTCTGCAGCTCCCGATGTCGCGCAATGATACCCAACCCAACATGTCTGTATCTCTCGAGTATTCCTGGTGATATTCTCAATAAGACATTCCCAAAGGTGCGGGCTCCGTGGAGGGCGGGAAACTCGAGAGATGAAGAAAAACCCAGAACAAACATGGAACATGTACTGGAACATGTACGATCTGTAACGCCGAGAGTGTCGGAGGGGAAACTCGATGGAGCTGAACAAGAGATCTCCTCTGGGTGTGCCGTCCTCTTCCAAACACTAGGTGCGGGTACTAGTAACGCAGGACCCCACCTCAAACAAACAACACACAAAAGTAGCGGTAGGGCGAAAGCCCAGCCAGCTACCCCAACAAACCCAACACAGCAGAAGGTAAGTGGCAAGAAAGTGCCGCTACCGTTCTTTACACGTGGCTTTAAGGCAACGCCTTCGAGCTCGAAGTCTACAAACACTCACCCACACGGGGGCGGTGCTGCAGGACCCCCCACACACAAACAAAAGGTCTGCGAGGGGAGGAAGGTCTGCAGGGAAACCAGCAGGACCGGAAGCCCGAGCGTGGACCTCACACTCACACACACACAGAACAGCCGACAACAACAAACAACCTAGAGATCGTCCCGTTTTCAGAGAAATCTACAGCCACGGGGTAGACACCGGCGTTGTAGCCCACACCAACAACATCCTCCCAGCTAGACTCTAGCTAGACTCTTCCCGTGTTGACCACGTAGGGGAAAAGGGAGCAACCCGCCAAATGGGATGCGCCTGGTCCCAGCGCGATAGACCTCGGGAAGAGGAGGCATAGGAACCAAAAACAGAGATGCATGTACCGCAAAATGCTAGCGGAACAAGCAGCCTCTGTTGCAACGTTGCCTGCGCATCCGTCAGGGGCTCCCAATACGGTGGAGATGCAGGGATCTACCAATGGCCTTAGCCAACTGACAGCAAACCGTGTCCCACCGAAAGGGAAAGGAGCCAGCACCAATAATCCAGTGGCTCGGGCCTCTGTGAAAATGGTACGCCTTGACGAGACTCTGTCTCCGAGAGGCGAATCTAAGAAGCAGAGGATCGAGTTCACCGCTGGGACCCCGTGAGCAGCATACGCGGACGCAGAAGAAGCTGACCTGATGGTTGCGGTAACGTCTGCAAGCAAGGTTCACCTCGTCTCACAACTCGCCGAAGAGGCCTTCAACCTGATTCAGGGCTTCGTCATGGCTGTGGCGATGCAGACCCCCTAGAGTGCGGCCGGACCCCAATTTCAGGGCAAACCGCTATACGCTAACGGAACCCTGAGAATATGATGCGGAGACCAGGCAGCGGTGGCTTGGGTCAAGCGGTGCATGGCCACCATCACCCTCTCATCAGGGGACAAGTTGGTGGTCAAGCGTGAAAATGAGGTGCCAAACAGAGTTCGGTGCGGTATTCTGCTCCCGGGTGTCTGGGACGATTTCGGGGAGGTAGCAAACTCCCTTCATTAGCAGAGCGCCTGGGGCCGGAATAGTCCGCATTGACCGATGGCTGCTCATCAGCACTAACAGGCAAGGCTCAGTTAGAAACCTTCGCCATCGTCAGCATCCCGGAGACAGAGGTGCAAGCCCTTCTGGACCGGGGCCGCCGACTCACATTCTTGTGAGGGTCGGTGTACCTGAAGTTCCAATATGTGACTTTACGCCAGTTTATGACAGAAGATTCGTTAAATTCCATTAAAAAATATGCCACTGTTCAGTCGAATCGTTCAACGAATTAAGTAGACTTCAGCAGAATTATTTGCTTGTATAAGAATAATTACATCATATTATATAGGAACATACTTTCGTTCTATAATTAACTCTAAATTTAAAATCATTTAATTTAATATATTATTATTATGTTGTATGTAATTTACAAGTGCGGTCGGACATAACGGATATAATTTACAATATATACCTATATAAAATATTAAGGCAGGTACTTACTGTTGTGGTATAATCAAATGACGTTTAGTTCTTTTATATTTTCTTCGATTTATTGTGAAAAATAGCGGGCACAACTTGAAAATGAGTTTAAAAAATTATGCAATACGGGCACAACTAAGAAATGCCTTTGTAGCACAAATTACCGCGTGCGTTTGCGTCAAGTGCAAGCGGCCGACTGGTGATGGGCCCATATAGCAGGAAAGAGATAGATCATTTCTCTTAGTGCAGCAAAGGCATAAATGCCCTCTTTGGTCTGTTACAGTATACTTTTGACTAAAGTCTTTAATGCATACGGTAAAACGAGCACTTCAGATCACGATTCCGCAATAATCTCAAATCTCGAAAATTTTGAGTTGTGCCCTTATTGCATTCGGCAAGCGAAATAAAGGTATTAAAACAAAACTTTTGGGTAAACTACAAAATTAATGAAATTGGTCTCATAAAATTACCTATTCTTTCGAATTAGAATTTAAAAACCGTGAGTTATTTTTTCCCGCGACTTCGAAAACATTATGTTTAAATATTTTGCTCTTAAGGTGCACGCAAAAAATTGTCAGCAGGATTTTTTTGCAAAAGTTGTTTTTTTTTTAATCATTTTTATACTCTTAAAGGGTTCTCTACAAAACATAGTATTTTTTTTATTGTGCCTTGAGAAAAAACATTCGAATATTTATCAGCGTTTGCTACGTTCGCTTTGGACTAATAGTGGTCGGAAAGACTACCTAGTGTTTGTAACCGCGTTATTAGCACTAAGTTTATTTATTTTCTCAGTAAAAACAATAAAAATATAGCATCATTTTTTCAGAGCACCTTTTAAAAAAGTTCATTATATCATAAATAAATGCATTTGGGTTTTTAAAGTTTGCTTTTATTACACTTGTTTTAAGATTTTGCTGTAAAGTCGACGAGTAAATTGTTTAAAGCCTTAACGGAGATTAACCCAAGATTGATGGGCAATCTGGCCTGAAATAAACAAATTTATCTTTCCACTATCTGTTCCATTAGTTAAACTGTCTGCAAGGCTAAGGATAAAGTTTATTCACATTACCAGGCTTCCCGATTTCCATAGAGAATAATATACTCCTAAAACAAAGCGTAGCCTATTACAATACCATAAAAAAAAAGTTGAAAAAACCCAACTGCTGTTTGGATAATGTCGTCAAAGTAATGTTACAGTTTGGTCGTTCTAAGAGGGCCTATTTGACAGCTGTCAACTCAGTACAAAATACGTGTTCAAGGTTATATTTTATACTGCGTTGACAGCTGTCAAATCGGCCCTCTTAGAACGACCAAACTGTACTTATCATGTACCTATATATTTTAATTTCACCGATTTTACATTTAAATAATTTTAATATAGCCTGTGACACTCTATTGGTGAAAACGAATCTAACCACATTATAATTTATTAAAATTGGATTAGCCGTTTACTAGTTACGAGGGAACATAGAGTCGGACATACATACAGGTCAAATAAATAACCCTCCTTTCGGGCTTTCCCGCAGTTGGGTAAAAAACAACATTTCCAATCCCAGCAGCATTCATTTTATGTCAAGGAGAAACCACACTAACTTACGCGCCACTGGATGTTAAGTGGAATCTGAGATCCATAGACCTGAATTTTGAAAACTATAATCTCAAGACTGCAATCCTAAGACTACAGCGTTGCCAACCCTGAGGACATGATAGAATGCATTTTTGCTAGGAGTTTAGCCGCCGCTGACCGTCTATGTGTCTGACTGTCAGTGGGCTATATCTCATGAACCAAATCTGGGGCCCGTAACAGAAAGCCACTCTGCAACTCTGCAATCTGCACTTTTCAAATCCACAATAATGCAAAGTGCAGAGTAAAAGTGTACCAGAAAACACTCCGCGTAATTTGCAACTCTGCAAAGATTCTGTTCCTAAAAGATAATTTGCAAATCCACAAATCAACACTTTGTATTTGACTCTGCCTCTTCAACTTTGCAAATGTCTTGTGGAACAGAAATACTTTGCAAATCCACACTCTGCATTTGACTCTGCCTCTTCAACTCTGCAATAGCTTTGTGGAACAGAAATACGTTGGAAGAGTGGGATTTGTGGAGTGCAGAGTTGCAGAGTGGCTTTCTGGAACGGGCCCATGGTAGACATTTGAAATTTTCAGTGTGTATTTCATTTGCCGCTTAAACAACTAGAATGGTGAGGAACCCTTCGCGTGCGAGTCCCAATCGCACCTATCTACCAGTTTTTTTATTTATTAATTTAGACACTCGATATTTCTTAAATTTTTCTAATACGGGAAAAACAAAGCATTTCTTGGGCTTAATTGGCTTTTGGCGTGTTCAAAACGCGGTTTCAAAATGTGATTTAGTAAACCTAGTATTCGCTTGTTCAACAGAGGACACTGTTTGTGTCAGAACAGTGTGTTTCAAAATTGTACTGCCACTTAAGTTCTGGGTTTACAACTACATAGAGAGAGTGCTAGGCCGAGCGGTGGCTGCAAACTTCAATCACATCGTTAGATACAACAATTGTGGTATTACCCCCCTTGGAAAGAAATTTGACTTTTTTGATTTTGTTACGTAATTTTAAATACATTTTATGCCACAAAATGTCTCTTAATCGAAAGTGCTTTCTCTTTATTGATTTGTTTATATTTAAACTTTATTACAAAAATACATCTGGCTAACTTAATTTCTTAAGGCTTTCTATCTCAGTAAACCAACTGGCCAAAAGAAACTTCAAAGAACCCAGATTAACAAAAAAAAAAAAGATGTTGTATTTAAATACTTATACAATGATAAGAGAATTCACAATAAAATACAGTAACATTCGTAGTATATAAATATTGTTATAACATAAACAAATACGTATAATAAGCATACCTACCTCCAATAAGAATATTATGATGCAGTCTTAATCCTGTTTTTTATAAGAGAAGTGGCTTGCACAACATACACTTAAGAGAGCGTTTGCTTTTATACTATGTTTTGCTTTTAATTTTTTATCAGTACTCAACGCAGCAAACCATTTAATAAATCGCTTGATGGTAAACAGTTCCTGCTGCAGGCTAAACGCTAGTCGCTAAAATAACTATTATCTTATGAACGTGTTGCTATTTGCAAGAATAATAAAAAGGATGAGAATTGAAAGAGGAGGGCAAGAGAAAATACGTATTAGCCGCTCTTGCTTACTAAACGGTGTTATTAATGATATTGAAAAGAGTGTTACTACCTTTGTGCCCGTGTTAACTTTTAGTGTGTGATTGTTAAAGTTTAAAGAAGGTCGTGAGCAAACTGAATCTAAGGAAGTTTATCTCAATGTTGTGTAGAACTAGCTCTTCATTAGAATTTACTTCATTTACCAAGCATTGCTGGTTGACCTTCACTTTTATCATAGACCACAAAACCGTTTACTAAAAAAATATTAACCATCGTCATTATTTCATGTTACTTTAATTATTTTCATTACATTTATCACACGGTAGTACGAAATTCGTTATTTTTGGTATAAAACGACTTGAATATTTCTACGACGTGCGCTCAGTCTACGAATTGTGTCTGACGGTGACAGATAGCAACGCAGTGCTAGCAAGCAATTTGCGACGTGTTGTTAGTTGTGACAGTTTCTGGCAAGAGAGAGACAGTTGGAAATCTTTTGATATCATTGTCTCATTAAAATTAATTCAGTGGTTTATTTCGATCCTACTAATATTTAAATTAACATATAAGCTACCTACTTTTTAATTTTAAAATTTAAAATTTCCGAAGGAATAACAATAATCGAAATCTACGAGGACGAAGTTTCTTGGATGTCTATCCACGCTACGTCTTGCCACGCACGCCACTCGAGAACTCTTCGACCTCATCAGCCATCTGTCCTGTGAGCGATGTGTGGTATATGTGTGTACTTAGGTAAGCAAATACAAAACAAATTTAGTAATTACACATAAAGTAACTTCTTGTTTTTGAACAACAATTACAAGGCTAAATTGGAGGCCTACCTTTTGGGGTCCAAGAAAATGTTTCAAACTTTGTCATTAACTGAACTAGATATAATACGATATAGATGCGTCAGGCCAATACTTAAATAAAAGTATGTGCGTAATAATCGCTAGCATGATCCTGACGGGCTGTATTACTGCTACATTTGGTGGATGATGATTGACCTTTTTGACCTTCCCAAACAGTCCTTCGGCGGCGGGTTCAAAGCGTCGTTTAGAGGCGCCTGAGGTCGTTGAAGTATGAAATATGAGAACTGATTTGAGATTATCACATCGATTTAATCCACGACTTTACAAATCCACACAAAAATACAGAATTGAATACACGTTTTGCGTCCACAAGCTCCAGGTTGACAGAAGATGATATAACGATAAAAGCCAATGCTAACTCTATTCTATAACCTAGAACCACTTGATCTAGGATTATTTGGTTGGCGACAGACAACCTCTAATTATTGAGACATTACACAATGACAATGAATATTCCGTCACCAAATTCGTTTTATTACATACTTATCCCCTTAAAAGTTTGCATTGATATATTTTTTCAATCTCCATTTCACATTGTTTCGAACCATTTGAGCCTCTGTTCCAATTTGCTTTTAAAAACATAATTTATGAACCGACTGCCAACGGAGGAAGGTAATGTTTTTGACCAGCGCCTCTATTCAACACGGTAAAAACAATATCGTATTTGATCCGTTATCGTATTGTCAACGTTTTGATAGCTCTTATTTTCTTGACAGTAATGGCGGCTGACGTTATTACAATACCATAACAGGTAAACTTCGATATCGTTTTTACCGCCTAGAATAGCGGCCCAGGGGCTCTATTCAAGACGGTAAAAACAATATCGTATTTGATCTGTTATCGAATTGTCAACGTTTTGATAGCTCTTATTTTCTAGACAGTAATGGCGGCTGACGTCATAACAATACCATAACAGGCAAACTACGATATCGTTTTTACCGCCTAGAATAGAGGCGCTGTATATATGTATCTTTAGACATACCCTATAATCTGTGGTCGCGTATTTCTAAGCTCCGTCGTTTTTAATTGATAAGTGTTTGAAATAAGTGTCATCGAGTGTTGCAAATTATATCGTTTTGTAGAGAGTGACTTGCGGAATACAGTGGAGAAAACCGTCGTAAAAAATACATATTGGTTTCAAAGATATTACAAAAAACATTTCAAATATTTTAAGTTAACGTCTTTGTTTATTTAAATACCCGTGACTCGCGACCCGCGGACGGTGAGTTAACGGCCGCGCTCGTTATTGCGCGCGGCCGCTGACACAAGACCGGAGCGGACACCTGACACAGGAGCAGAGGACATAAGATGTGCAACTAACAAAAACGCAAAAACGTTTGAAACTCTGAACCAGCAAAGAAATATGTAATTTTAATACAAGGTATCCAAATCGCCTCGTTGTATGGTAAGAACGCATATTGCATGTCCATTGGCCTCTATAATAGATTGCATGATGAAATTAAAGAATTGCCTACTAGACTATTCAAGACTAAACTTAAGAGTTGGTTAGTGCAGGAATGCTTTTATAGTACTGAAGAATATTTTGATTACTTTAACCATTGACTGTGACTTTTTAATTTTATTTAATTTTATTATGATTAAGTATGAATTTATCTTATGCATGTATAAGCGATCAACCCATGTAGTCCTGAAGCATTTTTAACATTGCTTTAAATTGTATGATTATGATATTTTTGCATGCCAGATACTGGCAAAATGTGTGTGACTTTGTCCAACTGTAACATCTTTTGTACCACATTTAGGCAAAATAAAGAGATTTGATTTGATTTGATTTGATATGTTTAAATGTTTTTGTCGCTAAGCAGAGGCTGAATGAATGGCCGCTTACGATGAACAGGTCATAAGATTCGTCTTAGGCCCGCACGGGAACTTTTCACACATCAAAAATCTACGTCTTCGTAATCTACTTTGTAAACACTTATCTAAATATTTACTTATTCAACAAAACCTATGGAGTCGTTGTTACCGCACATTTTACTCGACCCGATGCTCGGAAATGTAAAATTTTCCGCTTAATTTGCCTGACGTAAGAACAGTCTGCCCATTAAGACGTTCTGGAAACAATTTGGCAGACTCCAGTGTTCGTTCTCTTACCGATTTACCAACTTTATTGTGCGGTTCAAAAAACGATTTGAACACCTAACGCCACTTACATAAAAACCGTTTTTCAATGTGTTATATGAATGTAGTTCTGGTGATGCTTAAATGCAAAACGAGCGCAATGAGTTGTGCAATCACCAAGTATTTAATTGCTTCGTGTTCATGTGTGGAAAATCTTTTTGTTACCCCCAACACATAAAGAAGCGTGTTATAAATTTATCCAAGTATTTTTGTACCTGTAGCATCGTAGGTTTGAAAAAAAATTAACCGATTAAGACATGATTTAGTTTTAAAAGAAAGCTTGCTTAATCGGGGTGGTTATTTGCTAATCTTTATGAAAATCTGTTGGGTCATTAAAGGGGTATCAGTAAATGCTGGAACAACCTTCCGCCGCCTCTCCGAACCCTGCAAACAGTGGGCATGTTTAAATTTAAATGTAAGGCAATGATATAATATAGTAAAAAGAGGTAGATATGTTATACGCACTTCGATAGTGGCACCCTAAAACCAAGCCAATTGGTACACCTTTACTTAGTCTTGCGCAGTCAACGGAACCGTGAACTAGTCTGCAGAGCAACATACACTCGTTTTGTTTCGCTCCCGGAAATTAGCATACCATCCAGCTTTCACTTGTCATTTATGAATTATTGTGTAATTGCAATATTTACTGATTATCTGTGCGTAAGCCGGGCCATTTTTACACGCGGAATACCGTATAGGTAACATATCTACCTCTTTGTATATTATATCATTGATGTAAGGCCTTTCATTTATGCCAGCAAAAAAGTAAAGCCTGATTTATTTACCAAGCAATAAGTTTTTTTTTTTTAAACCTGTAATGTTTACCTTATTGGACTGATATAAAATCGTAGTAAACCATTGTTCCGCTGCACATGTAACACCATTAGATCACAATTTATTACACGCACTAAGCTTTAAACGTTTGATGAAATAAGTGTACCTAAATTAGTTTCGTGATCCAAATCAAAAAATGAAGGTGAGAAGAGGTAAATGAGGGTAGGTACCGGTTATCCCGCTGCCGACCGCCGCCGATCATTACGGGTTAATGTTGTTGGTACCGTTAGGCTCTTTTACCCTATTGCATGTTTTCAATCTCTTCTTCCTTTATCTGTGTTCCGTTGCCTTCCTTTTTAATTTTGTTCGAATTATCATGACCGATTTTTGTATATATTTTACTCCGTTTTCATATTAAAAAAATTATTTAATTTATTTCTTATTATCTTTCTTGTTAGTCTACTACTATTTATTATATTCTTTGATTAAACACGGTCTCTTCGTTCGCGTGTCACGTTGGCGCCACTGAAAACCAGCGTCGCGGTTTATGCTGTGACATAGTGTTCAGTGGTGTCAATTTCCACGTCACAGAATCACCCATGGCAACATTATCCTACGATTGTACTTTTTCCTTCCTTTCTATATTGTTTTTGTTGCCATCCTTTTTTTATGATGGTTTTCTCTATTAATTTTTTATTCTCCGTGTTCGTCGAATAAATGTTTCTATTTCTATATCATCTCTGAAAGTAGAGGTTACCATTAAATTGAAATGTGAAACCATTTTTTGCATGTGTACAAGTATGTCCGCTGTCTGACATTACTTAGGGCCCAAAATCCTCATCATAATTTTACCGATTAAAGTTATTTTTAATTTTATATCGTAACCATTCGTTTGTTATTCATATTAATTTGTTAAACAAAGAATGGTTAAAAAAAACATATATTATAGCATTGATTAGCAACTTTATCGTTTGTTACTTAAACGAAAGGTGTAGGGTGGGGAGATTCTACTTGTTTAAAGAACAGAAAAAAGGAGCTCCGCCGTGCGGGGTTCAATCGACTTAGTCTCAGAGAAAACGAGGATCCAAAGTTAAATCAAAACGCAATTCGTTAGCTTTGCAATAACATAATTATTAAGATCATTAAAATACTTCTTCTTCTTTAGGTGCCTCTCTATTACTGAAGGTCGGCAGTCAGTTTTTTAAATCTTTCCTTGTCCAGAGCTAGCCTGAACAGTTGTTACACGGTCCTAATGCCGGTCGACTCCCTGATATTACGAAGCCATGACATTTTCCTTCTTCCCACCCTCCGCTTTCCTGCCACCTTACCCATCATTATGGTGCTTAATAGATGGTATCTGTCGTGTGGCAGTACATGACCCAAATAGCTAACCTTACGCTGCTTGACAGTGCGTACCAGCTCTACCTTCTTCGCCATAATTATGGGTTGTAAATTGGAAATGTACAGACAAGTAATGAAGTAGTTTTTGGTAATGAGTATCTTTGAATGAACAGTTTATTAAAAAAAGTGAAATAAATATTATTATAACGTTGCCTTAGTATAAAGGAATAAAATGGTACAAAGAGCTACTAAAATTTGTGGAACAAACTACCGCGTTCACCGTTCTTGGTTCTTTCTAGTTCTTCGAAACCAGCACTGAACTTCCAAATTCGCGTGTTCTCTATTACTTACCAACGTTAATATAACTTTTCCTATTCTCGAAAGCTTTTGACGAGATTGCCTTTGAACATCTCAAACGGAATTCATTTTGATTGCTGTAGTCGAGTTGTTTCGTAACAATTGAAGTAAAACACCAAACCAAATCGACGTTTTTCGAGGTCTATACGTACCCAAAGGGTGCCAACAATCCATTACCATGAATAAGCCTAGTATTGATCTACCAGTGTCGCGATTGGTTTAAAAACGAAACGAATAGAAACGCTAGTTAGCGCAATGCATCTTGGCAGGCCCCTCAGGGTGGAAAAAACGAACGCCACATGGATGGCAACTCCCTTAAATATTGAAAATAGCACATTCTACGCAAAGGAGACTTGCTTTTATTTTTGAAATCATTTAATACTGCATTTATGGATTTTTGGAAATTCGTCTGCCTTTTAACTGAACTTCGAGAATCGAACTAATAAAAGTTAGTCTCCTTTGCGTAGAATTAGCTATTTCCAATATTTTGTACCAATTTTACCAATCGATGTTAACCACTTAACAGACGATTAGAGCACTAACAGCTGTCAAAATACATGAACTAACAGTCGATTAACATTGATTAAATTTAACGTCGTTTGGTGAAATTGGTACTTAAGATAGTTGCCGTCCATGTGGCGTTTTTTCCACCCTGTATATTGTATTAATCTTGTTAATTACGTAATGCATAATTTGATTAACTTTAATCTAACCATAATCATTCACGGAATTCTTACAGTTCCCTTCAATATTTTATTATGAATAATGGTGAATTTAATTTAGATCGCAATAACTTTCATTTTATTTTATCAACGTACCTATGGTTAACGGTTTCGAGCTCTTACCTGTCGTGACATATTAGCTATTTCTTATATTTAAGATAGTTGCCGTCCACGTGGCGTTCGTTTTTTCCACCCTGTATATTATATTAATCTTGTTAATTACGTAATGCATAATTCGATTTTAATCTAACCATAATCATTCACGGAATTCTTACAGTTCCCTTCAATATTTAAATATGAAAAATGGTGAATTTAGGTTAAATCGCAATAACCTTCATTTTATTTTATCTACGTACTATACTCGTAGCTAACGGTTTCGAGCTGTCGTGTCATACTGCTATTAAGCCCCGATTCCCACATTGCATCGCGCTGCAAGTTCGAATCGAATGCTTTAATAAAAGTATAACATATCGACGGTTCTGTGACTCAACCTCGCATATAGAATATTGTGCAGTATAAACTGACACTAAGTACGCGAGTACATACTTAGTGCGTGTCTGTTTATACTGGACAAAATTCAATATACGAGGTTGAGTCACAGAACCGTCGATATGTGATGTATATGTATATTATTTTTATGTACGTGTATTTGCTCTTATATAAATATGTTTTTTATGTATAAGACATATTTAATTTCTTAACTTAACGTTTCATCAAAGGGGTTTGGGTAAAAGTGTTGTCATTTGTAAAATTCATACATTTTCAAGGTGAGCGGCCATTCTTAAAAGTGGTAAATTATGATAGAATTATTAAAAATAAACATATTTTGTTATGTATTGTAATACTCTTAAGTGCATCGGAGCCGAGATATTTAAATATTTATACTTGGGCGTAGTTTTGTACTAAAAACTGAATACTTAAGTCTTTAAAATCTCCGCTCCGATATTATTTAACGCCATAAATTATATATATCTATGTGTAATTAGAGGTCCTCTAAATAACTATGTAAAAATTATCAGTGGCCGCTGGAAAAAATAATGACAATATTCTTCAAACAAATTTACCCAATGCCTTTTAGCATCAACCTCTACTAGTTTATATTTGTCCCAATGGTTGATTGGTAGAGAATGCCTCAAGGCATTATGTCCGCCATTTGTACTTACTTTGAGTATTGTACAATAAAGTTTAAATAAATAAACAAATAAATTTGTATGTCTGACAACTTTGATGCAACATATTAAAAAACAATGGACCGAATCACAAGTTGTTTGTTAAAATCGTATACTCGTATGTTTTAAAAAAACCTTTTGGACTGAACGAAATGAGGTCTAATAATGTCCCTCGGAAAAAAGGTTGGCCTGATAGGCTGAAAAAAACGCAGTCATCTATTAGAATGTGAAAGTTTTGGGTGTCCCTCGGAATCCATAATAATGTTTATCCTAACGCTTCGTTTGTCCTAATTATTGATTGTTCTAAACTGGTTTTCAGCTGAGGCGTGACTCACTCACTCTAGTTTTCAGCTTTCCAAAATTACCTGCGGTTATGTGAGGTAAGAATTGTACTAGGTGAACTTGCCGTCCCCGGGCACGTTTAAATGGAGCGAAGCGATTTGCTAATATAACATTAGATTAGATTTATTTATTTTAATGGCGTCTACAAGTTATGTAATTTTGCCAATGTCATGTATAAGCAATTGTACGGTGAATCGTCGTTGTCGTCGGCGTCTTCCAGTCCCAGTCGGCACACCATTGAAGATGGCGGGCATCCACTTTAATGGCTCGGAGTGTTCTTGACCGCTTGTTCATTCAGAATCAACTTTTCACTGCTATTTTATTTCATGCATATTCTTCATCATTGTTGGAGTTTACTTCACAAAGTTGCCCTGGATTTGCGAACCAAAATCAACGATAAAGTAATTTACAAAAAATGAAATAAATAGACAGATATTTTCAAAATGACAGCTAGACAAGAACCCCCTAATATAACATACTACATGACATACAAAACGCAACCTTACGTCAAACGTGACAGCTGTCAATCGTAAGCTCTGCTACAGATTTCTCATCATGTCTGTAACTAAAGCTAAAGATGAAGCTTCAAAAAGGTTACGAGCGAAAAGCACCGCTGCTTAAGATCGAAGTTTCGGCACTTTTCCCATTTTTCTATGGGAACAGATTTTCGGTGATTATTCCTCCGTGGTGTGTCCGATTTTCAATTTTATATTTTCTAAACCATCTTTAGCTAGATGTCATATTACGGGCTAAATTTGATCGTAATATCTGTCCAATTCTAATAACGTTAAAAAGTTTTAAAATATAGGCGGAAATGGCTTCATTATAAACGAAAATTCGGAAAAACGATGAATTAGGACAAATAACGATTATACATTCCTATATAGACCCGAAAGAAGTTATATAACTATAACCTCTCTGTTCTAATACGATGAATTGACAAGATAATATTGCCCGGCGGACTGTTATTTTGAGTCAACTCACTTACTTACTATCTTTGATCCGATTTATATGAAATTCGGTAGAAAAATTGTTGAAGCAAATAAAATTCAGTGGTACGACTGACTATCGAAAATAAAATAATAATGCAAAGAGTAAGAGTAAGTAATCGTTTTGTTCAGATTTTACGAAAACAAGTTTAGCCGTGTCTCCACCGAGCGCACGCGCTCGCGCGGCAACCTCGGATGTGTGGCTCGCGAGCCAACTTCGCGATCAGCCCGGAGACACTGAGTGAGCCTCGCGAGGCAGACCGATAGTTGTTTTATTTCTGCTGCTGCTATTTCTCTAGAGGCCACCACTGTCCACACGGAACGAACAGCACACACTGAAACACCTTTGAGCATGTCGCATTTACCGACAGCCGGCGGCTCGACCCCGAGGCACACTCGGCCGAGCTAACGTGCGCCCGAATGGCCCCGAGGCACGTCCACACAGACCGAGCATTTGGCTCGCAAGGCTGCTGTGTGAGCACGTGCGCTTGATAGAGACGCGACTTTGGGCAAAAAAAAAAAAAGATTTATGTAATAAAACGTTATTAAAATGATGTTTTGTTATAAATATTTTAATTAAGACGACGACGATGAAATATTTAGCGAAAAGTTTACTGAATAAGTGGATGTATTTTAATGTATCTTAGTCTGTAAGGTATTTGTAAATATTAGCCTTGTATGTATGTTTGTATGTAAACACATTATTGTCCAAAACAAAAACAATACAATGAAGATTAAAAAAAATATGTACAAAGGCGAACTTAACCTTTTTGTTGCCTGAAATTAAGTTTACGAGTATTCTATTCTATTATATTTATTACATTGGAGTGACCTCTCTAATTGGTGGTAGGACCTTGTCAAGATCTATCCGAATCATTAAGACCATCTTATTTTTTAAACTACCGCCAAGCAGCTGTGTTCACATCGCTGTGTTCCGGTGTGGGAATAAGACAACCCGTGAAATTACTAGCATAGAGGCATTGAATCTTAGTCATCAGGGTTGGCACCACATTTGCGGTTTTAGAATTTATTGCAGTCTTCAGAATGCAAATGTCTAATGGGTCACTTCTCCCTTACCAGCTGGTGATCTGTGTGCTCGTTGGCCTTCTACGTGCCATAAACAAACAGGCTAAATAAAAACCGACTGCATTTTTTATACTGTCGTCGATATACCTACATAATTATATTAATAATTGTCATTTTGCCATTGTTGTTATTTCAATTTTAACAGTTTAGGTATCCTATGTCACCCGGGATGACGTAAGGATTCTAACGATACCTCACACATCTAAATCGGTCAAGGGATTTAGAAGTTATAGTGGAATAAAGAAACGCACATACATACATACATAAATACATAAACATGAACCCTGAAAACATTACACTCCTTTTTTGGGGCAGTCGTGTAAGAAGTCAGGGTTAAATAACTTTAACAAAAAGCAAGCTTTAAAAACCCGACAGTTGCTAACCAACTTTAAATCGTTATAAATCCTAAATGATCATTCAAAATGAAAAATTATGAAAGAAACCTACAGATGACTTTTAAATCCCTATTCAATGATACCCCACTTGTCATACTTGGTCGACTTTTTTATTTTTTATTTGTCCAATATGGCGTCTGGTTGCCGCCATATTGAATTTTGATTACTGTCATATCTTCAGTGACACTCACCAGATTAAGACAAATCGATTGACATAAGAATCATCAAAATCGGACAGAGGGTTTAGTTTTTATAGTGCCACAAAGGAGCAAACATACATATACCTACAGGCTGTGAAACACATTACCCTCCTCCTTCGGCAGTCGGGTAAAAAACAACACCGAGTTAGCTTTTAGAAAAAAACGGGACGGTCAGAAACGTTCGATTTAATTCGTTAATATTCATAAGGCTCAATGAACTGAATGCATTGACCTACGTAATACAAGACAGCAACACGGTAGTCCTTTTTCAATTGCCTGATGATATTCATACAATTCATCCAACAAATGTTGGTGTATGTCCGGTTGTCGTTGCCGCAAACTGGTATATAAATCCTAGGGCAGTCACAGTCATCGATTTCTTCCAGCATTGGTAGGGGATCAGGTATTTTTTGTAACATGTCTGATTGTATCTCTTTCACATTAGTAATTTCTCTCACATCATCTGGCACCACTGGTGCTGGTATGAACCATCCGGCAACTCCACATAAGAACACAAATACTATACTTAGCAAGCCAATAACTGAAACAACCATTTTATTTTAACCTAATAAATAATTAAAAGATTACTTTATAAATAATTTCGCATTTTTGTGTTATACATTACGATTTGCGATACATATGACCATACCTGGGATAACTCGGGGCATCTATACGAAAGTGATGTAGCAAAATATTTTATCGACAAAAAATATATCGATGTTACTGTCAACATCTAAATGTTATTCGACATAAATAAATATTACTTATTTTCTCCTCATTTTTAAATAAGAAAAGTGTATTTATATGTTTATTTTACAAAAGTTTTCATAATATACAATCAATATTTTTGCATATTCGTCGGAATTAATGAATGCCGTCTCTAGAAAAATATCTATGAAAATATCCACTTTAAACTGCTAAACGTTCTTTCAACGTCCACAGTGGTCAACGGGGCATTCTCAAATATTTATAATGACTCAAAGCCAATTTCTCATTTATGTTGTTTATTGAAATTTCCTCACCTTTTATGAGACTGTTTACTTTTTTCATGGTGGTTTTCATATTACCTCGTATATTATTCTTACTCTAAGATATGAATGTTACTGACAGTAAATTGTAATTTTGATTGAAATGACATCCGCATGCTTTTATTATCTTAAGGGGCTAGATATCAGATATAACATCGAAGCTCTTTATAGTAATCGAGAATGTTCAATGAGCACATGTATTAATTTAATTATATCGACATCTTTTTTATCGATATCAAATCTCTAGAACTTGCCCCGAGTTATCCCAGGTATGCATATGACCTAAACGAATAAAATAATCATGGCAGATGGTATAAGACACTAGAACAACACATTTATTGAAACTTACATAGATGCACAGCCTTCATATTTGACGCGTTCTCTAATTACAAGTGAAATTTTACAATGTTCTCAGTTTTGATAATACATAATGTTTATGAGTATTAATTTGCAGTAAAACGATTCAATGTATTAATGCATATAATGGCTAGTAGAAGTCACAATGGCATGATTATACGACTTGCCAAGTGCGAGTCGAACACGATCAATATAGGTTCAGCAACTGGTAATAACTAAGTGAAAAGCTCGTCATCCATACCGCAATGCTTGAAAACGAAAGTTTTACCCGTTATGACCTACGGAGCTGAGACGTGGACACTCACGGTAGGGCTGGTCCACCAGTTCAAAGTCGCTCAGCGAGCTATGGAAAGAGCTATGCTCGGAGTTTCTCTGAAGGATAGGATTCGTAACGAATACATCCGACAGAGAACCAAAGTTATCGACATAGCTCAAAGAATCAGCAAGCTGAAGTGGCAGTGGGCCGGCCATGTCTCGCGAAGAACCGACAACCGCTGGGGAAAACGTGTTCGTGAGTGGAGACCGCGTCTTGGCAAACGTAGTGTAGGACGCCCTGAGGCCAGGTGGGATGACGATCTGCGAAAGACTGCAGGCAGATGCTGGATGCGGCAAGCAAGCAAGATTAGGGGAGGCCTATGTCCAGCAGTGGACTAATATAGTCTGATGATGAAATGAAAAGCAACCTATAAACCCAACTGCATTTTTCATATTGTCGTCGATATACCTATGTTAATAATCGTCATTTTGCCAACCTCCTACGACCCATACAGTGAAATTACCACCATACCACCATACAACGAAATTTGTCAATGGAATGTGAATCTATTACAAATGACATAAAGTCAATTTTCCAATTCCATCTTATGTCATAAAAACAAAAGAAATTACACTTTATTTTCTTTGCACTAGATCTTTATTTGAATGGCCGTATTTTGTATTAGTTTTAGTACAAGGAACCTCAGGAGGTTAGTGTTCTTTCAACTTTAACAGTTTAAGTAATCTACACACATCTAAATCGGCTCAGGCGTTTAGAAGTAACAGTGGAATAAAGATCGTACAACCATACATACATGAACTGAAAACATAAAGGGGGTGATCCATTTGCGAGCAAAACCGCCGGTACGCCAACAAACTCGCGAGCCAAAGGTCTAAACCGCCAATGGACCTCTAAAAGTCTGCGGACTTAAACACCGTCGGATTGGCTCGCTGGCTCTTTGTGCATGCTTGAAATTCTAAATCCGCGGTCGAGAGTCAATAGTTTTGCTCGCCAATGGAACACTACGAGAGTCTGCGAGCCAACGAGCCATCGGTTTAGACTGTTGGCTCGTCGGCTCGCAAATGGATCTTTACACTCCTATTTTGGGCAGTCGTGTAAAAAATACACGCACATGTTTAATACATAGATCATCAATAAACATTAGGGGCCAATTTCACACACATTGAATCGGTTTCAATTACACAAGACATATTATTGTGGACGTAGGAAGTTCTTCCATAATAAGAGATACGGTATTAGAAATAAATCTGGTAAATATTTTAAAACCCGCTAAAATATTCAATTGCAAAACGAAAATACAGTAAGTTGCATTAAAAGTAATCATTTTTTATAACGTTAACTTGATTTTTGTTTACATGGCGCGAACTGTTTGTTTACATACCATGTAAACAACGTATAGTGTCAGGTCATTGACCTTGAACTTGGAATTTTGACGTTCAAAATGTCAAGGTCAAGATATCGGCTGCGATATATCAAGTAACAAAATGAATATACTTAAACCTTTTTTTTTACATTAACAGAAACAAAAATGAACCATACCCCTGATCAGAATCGTGCGAACTATTACCGCGCCAAATATCTCCAAAGGTTTTCCAGACACCCTATGCTAGATAACATATAGATTGATATAACGCAAATAGATTTCTGAGCTAAATTAGGTCCTAACTATGTTAAATATTTAATGATAATAGTATCCCTACCAAGAAGCCGAGCGACACAAGCTAAAGATCGATCGTTATATTTCCATTGCGCGTTTAATATAGGCAGGCCCCACAAACTTTGCAACTAAAGTAGGCAATGTATCATTTCATAACAAAATGAATATTTTTTGTGTTTTCCAACCATATCTTACATACGGAACCCTCGGTGCGTGATTTCAACTCGCACTTGACCGATTTTTTTCAGCCTATTGTCAAAGTGTGCATCACCTAAACACAACTTACTAAGGGCCACTTGCACCAAAAATTTAACACTGGGTTAAGACACTTAGTACCAATTTCACCAAACGATGTTAAATTTAATCAATGTTAATCAACTGTTAGTTCATACATTTTGACAGCTGTTAACGTCTGTTAAGTGGTTAATATCGTATGGTGAAATTGGTACTAACTCGAGTTAGTAAACGTCAGATTCATACAAAAACTGACATTTTAACTCGAGTTAGTGTCTTAATAAAAAAAACACTGGTCAAATCAAAGTTATTTTTATCGATTGACGTAAGCGGTCAGACGCTCGCGTCGCTTATCCGGTCAATTCCATAAATTTTGTCTGTTTTCGAAAATCGGGTAGATCAGTATGATACTCAGCTCAACCTTAATCTGCTGAACCCAAAAAATCAAAATGCATTACGGGACGCGGTTTAGGGTTCCGTGCCCACAGGCAGCGCAACGAGACCCTATAACTCTGCCCTTCTACAGAGAAAATGCACAAGTGCAATTAATTCATAGAAGCATATTAAACTCTCAAAGGTTAATAATAAGGTTGGAAGTGCAATACAATTCATATAGTAGATGTGCCTTTTTTCCGTAGGAGGGTAGAACTGCCCTACAATAAGCATCTTATATTCAAGAAACAAGGCAGTTTTGATGATAGACCGCCCGGAGTCCTGGTAGTAGGACTTTAGGTACTTCCAGAAGGACGCAACTGTTTTAGGTCACAGTTTCTTAATTATTTATAGTATAAAGTTGAAATTTAAACGAAAAAATTGAGTATTTCATTCCCTTTCACGCACTATAGAGAATCAGTAGTCAGTTGGGCCGCGACGGCACATGAGTATACAAGGGGGCAGCGCGTCCGCGCTCGCGCGACTTGTTTCGACGCGCCGGGCACCGGAAACGAATGGAGTCGCCAACATTTTGGCGATAATTATAATGTTTGCGGTGTGTTTGGTTTTGTAGTCGAAGCTCGAGCATATTTTTTTATAAGTGCAATTTTAAATAGTTAAGTAGTATAAATAACTGCTAGGCTAGAATATACCAAAGTCATCAATTTAAAGTTCCTATGACGATTCTATAGTTTCTATGTGCCGTGCTGTCATAACTGACTTAATAAAAGTTTGATTATTGAACTATTGAGTTTTACTATAGTAAAAACCGACCATACGTTTACGATTTCTGGCAAGTACTCGTAAAAAGTTCAAGGTCATAGTACTGCTGGAAGGACAAGACGATATTTTATACATACTACGTACTGCTAGCTATAGTTTAAAAACTAAAGAGTTCCTAAGTACGGACCCTCAGTGCGTGAGCCCGACTCGCACTTCACCATTTTTTATAGCTTAGCGTTTTACTAATGAGTCAAAAAAATGTATTCTGGCTGGATAACGACTGACTCACGTGACATTGTGTCACGTTGCCACTAATTAAGAACATTAAACGAATGGCATAACTTTTTTATTGTAATGCGGTGCTAATATAAGAGTAAAAAGTAACTTGATTGTATTCTGTCCGTTTATTGAAGCAATTGTTTTGAATCAACAATGACTTACTGTAAGTAAGCAGATAATAGTTTACTTTTATTTGACGACGCGCTGGCGTAGTGACCCTGCCTACGTGCTTGTTTACGGAGACGCGGGGCGTCGCGCGTAGCGTTGGGCGGCGCGGTCTGCACTAAATTAAAACATAATGGCGTTGTATAAAAGCGTTTACGGAGAAGCGGATTTACGCGCGTTTGCTTCAAATACAGCGTTACTTGCGGCGGAGCCCGCGGATGGCATCGCCGCGTTGCACGCAGCTTCGCACGCGTCTATAATATATAACGCGGGGCCCGCGGCGGAACCTTCTGACATTCTTGTGCTCCGCCGCGCGCTCCGCTACACGCTCGAGAGTCCGCCGCGAATGTTGCGGACACCGCTACTCTCTACGCCCCGCATCACGCCCCGCATCTTTATAAACAACACCTTACATTGCTATATGTTTGTGTTGGGGTCCGTTCATTTGACCAAAAGTACGTTTGACAAACGTATCATTTTACAAACTTTCATTTCGCAAAAACGTGTTTGTGCTTAAACCATTACATATTGCACAGATTAAATCAGCTTATTAAATAGGTTAGGTTAGGTTAGAATATCGACCACTAAAAACTTGAAAATAATACGGCGGGAAGTATCTCTTTGTGAAATGAAATTTTGTAAAATGATACGTTTGTCAAATGATGATTTGGTCAAACATTAGTGAACCGTTTGTGTTTGCGCGTGTTGCGCGCGGTCCGCTGCACGCGCCGCCTCTCTGTAAACGGAAAAAACGCCCGACGCGCAGCGCAACGCCAAGCCGCACGCCACGCGCGATGCTCCGTAAACAAGCCCTAAAATGAATTTTTTATACCGCTGGAACCGTAAACTTTTCAGAAGTTCTGAAATATTCAATGTGTAGATAAGACTAGGTTAGGTTAGGTTTGATTTATAAAAATCCTGAAAATGTAACAGTTGCTGAAATAAATACGTTAGGAGTTGCGATAATTAGGACTTATGAGTCGTTATGAGTAAAAATAATTAGGTGAGCCAATATGGACCCCACACCAATTGACCTAGTCCCAAACTAAGCTCTAGGCTTATGGGTACTAGACAACGATATAAATACTTATATAGTATATACTTAAATAATGAAAACATCCATGACTCAGGAACAAATATTCGCGCTCATCACACAAATATCTGCCGTTACCGAGATTTGGACTCGGGACCAGTAGCTTGGGTCCATATTGGCTCACCTAATTATTTTTACTCATAACGACTCATAAGTCCTAATTATCGCAACTCCTAACGTATTTATTTCAGCAACTGTTACATTTTCAGGATTTTTATAAATCAAACCTAACCTAACCTAGTCTTATCTACACATTGAATATTTCAGAACTTCTGAAAAGTTTACGGTTCCAGCGGTATAAAAAATTCATTTTCGGAGTTCCGATAATAGGAGTTGCAATTTTAGTTGAACTTTGGCGCTCCCAGCTACCGTACCTTTTTCACCCTCCACGCAGACGAAGGGGAGTTATTAGTTCAACTTGTGTATCTGTGTTTCTGGGTCTATGGCAGCGTTGAAAACCCAACTGCATAATAGGATTCCTTGCCCTAAGGGCTCCGACCGTCCGTCCGTACTAACTTTAAACAGCTTTAACCGTAATAGATTTATTAATCTATATTTTTTGAGTTACGGCGGATTTAACTACCAAATGAAAAATATAAATAATAAATTAAGGGGGTCCTCATACAAGAAACCTTTTATTTTCACATTTTTTTGTTGTATAGTAAAGACGTCAAACGGCATTGGGTAATTTTTTTTGAACAATATTGTCTTCTTTTTTCAGCGACCACGGTTGATTTTCACATTGTTATTTAGAGGACCTCTAAATACACATAGATATATATAATTTATGGCGTTAAATAATATCGGAGCGGAGATTTTAAAGATTTAAGTATTCAGTTTTTATTACAAAGTACGCCCAAATATGAATATTTAAATATCTCGGCTCCGATGCACTTAAGAGTATTACATAATGTAACAAAATATGTTTATTTTTATTAATTCTATCGTAATTTACCACTTTTACGAATGGCCGCTCACCTTGAAAATATATGAATTTTACAAATGACAACACTTTTACCCAAACCCCTTTAGTACCTCTATAATTATTTTACAAACCATAAAGAAAAACAATA
This sequence comes from Acleris literana, assembly GCA_946894065.1. Lineage (NCBI taxonomy): Eukaryota > Metazoa > Arthropoda > Insecta > Lepidoptera > Tortricidae > Acleris > Acleris literana. The sequence goes on from OX335692.1 coordinate 6,148,137, forward strand.
AATACAAAAAAATGGCCAAATGACAGTTGGGCTCGCGCCCTATATCATTGGAATATAATGATGCCTACTGTACGGCGGCTCGGAACCCTCGGTGCGCGAGTCCGACTCGCACTTGACTAATTGTCGTCAATATTATGTTTAAAAAAATTACCCTCCCCCCACACCCCTCCGATAAGAAATTCGTAATGTACTAGACAGCCTATATTAGTACCTACGAATCAACTTAATGGAAACCAGTATACTTATCTTGAATTCGACTGTCCTTTTTATCTTTGTTTTAACCGACTTCAAAAAAAGGAGGAGGTTCTCAATTCAGTGTTTTTTTTTTATGTATGTTCCCCGATTACTCGAAGACCACTGGACCGATTTGAAAAATTTTTTCGTTGTTTGAATGGGTATACTTTCTAGTTGGTACTATTTTCAACACGTCAGGATCTGATGATGGAATCTTGGAGAAATCAAGAGAACTCCTCAAATATTATAGGCACACCTATAGCGATTTTGGTATTTTTCACTGTAACTCGTGCATTTACTTTTGAAAAGTACTATATGGTGAAGTGGAACTGATGATGAAGACCACAGATAGCCACCGGAACTCCTTAACGGTACCTATTTCAAGGGTGGCGACAAGATATTTCGATTAAGGTAGTTGAGCGACTATGACGAAGAACATTTAGGTTTAAATATGACTATGACATTCCCACGGCGTTGTCTGCGGCGAGCTTGAAATGTTCTATAGTTTCTCATTAATATTTAGAAGTGGAGCTACGTAACAGCATAAATAGGATCACTATAAAGTATAAAATAAAATAAATGTTTAAAAAAACAAAAACTCGCCTTCACAAATGCAAAAAATAACTTCATATAAAATGGTAAATCAGTCCAACTGAAGTCGGCGTCCCACAATATTTTTAACCTACCATTTTAAAAGAAGTTATTTTTTGCATTTTTGAAGGCGGGTTTTTGTTTTTTTATTTACCTTTTATCTTGTTTCAGGTACGATATTACTGATTGTTTCATCAGTGTTGGTAGTGAATAAGGTTCATTCACAGTCCACAATCTTGCCGATAAACATATTATTACCGTGTAACTTGTGTCCCAAGGTGTTTGTACCCATTTGCGTTAACGACACGTTAAAAAATGTAGAGGTTACCTACCAGAACAGGTGTTTTTTATTATGCAAACAAATTCCTTCTTCCTATGAAATAAGAAAGGGCATTTGCCTGGAATGGTAAATTGAAAACAAATGTGAGTTGAAAATAAATGAATACAACACAATAATATTATCGTGAATTATTAACACCCCTAAGAATTTCCCATAGCCATACGTGGGCCGTCCATTTTTTTTAGTCAAACCAAATATTTAAAAAACTACGGTCTGCCTTATAAGTAGGGGTTTATATCATGTTGTCTAAAACGCAACTGGTCTACAGCAGCAAGCGGTCTAAAAAGTAACTCGTCTAAACCAGTATTATTAAGTCGTCCAAGTTGCAAATGGTCTAAATCGCCGCTAGTCTAAGTAGAAAGTGGTCTAAAACGAAGGGAGAGTAGTGAATAATGTCACACAAGTTTTAAAACTTTATTAATTTGTTTCTCAAAAAAACATAGAATTACTCAACTAAAAGCAGCAGCTACTTATAAGGGCGAACATATATGCCACAAGCAGTCCCAGCATTAAATTAGTACCGAAGCGCCTTCCCATGCAGAAAAAACTATTGCGTATCCTAGTAAATATAAAACAGACGGATAGCTGTAAACCATATTTCATCAAACACAAAATTCTGACCCTTCCATCTCTCTACATCCTAGAATTGTGCTAATTTGTAAGAAAGTACCCAGAATTCTTCAAAAAACTTGAAGACCTGCCTGTGGCGCGATCTTTGCACTATAAGAATAACCTCCATCTTCCGCGTTCCCGTCTAAAATTAACTTCTGATGGTTTTTTGATAATGTCCATAAAAATTTACAATAAATTAAAGGAAAGTATAAAAGAAGAAAAAAAGGAAAAAATATGTATTAATAAACTGAAACAGGTGCTAGTAAACAAAGCATATTATACAATAAAAGAATATACTGAAGACACATTACGATAATTAATAACGGTTACAATATACTACCTAATTAATTTATGCCTCCTCTCTCCTAGTGTTGCTGTGCCCTCCAAGGTTCATTTTGCTATTACTTATTTATTAGAATAAGCTGTACCATAATGAAAAAGCAATAAAGATTTGAATTTTAATTTTTAAACTAGCACGATTAAAATACTAAAACTATGAATTGTCACCTAATCGCGTAATAAAATAAACATACCTATCCTTAAATTATGTTATTAAAAATACTTTTTTTTAAATTGTGTTCATTAATTAATATTACTTCACACGTCCGTGTGAACTCTTTTGTGATTTCGACTTCTGTGTGGTAATAGTCGCGTCATAAGACATTAAAATTCATGGAGGAGTTTTGAGAATTCAAAAAGTTTTCATTTTTAATGTATGGATAGATAATGTAAATTGTGAGCTATTTCAAAGACGAATTGGTTTTAAAAGTTTAAAATGTTTATTGAGTCCTAATTAGAACTATCTCGGAACTATCGTGGAACTACGGAAATCACGAAATTACTCTTTATTCATACAATAAAGTCATAAGAATGACAAAAGTTATTTTTTTTATTTTCATAGTTCCACATTATATTATCATTAAAGAAAAAAATCGCTAAAATAGTTCTGAATTAACATTTTAAACTTTATATTACTTAACACGCAATATTACTAAATATCAAAAGCACAGCCAAAAAATTTCAATTTTTTAAAAATAGCTCACAATTCACTTTATCTATCCACACAGCAAAAATGAAAACTTTTAGTATTCTCAAAAGTATTTTAATCTGGCTATGCGACTGTAAATCAACCGACTCCATGGGGTTCAGGGTACAGGCCCAGCCTAGTTTGAAATCCGGGTACCTACTGCTTTATTTGTAACTATGATTTGGATAAATAAAAATTACCTATTCTTATTTACCTCCATTCACATACGACAACGCGCAAAGTCTGGGAACCGGATCCGCGCCATTTAACTTGCCACTTGGTTTTTACTTCTGCCACGTCACTTAACGGTTTTTATGTCAGGTTGTCGCACGTCCTATCAGATGGCAAGTGAAAACTCAAGAGAAGTTTGAGGAACTCCGGTAGTGTGAACAGAAGAGGGTTGGTACCTAAGTATATGGTAAAACTGTCACCTCGAATCCCTTTCTAATCGCGGCTAGATAATAGCGGCCTACACACGTAGAGTTCGGACCGCGGGAAACGCCACGCGCCATTCCAATCTTCGCGCCGAACCGTACGTGTAAATGCAACTGTAATAGTAAAATAGTAAAAAACCTACGGTTCGGACTTGCGCGTGGAATGGCGCGTGGCGTTTCCTGCGGTCCAAACTGTGCCGTGGAAAGGTCGCTTGTACCTTCCCGCCTTCATTCCCAGAGTGGGGTAGGCAGAGGTACAGAATTACAACGATAAAAAATTGTTGATAATTCTGTTACCACATTTTGCACATTGAGGCTAAGATGTTTACCAGTGTATTAGTGACAGGGTTCAAGCCCATCGGCTAACAGTAGGTACTGAAATAAAATAAATGTTTTAAAAACCAAAACCCGCCTTGAAAAACTCCTGATGTCTGCTTTTGGTCAAGAATATTGTGGGACGCCAGGGCCGACCTATTTCTTACCATTTTAAAGTATTTTTTGTGTTTTTGAAGGCGGATTTTGATTTTTTTAAACATTTATTTTATTTCATTGTAAATATTTTTTTAAAAAGGCTGTGCTGTGCGGAAATTATGATCCACCGTACAAAATGGAACTCTATATCCTTGAATACAAATCCCAATTTAGTGCAAAAACGGCCTACCCTAAACCTTTGCCTTGCTGATTATACAATAACCTAGATTAAAAATTTAATCTCCCATGAACGGCTATTAAAACAGCGTGTTTTATTTGCCATTTAACTCTAGTTTTAATTCAGATCTTAGCAGAACGCATAAACATTCGGTTGGAAAGTTAAAACGATATTCCTGTTTCATACCAACATGTTTCGGTGTGAGTATTTTAAAATAATAAATATCAGGGAACAGTCTCACAAAAATTTAACTGTTTTTGCTATAGGGGGGAAATTTGCAAGATACCCAGCGTCGTTAGTTAAATGCAGGGCTATATGGGACTTTTGCCCACTAAAACTCCCCCGAACCTAACCCGGAGAGACTTATGAGTGTAGAAGAAAGCGATGGAAGTTTGTCTGGATCGTAGTAAGTGGAAGGAAGTGATATTTGCCTACCCCTACGGGAAAGAGGCGTGTATGTATGTTTGTAAAACCTCCCCCCGGTGGCTTGTTGGAGGCTTCGGGATTTCCATAGGACCGGCTCCGGATCTCCTATATTTTGTTCGTAAACTTCCTGTTCATAGGTGTGACTACACAATACACAATTCCGGGGACCTAATGTGACTGCGTTTATCGCTTGACAAAATGTGGATAAAACATCCGTCACTTTCTGATACGTATATAAGTACAAGTGTGACGGATGTTTTATCAACATTTTGTCACGATATAAATGCAACAATACTAGGCCCGCTGGGTCGTTGCAATGAGCCGTGAGGCCTCTTTTTAGGTAGGTAGAATGCCGCAGCATTCTGGTCCCGTGCTGCACGGACCTAGTCCCAAATTAAGCTTTAATTGTAATAATAGTAGGAGATCCGAATAGGAGACGATTAGCACCGGGCTGTTTATTCGATAAAAAGTATTTTATACCAAATTCAATATGCTAAGTAATATATTAAACGTTAATAGTACATAATTAATTAAAAATTTAAAAATTAACTTTGTTTTAAAAAATTGCAATATTTTGTTTAATACACAAATTACATATCAATCGAAAGTATGAAGCCTATAGAATATTCAAACGTTAGGTTGACTATTTTTATCCCGTCAAACTATTGGGTAGGCAGGTATAAACAGGTAAGTCGGTACTAATAATTTGCACCAAACCTAACGTTAGCATATTCTATAGACTTCATACTTTCGATTAGTACGTAATTTGTCTATTAAACAAGCATTTGCATTTTTTTTTTAAAGTTCATTTTTAATAATTTTTTAATGATATAAGTTGTGGACTGAATTTTTTCAGCCTACCTATTCGCCACATATTATTTAGCGTATTAAATTTGATATAAAATACTTTTCATCGAATAAACAGCCCGGTGCAAATCGTCTCCTATTCAGATCTTAGACCATTATTAAGTATGAATACTAGACAACGACAAACATACTTACGGCGGCGTCGTTGATCGGGTCGCCACCTTCCCGAACACATGGTTGAGGTGGTTGAGGGAGGCGATGGCTGAGATACGCGTCATACTCGTGAACGGGTGCTGTTTGTGGGGTCCGGTCTGTTCACGTCTGCAAGGACTTGTTGCTCAGTTAATTATTCCAGTTATGGCTTTTGACGTAGAGACCTCGTCGTGTTGTTCTCCTAATCATTATATTTAATTTATTTTTAATGACCTTAAATTTTTTAATGATTTAATTCGTGTTAGTTTTAAAATAATTATTTATTACTTTATTACCTTGTAATGTAACTACATACATACAGGACGTTAGTTTTAATGGAAGTTTGTGTAATTGAGAGATAGGTTAAAAACTTAAGTAAATTACTTACCTCTTGCACGTAGTTGTGTACAAAACTAATATGGAATTTACGTCATGTCGAAAGGTCTATACAGATATGTTACAACTTCATGCAAGAGGTCATTTTCTTAAGTTTTTACCTATACCTATGCTAGTTTTTTCTTTATGATTATGAGTGAGAATTCCTGCATAACCTCGTACAGGGTAGTAAAAAATAACGACACATAGAGGGCAAGAACCTTAAATATTAGAAATAGCAAAATGTACACAAACGAGACTTTTATAGTTGACAATAAATATTGCATTTATATTATGGATTTTTGTAAATTAATTTATCATAGTAGAGAATCAAACCGGTCCAGTGTAACAAAAATATTGTGCATTAAAAACAATAACGCCCACTAAACTAATCTTTTACTACTAAAGTAACTATAATTGTTTGTTATTAAAATGAAAAAAAAAATGATCTCTATCAATATTTTCTCCATTCTCTGCCTCAATGATATATCATTGATCTCTCTCATTTCATAACATAGATCATTGATACATCGATCAAATTTGATGGACCGGTTCGATACCAGATTGAATAAACGAATTTTAAAAATGCAAGAATTCGTTATTTACTGGGTTAGAAAAAAAAGTTATATTTTGTACATTTTGCTGTTTAAAATATTTGTACGCTAGTTGCCCTCCATGGTGTCATTCGTTTTTTCCACCCTTTATCCTATAGCCAATTGAAAGACGCCCGTGAGATGTCACGTGACATGAGTTTTTGAGCGTGATGAGATAAGTACAATAGAACCCTATCATAGTTACAAGCCTAATCATTCAAACTTGAGTGATTACATGGTTTAAAATTTCGTTTTATTGCGCCATGGTCCTACGGTGATATACGATTACATTAAATTACCACAGGGTCCAAAGTCGGACCACTTTTACTAAGCCTCCGCTGCCCTTCTGTCTATCTGTCTGTCTGTTAGCGGGCTGTATCTTATTAACTTTATATAACCTCACACAACGTTATGTAGAGTGTGTAATCCTCCTGCGTAGTGAATAATCCTTTCCCATCGTGAAAACTCGGAACACACGACTACTTCCGAATGTTGCTGACCTGTCTATGTATTATTGTATTATTAAGTGACGTGTTAAGTTAAATAAATAGAGTGCTTTAGTTATCTGTGTCAAATATCGTCCATTTACTTTCTCAACCTCGTATCTGATCGGATAGTTAGATAGGAAAGTAGTCTTTATTCTTTAGGGAACATGAGTGCTTATCCTGTCTAGTCATTCGATCAGATACGAGATTGAGAAAGTAAATGGACGATATGTCAAACCACGAGTCTCAAGTATACTCGTATCATACTGAGATGTTTAAACCACCACGATCAAATTATATAAACAATAGGTGTTGGTGAACAAGAAGAAATATAAATAAATGTTGAAAGTAATTTCACACACTTGTCGATATAAACGTTTCCCAGGTCTTAATGCTTTCTGCATGACTATCAAAAGAATTGAAAACCAACTTTAATAACAAACAAAAAATTACTACTGGTACTAACCACTCTATGGGTCCGTTGTTTGATCAGTAGTTAACTTAACTAATTTCACATTTAAATAATTTTAAAGTAGCCTATGACATTCTAGTGGTTAAGACGAATCTATCAACGTATAATTTATTAAAATCGGTTTAGCCGTCTAGTAGTAACGAGGGGGTTCTCCTATTGTAGCCCGACCCTATTTTCACTACCACTAACTTCATTAGCCCTAAATTCAAAAACCCGAACTTTTATTTTTCCTAATATTTATTAGCCCTAATTTTAGCATCCCGAATTTACGTTACACCTATTTTTTATATCCGATTCTTAATAGCCCTATTTTTAGCTATCCGATTTCTCTGAACACCGAACATTACTATTACCTAATATTTTCAAAACCTAACGTTTATTAAACCTAATTATGTACGTTCCTAATGCCGCCCTCTTTATAAAAATATACAATAATATTTACCCCATTCGTTCATTCACCTTACATTCACTCTTAAGCTAGATCCACAATGAGAAATGCACGCAATAAAATATTTTGAGTATTACCATTTCCATTTTGAGTCTGATAGGGACCTAAACGACCGTAATTAAGGTCGACGGAGCTCCGCTGCGCGGAACTCTAGGTTTTAGGTGAGGCGCTTCGCGCCTTGTCGCAACTCTAACCTAACCTAATCTATGTGGGTAAAATTTACATAACTTTGTATTTGTTTTATTGTCTTTATTTCGTTCAAACAATTATTAGTTCAAACAGTTATTAGGACTTATGACTATTAGGTCTATTAATCATTAGGTAACATCATTGATAGTTTTAGTAATATTATACCATTTAACGTTTAGTACATGTAAACATTAGGGTATATAACTTTAGGTCTAGTAATCAATTAGGACATACAAGTTTAGCTGTCATGACATTAGGGCTAATGAAAATTATACCAAACGTTGGTATACCTAATGAAATTAGCTTTTATGATATTCGGTCTAGTGGGGGTGAACCAACGAGGGGACATAGAGTCGGACATATATACAAGTCAAACACATAACCGTCCTTTTGGGCTTTGCCGCAGTCGGGTAAAAAGTTCATATTCCGCACTAGGCTTGAGTGGTGGTAAGACCTTCGTATTTACCATTTATTACCATTTGATCCTTTAACCTGTCACTAATCAGCAGTGTCGGCATTGTTGTGTTCCGGTGTGTGGAGATAAGACAGCTGGTGGAATTATTAGTATAGAGGCTTTCCACCTTTGGCCTCAGGGTTGGCAATGCATATGTGGTCTTAGGGTTTCAATCTTAAGGCCCGGCCAGACAGCACCATCGCGGGCGCGCGGCCTGCGCGCGACGGGCGCGCCGCGCGATATTTCCAAACAAACCGCAAGCATGGTCAAACAGGCTGCGCCCCGTCGGCATCGCGCCCCGCTTCTGTCGTGATCCGCCAGCGCAGCCCGTCGCGCGCAGGGGTGTGATTCTCTCAACAACGACGGACGGGTGGACGAACGAGTGATTGTCCAAGCGGCGAGTTTAAGTAGTCCCGTCAGAGTGAACAAAACACATTTTAGAGCGTGTATTCAATTGGGCAGCATGACTTCTCGAGCGTATAAGGCTGCCTAATTGACAATGCACGCGCTAAAACGTGTTTTGCTCGCTCGGACGGGACTACTTAAACTCGCCGCTTCAATTCGCTCGTCCGTCCGACCGACCGCCGTTTTTCTAGAGAATAACACCCCAGGCCGCGCGACTGCGACGGGCGCGCGGCGCGCCAGTCAGTGTGATGTCAGACAGCGCAGCGCAAAACGAATGACCAACCACATAGAGCGAGCGGGAGAGCGCGATGCGGGCGGGACGCGCGCGTGATGCTGGCGGGTTGACGGCGCGATCCTGGCGGGTTGATGGCGCGAGGCTAGCGCGATGCGCGCTTGCTCTGTCTGACCGGGCGTCCTGCCCGCATCACTCACTCATCACGCCCCGCTACCGTCCCGCTGGCAGTCTGTTCGAGCCTTTAAGATTGTAGTCTTGAGAATGCAAATGTCTATGGGTCACGGATCCCACACACCGTAAAAAAAAAGTAAAGTAGGCCTTTTCATGTGGCTTTCAGCCATCAAAACTAATATTGTGTCAGCAAACGCAATAAAACAACTTTTTATTCTTTCAGACGCGTGTGTGGTAACTTTGGCCGTCGTCATTGTTTGGGCGAACCCCCCCTCGTTTAACAGGATCAAGTTTTTTGCTATCCCCAAGAATTTTTGGCAGAACAAAAAATACGAATTCCCCATTTTAGAAGAGATGAATTCAACGGATGTTGCGTGTTACAGGTGTCCCGATGTTTATTTCCCCGTATGCACATCAGAAAATGAGACATATATAAACACATGCCAATTTGTATGCGATCCGCGAAATGTAGGAAAAATTGTAAAAAGAGGACCATGTCTGCATTACTAGGTGAATCAATGATTAAATGGGCTTCTAAACGGCCCATATTTTCACTGCAATATGTGACCGGCAACTATTTGTGTCCATCTCTAACATACGAGAGAGACACCAATAGTTGCCGGCCACATATTGCAGTGAAAATATGGCCCGTTTAGAAGCCCCTTAATGACATTGATTATGAAGTATGTACCGTCAATTTGAATGTTTTGCAATACAGATTCGTTAATTAGCCGTGTTATACATTTCCCGACGTGACACATTTGATGACTGGTGGAAAAGGTTTACCCGGCAAAGAACAATGCCAGGTCTCCCTAGAAGCATCGGCCTAAGAAAAAATTGTAACGGATAAATAGAATTGGGTTTATTTGATGTAGAAAAATGTTTAAAACAATGCTGTTGTGTTAGTTTTTCTGAAGAACTTGTCTAAAAACCATATTTAAAAATAATCGTAACAACACGTTACTCGCAAGATGTCTTATTTATAAAGTATCTTAATAGATGGCTCTATTTTTTGTATAAGTTCCCTAGTAAGTAATAAAATACTGAATTTAAATCTCATACAAATCAGGTCTCATCATCATCCTTCGTATGGGAACACCTTAAAATTCCGATTAACTTTTTTCCGAACATTCATTTGTCCGAATTTTCACTTTTCCGAAAGCTATGTTACGCTGGAGCTATTTTAGATTAAATTCATAATTTAATTGTCATACGTAGGTTAGGTTAGGTTTGATTTATAAGAGATAACTAAAAGTTAAGTGTTTTATTAAAAAATGCGTTCGGAATTATGAAAATTCGGAATTTTGATCAATTCGGAATTATGTCTCTTCGGAATTATGTAGTGTACCCCCTTCGTACCCACGGTTTTTTTAAGTGTTTTAAGCCAAGATCTGGCATGTGCTTTCCGTAATAAGACAAACTGCTTGGCATTCAAATTACTTGATAGTACCTATATATCTAATTATTTAACTCAAATATAAATAAATGGTTATTATTTTAGTTTGGTTTTAATGCCTAGTTAAATTATTCGACGTGTTTTAGAAACTTTGAACGATCAAGAGATGGATAAATACAACGGATGGCTAAACGTTAAATTAAAGATACCTACAGAAGATAAAATAAAACACTTAGAGATATAGATATAGTACGGTCAGCTGCAGAGATAAGTATACCCCCCTGCATACAAGTTTCTTAGCAAAGACGGTTACATTTCTCTGCAGCTGACTGTACATGAAAAAGGATGAATAAACGACTATGAGTAAGAATTAATATAAGTGTGAAAAGTAGAAAGGATATACAGTCTGAAATCAAGAACAAGAGTCAAGCCAATGGGAACACCTCAAAATTCCGTTATTTTTTCCGAATATTCATTTCGTCCGAATTTTCATTTTTACGAAAGCTATGTTATGCTGGAGCTATTTAAGATTAAATGTATGATTTAATTGCTATACGTTGGTTAGGCTAGGTTTGATTTATAAACGAGATCAAAAAATGAAATTTTCATAACCTTGCATTCGGATTATAAAAAATCAGATTTTTGATCAATTCCGAATTATGTAGTGTACTCTCAAGCCAGTACATCTTCAGCCTAGATTTAAGTGAAGCAACGGATAATCATCACGGCTTTATGTATTTAAATATTTACAATTTCCGCACATTCCAATAACTGTTGTTGGGATAGAGCCCCATAGACTAAAAGGTAAAACTATATTGTTTCTGATATGTTATCGTATTGTTTCAATAAAGTCAAGTAAAATAACATTAGAGTAATCATAACGTTGACATTTCGATGACATGTCAAAGCTACTGATGTGCAAGTTGCGGAAAGTTTCCAGAAAGTTGGAAAAGTTCTAAGAAATTTCCGGAAACTTACACTAGAAACATAGGAAATTTAAATTTAAGGACGGAATGTTTCAATCCCTATACAAAATTGTGAGAAGTTTCCAAAATTTTCCTACATGAAATGTTCCGCAATTTTGGGAAGTTTCCTTTGGCACATCAGTAGTCAAAGGCATGTGAATTTACCCAGTAGGCCTTGAAATTGACTTGCTAGACGTGTACTACATAGTTACTAACTAACAAAACAACATACAATGATATTTTTAATTTCAATAGAAACTTCTGTTACGAAATACTACTCTAAATTAAAGCGAAAAAAAAATATTGTCGGTCTTAGGTAGGATTTCAACCTACATCTCTGGCTATCCGGGCCAATGCAAGCGCATTACCATTTATGCCACCAAGACCCTACTTAAGATCCACGAAATGCCCGGATAGCCAGAGGAGATGTAGGTTCAAATCCTACCTAAGACCGACGATATTCTTTTTCCCTTTAATATAGTTTAACATGCAATGATGTTAAAGAATATATATAATAAAACTCCTTTTAAGTTCCTGTTAAGATAGTTATCTTGAGCACTAAAAGCATTAGAGATGGAACTGGTTTCAACTTTTCCTGCCTTAGTTTGCGGACGACGGAAACTTTAGCTCGAAGGAAATGAGCCTTGAGAAGTTACTTTTTAAGAGATCGGGTAAAAAGCCGGAGTAAGTAGGTAGTTGGGGTTTAGCGACCGATTTTAACTTGACTTATAATACATATAAATACTTTTGACCAGCGGGCCTAGTACTGTTACGTTAATCGCGTTACAAAATGTGGATAAAGCTTCCGTCACTCTACGTGTCATAAAGTGACGGATGGCTTATCCACATTTAGTCACGCAATAAACGCAGCCATATTAGGCTCCCAAAGGGTTATTATGACATAGCTGTGCAGTTCATTTTACGGCAAACGTAAAGGTCAGAGCTATTATAGCGGTTATAAAGCTCTGTCATTTTCACTCAGCGTTAACTGAAAAGCTGTATTGTTATTAACTCGGCCGCCATTACTGTCAAGTAAATAAGAGCTATCTATTGTAACGTTGACAATTCGATAACATGTCAAAGGTAATATTATTTGTCGTCATAGAATAGAGTCCCAGCGGGCCGAGTAGGGCTGCGTCTATATCGCGTGTCAAATGTGGATAAAGCATCCGTCACTCTCGTATTTATTTACGTGTCAGAAGGTGACGGATGCCTTATCCACACTTTGTCACGCGCAAAACTCAGCTGTATTAGGCCCCCTGAGCTAATGTCAACCTTACCTTGTAGTTAAGTCTATTTTACGCTGTCAACCATGACGGATATATCCGTCGACATCGTTGAACCAGTGGTGCGGATTATATCCGTCGAAAAATAAAAATAACCACGAAAAACGTGTTGGAGTGGAGACCTGGAAACTTATTGCAAACTAAGTAAAGTAAAAAAGTTTAGCATTTCGGTAAATTAAATGTGCTTTACAGGTACAAACGCAAAGGTACTAACTACGGAATGGAGCCCTCGGTGCGCGAGTACCAACGACTCGCACTTGGCCACTTATTATTAAATAATTACTCTGAATAATTTCTGCAAAACAAACTATCAAACATATCATGTCATCCAAATATAAGGCTTCTTAGCTCTACCGCCATCGTTTGGTGGTTGCGGTGGTGGTGGTAGGACGTGGGGATAAGACAACCGGTGAAATTACTAGTATAGAGGCAATCCATCCATCTTAGTCCTCAGGGTTGGCAACGTGTTTGCTTAATAGGATTACAGTCTTGAGATTGAGATTGTAGTGACAACGCAAATGTCTATTCGTCTGAGACCCCACATATCAGCAGGCGGATGAGGAACAAAACGTTGGAACCAATCAGCAGATACTCAAGCGATGTCAAACATAAAATTAACGAAGGCGAAAAAGTTCTCTCATAATTTGTATGGCAAATTTTTGCCACACAACGGAAAGTTGTTATGACCAAGTGAGTTCGTATGCCTAAATTTTTGCTCGTCTCCCAGGCTGGCGTGCTCGTATGCCTTAAAAACTGCCGTAAAAAAAAAACTACAATATTAAACAGTATGAAAAGCAGTATTATACTTATAAAACAATTATTTTCTCACTAAGTGCACTCCGAAATCCTTCTTGCGAAGTTCCACATTAATTGTGCTATGAAACTCTGTCATAATTAGTTAAAGTAAAACTTTGTAAGTGAATTTATGCTGTTGGGTGTTTATGTGGAGTTATTAGGTACCAGAGCAATAAGGTTATTCGGCTGATCTCGACCATGCAACCCTCCAAGGGTTTTTGGGTCGGTGCAAGGGACAGACTTACCGCGTACTCAGGGGCCTAATATGGCTGCGTTTATGACGTGACAAAATAGTGGATAAACAATCCGCCACTTTCAAACACTATGACTTTCAAGCCCTTTACGTTCCCAACGGCTATTATATAAGGAAAGTCAAGTACTTACAGTTAGACAACTGTACATTTTATTTAATAGTTGTTAAACAACACAAGCACACTCCATTCGACCGCGAGAAAAATGATACGCGGCGAGTGGCAACACTTGTCTGCCTGTTAAATGTCGAACTGCCACTGCTAGACGGCAGCAAAGGTACATGCCCGTAGACCTTTACGAGTATGATAAAATTAACAAAATAATTTTAATTCACCCGCTAACCACGTATGAATGCAAAATGAAACTGAAAAGTTGGCTACTTACTTTGGATTATGATAAAACTGAAATAAAAATACATTAAATACACACACACACTCACACACACACTCACACACACAGACAAATACACACACACGCACACGCACACACTCGCAATTTTTTATAATGTCTAAAGTCTAAAGTTTTTATTAACATTTAATAGAATATTATGTAACTCGAATATGGGAGAGGACACTGATTTCTGTAACACAGGTTTATCCGACCTAGCTCAGAAATCAGGGACTTAAATTCAATTTGTACCTATTTTATGTCAATAAAACATTGTTATTATTATAAGCACGATGACGGATGTTTTATCCACATTTTGTCACGCGATAAACTCAACCGTACTAGGCCCGTGGAAACATTTTAGAGACGATTAATTCGTTCCATTTTCAGACTTGCTTATGAATAACCTATTATTGCCGACTCAGCTGATTATAAACACACTATTAAGAGACGAGTCAAATGAGTCCAAAGTCGGCCGATATACTATGAGCCATTGAGGACTTCCTATTTCAATATCACAATAGCTGGCGGAAAATATAATACTGGGACCAAGGAAAATAATTAGTCAAATATTCTGTTATTTTTGACTCGTTATTTATAAGACCATTAAAGAGAATGTAATACAGCTATTATTAAATAACTTTGGCTTTTGTTATAATGGCGATTGAAGCGAGTCAAAAATAAAATGATACATATTTTTCTATGCCTTTTTTTTTAATTACTTTTACGCTTGAAGCATGGATACACTTGCTAGAGCTCGTGCAACCCAAGTATTTTAGGTACCATTTTCATCCCTTGGTCAACAATCTACTTTAATATCCTTCCGCTTGTAACCTACCCCATACGCTGCAAGCTACGAATCAACCCGTGGATTTGCGTTATTATTTCCATTCGTGTTCGTGTCGGCCCGTAATTAAATGTGGTGGGGTTAGCGGTCCGCGGCGATATTGCTTCAGTCTGTTAGGAGTCGCATTGTTTATTGCAATGGCTGGTTAAGTGAATTTGGCTACAGCGCCATCTAGTGAAGGCGTATAGAGTTACGTTATTTGGTTTAAATGTCAGCGCCATCTATTGTGTAACTAAATTATTAATAACGGTTTATAATATTTCGAATTGCAATATGCCAAAAAATCGCTCCGGCGTTTAAAGTCAAAGTCTTGAAATGTCAAGCTGCCTAGATCGTAGAATGTCCGATTAGTAATATTTCAAAGTCTCAGAATGACCAGTTAGTACAACGTCAACATCTTAGAATGTCATACTAGTAATACGTCAAAGTCTCAGAATGCCCAGGTAGTAAAACACAATCATCTTCTAAAGTCAAAGTCTTGAAATGTCTCGCTGCCTAGATCGCACAATTTTAGTGGAGTAAGCTTGACGTTGTACGACTTTGACGTTGTAAGACATTGACTTTGTAAAACCTTGACGTTATATGACCTTGACGTTGTAAGATCTTGACGGTGTAATCTTGAAAAGTCTTTGTCGTGTAATGTCAAGGTTACACGACAAAGACGTTTCAAGATTTTGACGTCGTCCTATCTGGACATACTTTAAGCACTTGACATTTCAAGACTTTGACTTTAAACGCCGGAGCGCAAAAAAAAACCTTTTTAGGGTTCCGTACCTCAAACGAAAAAACGGAACTATTATAGGATCACTTAGTTATCCGTCTGTCTGTCAAGACCCTTTATCTCAGGAACGCGTGGAGGCATCGAGTTGAAATTAAAACATATACTCAGGTTCCGATCTGTATCAAAAAACACGACTTTATAGTTTTGTCATATTCGACCAGTTCGATTCCCGGTTACGGAACAGGTTTTTTTTCAAAAATCTAATAATTCACACTTTTTGTTTTCAAAAATAAAAGTAAGTCTCATATTTAAATCCCCTCTAATATTTAAGGTAGTTGCCGTCCATGTGGCCTTCGTTTTTTCCACCCTGTATACGAGCCTAATGTTCGAAACTTTGCACCATACATCTGCCCTTCTAGATAAAAAGGACGTATGTGCAATTTGATAGTCAAAGCAAATTTAACTCCCTATTTAAAGAAATAAAGGCACTAATAAATACGCGGTTCTATGAGACATACGCCCTTTTTTCTAAGGAGGGCAGACATGCGGGTGGTAGGACCTTGTACAGGGTCCGTCCGGATCGTTACCACAATCTTATCCTTTAACCTACCGCCAAACAGCAGTGTTCGCATGCTTGTGTTCCGGTTTGGGGATAAGACAGCCAGTGAAATGACTAGCATAGAGGCATTCCATCTTAGTCCTCAGGGTTGGCAACGCTTGCAGTCTCGTGAATGCGAATGACTATGGGCCACAGTTTCCACTAAACATCAGGTGGCCTGTGTGCCCGTTTGCCTACTCTATGCCATTAAAAAAAAACTATATGAGCCTAACGTTCGAAACGGTAACTGTTACTGGTTCAAAAACAGCTAAAGCTTGCGGTCACATTCTACTGTCTTCACAGTAAATTGAAATGTGCGTAGCATTTTTAATACCTAATTGTAAATTAGTTAAGAGGACTGTGAACCGCCGCTAAAATCGCGTCCACCTTAAAAAAAAACCATACAAAACTAGCTCCGGGCAAACACGTTTCTCACCCCCTAAATCAAGTCCGATTTTCACGATTTGTGAATATGTTGTAGTTATTATAAAGACCTAGGTTTGTACGTTTCTGTTTTTTGTTTTTTAAATTTGTTTCGTTCTAAGTAATATTTTCTTGGAAAGGAAAACGTACAGACATAGTTTTTCATGATATCTACAACATAATGCAAAAATCGTAAAAATCGGACGAGGTTTAAGGGGAGAGAAACGTTTTCGCATTTTGTATGGAGATTTTTATCAATATTACATATTATTACAATCCTCTTATATATTAAGGTTAAATCAGTAAACGTGAACTGTTTTTCAAGCGTCAAGCGATACTTTTGGTGCTCAGTAACTCTACGCGTTTTTTGCTCTATTATAATATAGTGAATAGACATACATACAACAATCGAAATACACAACTCAACTCACTACAACTCTCCTTAACGCAGTCGGGTAAAAAGACCGTCACAATTAGAGCGAAGCTAGTACCTAAAATAAGTGCTTTACCTGTCTTGGTAACTACTCTCTGCACATTACGTGTACTCATAGAATATTCTAGTATACCGATTCACAACCTTGTGGCGACGAGGTACAGACGGCCCTAACCGTGTCTAAGCGTATCTTTGGCCCTATAAAAAAAACATTCTACGAACGTTATCGTTGTATTCTATTCTAATCTTAATTAATGGCTTTCACTCCTGTTAAGGTGTATTTCGCCGATGTCAAGTTATTTATAGACACTCCCATGGAGTTATTAGAGAAATAAGTCCATGGATATCACTTGCGAAGACAATTGTTCGGTAAAAGAGTATTTTCTCTAATGGACTAAGCAGAAGCACATGGGGTTAGCTCCACGCGCTTCTGTCAAAAATATAGTAAATCGTTATCGAAAATATAGTAATGACATAAACGACGGTAGCGTCGAGTACTTATGAAAATTTGGACAGTTTTTGACAATAGTTTACAATTGCGTTTTTAGGGTTGCATAGCTAAAATGGCAAAAACGGAACGCTTTTAGTTTCGTCATGTCCGTCCGTCCGTATGTCACGGGCATTTTACTCGAAAACTACAAAAGGTACGTTGATAATTGATGACATTTTGAGTAGCTAGGTAATGTCTTGTAGAAACCGCTACTTAGTTTGGTAGTTAAATAACAAAAATAAATATTTCTGGAGGAGGCGCGGCATACATGTACAGTGAATTGTCACAGTGATTAAAGTGACAAGGTACTAAAGTGTACACATAATATCGAGTGTACAGTCAACAGCTTAAATAAGTGATCATTTATGTACCTTGTCGCTTTCAATCGTTTCACAATTTTTGTATGACATTTCAAACACGACTTTAAAGTGACAAGGTAAATAAATGATCACTTATTTATGATGTTGACTGTACTCGACTGTAACAGAAGATGAAAAAACTTTTTCAGTTCTTTTAAAAACATTTTAAGGTTCCTTAAGCAGTTTAAGCAGTTTTTTTGATTAGGTGCATATTTTCGGAAATAATCGCTCCGAAAGTTGAATAAATTGTGTAGTGTAATAAAGGCTTCGGAACCCTACACTGAGCATGGCCAGACATGCTCTTATTAGTTTTTTTTTATCTTGTTGAGTGTAAGGCATGTAGTAGAAAATAACGTTTTTCTTTAATTTTTGCTTTTATAGAAATAATATACTATTACAAAATACAAGTAATGTGCTTGCTAAAATACGAATCAGTTAGTGTATTTTTTATTAGGCTCTTGCAATTAAATTAAATATGCCTGTGACTTCATATGCATAGAATTAGTTCCTCGTTCTCCCTCTCTTTGTTCCCGTATAGATTTTCTCTCCTACGGTTTCTGTATAAGAAAGTATCGAAACTTTATTTTGAAAAGACCTTCAAATAGCGCTATTTTACGATAGCGTTATAATTATATCGTTATTATTGGATACTCGGATCCATAATTATATAAATTTCATATCGATAATAATAACGATATTTGATATAGCGATAGGTATAATAACGTTATTCGTCACCTCTATTACCGCACTTAACTTCACTGGTTCGTACGGTCACGGAAGTTAATTTGCTACCCATTTCAAAGAAAATCTGCTTGAAGATGTCATTGTCAATAGAGATGCCAAGTCATTTGTAATTGATAGAAAAGTCAACCTTATTGCTGTAGAATGTCAGATTGACTTTGGACCTAATGTGGGTCACAAATTAAATTACTTGACTGTACAGGGGTGTGATTCTGTCATCAACCACGGACGGACGGACGAACGAGTGATTGTCCAAGCGGCGAGTTTAAATAGTCCCGTCAGAGTGAACAAAACACATTTTAGCGCGTGTATTCAATTTGAGAGCATGACTTCTCGAACTTATAAGGCTGCCTTATTGACAATGCACGCTCTAAAATGTGTTTTGTTCGCTCGGACGGGACTCCTTAAACTCGCCGCTTCGATGCGCTCGTTTGTCCGACCGACCGCTGTTTTTAGGGTTCCGTAGCCAAATGGCAAAAAACGGAACCCTTATGGATTCGTCATGTCTGTCAGTCTATCTGTCCGTCCGTATGTCACAGCCACTTTTTTCCGAAACTATAAGAACTATACCGTTGAAACTTGGTAAGTAGATGTATTCTGTGAACCGCATTAAGATTTTCACACAAAAATAGAAAAAAAAAACAAAAAAATTGGGGATTCCCCGTTCTTAGAACTGAAATGCAATTATTTTTTTACATCAAATCCATACGTGTGGGCTATCTATGGATAGGTCTTCAAAAATGATAATATTGAGGTTTTTAATATCATTTTTTTCTAAACTGAATAGTTTGCGCGAGAGACACTTACACTGTAACTTCTAAAATAAAAAAAATATATGATATACATTACCATGCACCTTCAAACTTCCACGGAAAATTGGTCATAAATCGTAAACCGCAATTTACCTTTCACGGAACCCTTCATGGGAGAGCCGACTCGCACTTGGCCGCTTTTTGAAAGAATAACACCCCAGTACCGCGATCACCTTCATTGCCGCTCATCTCATTATGCAACATAAGAGCGGCGAGAGATTTTAGAGCGTCGGTGGCCTAGTGGCTTAGAGGGTCGACTCGTGATCGTAAGGTACCGAGTTCGAACCCCCGCGGTCACCATGTACCAATGAGTTTTTCTAACTTAAGTGCATTACCCGATGCTCTTACGGTGAAGGAAAAACATCGTGAGGAAACCTGCACATTCGAACAGCTGAGTGTGTAAGAGGGTAATTGCACAAAAGATCCTAAAGGGTCGAAGTGTATCCGAAAGGGCCCATCTGTGTAGATAAGATGCAACATAAGAGTTGCCAGCTGCACTTTTCTTTGACCTAGGACATTAAAGGCACTATTGTGTATGGAAGCCGAAAATGAAACACGAATATAAATTTTACAGTAAATTACAAAGCGCTCGCGGCCGCGTGTCATAGAACAAAATTGGAACTGGGGAAACTAGTATTTTTGAGGTTATAGTTTGGAAAGATTTTGTCCACGAGCGCCCTCTAAGATGTACTAACGATATAATAGGCTAGCTAGGGAATTAATGTTAAAACTAACATTACAAATGTATGCACACAATTTATTTATAGAAACATAGTTACTTCGCAGATGTGCACTAATGTGCAGGTTTTATCACAATGCCTTCAATCAATGAAAAGGATGCCGTGATTTACATACTA
Source organism: Acleris literana (assembly GCA_946894065.1). Taxonomy (NCBI): domain Eukaryota; kingdom Metazoa; phylum Arthropoda; class Insecta; order Lepidoptera; family Tortricidae; genus Acleris; species Acleris literana. The sequence continues at coordinate 6,168,638 of OX335692.1, forward strand.
CATAAATCTAAAGAAAATATAAAACATAATAAAAAAGTATAAATTTTATCGTGTCGCCTACAGGCACAAAGTTGCAACAGTGCACTATTCATAAAGTTGTTATAACGTTATCCTGGTTTTGTTATGATTTAAACTAATAATATCACTATAAACGAAATTACAAACACAAACGAAATATACGAATATTCTTTATTAGGTACCTATTTAGTCATTAAATGAACATAATATTTTTTTGAGTTTCTTGTTATCGCTCGCGTGAAGTCTGCACCACCTACTGTGTAAAATATTTTAATTTGACACCATGTCCCTACTAAGGTTGTCTGGAAGAGATCGCTAATTAGCGATAAGATCGCCTGTTGTTTCCTGTATTATTTTTTAAATGTGCTGTTTCTCTGTATTGTATTGTATTGTAATATTTACAGAATTCGACATTAAAACAATTAAAAGAAATAAACGTATTTAAATTTAAATTAAACTAAACTACAGAAATATTAAAGATATAAATAATAATCACCACTATAAAAAGAACGACCCCTCTAGCAGGTCCGCTCGCGGCATGGTCCCTATGACACTGGCTTCATTACCTCTCTGGATAGCTAGCCCAATCCTTTGGGAGAGGTAAGCACCAGCTCTAGGATCTTCGGAGGAGTCTATGAGCCGGGATGACAGGGCCTTAATAAAGTTTTTCATATCAGCTGACCAAGGTCCCATGGTCTCCACTGCCAGCGCCACAAATTCATTATTATTTAATAATGACGAATATTTGCGGCGCTTGAGTGTTTGGGCCTGATCAGCTGCTGCGCCGGCCCGATTACGGGTTGACTGGATGTGGGAAAGGGCGAATGTGTCAAAACACGTCGCGTCCCACTCCAGTGCCCTACCTAGTTATGCTGTTAAATATGATTCTCCTATGGAAGCCCTAATCGTCATTTGTCCTAATGCATCGTTTGTCCGAATTTTCATTTATCCTAACGCCATTTCCGCTTTAATTTTAAAACTTTTTTGTGTTGTTATAATACAACCCTAACCTAGCCAAACCGAAGATATAATTGGAAAACTTAAAAAGTTGCCTGACTCATCTGAAAACCAGTTTAGGGCAAATGAAAATTCGGGCAAACGATGCGTTAGGACAAACGTTGTTAGGGATTGTGAGGGACACCCGTTAAATATACTGTCATGGTATCGATATTTTTAATAACGTTATGAATGCTGCCGAGTGTACCGCACGATAATGCCTATATATATATATATATGGCCGCTGTTACACCGTGTAATTCCGGACTGACACCTAAGTAGATTAGTTCAATGGATATTGCCGACAATGGTTTCCATGTCTATGTAATTGTTCCTGCGGTTACATGGTCTAACAATGACTGTTAGGCCCATTAACAGATTGAGCACAATATTGATATACTCAAGAATGTGTAAACTAAAACAATGCGAATCCAGCAAACCATAATGCCCTTGACATGTTTGGTCAATGATATTTTATATTAAGATATGTCATCTGCGCGCAAAAGCGTTCCTCGAAAAGGAAGGTAATTATCTTACTATCGTTCAGTCGCGCCGTGGCCGCTGACACGCACGCGTCAAAAACAATAAAGTTTTATTACCGAAATGCAACAAATATAAGTCATAAAAAATGCCGTCTTATGTAACTATAAAAGGAAGAAAGGATGTCTCATTTCATTCGTAAGTACCGTAAATATTTTTTACATTTTGTTTTACATCGCCATACTTTGTTTAATTTGCACCGATGACGTCACTGTCACCTGTGAAACATGAGATACACAATTAGAAATCGCATGAGTGCGATAAAGACGGGTAGCTATATGGCAGCCATGAGCGGGCACGCCGCGTCATTCGGTTACGCAATTTGAAACAACTATTTATCTCTTTCTAATAATAGCGTTCGCTACGAATTGCTGTCTTTGTCTGTAGAAATATGGCAACGTAGCAACTGTCAGTAATTGGCGACGGTTTTCAAATGCGTTTAGTATGAGCATAACGTATCTAAATATAAAATATCATTGTGTTTGGTATTCTTTTTACCTCGGCCGCCATTACTGCCAAGTAAATGAGAGCTATCGTAACGTTGACATTACAATAACAGGTCAAAAGCAATGGTTAAATCCATGTAAACTGCATTGACATGGTCGTAGGTAGATGTAACATATTCAATAAATGTGGGTAGGTCGGCTCGAACTTGATCAGAGGATGACAGTCGTTATTTAAGCAAATAAGAAGCAGGATCGCTTTTTCTCCAATTAAATATCACTGGCGCAGTCGGTAGGATACGAACCTACGCTCCCAAAGGGAATCTGATTTCCAATCACCAACCACTTAGTAAAACAACGCCCCGTTTGATGGTGGTAGCAATCCTACAACTACTATTGATGTTAAGCTGAGTTTCATCGGCCGATCATTTGGCCCGCATGCTTGTCGCAATCCATTGACGGGTGGTTTTAACTTTGTTAAGCCGTGAGGTATTGCAGCGATGCAATGTATCACGAAAAGCATGCTGGCCATCGCGCAATGAAACTGGACCTCTATTCCAGGCGGTAAAAACCATTATACGCCCTTATAAACGTGGAATAACTGTGGGGTAGGCTAAACCATGCTTTGTCCTTATTGTCATTGTGACATTTGAATTTGACAGACAAGGACAAAGCATGAGTTAGCTGACCCCAAGGAAATTCCACGTTCATAAGTAAGGGCGATAGTCTTTATTTTTCACTCGTCTGCCATTACTGTCAAATAAATAAAGGCTATCAATTGGCTGATATAAAGCCAGTAAAGAAAAACAGTACAGTACGATAACCGGTATGGCGATATGGTTTTCACCACCTCGGCCCTGAGCCTTTAAACTTTCATTCGTTTACAAAGATAACATTACCCTGAAAAGGCAGGAATCAAATAATTTAGTTGCAGATCTGGAGACTCTGTAGAATTATCTTCACAGCTGACCACGGCGCACAGCATTATTGTAGCTAGAGAAATAAGAGTCATAAATTAATACGAGTACACGACGCGTTGGCCTAGTTGGTAGTTACCCTGCCTACGGTAATACCGGTCCCAGGTTCGATTCCCAGGCAAATATTAATTTGTGTGATGAACACATATATTTGTTTCTAAATCTTAGGTGTTTTCTATCCATTTAAGTATTATTTGTCTATATAAGTATTTATAGTCACTACCTATAGTAATAGTACAAGATTAGAGCAAAGCTTAGTTTGGGACTAATGTCAATTTATGAGAAATTGAGCCCTGATAAAAAATAATAAAAAAATAAGGCCGAAACAGAAAAAACACAGTATTACTAACTTAAAAACGTTACTAACTTAAAACATAAAATGACACAATATTTACTAAATACCCAATTGGCCAACACTTAGCAGACGTCCTGTTTTCATAACATATGCTTTAGAGTCTGTCTAATGAAAGCTGAACCTGGGAAAAAGCGGCAAATTCAAAAAATCTTGATATGGTATTACCGATCAATGAAGGAATAAACGATATTGATACTTTTATTATTTTATTTATTTTGGTGGGCACAAAGGAAGAGAAAACGCGTACTATATTTTCATATATATTATTACGAGCGCTATATTTTGATGAAAAGCACTTTAGGTAAAATACGATGACAGTGACTGGAGCACATTTGATTTTTCGAAATATATTTGACATGAAAATATAGTGATCTGCACGTGTAGCACAAGTTGTATTTTCTCGCTTGTCGCTCTGTGCGTCTCTATCGTAACAGACTAGATAGTAAGGGAGATCCGAGCGACAAACAAGTCACGAGCAACTTGTGCTAGTCGTGCTGTTGATAGATTTCATTGATACGAGAGGTTTTCGTCTGTGTCGCACACAGCATAATAAAACAATGATGATGAGGAATATTATATTCAACCTTTTTAATAAAGTAATTAGAGGTAACATTATTCTCATCACCCTTACACCTCTATCTAACGACAATTATATCTTGGAGAAGAAGCGCCGCAAGAAACTCCAGCAGATCATTTTTTCCAATCATAAAATACAATTATTCTTAAAAGTAACATTACAAGGTAGTAAAGTAATTAATAATTATTTCTAACAACACAAACTTAGTCGTTACAAATGTACGCTCAATAACATTGAGTAAATTAAAAATAGTGACTAGGAGAACAACATGACGAGGTCTCTACGTCAGGAACGATAACTAAAATAACTAACTGGAAAACAGGTTCTTGCAAGCGTGAACAGACAGGACCCCACTGACAACACCCGTTCACGAGTATGACGCTGATATCTGTAAGAAGAAAGAAAGTGTTAAATAAACAGAACACCATTTAGAAATACATTGTGTGGTTGCGCAGTACAGCCCCATTGTACAGTCCGACAGCCCTAAAAACATTTGGGTTTAGGTGAAATGAAATTGCATCGGTGAGGTTCTAATCGCAACGGTTTAAGAACAAGGAAGACTCATATAACCCGAACATCTTTTATATCTGGCCGATCAAAAATGACATTAAATAAATAGATAAGGTACTAAAGTGTACACATATTTATGAAATCGACTGTACAGTGTACATTTGGTTCATAAACAACAAAATGCTGTTTGCTCCGCACACAGAAAATACATATCAAATAATATGTTTATGATATCTTTTAACTAAACACCTACTTATTGTTTTATTGAAACTATGAGTGTCAGTTACATTAATCATCTGTCTATTAAATTAATTTAATAAAATTGTGAATGCTAAGAGATTCAACATGATATAGGGACAGACAATAGGTACCTACACCTATTATATAGGGAAAGACAATGATAATTTTAGTAATTACCGGTCATTGAAGATACTTCTTCCAAATATTTCGTCTGAGTCTGGCAGGCTAACTCAGTTTCCTCAACCTCTTTCAGCTGCTTTACGTTTTCCAGCACACTTTTGTCAACGTGCACGTCCAGGTTTTCTGAAACGAATTTAATTTCGTTTAATTTCTTAATCTCATCGTATAATAGACAGAAAAAGGTAAATTAAACTTAGGATTGCACATAGAGAAATAAGAAGTATCAAAATGAACATGCCGTACTAAAGCCGTACTAACCTATAAATTTGGTCACCGTAACTAAACAATTAATTTTTTGCATCAATAATGCTTTTCTTTCTTCTTGTTTTTCTTTGTACTTCTGTATAATAGTATACAGAATCTCCCGGACACCGCCTCTTATCGTCGACGGCATGATTACTCCGTATTTTTATCAATTTAGATCTCGAATTGACAAGTTTCTAACAACAACAAAGTCCAAACGTCATATTAAATAGTGTTGCCAGACTCGTCAGCCAAGAAAAATCCAGGTTCAGCTTTCATTAGACAGACTCTATTATTTTTTGACATAAAAAATATTTATTTAATATTTTAAAATAATATAAACATACACATTCACACGCGCGCATGCACACACAAACACGCAATAATTAAGAAGTCTGGAACAAACAATTGTTAATAATTTAGTTTAAGCAATCATTTGTAAAGCAAAGAAAGCAATTGTTAATCATTTTGGAAGATCTGTGGTAGCACTGACAGCTTCCAGACGTCAAATTTTTATCCTCCGCGTTTTCTTATTAAGAAATATTTTGAACTGAAATAATTTATGTGTACCTATTTACGTATAATTAACGTTGTTTTAATCAATATATTATTTATACAAATTGATAAACCCATAAAACTTCAAGAAAACTAAAAACAGGCCGCTCGCAGCAGCGCCTGTCAACCGTCAACGGACGTTTTCAAATTCATGAAGAAAACCTGGGGAGTATTTCTTTTAATTCTTTGAACACTGTTTATTTAACACTGTGTTTACATTCATACTTTTCACTGCTCATTGCTGAAGCCGTGAGCGACGTCAAATATAAACATTGGCACCGTGCGATCTCTCTTTACTTGATATACAATGGAAGTGGAGCTAAGACATATCACGTTTGCCACAGACATTGCCCTACACGATACACTGTTCACGTGTAGGGTGATGGAAACCTACAGTAGCAACATCGAGTGATGGCACTTTTGATAGCTGACAAATAGTGTTGTGAAACACTCCATTTTACTATCGTAAAAATTTCAGTCAAGTGCGAGAAGTATATTTTTAAAAAGTTTATTAAAGAAATAACGCGTAAAAATAAAAGGCCATAAATTGTAGATCAAACTCTCGAAATAAACTGTGTGGCTATAAGAAGACGACTTTCAGAAATTTTAAATATTGTATCAAAATATACATGTGAAATTGTTGATTAAATAATCATTAAACCACGTTAACTCAGAGCTAGGACGCGAGTTTGCCAGCGGCGGTGACGTTAAAGTGCAGTTACTTCATCTGTTGTACCAGTCAGCGGTCCTTTATTATCATCACGCGAATTGTTTTTTCGAGATGTTTTTTGTTAGTTATGATTAAAACGATGAACGCTAGAGTGCGAGTAAATAAAGACAACCTCAAGATGAAACTAGTTACGTAATGCGTTTCGGTAAATTACAGCGCCAGCAGTACATCACTATTCCGGTACCTGCAATAATGAAGTTTGACATATGCTTCTTTATACTTGCTGTCAATATTTAGGGAACTTCATCAGCGAGCAAACTTCAAAAGTGCCATCACTCGATGTCGCTACTGTAAAGAACAAGGACCCATTATAAAGAACACTTTTTTTTCATGGTCCAGAGGATGAGGGTTATTTATTTATTTTGAGACAATCAATTTAAATTTTTAATTGTCAAAATTATTAAATTTGGTTATTATTATATTCAATTTGGTGACATACCGACATCAGCGCCACCTACGGGGTCCAACTGTGTTTTCAAACCATCTATGAACCCATGGAAACATACACACAAAATTTCATAGCTTCTGCCCACGGGCTCGTCCGCGTAGATTTTGATTATCGTTATTCCCTCAAGAACGTTAATCCAGCTTAGCCTATGTTTTAATCCAGTGTATAAATCTCTATTCCAAATTTCATCTAATTTCGTCCAGCCGTTGTAGTGTGAAAGAGTAACAAACATCCATACATACAAACTTTCACGTTTATAATATTAGTAAAATAGTAAAAAAAAGTAAAAATAAGGAAAAGATAATTGAAAATAATATCATCGAATAATCTTACACAAATTAGCCGAAACTACTTCTTTGGCTGTACTATGAGTAGGTACAGTCAAGGGTAAAAAAAAAACGCACAAAGGTACAAAAAAAATGTACAGTCACCCAATAAAAATGTTGAGCATACTTAGAACCTTGTCATTGTGACTGCCATTGTTATTGTCATACTTGTCATTTGATGTTCAGTTTGAAGTTTATTATATCAGTGCATCGCATGAAAAGTATACGGTTTAAAAAAAAGACTGTCTGCTTAAAGATGATTATGCCAAATGAAGATTATGCCAAATGATGAGTATGCCAAATTATGATTATGCCAAGAAAATTATGCCAGATGAAGGGTACCCTGATAAATACCTACATAAATACATACCTCCCAAGGGGAAGGCTGAGTTAATAGAACACCAGATGCACCGGTCCAAATACCTCTTTTGCTTCCATTACATTCAGCAACCTCTTTATGCGCATACGATATGGCCCTTATTCAGTCATCCCGAGTCTGATCGTGATCACTGTATTTACAATCGGACATCTCCACTCACTCTCAATATAACATTGATTAGCTACCTACATTAGAAATAGAAATAGAAATAGAAATAGAAACATTTATTCGACGATCACAAGAAAAAAAAACAAAATAAATTGAACATAAAACAAACAATGGCAACACAGAAAACAAAATTAAACAATGAAGAAAAGGAATAAAATACAATTGTAACATAATGTTGCCATGGGTGATTCTGTGACGTCGAAATTGACGCCACTCAGCACTATGTCACGGCATGAACCGCGACGCTGATTTTATTCACCATAGGAGTTCAATTTAAAGACATAATGTACCTCACTGAAGTAAGTAAAACGTTTTGCGTTTGGTAAAGCACAATGTACCTGTTACACCTCTTTCAATTGAGCGGCGTTCCAAATGATGGAATATCGATAATTTAATTTGACAAGAAGAAAAAGGGTCAGTTGTCTAAAGTTAGTACTTTATAATTAACTAGCGAACCGCCCTCGCTTCACATGTACACATGTACATAAACCAGATTTTATTATCACCACCTTCTGTGATTAAATTATTTAAGTAACGGTAAAAACCGCATCAAAATCCGTTGCGTGATTACTGATGTGCCAAGGGAAATTTTCCAAAATTGCGGAACATTTCATGTAGGAAAATTTCGGAGACTTCTCACAATTTTTTATGGGGATTGAAACTTTCCGTTTCTTAAAGTTCCCGGAAATTTCTTAGAACTTTTCCAACTTTTTGGAAACTTTCCGCAACTTGCACATCAGTATGCGTGATTTAGGAGAATTGAGCGGATATACAGACAGATAAACGAGGAAAACAACTTCGTTTTATACTATAGGTATGTAAAGAATATTATGTAGGTTTCATACTCAATTTGGCTCTATTTCAAAGCATTGGATGCGGTACGCTCTAAATATGAAAACAATCATGGCGTAAACTTCTTAAAAGGTACAAAACGTGATGTACCTTTATCGGCTAAAAGAACACGAGTTCTAAATTCAAGTCGAGTCCAAAACATCATTTCAAAAGACTCCCTAAGACTTCATCGTAAAAATGCTATCTTGCCCTAATGATGTCCATTTACCTGTTAAAAAATTCAATGCCCAGTTATCTGATTCTATAGAAAATTTGATCCTTCGTAGAGTTTTGGGCACAGAACGCTTAAGGTGTCATTCGCACCTTTAATACTGTATGCATTAATCATTGGAGCATCTCAATTACAAAATGCGTCATCAATCAGAGAGATTTCAGCAACAGTTAAGACGACATTGCATCAGTTATGCGTTCAGGAGTTGGTTTTTCTGGAAGGTTCGTTGGTTTAAGCGGTTTTTAAATGTTGGAATCTTGGAAATTTTTGTTGCTTGAAATTTGGCGCCCAAAATGTAGGTACAATTACAATGACTGTAAATTCACATTTAAATCAAAATATGTGTTCGTTGACCATTTTATTACAACATAAGATCTTTTTTTTAAATAACTGTCCTTAAAAAAATGCTTTAATCTACACTAATATTATAAAGAGTTAAGTTTGAATTTTTATATGTTTGTAAAGAATAAAGTCAAAAACTACTGGACCGATTTCAAAAATTCTTTCACCATTACCATGTTACATTATCCCTGAGTAACATAGGCTACTTTATGTTTAATATTTCTGCGTGGTCGGAATCGCGAGCACCAGCCAGTTTAATATAAAATAAACATATCTGAAGATCATGATGTCAATAAACATGCCTGAAAATAGACTCAGACCAGAAAAGCGTGTCTGATGTTACAAAATCAAACATAGTTCATTTTATAGTAAACTTAAGAAAAATAAATGGGTATCGAAGAACTCCTTGACGGTCAGTCGTAGCGATGTTGTCCACTTGAGGTACTGAAGCGATATTCGGACGGTTTCAACATGGTTTTGTATTTTCTCAATATTTCAAAATAATAGAATCGTGTAATTGATATTTGTGCAATAAAAAGTTAACAAACGCACGTACTATGGAGCCCTGACAAACCATAGGACGGTGTCACAGTGATATTATAAAACTAGTTGTTTGACACTTTCTTACTACTTGAATCACAGCGCCAATGTGACACAGTTCTACTGTGGGTAAGGGTTGGGCTGTTAGTACAGTCAAGGACTTTAATTGTTATGCCACTATGGAACCCCTGTCATAATGACAGCGTCAAACCACATGACAGAAATTACGCTTAAATAAATGATTAATGTTATGCGACAGAGTTCCATAGTGGCATAACAATTAACGTCCTTGACTGTACGATACATAGATACAAAACATAGATACAGCAACATGTGACCTAACGTTCGCTCACTGTGGGAGTACGTGTGTAGCAAAAAATTGACTACGCGCAAGCCACAGGAGGGCACACCAGAGAGCTGCACCATCTGGCACTGCAGCAATTTATTGAGAGTTCTTGAAGCCTCGCTGTTGCTGAAAACAGCAACAGGAAAATTTTAGTGTATAAAACCTTCGGATTTGTACTTGTCTTGCCTCTTAGAGCGGGCGCTCGATGGAATTCTGTTTGCAAAAATTGCGGACCGCATTCTAACTTCTGATATAATTTGTATAGATACCAGACACCCAATAAACAGATGATGCCAATCAGTTTTGTGGTCCCTAACTCCTCCACCCCTCTTCCCAAATATTATTAATAAATTACAAAAGATTTTTGGCTTTAATAATGGAATTTCATTAGAAAATTAATACTTATAGCCATTACACGTATAGAAAACCTTTATTTTGATAAAAAAATTGCAAAGATTTCAAAAAATTGCTTACACATGCAAGAAATAGTTTGATTTTGTTATAAGTTTTTGCAATCATTGTTGATACATTCACACAACGATATACATTTCAGTGCTGCTTTTTTGCAGGTACACGACTTTCCTCGGTAATTAGATCGACATTGTTTTGCTTTGGGTAAAGGTTTCTTTCGCGTAGCTCGTAACCAAGTTAAAGAAAATAAATATGCTCTAATATCGGTTCAGAAGAGCATTTGCACAGATAAACTTGAGCTGATGCTCATAAACAGTGTAAATGCAATGCATCGGAGGTACATACTATTATTGTCAAATTTAAGGCAAAGCCTATGTTTTCGCAAATCAATTCATGTCGAAGATCATCTGTTGGTTGTTTGTTGTTTAGAAAGTAAGTTAGTGCAAACTTTTTTGAGATCTTTAAATTGCTGACTAGTCAAAAGCCCATTACCCAACGCAGGAAGTGCATCCTGAACAAAATCCAGATTCACGGCGTTCAACATTTTTTTTTGTACCTATGCGACTTGTCGTGTCACTTACCATCCATTTCAAGGAAAACACGTAGATTAGCTACTCAAAACCGATTAAAACAACTGAAGTTTAAATCGTTGAAAAAAACAAAGAAAATGTACTTTTTTATACACATGGCTAATGGCACAATAGGCGTGCCATAACGTTCTATGGCGTTAGGCACACCAGTTGTGTCATGAAATATTTTTTCACCGCCACAGCAAGAAAAGCGCGCGTAGCGAGACTATAGCAACGGTAAAGGGACGGAGGGGGGGACTGAATGCCAAAGGACCATGCGCGCACGCGGCAACATAGTTTTTTATAAGGTCGAGGGTCTACAAATCACGAAACATTTCGCGGTCCGCGATTTTTGCAAACAAACATCCCTTTGGCGCCTGCTCTATCTCGCTTAATCTTATGTGCTTTGCTACTTTAACCACGTGTTTAGTAAATGTGAAGTTATAGGAAGTTGAGTTTTTTAGTGATACTATTTCGCAATAGAGACCCTACTATTTAATATTATAAATGCGAAAGTTTGTGTGAAATAGCTTATATAAGCCCCTGGATTAACATAAAAGCTACTTTTCATACCGGAAACTTTTAAATTAGTTTCCAAGGGAATAACCATAATCGAAATCTACGCAGACAAATTCGCGGGCCGAAGCTAGTGTTAAATAATTCTAAACCAAAATACAGTGCAAAAATAATGCAACCAAAAGAATACAGGAGTTTCATAACAAACTCACATAAACTTAAACTCTTAAAAGATTCTCGAGCCAGCTGCGCAGCGACTCAACGTCCGCTCCGCGCCGTACTATTAAGTGAAGAGAATTTATCTTAAGACTTGCCGCGTTGAAATACCGTCTCAATTCTTAACAACTTCCATAGATTATATCTCCATGCAGCTATGAATAAAGTACCTAACATTTATCTCAATCCATTGGGCTGGAGTCCGTTGAAGCTTGATCGATCGAGAAATGAGAGAGGGGGCGATTTATAATAAAAACGGAACAGGCTTTTGGTAACAAGGAGACCTAGAGTTGGAGGGATCGGTGGACGTGTTGGCCAACAAGATTGAAGTAATTACTTTGTTGTTTTGTTATACACACTCTGTCATGGTGGTTTATATTATGGCATACGAGAGGCGAGACGCAGAAGTTTTGAAATAAAATGTGGTCGTTACGTAAGCGTTAAGCAACTTGTCTAACCTCAGTGGAGGCCCTGCCAAGATGCATTACGCTAACTAGCGTTTCTATTCGTTTCGTTTTTAAACCAATCACGTCACTGGTAGATCACGTGACTTCTCGTATCACGTGATGTACCAGTGATGCGATTGGTTTAAAAACGAAACCAATAGAAACGCTCGTTACAGTAGTGCATCTTGGCAGGCCCTTCTGTTTCGTTTACCAACTCGAAATCTCAAAATACTATACGCTTTTCTAAACGTATGTGACTTAATCAACAAGTACTGTGAATTGGGGGTCTAGCTCAGATGCGTAACACTAAGTTATCGATTTACAAAAATCGACACAATGAATAAGATTCACGTAAGCTGATGACTCCATACATCGAGTCGATAAAAAACAGAAACTTTAGCCCCATTTGCATCTTGGCTACGCCTACTTGTTATAAAGCGTTCCAGTAATACGTTTTTGAGTGCATACGTTTTTTTTATCTGTTCGCTGCTCACCGTTTTCGAAGACAAAGCGAGACAACTCATTTAATTTCCCATAGCAACTGATGTAGGCGCGCAATAAACATAATATTGTATTCACGAATCAACCCCTCCATTATTTAATGTTAAGTACAATCGACTACTAAGCAATGAATGCATTTTTTCATCTCATTGTATAAGACCCAAAAGTGTACATCGGTATGTACATTGACACCGTGCATTAGCAATTTGACGAGCGGTGTGAGCCTTAGCCTTCGCCTTTTTTATGTAACAGTTGTAGCAACAACATCATGTTGTGTCTACAGCGTCCCAGGGGGGTTCTTTGAGTAGTAATCAACTATTAATTGCAGCATTTTTTACTCGAATGCCATTAAAGACGGAGAGTTGATTTTTCATCTACTACCGTTTTTTAAGAATAGAATTCGAAACCACTACAAACACTTTTTATGGTCTAAGATCCGAATAGGAGACGATTTGCACCAGGCTGTTTATTCGATGAAAAGTATTTTATATCAAATTTAATACGCTAAATAATATATGGCGAATAGGTAGGCTGAAAATTTTCAGTCCAGTACTTATACAATTTTATTTAAATGAATTTAAATTGAAAAAGTTTGTTTAATAGACAAATTACATACTAATCGAAAGTATGAAGTCTATAGAATATGCAAACGTTAAGTTTTGTGCAAATTATTAGTAACGACTTACCTGCCTACCCAATAGTTTGACGGGAAAAAAATTGTCAACCTAACGTTTGAATATTCTATAGGCTTCATACTTTTGATTGGTATGTAATTTGTCTATTAAACAAGCTATTGCAATTTTATAAAACGAAGTTAATTTTTTAATTTTTATTTCATTATATACTGGACTGAAAATTTTCAGCCTACCTATTCGCCATATATGACTTAGCATATTAAATTTGGTATAAAATACTTCGTCCCGCCCCATAATGGCCTGTTTGTTCATCGGATTAAATTAGAGACGTATATAACTTTATTCCATGTGCACTTGGATTCCATCCGCACTTGGTTGGAATTCCGCCTCTTCGAACGAAGTGCTTTGCTTCATCATTTATAATGCGTACTGCAAAAGAGTGGAATGCGCTTCCGGCGTCTGTATTTCCGAGTGCATACAATCCGAGCCAATTTAAAGCTAGGGTGAATAGGCATCTTCTGGGTGAACTCGCTTCATCGTCAAAATCTTCGCCCTCCCGGGGCAAGAGTTAGTCAAGAGTAGACCCATTTTCTATTTAAAAAAAACACATGTCTGCGTTTCTCTAGGCGTGTCAGTTATTCAGTATATCAAATATGAGAGATGTAGACCAGTTAGCCTAGACTAACGCACGCGTAATCGCAATCGACTTCAAAGTGGAACAATTGTTTTCATTTTGTATGCAGACCCGCCTTCGGACTGTCAAAATGAAAACGATTGCGATTGCGAGTGCGTTAGGCAATAATAAGCTATTTGCCAATACTGCCAATTGCAACACAGCCATTAAAGGTGTCACAAACAACGCCCTTGCTTCTCAAACTTTACACCGGTATGTCAGTATCCGAAGAAATATGAAGGAAAAGTGAACGAGGCGTTGATACAGGCGATATTTCCTGCCTCAGTTTCATACTAAAGATTGATGACCTTTGCAATGTATTTATTTAATCAATTTACAGTAACGTCGACTTGTTTATCGTTCGCTTTACTTTCTCGTTTTATTTTTCTTTATTGATTGACGTCAGTAATGATCGATGGTGCGCGTGAATGTTATGTGTATTTTGACAATCTTATAGATATTGCTTAGGCCCACAGAAAGTAATCAAAAATTGTACTTTATGTATTAGACGGCAATTATACAGATAAATACATGTTTAAACACCGATTGAATGTACTTGTGGACGATTTAAGTGCGGAAAAATATATCAACTTTTTCATGTCTGTTCTTTGCCAGGTGCCGCATAGGCAAACCAACTTTTCACAAGAAACTTTTCGTCCTTCTTTCCATAGTGACTGTCTTAAAGATACTTAGGATAATATTTCCAACCTGACGTAGTAGAAGATTCACTTTCATTAAAATTTTATTTTTTTCCTCGGCGACTATGAAATTTTCCGGGAATACTAGTATACTTTAACAGGGCTTTAAAATTTTATCATTATCGTAATAAAAAGACAAATATGTATGTTTTTTTTTTTAATAAATAAATACTTACCTACTTAAATATGGTCTGAGATCCGAATAGGAGACGATTTGCACCGGGCTGTTTATTCGATGAAAAGTATTTTATATCAAATTTAATACGCTAAATAATGACTAATGAGTGACGAATCGGTAGGCTGAAAAATTTCAGTCCAGTACTTATTATCATTTAAAAAATATATTAAAGTTGAACTTTTTTTAAAAATGGTAAATGCTTCTTTAATAGACAAATTACATACTAATCCAGAGTATGAAGTATATAGAATATGCAAACGTTAGGTTTGGTGCAAATTATTAGTACCGACTTACCTGTTTATACCTGCCTACCCAATAGTTTGACGGGAAAAAAATAGTCAACCTAACGTTTGCATATTCTATAGGCTTCATACATTCGATTGGTATGTAATTTGTCTATTAAACAAGCTATTGCAATTTTTTAAAACAAAGCTTATTTTTTATTTTTTATTTAATTATGTACTGCACTGAAATTTTTCAGCCTACCTATTCGCCATAATATATGGCTTAGCATATTAAAGGGGTTTGGGTAAAAGTGTTGTCATTTGTAAAATTCATACATTTTCAAGGTGAGCGGCCATTCATAAAAGTGGTAAATTATGATAGAATTATTAAAAATAAACATATTTTGTTATGTAAAGTGCATCTCTCTCTGCATACTCTAAAGTGCATCGGAGCCGAGATATTCATACTTGGGCGTACTTTTGTACTAAAAACTGAATATTTAAATCTTTAAAATCTCCGCTCCGATATTATTTACGGCCATAAATTATATAATATATCTATGTGTATTTAGAGGTCCTCTAAATAACTATGAAAAAATCATACGGGGCCGCTGAAAAAAAAAATGACAATATTCTTCAAACAAATTTACCCAATGCCCTTTGGTATAAAATACTTTTTATGCAATAAACAGCCCGGTGAAAATCCTATCCGGATCTCCAAGTATAAGCAAAGATCAAGGTACTTGTACATATAGAGAAAATCATATATAGAAAACAACCAAGACTCAAGAAGAAATACTTGTTCTCATCACGCAAATATTTATTTACTCTTACTGAGAATCGAAGCCGGGACCGATAAATTCACAGGTAAGGTATAACCAACTAGGCTTCTAACCGCGTATTTTTGCATTTATACTAGAGAATCTGGAAAAGACACCAAAAAGTCTTTTTGAACAAGACTACACAGTACCAAGTCTCCAAGGTGCTCATTATCTAAGAAACTAAAGGAAACGTTGTAGCTTAAACTAAACTGATGCGGAACAAACAAAACAAGCAACAAGTTAACTTAGTTCAATTTAGTTCTCTCGCTGTAGATGACAACTAAATTCTAGATGCGATAGGGACTAGTTTCCGCTGCCATTAGGGTGACGAAACCAATAATGGACAAGTACCAATGATGAACACTTGATTCTTATTTTACAGCAGATAAGGGTTATTCATTTGTTTTGCAACAATCAATTCAGGACCGTATGAAATTTGAATTAAGAGTGAAGTGTCCATTACTGGTGCCTGTCAGCTAAAAGTGTCCATCATTGGTGCTGTCACGCTACTGTCAAGTAAATAAAAACTATCGTAACGTTGACAATACGATAACTTTGACCAATCTGTTTTTACCCAGTACAGTAGAGACAATGAGGACTATTTTTAGTTGCCTCAATGCTAAATAGATATAATTTCTTTTTCATCTCACTAGCTCGGAAAGCCCTTTTTGTTTGTTTAATATCTATTGAGAAAATCGCTTTTCGTTAAAACCGCTGAATTTTTCACATCACAATTAATGAATTGCATCGAGTAAAAAATACTAAATACAGTCTTACAACTTTATTTTAATTCATAAATATCAGCATTCAACATTAACCTTCATTCTTGTTGTAAAAACGGATAAAATGTTCTGACAGTCCAAGTAAGTCGATGTGCGAACAAAACGCATCCGAAATAATAAAAAAAAACTTAAGTTAAACTTTTTAATTAAGCCGTCAACGCATAGAGGTAGTAAAGCAGAGGCCCTACTTTAAAAATCGAAGTTCGAAGTTAAGTTAGCTCCATCTCTGTCCCACGTCCTTCGAGATTAAATCGAGAGAAAGCGATGGAGCTAACGTAACTTCGAACTTCGATTTCCAAAGTAGGGCCTCTGTTTTCCTTCATCTTTGCGTCAACGTTAAATATTCGCATGTTTTTCTAGTTTGTTTTGTTATTAAAAAAGAGTGATTCGAGTGACGAAGACGTATTAACACATATGGAATTACGGGAAACCGTGCAAAATGCAGAATTGAGCTTATTCTCCTGTGAGGTGAAAAGTTTTGTGTTATACACGGGTGAAAAGTTATTTTTAACCGACTTCAAAAAAGGAGGAGGTTATACGTTCCACTGTATGTTTTTTTTTTTTTTATGTATGTTCACCGATTACTCCGTCAATTGTCGACCGATTTCAAAAAAATTTTTTTGGTTTGATAGAGTATACTTCCGAGGTGGTCCCATTGTCACCAAATCTGTATCTGATGAGGGGATCAGTGAGGAATTGAGGGAACTCCTCAAATATTGTAGGCAAACATATAGCGATTTTAGTATTTTTAGTAACAAGTCCAGCATTTGCATTCAGAAAGTATCATTTGGTGTAGTGGAACTGATGATGAAGACCACAGATGGCCACCGGAACTCCTCAATGGTACCGATTTCAAGGGTGGCGATAAGATATCTTGATTAAGATAGTTGAGCGACTACCTACAACGAATAATATTTACTTGTTGAAATATGACTATGACTTTCCCGCGGCGTTGCTTGCGGCGCGCTTGATATAAGTTAAAGTTTCATTTCAACTAAGAAGTGGGACTACGTAACAGCGTATTATGATCACTAAAAAGTATAAAATAAAATAAATGTTTTAAAAAACAAAAAATCGCCTTCAAAAACGCAAAAAATAACTTCTTTGCGTTTTTGAAGGCGGTTTTTTGTTTTTTAAAACATTTATTTTTACATCTCGTGTGTTGAAACACTCGCAGGTAAAATACAACTTTCCCCCCTTGTATAACAAATAACTATTTCATCACACTTGCTCGTAAATAGTGTCCTTATATGCTAGAAAAATCGACCGTAAATTCAAAATAATACCCGCGGGCCTTTTTTTACCATTACGCCCTATCGTGCGTGATAGCTTTTTTTAAAGTATAATACGTGGACTCAAACTAAATACGACAGGACCCCAATAATCTTGTGCCATTCGATATGAAGTTTCATTCGAGATGAAATGTCAGTTGCATACAATTTTTTAAAAATCTCGCATATAAACTATGGATCTCGACTGTCACTAGAATCGGACTCCTGAACACGTTTGACATTATCTGTGGTAAGTCATAGACAATGATGTAGTCTGCCGCTAATTTATAAATAGTGAAGTGATTATAAACTGTGTGATTCCAAAATAATAATTAAAAGGGTGTCTTTGTGCACATATTAAAATTTATATATCAATAAAAAACATGTCGTCATCAGAAGAAATGGATAATGCGACTCCGCCGGACATCGCCAACGCGGCTAAAATTATTAGTGAGAATCGTAAGTTAAAAATAGGATCTTTTGTCTGATTTTATTTCATTTCCTCGCAATTGTGATGTAAAAAATTGTGTTACACGAGTGGTAAAGGAAATACAAAGCTCGAGTCATTAAAGCCCTCCCAGCCTTCGGCTTCGGGCTTCTAACAGACTCTCGTTTGTAATTCTGTCTTTACCACCCTTAATACACAATGTACTATTACTTTACGACCATTGCCAACTTTTACAATGCTTTGTAAATAAATTATATAAAGCTATTTACCTTCTAACGTATTCCAGGTAGACATTTTTTGAAAACATAAGTGAGTTCAGCATTTATGAATACGGCGAAAGAGTAGTTACAGAATTGAAGACTAATTAATAGACGTAGCTTTACTCCGGATTAATAGTAAGCCAAATGACTTCGTCTTTGAGTTGCAAACGTGAGTGTCACCATGTGAACAGGTATCAGATTCTACACAATAAACACTTTTTAGGTTTTCGTAGCCAAATGGCAAAAAACGGCACCCTTACGGATTCGTCATGTCTGTCTGTCTGTCTGTCCGTCCGTATGTCACAGCCACTTTTTTCCGAAACTATAAGAACTATACTATCGAAACTTGGTAAGTAGATGTATTCTGTGAACCGCATTAAGATTTTCATACAAAAATAGAAAAAAAAACAATAAATTTTGGAGGCTCCCCATACTTAGAACTGAAACTCAAAATTTTTTTTTCTTCAAACCCTATGGATAGGTCTTCAAAAATGATATTGAGGTTTCTAATAAAAATTTTTTCTAAACTGAATAGTTTGCACGAGAGACACTTCCAAAGTGGTAAAATGTGTGTCCCCTGTAACTTCTAAAATAAGAGAATAATAAAACTAAAAAAAATATATGATGTGCATTACCATGCAAACTTCCACCGAAAATTGGTTTGAACGAGATGTAGTAAGTAGTTTTTTTTTATACGTCATAAATCGTAAACCGCAATTTACCTTTCACGGAACCCTTCATGGGCGAGTCCGACTCGCACTTTGCCGCTTTTTAAACGTGTTTCCTTAATATTTTTTGAAAGCTCTTATTTACTCAATAGTAAATGGTGGTCGAGTTAAAAAGAATACCATAACACGTTGACGCCTTTCAAGGCAATAAAATTTTATGGGTTTTACAGTATATCAAATTCAAGAAATAAACCAGTTTTATCTCTCGTCTATTTGTAATAAAGTTGATATTGCCACAGCAGTTTTATCTGAAATACTGCCTATTGGGTTAGGAGGGCAGAATAGAGGCCTACTCCCACCTTCTTAATAACGCGATCGGGTGGTTATTGCTATCTCATTTGTACTTGCAAAATTGAGAGTATATCTTTCCCATTTTTCAAATTATTAAAAAATACCGGACAAGTAAGTCGGACTCGCCCAATACCCACTAGGTTTTTTTTTCATTCTTCGTCATAAATCTAAAACTATACACAATAAAAATAATTAAAAATCTTTTTAAGGTTGTGCTAATGAAGCCATTTCATACGATACCTCACATGACACGGTTAACTCAATTCAAAATTTGGACCGCCGTTCATGTACGAAACAAAATAGTCCTCTTGTTCACTATTCACACTGTAAAAACTATATCGTCTTTTATTGTTAGCGTATTGTCAACGTTTTGATAGCTCTTATACTTGACAGTAATGGCGGCCGAGTTAAAAACAATACCAATACAAGATTAACAAGTACTGATGTGCAAGTTGCGGAAAGTTTCCAAAAAGTTGGAACAGTTGTAAGAAATTTCCGGAAACTTTCACTAAAAGTATAGGGAATTTAAATTTAAGAAACGGAAAGTTTCAATCCCCATACAAAACTGTGAGAAGTTTTCGAAATTTTCCTACATGAAATGTTCCGCAATTTTGGAAAGTTTCCTTTGGCACATCAGTAATAATAAGTCAAATACGATTTGAATTTACCTCCTAGAATAGAGGCGCAGATCAGAGACGATATATGGTTTTTACCGCCTAGAATCGGCACAGCTAGGAACACAATATACCTACACATATCAATCATTACAATATCCTACAATTACAATGTAATGATTCATAAGCAGGGGACGGACAAAAAGTGCGGATGACGTAAAAATGACGTACCTAATCTTGCACAAAGGTGATGTTTATAATTAAACTTTCGTGTGACATGTAGTAACGAAGTAGTATTAATGAAGTAACAAAATAATCGTAAATAGATCCATGGAATTAATAATACAGGTGGTAGGGTGATGTAGTGAATAAAATAAATTTCACGAAACTTGTCACCATAAGGTACGATTATTTAAAATTAATTAGGACAAATCTGTAGGAACCTCAGATAAATAGGTTTAATACTCAAAGGTGAGAACAGTAGGTAGGATTAGTAAAAATAAAAAAAAAATAGTTTGATGTATAATAATAAGTATAATGAAACTTATTATTTAATGAAATTATGCATAGATTAATGATTGTTTTTCTAACAAGTTTATTATTGTTGTCACAGACTTAAAATACGCTTCAATGATTTTTTTTTTCTATTGATTAACCAGGGAAGAAAAAATTGCCAACAATTTCGCGGTATCCGTAACATTAATAAGTTTGTTTAGCCTTTATTATTCCCTTACTCGTCTCTTACGACATCCACGAGAAGACATGGAGTAGCACTATTCTAACCCGGTGACCACACGGGTAATAATAATTGATTATGAAAATCAAAAATACTATTTGAAATCATCCTATAAGTGGTTTGACGTCATCCGCACTTTTTGTCCGACCCCTGTTCATAAGTATGCTGTTAAAGTTCCTGTTTGACCAAACTAACCTATCTATTGTTCTAGTCTACATCTCTGTACAGTCCGTCCGGTGGACATTGTAAAAGCCTTAATTGGGGAAAATTCAATTGCTTGGACTATTCCGGTTGCGTATTGCTCCGACCTAGTTCGAGTTTTTTTGTTAATTATGAACGGGGATTGCGAAAAATTGGCCGGTTGAAATAACTGTTTCAAACTGGCATTGGCTAATTGATATTGTAATCACTACATACTAAAACAAAGTACCCGCTTAAAAAGAAATATAAACGAAAAAAGAATTAATCGACTTTCATTTTGTGGCAAGATTCGTGCCTCATCCTGTATTTAAAAATAATTACGGCTTCTTAGCAGAACGAAATTCATCATACGCACTGCTGGATCAAAATAGTATTAACTCAAAATAAATAAATAAATAAATAAATAAATAAAATACAACTGTATTTTAAAATCAACTTTCATACAACTGCTATGAACTTATAACAAAACTAACGCGGATTTTGAGTTGATACTGTTTTAATCTAGCAGTGTGATTATTTTGAAAACCAAACAAGCAAAATCTTAAAAAACTTTGCCCCATTTTATATAAACTGCCGCATTCAGAGACGTCAATTAAATTTAATGCTTGATTAAATTTACTGCTGTCACTTTCTTTACTATAGCAATGAATAAGACAACACGTCAACAAGCATTAAATTTAATTGACATCTCTGAGTACGGCAGAAAGCCCTAAAATAAATGTCATAAAAACCCCAAAGTCTAAAAGTTGAATAAAGACCTCAAAGCTACGACAATAAAGTCAATTAATACATGTTTATGTGTCCATCTGTGTGCAGATAAATATCTATTTATATTCTTTGAATACCCCGCAATTTTCTAAATATCCAACACATTTTTATACAGTGACACGATAACTGACACATTTCAAAGTTGAAAGTGTCTATTAATTTCCAAGTATCGCCAAGTTATCGCTCCGCCAAGTAATCTATATTCAGTTAGAGTAAACTTTGTTTACAAGTCGTATTTCCACAAACTGGAAACCGGCTACTTCAAAATTTACCAATAACTACTTAGGAATATTTTTCAAACAACGTCCGTATTCTGACTATTTACTTGACATAAGAACTTAAGAAAAATTGCTGTGATACGTCAAACTGAAATTGAACGGTGTTTTGATTAATATTAAAATTGAGTAAAATTTTACTCAAGAAATACTTATATTTCCACTGATTTACATAAACATTGACTTCTCACTGTACACTTACCAAGGAGAAGTTAAGACTTAAGAAGAAGGTTAAGGTCAAGTGAATGTGTACCAGTGAGGCCAGACAAGAAGCATAAACGCTAATACATATAAATATTTAAAAAAAACCGTTACAATTGGAATTGACATAAGCGTTTGAGGCGACCGTCCGGCAGCTTACGTCAATCCTTATATGTAGGATAGAAGTACCGTTTGTGGCCACTGTACCGTTTTTGGCCATTTAAAGGCGCTGCATACGTAACGTGATCAGGACGTGGACGGGACGGGGACGGAACGTGGTTTGAAATTGGGTGTGGAACGTCCCGTACGTGCAGTCGTTACGTATGCACATTCCGATACATTTTCTATGAAACGATATTGTCGTCTCGTCCCGTCCCCGTCCCGTCCGTATAAAATCACGTTACGTATGCAGCGCCCTTTAAGGTTCAAATGAGCATCAAAAATACTGTAAAATAAAAAATAATATTCGTTAATAGTTAAGACAGAAGTTTAATTAATGCTTTAGATAATAGTTCAAATTAAGAGTGTCCAAAAACGGTGTAAAGTCAAACGCCAGGTGCCCCGGTCTAAACATACACCTTTCGCTTCCTCTACATTCATCAACCTCTTCATGCACTTAATTCAGTTTCGGGTGCTTTTGATGCAACCAAGCTAAGCTTTTCAATTTAAATAGAAAGAATATACATACATTAAATCACGCCTGTTTCCCAGAGGGGTAGGCAGAGACCAAATCTTTCCACCTGCTACGATCCTGATGAATCTCTTTCGCTTCTTCCACATTCATACATCGAGTCATGCATGCACGTCGGTTTCGGGTACTTAATATCCGGCCCTTTTCCAGTATTTCTCCGATTTGATTCGAAAAAGTACGCCTAGGGCGGCCCCTTTCAACCCTCCCACTCACTTTTGCTCTGTGTTTGTTTGTTGAAGCATGCCCTTTTTAACCGACTTCAAAAAAGGAGTAGGTTATACGTTCCACTGTATGTTTTTTTTTTTTTTTTATGTATGTTCACCGATTACTCCGTCAATTGTTGACCGATTTCAAAATTTTTTTTTTGGTTTGATAGAGTATACTTCCGAGGTGGTCCCATTGTCACCAAATCTGTATCTGATGAGGGGATCAGTGAGGAATTGAGGGAACTCCTCAAATATTGTAGGCAAACATATAGCGATTTTAGTATTTTTAGTAACAAGTCTAGCATTTGCATTCAGAAAGTATCATTTGATGTAGTGGAACTGATGATGAAGACCACAGATGGCCACCGGAACTCCTCAATGGTACCGATTTCAAGGGTGGCGATAAGATATCTCGATTAAGATAGTTGAGCGACTACCTACAACGAATAATATTTACTTGTTGAAATATGACTATGACTTTCCCGCGGCGTTGCTTACGGCGCGCTTGATATACCTAAGTTAAAGTTTCATTTCAACTAAGAAGTGGGACTACGTAACAGCGTATTATGATCACTAAAAAGTATAAAATAAAATAAATGTTTTAAAAAACAAAAAACCGCCTTCAAAAACGCAAAAAATAACTTCTTTAAAATTGTAGGCACCTAATAGGTTAGTCCAACTGAAGTCGGCGACCACAACATTTTCAACAAAAAGCCGACATCAGTTGGACTAACCTATTAGGTGCCTACAATTTTAAAGAAGTTATTTTTTGCGTTTTTGAAGGCGGTTTTTTGTTTTTTAAAACATTTATTTTATCAATCTTAGTCACTACATCTTCTTTTAGTCCACATTTCTCTCTGAGCTTTTCATTCCTTACTCTATCAATCAGTTTCACACCACACATACTACGCAAAGAGCGCATTTCAACTGCGTTTATACACAGAAAGAATATTTCCGAAAATATTTCCAATTTGCCCATCGCTGCTCGGAATAGTCAGAATACGCCCGAGTAACCGTCGCAGCGGCCGCAAAGTTGCCGAAACTGCGGCGTTGTTTCATACTTTTTTTATTAGTTCACCCGAAACTTGGATCCTGGCCAGTTCAGTATGTTGACGTGAACGGCAAATAAGTAAAAAAAGTACACGTAGACCTTTTTTCTTATCAGCCAGTTTTGCTTTTAGTACAAAAATAAATGTTTTTCTTTGCCTAGATGAATTTTACACAATAATCATTCCATCTCTATTATACAATAACCAACTGTGTAACCCAAAGAGGCTACTTGAAATAACTAAATAAGGGTGAGCATTTAAGCCGTAGAATAAACTAGATTTCCCCTTGTCACTTTAGATTTGACCTGAATAGACCAAACGAGACCAAACTTTTTAATTTTTAAGTTTATTTCATAACACTTAACTGACAAACATTAACCAACTGAGTAACCCAAAGAGGCTACTTGAAATGACTAAATAAGGGTGAGCATTTAAGCCGTAGAATAAACTATATTTCCCCTTGTCACTTTAGATTTGACCTGAATAGACCAAATTAAACGACCGAACTTTTTGACTTTTAAGTTTATTTAAAAACACTTAACTGACAAACATTCACCATCTCGATAAAACCAGCTATTATTATTTTAAACACATCAGCCTCCGAATCAGTCTATCCCTTTAAGGGCTGATTTTTCAATCTCCCGATAACACTATCTGTCAGGTAATTTGTAGCTCTGTCCTTTTCTTTATCATAAGAAAGATAAGGATGGAGCTACAATTTACCTAACAGATCGAGTTATCTGGAGATTAAAAAATCAGTCCTAAGAGCTACTATGCCACAGAAAGACACACCGATACACAGATACGGATACACAGACAGTCAGATATAATCAGGGACCGGAAATTCGGTAAAATATTTCAAAAATCGGCAAAATGACTGTTTAATTCGCTTCTTAAAGTTATTATTTTAATACTATAAGGTCCGGGATTCCGGGATTCTACAAAACGTTTATATTATAGTACATTACTACAGAGGCCGGGACAAAAGGGATTGCCGGCCGAAGACATATAGACGGCCGAGCAAAGCGAGGCCGGATAGGTCTGAGGCAGGCAACCCCATATCTCCCGCTGAGGTATGTATAGTGCTTTTCTCAAACATCAAACATAATAATAATTCATTAAAAAAAATAAAACAAACATTACAAAGTCAAATTACTAGGAGTGCATAAACATTAAAAGTAACCTACAGTGCTCAGTCATCCGCGCTGCGTCGTGTGCGCCCGCCACCCGCCGGTGCCCCGCAGCGCACCGCCTGCGATCTAAATTGCGCTACGCACCCCTAATTACCTTTGTTCTCCTAGCACTTTAGATAAACATGCAAACGCTTTGGTTGGATGCACGGCTTAGTATATTAAAAAAAAACAGCTATCTATCCTGTTCATAAGAAACACAGCCGCCATGTTTACACGAAAATTAAAAAAAAAACGTTTCTTGTTTTTTTTTAATACGCATAGTGGCAGAATATCATGATGCCTGTGCCACAAATTTATGTGGAATGGAAATTAAAAAAGAGTACTTTACCGGCCTAGGCCTGTACGATTTGTATGAAATTCCAAAAACGACCACCGCCGCACCAGAAACGTCATACTCGGCGGCCTATTAAATAAATAAATAAATAAAAAATATTTATTTCAGACCGAGATCCATAGTGTACATACATACATACATAATCTCACGCCTTCGTTCCCAGAGTGGGGTAGGCAGAGCTACAGAATTACAAACATCTCTAAAAACTTGTTGATAATTCTATAACCACAATTTGCACAATTAGGCTAAGATGTTTACCAGCGTATTAGTGACAGGTTGCAAGCCCATCGCCTAACAGTACTACAAGCCTTTATTCCCTTAGTCGTCTCTTACGACATCCGCGGGAAGACATGGAGTGGCACTATTCTAACTCGGCAACCACACGAGGGTTTTTTTTGTTTCTTTTTTTTAAATAATAAATTGGGCTGTGCCCTTGATCCGTCCGATCCAAAAATATAGGATTAGACAATAAAATCTTCCCGCTATCGCATTTAGAATGCTGTTGTCGCTTGCCCTCACTCTGGCTAACAGTAAAGCTATCTTCTTGCGCATGATCGCCTTTAACCCGTCTACACGGGCTTCGGCGAACATGCCCGACGCACTACACCTCCTCGGCAGCCCCAACAGCATTCTAAACGCATTATTGTATTGGACGCGCAGGGCGCCATAGGCTCGCTTTGTATACCCAACCCACAGGCTGCTTGAGTAAAAAGATTGGCTATAAGCTTTAAAAAGCGTTTTTATTATTATTATTATTATTATTATTATAAAAGGAACATAACATCAATATTTCATGGCATGTTTGAGAAAATTATTTTACATGCTAATCTTTACATGGAAAATAACTCCTAATAGTTAATTTAAATGCTTAATTATGAATATATGCTGGGGTAATTATGAATAAATAATTCAGAAATCCCGGGATTTTCATGAATAAATTAAACTTGAGTCCACCTCCATGCAACTGAACAACAACGCCGCCGCCAAAGATTAGGTAAATATCTTACCGAATTTCCGATCCCTGTATATAAAATAATATAAATACACGTTAATCTTTAGGGGTTACAAAGATACACATACATACGTCCACATGACACGCAACAGTGTTTTTTTTTAGCTTATTTCGGTGTCCCTCTGCCGGGCAAAGGCCTCCCCTCTTTTCCGCCATTCGTCCCGATTGAGTGCATGCTCCCGCCATTCGCCATTCACCAACAGTGTTACCATACTTAAATAAAAATAAAATGCAAATATTATTTTTGACACATTCAACGCCAACGCGAACAATGCTGCTACAGACTACGGCGTAGCACTCGTAGCATTAGCCTGTAGCGTTGCTGCTGGCACTGAATTTGTTAAGAAAGGGTAACGGTACGCGTCCACTTAATCCATTGTCGGCCGAAGTATGTTCGGGGGTCGACGTCCAAACTCGGCCGATCGAATCAAACGTATGTAAAGGAACGAGATCGGCTACACTGCTACCGACCGACGACGACCTGGTCTTAAGTGGACGCCTACCGTAACAAACTATGACAACCACTCGTCTCTCATGAAACGCGTTTACACGTAGACTAAGTTTTTGCTTACTGAAAATACGTCCATGGTTTTGCATAAATATTGTAAATATCACTGTTATCGCAGTAGTTTCCAGGTTAAATACACGCTCACGAAATTAAATTGTGACTATGTACGATCAAATAGTACCTAACTAGCCTATGCAACGAAGACCAAAAACTGCCCTCAGGGGAAAAAACTCGTGTATAAGCGAATTTTGGCATAGTTGTAGGGAATGGTGTTTTAAACCACATACTGAAAGTACTGATGGGTGGGGGAGGAGCTAACGGTTGGAGGGGGGCTGTAAAGGTCCCTTTTTTTAGTGTTTCATAAATAACTCTTAAACAGTGGCCCATAGCAAAAAATGTTCCATTACATAATTAATTTACATAAATTTCTCCACAAAAAAGATTCAATACACTTTTTTGCCGGGATCAATATTTAATGAGATGAGAAGGGAAAAATGATTCCCGAAAGGCCATAGTCGGGTTTGCATAGTAAGTCGGCCCTTACATCAAATGGGCTCGGGTTTTTTTTTGTTGAGTACCTCTTATAGTGAAAAATATTTATGCTGAGTATCAACATCTTAATTGTGAATGTTCTCGACTTATGATTACTTTATGTATTTTTTTTAATGTACTGTTTCTCGGGATGTATTCAAGCGATTTGCTTTAAATTTTGAAATAATGTTCTTTTCATAGATTTGCATCGCCTCCCAAAAAACAAATACTAGTTATCATATAAAAAAAGACTTGCTATGCAAACCCGAATATGGCCTTTCGGGAATCATTTTTCCCTCCATATCTCATAAAATATAGATCCCAGCAAAAAAGTGAAGTGAGAAAATTTTATGTAAATTAATTATGTAATGGAACATTTTTTTGCTTTGGGCCACCGTTTACGAGTTATCTACGAAAAAGTAAAAAAGGGACCTTTACACCCCCTCCAACCGTTAGCTCCTCCCCCACCCATCAGTACTTTCAGTATGTGGTTTAAAACACCATTCCCTACAACTATGCCAAAATTCGCTTATACTTACATGAGTTTTTTCCACTGATTTGTCTTCGTTGCTTAGGCCAAACCTTTGAAGTTCTTACTTATGCGGAAGCCTTTTTGCAATTGAACATTTTCATTGTTTTTAAAAACAATTCTCCCGTTTTCAATTGCTTTGACGACGTGTTTAGCCTACTAAGTTGGTAGCGACTTTACCTACGAAGTTAGTAGTCCCAGGTTTGATTCCCGGTATGGGTGAATATTTGTGTGATGAATGTATATAATAGTCCTCCCCTTTCACTGCCTACAATTTGGCAGTGCTTGGCACTTCATAATACAACCGCAGTTACTGTACTTGTTCGAACATGTTTTTCTTTTCTTGAAACAAACCAGTAAAAAGTTCAGTAACAAAATGTCGATAAAACATTCCCCTGAGGCCCTTTGAGCTGAAGTCGGAGAAACTAGGAACTTACTGACAAATGCATGTTCAAAAACGATATAGAACAAGTTGAAGAACAATGCTATCGAAAATTGAACCCTGATGTATGTACGCAAGATTCGAGTAGGTTTTAATTCAATTTGCAGTTGTGTCTTTTCCCCCCTCGTGTGTGGAAAATGTTGGGGTAACTTAAACACAGGCAAGAGAACTTTACTCTTTAAAATGGCGCGTACCTTGATAGGAAATGCTGCCTCTTAAAAGGCAAACTTAGCAAATATCTACTCGCTAACTTGCCTCCAAGCATCAATACCGAAACAATGTATTTCGCGGGAACAGCGTTCCTTTGTCGATTTTCGAAAAGAACATTTTCTTGGAAAATCCTTCTATATTTTTTAACCTTAGCAAAAATAATGGTTTGATACCTACTTATACTAGAATATTGTGTGTGTCTATTTTAGGTTCCCTACGGAATCCCTAATCGTCATTTGTCCTAATGCATCGTTTGTCCTAATTTTAATTTATACTATAGCCATTTCCGCTTAAATTTTAAAACTTTTTAGTGTTGTTATAATACAACCCTAACCTAATCGAACTGGAGATTTTGGAAAACTTAAAAAGTTGCCTGACTCATCTGAAAACCAGTTTAGGGCATATGAAAATTCGGACAAACGATGTGTTAGGACAAACGTTGTTAGGGATTCCGAGGGACACCCTATGGCATCGTTGTTTTTAATCGATTGGAAAGATTTGGACGTGGCTTATTTAAATAAAAAGGTAGTTAAATAGAAGTGGTTTATGGCTAGGTTTAATTAAAATCGATTAAGCCGTCAAGGAGTTATCAGCTCTGATAGGTCGGGGGTCTTCTTCAAGAAAAAAAGAGAATGATTATTGCATAAATAAAACCTTACAAGAAGTAGAAGCAATACAGTGGGTCCTGTCTACTGATGTACCAAAGGAAACTTTCAAAATTGCGGAACATTTCATATAGGAAAATTTCTGAAACTTCTCACAATTTTGTATGGGGACTGAAACGTTCCGAATCTTAAATTTAAATTTCCTATATTTCTACAGAAAGTTTCCGGAAATTTCTTAGAACTTTCCCAACTTTTTGGAAACTTTCCGCAACTTGCACATCAGTAGTCCTGTCCTAGGGATCCCTGTGTTACGGGACCCGATTCCGTATCAAGAAAAGTTTTAATTTGTACAGGGTTATACAGGGTGACGTAAAAATTCACATGCTAACAAATGTTCGATAATGTTCTCAATAATTCTTAAATAGAGAATATGCAAGTTTTTTTTACAGCTTCAATAAAAACTGATTCATTTAACAAATAGGTGAGATTTTTTTTTTTTTAACAGCTATAAAAATAACCAAGATATAAGCTAACAAAGATTTTTTCCTATCTCTGTCTAGCAAAACAGAATTTTACGTGGACTTTATATAGCCGTACTGCACGATGACGTCACCGATGCACTTCGGATCTCTCTGTCTAATTAGCATTTTAAAATGCTTGTATCATCCGTATCACTTGACCGATTTTAATTTTAATTTCACTTTTGGTGATCTATTTTACGGTATTTTGATATTTTGTTGAGAAATTCTATTTAAAAAATCCATGGATATTCCCTATTGGTTTTTGGGAATGTTTAGCAACTCAAGGGCAGATATTTGTGTGATGAGCGCGAATATTTGTTTCTGAGTCTTGGATGTTTTCTATGTATGTATTTATCTTTATTAGTAAGTTTATCATCATACCTGGGATAACTCGGGGCATCTATACGAAAGTCATGTAGCAAAATATTTTATCGACACCATGCTGAGTGGGTTCACTTTTCGCAATTTGTTACATTATAATACAAATTAAAATCCTGCATGACTATTTGCTAAGCCATCTTAAGATTAAGTTTTAAGTGTTTTACCATAATTAGCTTTAGGTACAGACTGTTATTAGCTATAAGGAAAAATGTATTATTTTCTTTCTTTCTTTCTATCGACAAAAAAAAACATATCGATGTTACTGCCAACATCTAAAAGTTATTCGACATAAATAAATATAACTAAACTTATTTTCTCCTCATTTTTAAATAAAAAATATACATACTAAAACCATATTCGTCGGTATTAATGATTGCCGTCTAGATGAAAATATCCACTTTAAACTGCTAAACGTTCTCTCAATGTTCATATATCAGATCGATATCAGACATGACATCGAACCTCTTTATAGTAATCGAGAATGTTCAATGTACACATGACAATCTATTAATTTAATTATATCGACATCTTTTTTATGGATATCAAATCCCTAGAACTTGCACCGAGTTATCCCAGGTATGTTTATCGTTGTCTAGTGTCCATAGTACAGTCAACAGCATAAATAAGTGATCATTTATGTACCTTGTTACTTTAACGTCGTGTTTGAAATGTCATACAAAATTGTGAAACGTTGAAAGTGACAAGGTACATAAATGATCACTTATTTATGCCGTTGACTGTACAAGCCTCGAGCTTAGTTTGGGTGGGACTAGCTCAATTTGTGTGAGATTGTCCCCTTATTTTTTTTTTCTCACACCACCAGCATAAGACCGACCTTATTAACACAGTGCTTACAAATTTAAAAATCTTTACTTCCTTCACTTTCATAAATGGCTGCTTTGTCCGGGGCCGAAGACAGGACAATTTATCACGGACATAACTTAGGGGATTTTATCCTGGGCTGGGTTTTTTACAAAGGATCCCCCGCCCCTGAAATCTTGTTTAGCGTGATTGTAGTCGCGCGGCAAGATGAATGGCGGCTTATACTTTCACTTAGGTACTGTTAAGCGAAAATAGTTTTATAGAAAGTGGTTTTTTCATAGATCTGTGTGCGTAGACCTTTTACTAGACGTAAAAAGGTTTCTTCTCAAACATGCTCGGAAAAGGCCTTTCTTTTGAAAAACGAAGACGTGAAGTGCCTCATTTTCCTCCTAGGGGTTAAACGTATGAAAATACTTTCCGTCCATGTCCATATTATTTTTAAAGTGCTCTCTATTGCATATACAAACCGAAAGGACCATGAAAAAAATGACCTACACCCAACTTGTGAGTGGGTGCAGCGTGAGGCGGCAGCGGGTGCCTGCGGTGGCGGCGGCGGCTCGCTGTGCGTGAAACTATCTTAACTGATACAGGTAGTTTTCAAAAAAACACTATCTCCGAATTTGTCAAAAGATTTTTAATAATACTTATAATTATGTCTTTTTATCATTTCTTTGCATTGTTTTGTTGTTATTATATATGCCTCGGCGGAAACAGGGATTGCCTCACTCGGATTTTAGTAGGCCTCGCCAAGGCTCGGCCCGCCAACCACCTCGTCAGGCGATGCCCTACGTTCCGAGCCTAGGCAATAATGTACTATTACTTCTGCCGCAAACAAAGGGCATTTAACGCGTGTCTGTCTGTGGGAACATTGTTTCCAGACGAGTCCATCGATTTGAACGCGGCTTTTTTTTTAATAGAAGAGTTTTTTCAAGAGTTATCAGCTCTAAAAAGTAGGAGTAGGATTATGTCAAGGATTTTCATCTATTTAATTTATGATGTGGTAATAGTGAACTAGACCACCAGTGGGCCTAGTATTGCTTATAAGTAGCGTGACAATATTTGGATAAAACATCAGTCACTCACGTACTTATGTACGTATCAGAAAGTGACGGATGTTTATCCATATTTTGTCACGCAATAAACGCGATCATTATTAGGCCCCGGCGTAAACGGGATTTCTCTCAGGATCTTTTTTTCTTATCTTACAGATGTGCCCTTTCGGATGCAGTTCGACCCCTCGACAGGATATTTTGTGCAATTACCCTCTTACAACACTCAGCTGTTCAAATGTTGTAGCTATGTGTTACACCTCAATTAAAGTCGTTCTGGAACTTTCTATCTGGCTATTTTATTCTAAATTCTAAATTTGAGCTCATTTTAAATTCTACGACCGCCTGCACACGACGACGAGTTCAGTCGCTCACAAGCTACCAAGCTAATAACAAGTTTCAAACATAATAAGTAACAGTAAC
Organism: Acleris literana; assembly: GCA_946894065.1. Taxonomy (NCBI): domain Eukaryota; kingdom Metazoa; phylum Arthropoda; class Insecta; order Lepidoptera; family Tortricidae; genus Acleris; species Acleris literana. The sequence goes on from OX335692.1 coordinate 6,201,583, forward strand.
AGAGATTTATGTAAAGGACCCCTTCACCTAAACACCTACTGTTTTATTGTAAGTTTATATCTATATCCACGACCCTTCATCTAGTCCTAATTTTATAATATATACTCTAAGTTTCCTTTTTGTATTGTTCCCAGGTGCCTTTTTACCTTATTTTCTTATTTAACTGAAGACTCTTAATAAATATTCCTGCCCTGGACTTCCGGTGTTATTAGTTCAACCACTCCCTGATCCTGAACGGTGAGCGTAAAGGACAGAGTTATAGCAGTTATATATAGGTCTGACCTTTTCTCTCAGCGTAAACTGAACTGCATAGCTATCTCATAATAACCCCCCTGATCCGGTATTCCCGTGACATTGGCGCCCAACGTGGGGCAACAACAATGGGGTTACAACGTGCAGGTTTCCTCACGACCTTTTTCCTTCACCGTTAGAGCATCGGGGTACATTACATTGTACATAAATTAGAAAAACTCATTGGTAAATCCAAAATGTTTTTGCGTTTTACCTCTATCTCACCTGATGTTGAGTGCCAACGAGGTCGTGGGTGGCACAAGCTTACCCAGAAAAAAGAAAAAAGATTAGAAATGGTTTGCTTACTCTTAGGGCCGTATTAATAAACTGACATAGGCCGAAGGTTTGGTCAGAAATTACAGTTTTTAAATATATATATATAAATTTTTTTTATGGCAAGGATAAGGCACTCAGGCCACCTGATAGTAAGTGGGATCCGAGACCCATAGACATTTGAAATCTCAAGACTACAATCTTAAAACTGCAATCCTAAGACTTTAAATGCGTTGCCAACCCTGAGGACTAAGATGGAATGCGTCTATGCTAGTAATTTCACCGGTTGTCTTATCCCCATAACGGAAAACAGCAATGCGAACAGTACTGCTTGGCGGTGGGTTAATGGATAAGATGGTGGTAGCTATCCGGACGGACCATGCACAAGATCCTACCACCACTGAAATACTTGACGTTTTCTTTGACGGTCAATACGGTTTTAAGTTAGGCAGTATTTTTTATCTAACCGATTGTACGTTTGTTTAATTGGAGAAAAACTTCGTAGTTAAGAACATATTATACCCACTGCCTGATTCTGACTTGGCAAACCATTTTTATTTACTTCTTTTTCCTTTCTCCTCAAATCGTGCCTGTGTTCTTCTGGTACTTTCTCAGGTAGGGTTACCGACGATTTCCCCCGGGACTTTCATACGCAAATGCTACACTTTCAATAATAATCGCGATAAATTATTTGGATCACGCCAGCGAATTACCGCATTTCTAGAAATCTATGAATACCAACAGAAATTTGCCAGAACACAATCAATATTTGCATATGATTCAAACATCGCGATGAATACTTGACTGATAATAGGTACCTATGTATGTAGGTACACTGTTGGTCTTTCATATTGTATCATTCGAAACTAGATACCTACCGTTCAAGAATATGTTTTTTTACTTTTTAACATAATAATTTAGTTAAAGAGTTATTAAGGTTTTAATGACACAGCTAAACAATACTACCTCCTCTCCACCAGGAACCGGAAAACCCCTTTATTTGATTAAGTCTATCGATCGGGTAACTTCATCGAATGCTCTCCCAACGTTAGCGTATGCCTATCGATAGGCTTACCCTAATGATATGGAAACTGCTTCGAACTAGTTAACTACAACCATTGAGGTTACCAGTTTCACAAGGGTTTCGGATTTAAGCACTCTCCATTCTCCCTCTCCGTCGACTCTGTTTTGCAGATTCGTGTGATTGGTTGGTTTCAAGCCTATGTGTGTGGATAGCCAATCAATTGCTAATTAGTGCAAAAATATTTTGTATGGACTGCGCGAGGAGATTAAAATAGCTTGAAGCCGTTCAATAAACACTTCATAGGGAAAGCCTAATGAGGGTTTTATGGCATTGGTAAGCGCTTATTCGAATTAATTGTATCGTATTGGATAGCTTTTCATTGGGGTAAGTCGAAGATATGCTTATCGCGTCGTTAGGGTTTGTAAAAACCAATCAATTATATACCTTAACGAAAACCCATTAAAGGGTAAGCGGTTCCGGTCCCTACTCTCCACCCTTGGCTGTAATTATGTTATTGCAAACCATGACATAGAATCCTTAAAAATGTAGCAATTAACACAATAAATATCAAAGCGGGATTGGCTCTTAAAACGAGCACTGTCACAGGTAACCATTGATTTTCTTTCGTACGGCATCCCGCCCCGCGTTCCTTTTAACGTCACTGTTCTTGTTTGGCCCGATTCTTTTTGCCGCCGTCACTGAGAGCGGATCAAATAAAATAGTCAACAGTCAATATTGATGTCACACTCACGGCGTTTTCGTTCGTTTACCTTTGAGGTGGTTACAAAGGATAAAATTAAATGGATGAAAATGAACTTTGTCTCAATGTAAATAGGGTTTGGCCAAAGCTTTGATGCACTTAACGCATTAAGGTTTTATAGGCTTCCAAAGTCAAACTATGCTGTCATTGGGTCCGATTATCCGCAACTTATCTCATACTCTTGGCTCAAAAAGCTGAAATTCGGCATAGTTATACATAGTAATTACGCTGACAAAGTATTACATAAAAACAAAAAACGGATACCCTCTATACAGTTTTTTATTTTTTCTATTACATCGAGTGACGTATCAAACGTGTAATTTTTGCTAGATTTGCGTGCCCCCCTCCCTCCCCCCACAGCCAAAACTACAAATAAGTAATAAAATTCTGAAAAATATCTTAATTACAAGTAACTAAATATTAATGAATTTTAAAGGCAAACTATCACGACTAGGTAGATTTGATTAGTTCTTCAGATACAGGCGACTAAAGTGTTTATTACCTACTAAAAGTTTCACTAATGTTTGACCAAAAAACGTTTCACCAAATGATTCATTTCACAAACATATCATTTGTCAAACCGCTTTTTTTCCGAATCTGTAAATATTTCAGGATTTTTAAAAAACAAACCTAACCTAACCTATAGGGTTCTACACGATGGTCCTGCAATAAATCCTGAAATATTTACACTTTCGGGAAAAAAAACGGTTTATCAAATGATATGTTTGTGATATGAATCATTTGGTTAAACTTTTTTTAGTCAAACGACAGAACCCCCTACTAGTGCTCTCACCCGGAAGGAGGAGGGTAATGTGTTTCACAGCCTATATACTCGTATGTATGTTTGTTCCTTTGTGGCACTATAAAAACGAAACCCGTTGTCCAATTTTGATAATTCTTATGTCAATCGCTTTTTCTTAATCAAAATTCAATATGGTGGCAACCAGACGCAATATTGTGCAAATAAAAAAAGAAGTCGACCAAGTATGACAAGTGGGGTATCATTGAATAGGGATTTAAAGATCATCTTTAGGTTTCTTTCATCATTTTTCATTTTGAATGATCATTTAGGATTTATAACCATTTAAAGTTGTTTAGCAACATTCGGGTTTTGAAAGCATCATCATCATCATCATCATTTCAGCCATAGGTCGTCCACTGCTGAACATAGGCCTCTCCCAAAGATTTCCACCTCACCCGGTTGGAAGCGGCCTGCATGCAGCGGGTCCCCGCGGACTTTGAAAGCATGCTTTTCGTTAATTACTTTGTCTCTACACGTATTCTGCGCTGCTAAGACAAATGGCGGTATCTCTGACAAAACTCCTGTAGCAAGTGCAACCTCATTACTAACGGCAGAGGGTTGTATCTGCTTTGGCTATTGAGTTTGAGATATCGCCTTTCGGCTTATGAGGGCAGTATTGCCATCGTAATTTTTTTAACCCAGCCGCCATTACTTTCATAAAATCAAAATAGACCCACAGTTGACTTAATTGTAAGCCTCGCAAACGAAATAAAATGATTTTAAAAACAAAAAATATATATAAAGTATCGCTTTTTCAAATAAAACACAGAACATAACTGAATTAAACTTTTGCTATATATCGATTAGCACAAGATCGGTCTGAGTGGAGAGCCTTGGGGGAGGCCTATGTCCAGCAGTGGACGTCTTTAGGCTGACATGATGATGATGATGATATATCGATTCTAGACCCTATTTGGAGTACCTACCTATATAATACAATCAATTTCTTAGGGCCTGTTGTTTGATCAGTAGTTAACTCAACTAATTGTTAAAATTTGAAAATGGAATCGAAAATTTGACACATTTCCTTGAGATTTTAACCATTAGTAACGTTTTTTGACCATTAGTTAGTTTAACTACCGATCAAACAACAGGCCATTAGTAAATCATGCTTTAGGTTAAGGTGACAGAGTTCAAATTAAATTAGCTATGGAATTGTTTTTTAAATAGTAAAAATCTCGGAAATTATGCGTTATTGGACTACATGTCATACCACATTATGTACTCCAAATAAGGTCTAGAATCGATGATCGAAATCCTTCGGGTACGTCCCGGGCACGGTGTATAAATATGTAAGACGTTTACTTTTGTCTAAAGCTATTACGATGTTTTTTAAACGTCAAAAGGTGAATACTTATCAAAAAACCAGCCACTCTAGGATATTGGACTCCAAACGTCCCTAAAACAATGTTACCCAAATAGAAAATGTCCCAATTTCCACGTGCCACATCAAAACAACATTTAATCCCTTACCAAAACTTCAATCGCCTGGGTTGCCTGATAGAAATTGCGCGCTATTCCGAGCTTTGATTTTGCTAACTCAAAACGTAAACGTCAAAGTTACTCACATTGACGTAAATCTACGGTGACGAGCCTTTGTTGAAACAACGGAAATTGGTTCAGGAATGACAGGTGGCCGTGATGTTAAAAGCCTCGATAGCTATTAGGGTGACATTTGGTGGGACAGTCTCCAAATAAACTGGAGTTCGCTTAGCTAACACAAGTTTCCTGCGAAGTTCGTGTTCCGCTACCAAGTCTATAATAACAGCTTTGGTTTGTAAACGGCAAATAAGCACACATAACAGGCCACCTGGTGGTAAGTAGGATCTGAAACTACAAAACTACTAAATTGCAATCTTACGAAGACCATCTAAAGTCTGCAATCCGAAGGACTTAGATGGAATATCCCTACGTCTTACCCTTCACCAGAACACAACAGTGCGAACACTTTAGCTCAGCGACCGGGTAAAATTGCGGGTGGTAGGACCTTGTGCAGGGTCCGTCCGGATCGTTACCACAATCTTATCCTTTAACCTACCGCCAAACAGCAGTGTTCGCATTGTTGTGTTCCGGTGTGGGGATAAGACAACCGGTGAAATTACTAGCATAGACGCATTCCATCTTAGTCCTCAGGGTTGGCAACGCATTTGCAGTCTCGTGAATGCGAAAGTCTATGGGCCACAGTTTCCACTTAACATCAGGTGGCCTGTGTGCTCGTTTGCCTTCTCTATGCCATAAAAAAAACGGTGGTGAAATGTTTTAAATACGCTTTTTTTTAATCCATGCTTTATCATATAACATCTACTACATATTATTCATACAATGATTTCATTTTCCTTAGGATATTTCCCTTCGTACCCTAAGGGTATCAACGGGCAACTTTCACTAAACCTACGCCATGAACCCGGTGAATAATTCTCCCACGAAGTACATAAATCGTATTCTATAGGATTACCGACATGCAAGTTGTAAATCTCCGACCGTCTGTTGGCACCGATAAGGATTATAGATAGATTGCTCGGTCGCCTGCAATCGTGGGGCGCATCGCAACCAAACGTAATAAATTATTAATTATAACACAAAGGAATTGTGACATATAGCGCGATAATCTATACATTGACGACGCGATTAGACCAGGCGGTAGAGAGCATTCCTACGAAGCTAGCGATCCCGATTTGATTTACGTTAATAGAAAATAGTTATATGAAGACCGCGAGTAAATTATTCATGATTATGAGACCTTTTTATTTCTTTATTATACGCTAAAATACTTAAGTACTTAAACCGAGTTATCCTCGTAAAGCCCACCATACTAAAAACAGGAAGTTTTTTGTGAGTGGGACTTTGAATCTACCGTCAAGGCCATAAAGTTCAATTACGTTTGTTCGATAATTCCATTTTCAGTTTATGAAGATAGTAAAATACACCTTATTCTCATTGCAACACAGTTCAAATTAAATTGCCTTGATTATGTACATCCTATTGAACACTGGGCCTTACGAGGTTATACAATGATACTACTTCTTAATAACTGAAGGATCCATGGCTCACCTTTTTTTTTTTAATCCGAATGTATTGTTTTTCAAAATCATCGCCATTCATAAAGTACCCTAACCTAACCTAACCTAATATAACCTCATTTACCACCAGTATATATTTCGAAAATCCTGAAATAAAAACCTTTTCAATAAAAAAACACTGTATGACTTGCGATGATTATGAATACTGATGTGCCAAAGGAAACTTTCCAAAATTGAAGAACATTTCATGTAGGTAATTTTCGGAAACTTCTCACAATTTTGTATGGGGATGGAAACTTTCCGTTTCTTAAATATAAATTTCCTATATTTCTAGTGAAAGATTCTGGAAATTTTTTGGAGCTTTTCCAACTATTTGGAAACTTTCCGCAACTTGCACATCAGTAATTATGAATAACAATACATTCGGACAAAAAATAATTATGTGAAACTAAATGCTCCCGTACCTGAAACTACAGTACCTACATAATAAAAAAAGCTGCCACAGTGATAAATGATAGCAACACGGCCCCGTCGAATAGCAATGATTACTCTTTGTGCCAAGTATAAGTCAGTAATTTGGACAAGAGTTGCGTCGATCAGATGTTTTGAAAGATATTTAAATATACGGTCAGCTCCTGGTCTTAATGTTTCGACCCCAGGAGGTTTAGGTATTTGCACCTTTAGAAGGTATCTGCTGATTCAACTGCAAATCCAGCCTTAATCCTAACTCCTTACCGTGGTGGCCAAGCTTATCAATTCTAGCTTCACACTGGCACTACCAGTGAAGCGCACACATTTCGTCCCCTTACTTTCTCAACCTCGTATCTGATTGAATAGTTAGATAGCAAAAGCACTCATGTTTCCAAAAGAATAAAGACTACTTTCCTATCGAACTATTCAATCAGATACGAGGTTGATAAAGTAAAGGGACGATTTGATCACCCAAGCGAAGTGAAGTTGCAATAACTATAAGTCTGTTTATCGTTCTCTTGTAGGTTTATTCATAGATTCAGGTCCAAATTTTGAATTATTAGGTAGTATTTCACGACCCCTTATAGTCCCAAGTATTAAACTCTGAAATTTGCATCAGCACAGGATGTCTATATTACTATACTTTGGAACAACCGCAGTTAAAAGACGTGCACTGAAAACGGACTCGCTTTCATACTAGAAACGTCTTCGACACGTTTTGCAATACTTGGAAACGTGCCGCACCGCCCTATCTCCGCTCTCGGAACGTTTGCGGCTTTAACGATAAAATGATTTGTTCTTCGTAACTTCCACTTCCTTTTATGAAAGCCCAGCTTTTGTCCTTAAATATTCACCACGCGTCTGTAACATCAAATACTCTGACGTCATAAAACAGGGCTCAAACATTCCGCATTTAATTCCCTCGAGTAAATTAATCAGTGCAAAGATGAAAGTGTCGGGAAGTGTTGAGATGTACCGAGAAGTGGCAGTAAGTGGCAGTAAGTGCGGGTATTAGGGAGTTGCAGACGTTCCAGCGTGGAGGCCAGATTCCAGTTTAATTCTTACAAATTGTGGAAAAGACAAGCCGTTTCGGTTTCCGCAATGCGGCTGTGTATGTTAATGCGGTAAGGCTAGAGTGTTTTAAAAAAATGTAATTTCTGGCTCTAAAAACTAACATGGTTTTAAAATGAGGTTATATTACTATATTAACAATCATGTCAATTTTTAAACTGGTTATTCTTAACATCAAGCAATCTTAAGCTTACCCTTATACATTTTGTCAAATAGTTATTTCCTTTTTCTTTCCACTAACCAACTTCAAAAAAAAGAAGGTTCTCTCTGAATTCTATTGTATTTTTTTAAATATTATAAATGCGACGGTTGTTTTTTTGCCTGTTCCTTCTTTACGTTAATGCACATATAGGCAGAAGCAAGTACTTAATAAAAATATAAATATTACACGTGTTCATTATAATAAAGTAGTTTTATAGTATAAAAAAGAACACATCATATGACCGGCTATGGTCATTGACATCAAGGAAACCAAGGCACACCGTAAGAATTAACATTGAATACCACTTTAGTAATTTATTCAACTGTCATACTCCCCCTACACCGAAACAACAATACAAACACTACTGCTTGGAAGGTGGGTAAGATGGTGTTAGTAATTCGAACACTATACCCTAAAAAGAAACTACCACCCGCAATTTGGCATTTAAAAAACCTTTTTGACCATTGGAGCCTTCCACGACCATAAAAAAAATCTTTTCGTCTATTGGAGCCTTCCCAGACAAACGCATATTGCCGACAGAGCAACTGAAGAAGGATTTATTGTTCTGCTCGAATTGTGTCAGTTAAGAATAGTCGGAGACACCCTGTATAGACTGAAAGACTCAATAGTCAATACTATACTCGCGCCGTACTAAAGACCCCATTTTGACAGCTGTCAAAATATTGTGTTTAAGCCATGTTTGAGGTTATATTTTATACTTCATTGACAGCTGCCAAATGATGCTTATTAAAACGGCGTGAATATAACAGAATAATATCAAATACTAACGATACGTCCTCGTTTTACTCTTGTTAAAATAAGGCTAATATTAGTCATGTAGCGTAGGTATTAGAAGCTTTCTATTAGTAAAATATTTTTGTAAATCCCTTCAGTTGTTCCAAGTATTAACTACCCTTACATACATACAAACAAATAATGTTTCTTTTTTATAATATTTTTGCGATTTAGTAATAGTAACTATATTATTCTAAAATAAACCATAGAAAATAGTCAAACGTATTGTAATAGTAAAATTGTCCAAATCAAAAATATGCCTCGTTTATTTTGATATTTTGTAATGTATCGCAACTTAGTATTATTGCAAAATATCCATTTAATGTTATGATATTTTTAATCCGAAGACATTCTTTATGTGTATAGTAGAATAGAATAAGAATAGAATATAATAATTTATTTTAAGAAAACAAAAAGTATGTATGCAGTATAATTGAAATAAAATAGCCGAACGAGCATAGCACAAGTACGAGCATCACATAATGGCGACATTATTAACTTAGTTGGTATTGATAGTGACCCTGGATATGATCTTGAGATTGCATATTTAGGCCTCAAGGTGATTTTCCACTGGCGAGGCGAGGAGACGATTGGATTGGAGTAAATTGAAATTTGTATGGCAATCTTCGGTGGAAATGGAATTGGCGAGACTATGTGCGACAAGTCGGGCATCCTCTCGGGAAATCCCGGTTCTGTAATTCCCGGGAAATCCCGGGAATTTCACAGGTCCTAAAGAACCGGTACTGAAGATTACATCCCGGTACTCCCGGTTCTTTCCATAAATACCAAACAAATATCGTGGTGCGTATCACATTATATTATATCCAATTCAAACCTGAGCGACGACGCCGGCACAAGCGGCAACATCGCATCAACATCCATCATATTTTGCGGCATATTTACAATAATGATCTCTAGATTTGTAAAAAGTTAGAACAAATAACTTTCTAGTAAGTATTTTACTTAATCAAGATATGTTTTTGTTGAAGAAAACGTGCATGATTTTATTGCATATTTATGAAAAATAAAGTTTCCTAATGTTTTTCAATCGTTTTATATCTTAAATGTTCATGATTGCGGTGACTTGAGGTAAAAAATAAAGAACCGGGAGAACCGGGAATCCCGGTACCGTCCCTGCTTAGAACCGGGAAATGGAAGTCTCGGAACCGGGCCCGGTATTGCATGCCCTAGCGACAAGCGACAAGTAATATTGAACTTTGTAACAGGTATTAACCGCATTGCTGCTACATATTTTGCATTGGCTCTGCAATTCTTCTGTTTACCTGGTATCTATCACTTTTTATGCATAGCGACTGTTCATATAACTTTGAGCATGCGGGTTCCAATCCCGGTATGGGCAAATATTTCTGTGAGTGAGCGTGAGTGTTTATTCTTGAGTGTTAGATGATGACGAGAGGTATGGCGACCGAGAATGAGTGGAGATGACGGTAAAGGCCGCTCTAGGCGCACATACTATGATCAGATTCGGGATGTACTAGATAAAGGCAAATAATCTAAATGCGCCCGAAACCGACGTACGTGCATGAAAAGTCAACCTCTTCATGCGGTGCATTTCGGTGAATGTAGAGAGGCGATTGCGAGATCTTGAAGGTATGTATATATGCATGTCTCGGATGATTTTTGTGTGTTAAAGTACGAATATTGCTATCTAAGGTCTGTTCATTCTTACTTGTCTTATATGGTAAATAACTTTCTAATCTCAAAATGAATCTTTTTTGGCTAAAACAGCTCTTTTATCGTGAATGAAGTAAACTGAGTAAACATTTTGAACATCACTCAGCCAATGTATTGTCTGTGATTGCTTTATTTTGTTTAAAATAGCTGTTTTAGCCAAAAAAAGGTTCATTTTGAGGTAAGAAAGTTGTTTACTATATAAGACAAGTAAGATTGAACGGACCTTAGTACCCTTAGAGCTTAGGTTGGGACTAGGTCAATTTATGTAATATTATCCTCCAATATTTATTGATTTAAATAGAGCTCGCTTAATATCATCTCATTTCATCTTGTCCTGCCTAACCGGTGAAAATGCACCTTCAGGACATAATTTTTGTAACGTGGCAACTTTTCTATTGTATAAAAACCGGCAAGAGCATGTCGGACCATGCTCATTGTAGGATTCCAAAGCCGTTACAACAAAAACAAAAAACTATTTTGAAAATCAAAATGTGGACAATTTTTTTTATTTAAAGTTATTTGGTGCTGTCTTAGATGATTTTTAGTAGGTATAAACAGCGCCCTTCGCGCCCTTCGCGTCCAATTCAATAATGCGTTCAGGGTGCTGTAGGGTCTGCCTAGATTCTGTAGTGCGTCGGGAATGTTCGCGGAGGCAAGGGTTGACTGTTTTTACGCAACACTCCGCAAGCGATGTACTTCTCTGGTGCGCAGAGTGCGGGCCAGCTCCAACAGTATCCTCGCAATGATCGCGGACAGGTTTCACTGACCCTACATGAACCGTTGTGGTGGTTTGCATGCCCCTTACCACAAATAAATTTTTAATGTGTGTTCTAACAACTAGATTATAAGAATGTATATGTATACCACTAACAAATATGAATCTAAGACATTCGAAATAAATGAATTTGAATTTGAATAAACACTTTAGCCACTAATCTCAGGAACTAATAATAAAGTCTACTTATGGCCTGTTGTTTGATTGGTAGTTAAACTAACTAATGGTCAAAAAACGTTACTAATGGTTCTAAAGGAAATGTGTCAAATTTTCCATTCCTTTTTCGAATTTTGACCATTAGTTAGTTTAACTACCGATCAAACAACAGGCAATTAGTCGTGGCCCTTTTTGCTTTTAAGTTCGTTTCACTTCGTTATATTATGTGCTTTCATTTAAGGTTTTTTTAATCACATGTACCCGGGGGAAGGAGGACAGACAATTGTAGAAAATTACAGTTTTATAGTATAAAACCTGTGCTTTACATGTATGGGAGGAAGCCGAAAAAAACATTTTTTTTAATATTAGATTTTACAACTTTTTCGGCGTACCTACTATTTTAAATGTATGCCAAATTACAGCTTTGTATTAAAGTCAAGGACTTTAATTGTTAAGCCACCATGGAACCCTGTCATAATGACAGCGTCAAACCACATGACAGAAATTACGCTTAAATGAATTGATTAACATTATGCGACAGGGTTCCATAGTGGCATAAAAATTAAAGTCCTTGACTGTACCAAGAGTCTCTGAGTTTGACCGCGGACAGACGGACAAATGACAGGGCGAAAATGTAAGGGTTCCTTGTTGACTACGGAACCCTAAAAAGTAAAGTGATTATTAAATTAACAATGTATTATAGTAATTACAAAAGTATAGAAAATTTGTCCTCATTTTGGCGTCTGTCGCAGAAACAGCAATTTATATAAAGAGCTATAACTCCCAAGGAACAGTAATAAAATAAATCGACGGAACAAGTAAGACGCATTATAATCCCCCGAGCCAGAGTTTCAAACTTTTTAATTGATATTTTCATAAAGTTCCCTTTGATCATTGCCTTTGGCATTAAGATTTTTTTTACTTTACTTTAAAAGATGAGCTAGTGTAATGCTTTGAATTGAGGAGTTTGAGATGTCTTGGTGATTGTTATACATATACCATCATTTTACGATTCATAATGATTGGAAAAAAGGTGATCCAATGGTATAATAACATGGTTGTCCTAAGGCATCGTTTGTCCGAATTATCATTGTCCTAAATTGGTTTTCATGTGAGCGAGACCACTTTCTAAGTTCTCCAAAATACCTGTTATTAGGCTTGGTTAAGGTTGTATTATAAGCAACACTAAAATGTTATAAAATTCAGCCGGAAACTGCTTTATGATAAATGAAAATTCGGACACACGATGCATTAGGACAAATGACGATTAGGGATTCCATAGGGGAACCTAATAAGTTTGCTAATGGAAGTAAATTTAATTATTTTCTAGCCATTTCCCGCCACTCCGTCCGCGAAGAACTCGTTTATCGCTATCCCCTCGGATATCTTTCCTGCGGCGGTGGAGGGTGGTTTAAGTAAGCTATTGGTGTGATAACTAGGTTCCTTTCACGCAGGTTTCTAGCCTTTCCAGTTTTCAGAAGAAACGAGGTGAGGCTGATAGGTCTGTAGGACTTGGGGTCTGCGGGGCTAGACAAGTTGCCATCGAATACGAACGCTAGCGTTAGGTGATCACCTGTGATGACATTGACTCAGCCGACGTTTATATTGTGATAGTGCTCGTTTTGAATTCGACCTGTCAAGATAGTACTGCGTATCAACACGAGCACTATCACAATATAAACGTCGGTATCCAAGGGCGGTAACTATGCGGAGAAACTGTCAACTGAGTCAATGTCATCACAGGTGATCACCTAACGCTAGCGTTCTTATTCGATGGCAACTTGTCTAGCCCCACTGATTAGTTACCATTCTCTGTCTTGGGTATGTTTAGAATAGAATAGAATCAATGATATAATATAAAAAGAGGTGGATATGTTACCTATACGGTATTCCGCGTGTAAAAATGGCCTGGCTTACGCACACATAATCAGTAAATACTATTGCAATTACACAATAATTCATAAATGACAAGTGAAAGCCGGATGGTAAGCTAATTTCGGAGAGCGAAACAAAAAGAGTGTATGTTGCTCTGCAGACTAGTTCACGGTTCCGTTGACGGCGCAAGACTAAGTAAAGGTGTACCAATTGGCTTGGTTTTAGGGTGCCACTATCGAAGTGCGTATAACATATCTATGTCTTTTTACTATATTATATCATTGAATAGAATAGAAAACATTTGTTTATTACTTTAAACCTCCCTCCACCGCCGGAGGATAGATATCCGAGATACATTATCATTCGCGGAAATTTCGTTTGATAGAAAGCTCTTTTCTGCTGAACCCGTGTTGAGAAAATAGATTTCTATAAAAGGAAAATTCTGCGAATTGATACGTTCTTTGAACCGAGTGCCGGAGAAATAAGGGACACCCCCACCAATACCCCAGAGAACCGACATGCCTACAGTCAAGGAAATCAACAGACTCAGCGCTTCATGCTGTGGTCTCCAGACTTGAAGCCATCAAGAACAAAGCAATGTCTAGGTGTCATCATTGACATAGAGTGAGCCTTCGATAAGACGAACTTCAATAGCGGTTTTTTAAATAAAGCATCGATGAAATTTAATTGATCATCCCATAAACTAACCCTACCACTAGTTTATTTCCAAAATAAAAAGGTAAGTTCCCGTCACAGCTATCTCGTTACCGATTACTTTTAAAATCCGGTGACAAATCGGGGCTATAATAGCCCAAAGGGATCCAAGTTCCCGAGGCACTTAGTTAATCCGGGCTGGCGCTACTTTAAATATTCATCCATTATCGAGATGATTATCCGGCTTCAGCCTTTCTTTTTCAACCGGTAATTAAAGACCGTTTTAGGTTGTTTAAGAGGTGGTAATCAGACCGTCATTTGTTTGGGTGATACGGATCTGAACCCCTTTTATTAACCAACGAGGTGTGAAGTAGGTTTATTTTGCGATGGCAAATTGTGCTGCCTGAAAAATTTCGTGTTTGCTTACGTAATAGGGATGTTGAATTAACTGCTCGCCACGAAATAAAACGCCCCGAAGAGACAAAAATATCAAGACTTCTGTGACTTTAGCCAAGATCCTTTGCGAGAACGTTATCGTTATATGGATTGGCGAAAGCTGCGTATCTGCGTAACTGTCTCCTCGAGTGCTTATGTCAATTGCACACAACATGTCAGTTTCTGAAAACAAAAATATAACTTTATGTTTCTTATCTAGCCTCTTTGGAACCTTAGGGTTCCAGAGAGGCTTAACGCTAACGAAAACCATTTTCGAAAACTGTCATATGACCGCCCGGTAGCTTACGCTAATTCTATTTATTCGTTAACGATAATGTTCCCTGCATGCATCTTGTCTTGGGCCTCGGGTCGTATATCTTAATTTTTACTATTCTTAATCATTCCCAATTTAAAATGTATGTGTCATAATCATTCGGCATTATGAAAAATGGCAAAATGTTCTCGGCGTAAAAACATCAGGATTATTAATGACAACATTTTGTACTCAACTGACGTAAAGCCGAAGCAATTTGCAATTCACCTACAGTTTTTTAAAACATCAGCTAATTGTTTAGCTAAATGATTGCCAGGTGTCCTAATTAACATGTAAACTAGATCCTCTGTGGAGTTTTTGGCACAGAACGTGTTAACACATTTAAAACACGGGGTACTTGCTGGGCCCGTTTTATCGCGAATTATTTAAACAATTGCAGTAGATACAAAGGTCAGGCCGGATTCCGGAGCTACGAAGAGAGAAAGATGTTTTTTTTAATGTGTTTATGGCTTATTTTTGTTATTTAAGTTGTAGGTTTAAAATATTACCTTACTATTTTCTTACAGGCCAGCAACCCATCTGCGATGTCTCTCATTCAGTTCGATAAAAAGGTAATAAAGCTTTAATTAAAATACTACAAAACTATAATTGTTAATGTTATCTAACTTTATTTATTTTGCTGAAATACTAACTCTATTATTTATTTCCTATTTATATTTCACAAGGTATGGAGAATTCGATGTCTTTTTGTAAAATAAAAACATTAAATAAATGTCGAAATCAAATAACAATATTCAATTACTGCGCCGACTTATTTTTTTTATTGTACAGCTAACTTAGTAACGAACATCCGTAGAACAAGAAATTGTAATAAAATTATTAAACCAATTCAAAGAAAAGAGCCACGGACCAACGATACACACAACAAAAAAGGACATGTCATGGTGTAGCATACGGTTTTCGTCAAGGACGTCACATTTATGGTCTCCTCAATGAATATTCTAGTAGCAAAGAAAATGACTGTCGGAAAATATGACTGTCATTTTGGGATACTTTCGCGATTATAACCAACACGACACGAAACTGATGTAACTAAGTAATTTATTTAGTAACAGTACGAAACGTTCTGCTTCTGGTGTTGCTTCGTTCCTATTTTTATTTTACGTGGTAGCGCCAGTAAATTATTTACACTCAGTATATATAAGGGGTTATTTATGGTATACAAAAACAAATACTTCTTTGTGTTGGACCCTTATTTCCAATATTTTCATTAGATCGTCACAGCAATTATCGACAGTACATATTATATTTAAGAAATAAAAGTCGTCAAAAGTAAAAGGAAACTGAAAATAAATTAGTCCATAAACCCATTTGGTAAGGTACCCTTAAAATTCGCACTTATCCGCAAATCGAATAATATTTCAACATATTGGCGGTTATATTAATATTTTAATACTTCTATCTCAAATCGTAGGCGAACTAAAAAAATTGCAGCTGTGCCTTTGAGCGAGTCTATATTTGCTAGGAGACAGCATAATGTACAATCCGCCTATATCTACAATAATGTTAATGGGATATTAAATATATTCGTCCTACAACCCTATGACTGTAAAGAAGCCCTAGGAAATGAACTTAACAATAATACCGAAGCTCTGCTACAGTATTAGATGATTACTGCGTACTTAAGACTAAATAAGTGATGTCACTGATAATCATAATGTATATGATAATTATAATAAACCTTCGCATTGTGGATCTTAACACTTCCATACACACAGAAACACACACACACACACGCGCGCGCGCGCACGCACACACATACACACACACACACACACACACACATTTTATTATAATTAGTAATTTAAGTTAAGTTAATTAAGAAACAATAAGCCAATTGTTTTGTCATTCAAGGCCTTTAATGAATTTGGGTAAAACCCCCTCTGCTATTGGAAGAGCGGGATCTCCTGACACAAGTGTGAATATGCTTAAAAGGAGATTCCAACCTTATGTACTGTGCCAACCATGTTTAAACCAATAAACTATTTTCATTTTTCATTTTCATTTTCATATTTTAAATCGGTAAATGTAACGTGAAAAATAATCACCCTAAAAAGTCTCACCCCTTAACCTTAAACAATTTATCTCCAGTTCTCCGCAATACACCAACAAAGTGAATTGCTTCAAATTCAGACGATATATTACCTACATATACAGGTTGTTCTAAAAACAGACGTAGAAAGTATCGTGACAAGGCTTGATCCAGACCCGATCATTAATCTTGCGCCGCGAGCATTGCTAATGTTTTAACGTGCGCAGGCCCATAATCAAATTGTCGTTACATCAGCCTGACCTAGACGTGACTGATGGTTATTGAAATGTTTTTGTCTTAGTATTCATTTCATATTGACCTTGACCTTTTAGTTCAAGGGGATATAAAGGTAAAGGTTAAAACCTGGCAAGAGCATCTAGGACCATGTTTAGTGTAGGGTTTCGACGCCGTTACTACAAAAACTAAAACTATTTCGAAAAACAATAAGTATAAAGGATTTTTTTATTTAAAGTCATTTGGTGCTGTTTTAGATAATGTATAAACACTTTAGTCCTCTTTATCTGAGAACGCAATCACGCCTACATGATCGTGATAGTTTTCCTTTAAAATTCGTTATAATAAGATATTTTGCTTTCATTCCAGTTATTTTTTTTTACCTTGTATCTAATTTTACCATTGCTTTACAATAAAAAAACAACATTTTATTTTACAGCTTTATGGGCGTAATTTTAATGTAAAACTATACCAAATGACAGCTTTGCAGTACCAAAAATCTCTGAGTTAAACCGCGGACTGACGGACAGACGGACATGTCGAAACTATAAGGGTTCCTTGTTAACTACGGAACCCTAAACAGGGGCGTTGTACCACGTATGACTACAAAAATAAACGTTTTCTGTTTAAGTGCCACGTGTTTTCTTTGTATAACTAATTTTTCATTCGTTAACAATGACGAACAATAAATCGACGATCCTTATTTGTTCCGTCAGATCATTATTATTAACATTAAATTTCATTCTTTCATTTCATTTCATTTTTTTCATTATTTTTTTTCATTTCTGTGCATGTGTTATTGATGTAGTCGACTAAGCAGCTCAGCTTCAACAAACTTTAGTTTGCTAGTTAATATTTCATCGACGAACTAAAATGTGAGTATAGATAAATAATATTTGCCTCGTGTGGTTGCCGAGTTAGAATAGTGCCACTCCATGTCTTCCCGTGGATGTCGTAAGAGACGACTAAGGGAATAAAGGCTTGTAGTACTGTTAGGCGATGGGCTTGCAACCTGTCACTAATACGCTGGTAAACATCTTAGCCTAATTGTGCAAATTGTGGTTTTAGAATTATCAACAAGTTTTTAGAGATGTTTGTAATTCTGTAGCTCTGCCTACCCCACTCTGGGAACGAAGGCGTGAGATTATGTATGTATGTATGTAGATAATAATGCACCGGATTGTCCGTTTCAAAAGCAAGATCCATATTTGGATGTCATAATTTTAGAGCGACGCTATGGAAAAAATATAGGCAGCGATGCTGGTAACGTCTTGGTAACGGTATCCTATCGCAAACACTAAAAACGTTTGCCAGCTGTTTCATTTGCCATAATTTTCATTTCCCATAATTTTCATTGTATTCTGAACCCAATAACTTTTCAAAATGTTTAATGAGATATACTTACAGAATCTGTAGGTTAGGTTAGTTTTATTTTATAACAATTCAGGAAAATTAAACGGTTTCAGAGAAAAAATACTTTCGGACAAATGAAAATTATGGCAAATGAAACAACTGGCAAACGTTTTTTTAGTGTTTCAGATGGGTAACCCTCGGTAACGCACTAGGGGGCGGTTTTTGACTTTCGAGCCCTCGAAAGTCAAAAATCGGCCCCCAGATCTGCGAATTCTAAATCGGTGAGTTTAAATTGACCCGTAGTTAATAATTTTTCATGGACACTAAATTGCCAATTTGTTTTAAGGAAACCACAACAACTAGTACGAATTTGTTGCAATTTTTTTATGCTGCTTCATAATCAAAAAGGGTTTTAAGTCACAACTTTTTAATAGCCAAATTAAGCGTTAACATTCCTCCACTCTTTCCTACTTCACGGTTCGGGTCATTCCTAAGCAAACATTTGTATGTCGGCGTGTGTTAATTTAAAACAGCGACATGAGCCTGATGGGGCCTGATAAAAGGGTGGCTTACGGGAATAAACCTTGAGTGCGAAGTGTTGCCAGCCTGTAGTTAATTCGGAGAATTTACGAGTGCCGTTTAAGACCGAAGTCATACTAGAACCCCTTATAAACTGGTTCTTTGTACGGCTAGCACAAGTTGTATTTTCTCGCTTGTCGCTCAGTGCGTCTCTACCGTTACAGACTAGATAGAAAGGGAGATACGAGCGACAAAAAAATCGCAGACAATTTATGCTAGCACTCCTGGGCGCGTATTATGGTCGCCTTTATCGCGGCGGATAAAGCATCCGTCACTCTCGCACTTAGATACTGGTCAGAAAGTGACAGATTATTTATCCACATCGACAAATACGACCTTAATAGACTCGGTATGTGTGGTCTAGGGAATTTAAAAGTTACCGTTTTTAAAGTTAGTTTAATGATATAAAGGACAGAAGGGTAAAAGGTTTATCAGCGCTACTTACGAGCACCTGCAGAGAAATTTGCTGTTCTAAGCCCTAATTAGGAACTTAAAACTCGCTTTTGTTGAATTATTTTTCATCAAAGACTTTTTTGTATAGAGTCGATGTAAATTTTGTATACTTTTTAAAATGAAAGTCCCTTTAGAATTTGGTTTATTAAATTATATAAGTTACTAGAGAACGCCCGTAACTTCGTACGCGTGGAATTAGTTTTTCGCTAGTCCCTCTATTTCGTCCAATTGGTAGTTATATTTTGGAAAGTAGTTAAGTAGTTAAGATCGGTCTGAGTGGAGAGCCTTAGGGGAGGCCTATGTCCAGCAGTGGACGTCTTTCGGCTGACATGATGATGATGAGTTAACCTCGTAAGGCCCACCATACTACAAACAGCCAGTTTTTTGTCAGTGGGACTTTGAATCTACCGTCAAGGCAATAAAGTTCACTTACGTTTGTTCGATAATGCCATTTTCAGTTAATGAACATAGGAAAATAAACCTTATTCTTTTTGCAACACAGTTCAAATTAAATTGCCTTGATTATGTACAGCCTATTGCACATTGGGCCTTACGAGGTTAAGTACACCCGTAGGGTACACAAGGAATACTCTCTCTAAATTTCATGTCCTTAGGTCTATCGGCTTTGGCTGTGCGTTGATCGATCCATCAGATTTTCATGTGGCCCTGCTAGATCAAAACAGCATCAACTCAAAATCCTTGCTAGTTTTTTTTCAAGTTCATATAAGTTGTATTAAAGTTGATTTTAAAATACAGTTGTATTTTGAGTTACTACTGTTTTGATCTAGCTGTGCCATGTATGCGTTACTAGAATTTTGTTTCCCGTTATTTGTCATTTTCTTCAATTGGCGCAGTTTTTTGAAAAAAAAAACGCACACAGAGGTCACGTAAGGAATATTACCACCAAATTTCAAGTTCCCAGGTCCAGTGGTTGGACTCTGACAGTCAGTCCGTCCGTCACGGAAAAGATTAACAATAGCGGCCTTTACACGGCACAGTTTGGGCCCCGGGAAACGCCACGCGCCATTCCACGCGCCAGTCCGAACCGTACGTTTTTTACTATTTTACTATTACAGTTGCATTTACACGTGTTCGGAGCGAATATTGGAATGGCGCGTGGCGTTTCCCGCAGTCCGAACTTTACGTGTGCAGTCCGCTATTGAATAGATGTGGACTTTTGTAAATGAATAAAACCAACGTCAAGTTATGCCTCATATCGTTTATATTGCCGCTTGGTTTAATGATTTTAACAGTAAAATTATAAAAAGTTAGCCTTCTGTAGGTACCCTTTGGCACGTCACTACTATATTAAACCAAATATTTTGGTTATTATAAGGTATATTTGTGAACTTGACATAAATCTGGGACCATGAGTCCTATTATCTCCTTCTTTGAGGCTTTGAGCCAAATTTAACCAAAATTGGTTCAACGGTTTAACTATGAAAGCGTAACAAATATTCAGACAGACTCTTATTACATTTTTTATATTAGTACAAATACTTACTGGGGCCCGTTTGTCAAAACTTACTAGATTAAAAATATTAGTAAATTTCAATGCAATTTTCTACAAGTCTATTAGAGAAACGTATCGCATATACTACAAATTCGAGAAACAGGCCCCTGCACTGAATTATTAGGGTAAATAAATGCAATAAAGCACATTTTCTCTCGAAAGATTGTTTCTTTTTTCGTCCGCCGTCTGCCGCCTCCAGGAGAAATTCTGAAATAGAAAACTTTTATTCCGTTTACACGGTTCTTTAATTCAACTGTTATGTTCGGTAATTGTCTTTAACAACTCGCCTCTCAATTCGTTAACATTTTACTAACCGGCCAGGTTAAGTTGGTCCGTCAAACGTATTCATTGCATTTAAGTACTTGTATTTCGACTTAGGTCGCAGCTGGGCCAAAGTAATTAAGTATAGTCTGTGAACACTATGGTGCTTCGGGTTTATAGGTACTTCAAAACCCAAAGCACCTTCCAAACGCTATGGAACTGTATTTAAAAAGAATTTAAAATATACCTACTTGTTTAACCTTTTGACCGCCACGCTAAGAATGAAGTGGCATGCTCTGTACGCCACGGAACGCCTCTACTAGATAAAAACCGGGCAAGAGCATGTCTGACCATGCTCAGTGTAGGGTTCCGAAGCCGTTAATACACAAAAACTATCTCAAAAAACCACAAGTATGAAGTAATTCTCTATTTAAAGTTATTTGGTGCTGTCTTAGGTCATTTCAAATTCTACTTAAGATACTTTTCAGATTTTTTGTATTTGTAGTTTTGGCTGTAGGGATGGGGGGGGGGGGGGCTGGCACTTGACTCTAACAAAAATTAGCGCTTTAAAGCTAAATATTTCATAAACGGATCCCTCAATCGAAATATTTTTTATACAAACCCGTAATATTTTTGAAAGACCTATGCAACGACACCCCACACTATGGGGTAGACAAGAAAAAAAAAACATCCCCACGTTACGTGTAGGGACCTTCGGCCGCGTACGAAACCGCAAGTTCGTAACCAGTTACGATAAAAGAATTTTTATTATTTGTACGAAACTAGTTACGATCGAAGAATTAATCTTCCTTGTTGGAAACCTGTTACGATCGCAAAACTCTAGGTAGGTTAGGTTCGTTAGTTATCTTCAGATGCCCGAAGGGCTCACAGACCAGAAATAGGAGCCCCGCAGCGCGGGGCTCCGTCGAAACTGCTGAATTACGAAAAAAAAAACGCAATTTGTTTCGTACACAGAGTAAAAAACCATCGATCGCAACTGGTTTCGTACAACGAATAAAAATTCTTCTATCGTAACTGGTTACGAACTTGCGGTTTCGTACGCGGCCGAAGGGGTGTAGGGTAGATACACTAAAAAAAAAACAAGATTTTCATTTTTTAGAACAGCTTTCTAGTACTCAAAGTCTCTGAGCTAGGCTGCGGACGGACAGACGGACGGACGGACATAGCGAAACTTAAGGGTTCGTAGTTTGATTACGGAACCCTAAAAAGGAACTTTAAATTCCGTCGTAGAAGGTTTCATTTCGAGTTGAATGTTGGTCATGTATTATATGACTATGGCGTGTGATCCTTGTCATTGGCTGTCACGACGTGATGACTGTGGCGGTCTTCTTTTTGTATAATTAATTGTTCTACCCGTGAACGCGATAACTTGTTAAATAATAATGAAGCAATTTGCACCTCGTGCAATCTATTCTGATAGTTTGCTTGCTGTGCAAAGCTGACAAGTTGATTATTTATAAACATGCAATATGCTATGCAAATTACATTCATAATAACTTCATAGCTACGAAGCGAAGTCTCTTTGAATCTTGAACTTGTGTCATCTGAGGGCCCTGCCAAGATGCATTGCGCTAACTATCGTTTCTATTCGTTTCGTTTTTAAACCAATCGCGTCACTGGTAGATCACGTGACTTTTCGTATCACGTCATCTACCAGTGACGCGATTGGTTTAAAAACGAATCGAATAGAAACGCTAGTTAGCGCAATGCATCTTGGCAGGGCCCTCTGTTGCCGACGGTGACATCAGTAGTACGACATTCAGCTGTCGGCCAGAGCCGACTGTGGCTTTCATAAATTCAAACATAACTATGTATATTGGAATATAACACATAAAATATAACTATAAATTTTATGAAAATAGTAATGGTAATGGTAAATATTTTCAGTCAAAGTACTTTTTCCGTTTATTGACTTTTCTTCTTGTGTCACTTGTATTAAAACATTTTGAAGAACGAAATTTTTTCTGAATTTAGAATTTAGAATTCATAAATTTAGGACAATTTCCTGAATTTATGAATTCTTAATGAGAACCTACATCATTTTTGAACTTAATTTGATTGTCATTATTGCTTACAATACGGCCACTTTTACCTTCCTGTAACCTGTAATTTTTTCCACTTTTATCAAAAAAACCTTCATTTTAGATAACATGGAAAATAAACCATTTACAGTCTTAATACTTATAAAGATAAAACAAAATTTGCCGTAATTGAGTAAAAAAAGATAACAACAGGTACTGGGAATCTCGCGAAACTCTTAAAGTTACATCTTTATGGGGCCTCTTACTTCGCCATTAAGGCCCTAAGATCAGTTAAGCCTGCATAATCCCGAAACATTAAATTTAGGGCTATATCGCCATTCAACTTAATCTTTTTGGAAACTGCTCCTAAATTTATGTGAAATAAACCTGACTCTTGAAACAAGAAAGAATTTTGTGATGGCAATTTTTCTGTCTTTAAGTATTTTCATTTAATTTAACTTATCCTTTCAAATGATTAATTTAAAAGTTTGTGACGATATTTGGGTGTAAGTCTTTCAATTATGCATTAAGCAGTTGAACTTATTTGATGAAATTTGGGATACAGGTCAATTGTCCATTTTTGGGTTGAAACTTTAATTCCAAATTATCAAATAGTTTCAATGAGAAAAACTATGCAAACAAAGTCGCGGGTAGGGAATGCAATTTAATCGGTTATTAACCGATTTTATATGAAAATAACGATTAAATCCGGTTAAAACCGGTTATTTGCATTCCCTAGTCGCGGGGTTAGGTCATAGTCATGAAGTCGTAAATAGGTATTAGTTTTAATTAAGTTCAAACTATGTACGGTCAGCGTCATAAATATATATACGTTAACAAGGTTCCAGAAATATATATACACCCTTATTCCTACGCAACAGAGTCGTGTTTACATATTTTTGCAAGTTTTACTGTGTCTATATATTTGATGCTGACTGTACATATAATTTTTTAGTACTTGATGAAGAAGGATGGATTGAAATAACATTCCCATGATATTTTTATATTTATTATTTAACATAACTGGCTCGATCACTTCAGTCTTGCGTTCGAAAGGCGTCCATATTGGCTCAGATAAAATTGGTCTTTTGATTTTTTATCCAAATAATGATTTGTGTCTATACTCATCATTTCTTCGAAAAAAATTGCTTATACTTTTTTGTTCATTCTTTTTAAGTCATAATCATCGCAACTCATAATGCATTTTTTTAAGAAACTGTTACTTTTTGAGGATTGTTATAAATCTAAACTAACCTAACCTAATTTTATCAAAACGTAAGATATTTAAGAAATTCTGGAAAGTTTACGGTTCCATGAATATTGGCGTTATAAGTTCAGACGAGTATAAGTTCCGATCATTAGTATTAAAAAATATTATGAAGAGTATGAAGAGTGATCATTATGATGTAAAATGGTATGAGAACAAATTTCGGAGTTCCAATAATCGGAGTTGCAATTTTATATGGAGTTCGGCGCACCCATTCGAAAGCGTTGAAGCGTTGAATAGACAAGCTAACTGACGTCAATCTCACTCAAGCACAGTCTGCTTTGACAACTGTGTTAAACTATCGACGTTTAAACTCTACATTAAAATTCCGCAACCCTGAAATGGCTAACTAAAAGTTATGCTAATGTATTCACTGCCGGCAACGCATATAAGCGTAAAAAATCCTGATTTTCACCCAGTGCTTTGCTTATTTTCGATTTACAAAAATGATGCGGCTCATTCAGACATAGTGACCCAATTCAGAAATTTTAAATTTCGAGTTAGGTCGCTATGATAATAAATTTATGACTTGAAGTTTGAAAGCTGAAATTTTGAATTAGGTCACTATTGTTCTGAAGGTGCGAATAACAGATTCATTGTGCCAACGTTATCGTTATCACTAAAATATAGGATTCAAGTAAGCTGCCGGACATAATGGGGTAAATTTCGGATCTTGGCCTCTATTCGACACGGTAAAAACCATACCGTTTTAGACCTCTCATCGTTTTGATAGCTCTTAAATACACTTGACATTAATGGCGGCCAAGTCACAAACAATACCATAACAGGTCAAACACGATTTCGATTTTAAAGCATAGAATAGAGTCGTCGCCGTCGGCGCCTCTATTCTATTCTCTTTCACTTTAAATATCTGTAAACCTTAATTCATAAAACTCCTGAATAAGTTTACTTTTATTTATTTGGTTATGGTTAACAGCCTAGGTAAATATTTATAATACTCTAGCGACCCACCCTCGCTTCGTTCCGGTTTACGTGATTTTTCTGTATCACCCGTATATTAAACCTGAATTTATTATTTATACAAACGTTCCTCTTAAATCTTTATTGATGAAAACGGCCTTAAAATCCGTTGCGTAGTTTGAAAGATGTAATTAATTCAAAAAACATGAAAGATTTTAATGATATTTTTGCATACTTTTACTAATTCATGGATCCTTGGTTCGGTACTGCTTAAAGCTAAACGCATGTCGACATCCAAACGATTTCGGTGTTTGTGCCGAGAACCCCTGCTCGCATAGATATGTTGTCGAACAGTGTTACGCACTCGGGTAATGTTTTGTCGACTCTTGTCACTTATTTCTTGGCAGGGCTCGCGGACCACTTGAGATGCTTCCAAGGACCACTAGTGGTCCGCGGACCACCGGTTAAGAACCACTGATGTAGACAAAACACTGATCCGAAATGGCCTCATTTTCAGTTTTCGAAAACCGTTTACGTTAGCGTTATGCTTCGCCCGAAGCAAAGAAGCAGCATCGAATGTTTTAATAATTATGTTTATATTGTGTTTGTAATTTTTATTAGTTGCCAAATACAAACTAAACATTACAAACTGTATAATCCCCATCAAGTTCTAATTTACTACACCATTTTGTCGCAACTACCCCCCATTATGCAGACTTTATTGCCGAAGTTCCAGAAGTTTCTGCAAAATATTCGTGGCGAGTGCACGCCCCATGATATTACGTCACCAGTGCCAGCGGAGTAGGGTTTTCAAACCCAAAATAAAAATTGACATAATGAAGAAACTTGAAAATGATCTGGTTTTTGGTAAAATATTTTATTTACAGTCAACAATGATATACTATAAAAAGAGGTAGATATGTTACCTATACGTTTCGTGTGTAAAAATGGCCCGGCTTACGCACAAATAATCAGTAAATATTGCAATTACACACTAATTCATAAATTACAAGTGAAAGCAGGATGGTATGCTAATTTCCGGGAGCGAAACAGAGACGAGTGTATGTTGTTCTGCAAACTAGTTCACGGTTCCGTTGACGGCGCAAGACTAAGTAAAGGTGTACCAATTGACTTGGTTTTAGGGTGCCACTATCGAAGTGCGTATAACATAATTATCTAGGTACCTCTTTTTAGTATATTATATCATTGACAGTCAACTACAAAGAGATGAATCCACTTCTACTCCTTATTTCATTGTTATAAGATACAAAAGTGAACTAAATGTATTTATTCCAAATTGACTTAGCCCAAACTAAGATCTGGGATTGTAGGGACTTTGGGTTAGTTTCAACTAGGGAATGCAATTTAACCGGTTATAAGACGTTTTTTTAATGAAAATAACCGGTTAAAACCGGTTATAACCGGTTAAAAACCGGTTATTTGAATTCCCTGGTTCAACTCATCTCGCTCATCTTAGATTACTATCTGTGAGATATTTAAAAAGTTTTTCTTAAATGCTCTTATAATTATATGTTCTTAAATGTAACGTAAGATTTTTGTAAAGAAAAAATAAATAAATTAGTAGATACGTTTTTACATGACCTGTTACAGAGATCGACCTAGATTGTAACAGGTGACAAAACCGTAATTCCTGGCACCTTTTTCTTATATCCTGACAAAGGACCCTAATTTCAGAAATTTAAAAAAGCCTGACATCTAGTAACCCTATGCAGAATCAACACTACTGTTCACCAAAACCACAATCAAAAGGCATACGTAAAGGTTCTTAATGCAATGATGTAAGATTTATTATCGCTTAGTCCACAAGCCATATTTTCGCCGCTCATCTGTAAATACACCTAACTACCGCCAACTACCGCTAACTACTATTAACTACTTCAAATTGGTATCGTCAAAGGATCTCGCAATCCGTAATGGAAACGGTTCAGTAAATAACTCCTAGTTTGCTTATTTCCGTAGTTATTTTCAACTTTTTATTTTAAATCTGTTCTCCCGTTCGCAGTTCGAGGAAACTAAGCACAGCGCTCCCATTATTTAGGTACAGTTGTTTTATCTCATGAAAGCGGGTGGGCCATTCTTGTAGTTGTAACGTATATAGACACGCACACTACGGCTACGCTTAGCGACGACAGCTACGCACTCAGAGATAACGTGCACGTACATCTACACACACAAGTATGGCGTATCCGCTTTCGTGAGATAAAGGGTCATACACACGTGCAAAAACAAAAGTTGTCTCTCCTGTGGTCAATAATTAAAGGCTTGTATGCATATCAGTTATGTTTTTATTTGATAGGACTAAAGTAGACATGACGCCGTTTATGCGGATGTGGGTTCAGCCAGCAAATTAGGCCTTCAAAACGTTAACTTCTGGGTTCCACAGGAAAGACGGCCACCTAAATCTGTGTATGACCCTAAAACAATCAATGATAAGAACGGATTTACCTTGATTAACTTTTTAACGATTTCGTTTCGCCTCTTTGTTTAAAAGCAGGAGTGACAGAACTCCAACAAAGTTAGTGCCGTTGTCATTTTGATTTTCCATTTCACTTTTTTTTTATTAATGGAAAGAAAGACAGTTAATTGATCATTTAATTATGGCCGCAATTATTATTTTTACTTTATGAAATAGGAACTCTTTAATATTACTAGTCAATAAAGTAGGTTTTTTATTTAGTTTATATCAAAAGATTATTTGTCTTACCGCTGACACTTGTGATTTACTTACTTCAACATTGTTTTAAGCCGTGATACGACAATGTATGGCGGCGGAGAGCTTATTAGGCAGTTTTAATTACTTAAGCATTTGCTGCTTAATTGAAATCCCTTTAGTCAGTCTTATACATTATGCATTGCCAAATTAAAGACAGCAAAATTATACCGTGGCAATGAAATTATTTATGAAAAGATGATGGTGTAATTTTTTTGAACGAAAACATTTTATGTCCTGCATCTTTGGTCATATGACTAGGGTTTATTTACCCTTGTTTTGTTGGCACTCATTTCATACAACGCTCGCAGAATTTTCGTTTCCCCGCAAGGTTTGCCACAAGGACCGGTCCAGCGCTGCTTGCACCCATTGGTTTCCCACAACCATAGTCATATCATCCACGTGCCTGGTTGATGGTCTACCCACGCTGCGTCGTCTGGTGCGCGGACGCCACTCGAGAATTCTTCCATTCCATCGGTCGCCGGTTCTGCAAGCAATATAGTCTGCCCACTGCTACTAAGTCTAGCGACAGATGTACACAAACTAACAAAATGATACAGTTACGTTTGGGGTGTTCAGAGTGTCGCCTCCTAGTGTGGGTGGAAGGTAGGAAACCGCGAGGACGTAAAAACCCGAACGGAATACTACCAACTACCACGGCACACCCCGGGCAACATTGTTGGTAGAGACTTGACGGAGTCCTCTGTGCCCTCTCTGTACCAGCAATGGCTGAGATCTCTCGGCTCCATCGGGTTTGTAGGCGACCCGATGGACTATCCAGCCTACCTGCGGTAGTCCTCCGCAGTTGAGCGCCGTATGCGAGGATGCAGGAGTCCTGGGGGGTTGAGTCGAACGGAGTCGGGATAGCACTACCGGGAGACAACACGCCCTCTTTGGTCCGAATTTCTGGCAAAACGGTAGCCTTGCAGCCAGCCACTGCAAGGTAATGGACACGCGTCCGTACGGTCGAGGTGGGTACGGTTTCGCAGGCGAGATGTGTGGGGGCCCACTGGGTGGGCGGGGTGTCGGCCATGCTGACGGGGCAAGGGCGTGTGGAACACCTGGGGAGACCCGGATCGGTCAACCCAGCCACACTGTCTGCAGCTCCCGATGTCGCGCATGACACCCAACTCTGCACATCTATATCTCACGAGTACTCCTGATGATCTATTGTAGACATCCCCGGTGCGGGCTCCGTGGAGGGTGGGAAACTCGTGAGATGAAGAACAAACAACGGACTATGGACAATTTACGATCCGAAACCCCGAGAGTGCCGGAGGGGAAACCCAAAGGCGCTCAAGAAGAGAGCGGTGCTCCTACGGGCGTGCCAGCCTCTCCCAACAAAACAGGTGCGGGTAGTAGTGGCCAAGGGCTACACCACACACAAACACCACACAAAGGTGGCGGCAGGGCGCAAGCCCCGCCAGCTAACCTTACACACCAAACACAGCGGAAGGGAAGTGGCACGAAAGTGACGCTACCTTCTTTCACACGTGGCTTCGAGGCATCGACATCGACCCCCAAGACCACAAGAACACACCCACGCGGGGGCGGTGCTAAGGCACCGTCACACACATACACAAAGTCTGCGAGGGGTGGGAAGTCTGCTGGGAAACCGGCGGGCTCAAAACCCCGAACGTGGACTCAACCCAGGCCACTACGCAAAGCCAGCCCGGAGATCGTCCCGCCTGCACCTGCGGAGAAATCCGCAGACGCGGGGCAGACACCGGCGCTGCTACCTACGCCTTCGACAGCTTCCCAGCTGGATGCCAGCTGGAAACTTCCCGTGTTAACCACGTGGGGAAGAAGGGAGCAAACCGCCAAGCGGGACGCCCCAGTACCCAGTGCGACCGAACTCGGGAAGAAGAAGCACAAGAACCAGAAGCAGCGCCGCAAGTACCGTAGGCTACTGGCGGAACAAGCTGCTGCTCCGGTGCCTGACCAACAACCAGGTGCTCCCGGAACGGAGACGGTGCGAGGCGCTGCCGGTGACCCCGTTCATCCGGCAACAAGCCGTGCCGCTCCCAAAGGGAAAGGAGCCGTCAACAGGGCCTCGGAGGGGAGCCCCCCGGTCGCTCGGACCACTGCTAAAAGGGCGCGCTTGGACGAGACTGTGTCTCCGAGAGGCGAACCCAAGAAGCAGAGGATCGAGCGATCGTCGGGTACCCCGCGAGTGGCGTACGCGGACGCAGCGAAGGCGGACCTGATGGTTACTGTCACATCAGCAAGCACGGGTCACCTTTCGGCTGAACTCGCTGACGAGGCCCTAAACCTCATCCAAGCCCGCGTGATGGCAGAAGCGGTCCAAAACCTGCAGAGCAGGGGCGGACCACAGTTTCAGGGAAAGCCGTTACACGTGAACGGCACCCTGAGGCTGTGGTGCGGGGACCAAGCAGCGGTGACCTGGCTGAGGGAGTGCGTAGCCGCCATCACCCTCTCCTCTGGCGATAACCTCACCGTGAAACGCCAGAGCGAAATACCGCGCAGAGTACGCTGCGGCATCCTGCTCCCGGGCGTGTACGACGATTTTGGCGTGGTGGCGCACTCGCTCCGCTACCAGAATACCTGGGTGCAGATGGACCGGTGGCTTCTGCACAGCGCTGACAGGCAAGGCAATGAGACCTTTGCCATCGTCAGCATACCGGAGACGGAGGTGCAGGCCATTCTGGATAGGGGGCGCCGGCTCACATTTTTGTGTGGGTCGGTGTACCTAAAATTCCAGGGGCCACGAGGGAAGTTCGTGGAGACTCCACCCTCGAGCACCCACGGCACAACACCTGCTACACAGCGGGAACCTGAGCCGATGGACACGGCCACGGTGACCGGCGCGGCCGACGACATTGTCGAGGTCGCGCCTGGGTCCCAATCCCCGGCGCAAGGCGCCCCCTGCTCCGAGCACGACGAGGAAGAGCTCCTCCGTGACTCGTCGGAAAGCGGGGAGGAGTGTGCCCAGGGGATAGGCAAACTGGCCATCGGCGAGGAAGGCAGCGAGGAGGGGTCAGTGGGGCTTTGCACCAATGACGGAACCCCCTTCACCCGGCTGTAACATCCTCCAAGCTAACCTCCACCACAGCGAAACCGCGACGGCTCAGGTCCGGAAGTGGCTGGAGGCCAACAACACCGCCGTAGTCCTGATCCAGGAGCCGTGGATCAGGAAGGGGGCCATATGCGGGCTCCGGAACATCGGAGGTAAGCTCATAGTACACACAGGTCCGGATAACCCACGGACCTGCATTTACACCAGTAGGAACATACATGCCGAACCCTTAACCAGTTTCTGCTCTAGAGACCTGTGTGCCATAAAGGTGCGAGGGGCGCAAGATTCCAGCCTGCCGGAGGTGGTCCTGGCTTCCATCTATATGCCAGAGGCAGAAGACCCACCGCCACACGAAATGACGAGGCTAGTGACCCACTGCGAAGAGTACAAGCTGCAACTGATTGTGGCCACGGACTCCAACGCACACCACCCCCTCTGGGGTATGAAAACCGCTAACAACAGAGGTAAGCTACTTGTAGAATACCTAATGTCAACTAACCTTAACATCCTAAATACAGGCTCTGAACCCACATTCGTAAACAGACGAAGCAAGACAATTATTGACTTGACCTTAGCAACTGAAGAAACTACACAGTACATCATGAACTGGCACGTCTCAAAGGAACTGTCGTGCTCAGACCATAGATGGATACGTTTCGACATTCAGGTAAATACACTCGCAGAAACTCCTCGGCGGAACCCACGTAGAACCAACCGCTTGCTATACGCTGAGCGGCTGGAACTTACGTTGCCGTCGGCGGCTACACTCCAAGTCGAGGGCTGCGAAGCGATAGAAAACCAGGTAACTCTCCTAACGGAGGCCATTGTGGCTAGTTATCATCATGCATGTCCTCTCTCAAACCCACCAGCCAACCGCAACAGCGAAGGAAAATGGTGGGGCCCTGAGCTGGAGAGGCTCAGGAAGAAGATGAGACGACAACTGAACAGAGCAATGAACACAGGCGCAGACCACGACTGGGAGAACTACAAAACGACCAAGTCCAGGTACAAGAAACGCCTCAGGTACAGGAGTACGAGCTCATGGCGGAACTTCTGCAACAACATAGAAGCATGTTCACAGGCCAACAGGGTAAGGAAGGTTCTCTCCAACCAGACCATGCACACCATGGGCTCCTTACGCAAGCCAGACAACACACTCACCAGCTCGTCAGAGGAGGCAGAGCGAGTCCTCGTAGAGACGCATTTCCCTGACTGTGTGATATCACAGTTGACCAGCTGGACGAGCGGAGAGGCCCCCCCTACCACGGTAGACTGGGAGCAGGCCCTCAAGGTAATCAACCCTCATAAAGTGAAATGGGCAATCAACAGCTTTGACTCCTTTAAATCACCGGGCCTAGACGAGATCTTCCCAGCCCTACTGAAGTGGGGGGGCGAGAGACTGATTCGGGCTCTCGCCGGGATCCTGACCGCTTGTCTGGCACACAGATATGTGCCTAAACGGTGGAGGGAGGTCAAGGTAATATTCATACCAAAACCAGGTAAGAGCGACTACTCGGACCCCAGATCCTACAGACCCATCAGCCTAACCTCGTTCCTACTAAAGAGCTTGGAAAGGCTATGCGACAGAAATCTACGGGAGAGCTGCCTGGTAAACGTACCAATGCACCCAAACCAACATGCCTACAGCCAAGGTAAATCAACAGACTCAGCCCTACACGCAGTAGTAAGCAAGGTAGAGGAAGCCATCAAGAACAAATCTATGTGCCTAGGCGTCTTCATAGATATTGAGGGGGCTTTTGACAAGACCAATTTCAACAGCATAACAGCCGCGCTAGTCAGGCACGGGGCGAACCCGACCCTGGTCGAGTGGATAGGTAACATGCTCAGCAAAAGGGTCATCAGACTCAATGCAAACAACAACCAACTAGCACTGGTGGCAAAGGGCTGTCCCCAGGGAGGCGTTCTCTCCCCGCTACTATGGAACATAGTTGTGAACGAGTTGATCGCCAAACTAAACGACAGTCACTACTACGCGGTAGGCTACGCGGACGACATAGCGATACTCACGAGCGGCAACGTCACCAGCACGGTCTGCGACGTCACCCGCTCAGCCCTAAGTATCGTAGAACGCTGGTGCTCAACCAACAAACTATCTGTCAACCCGAAGAAAACGGAGATGGTATTGTTCACCAACAAACGCAACTTGGGCAACTACCAACTCCCCAAGCTGTTTGGAACAGAACTCCAGCTATCAAATGAGGTAAAGTATCTAGGAGTCATACTGGACAGCAAATTGAACTGGAGCAATCACCTAAACAACAAGATAGACAAGGCAACAATCGCTTTCTGGCAGTGTCGCAGGATGGTAGGTAAAACCTGGGGACTACACCCCAAAATCATCCTATGGCTCTACACGTCAGTAATACGACCAATCATAGCCTATGGTGCGGTAGTCTGGTGGCCACGCACCAGACTCTCCACTGTGGAAGCAAAACTACAACGACTCCAGAGACTAGCCGGTATGGCAGCCACCGGATGCATGCGGACTACGCCCACAGCATCCCTGGAAGCCCTGCTCGACCTCCCGCCACTGCATCTCTTCATCCAGCAGGAAGCGGCAGCGACAGCGGTACGTCTTAGGAACTTGCACCTGTGGAGACCCGCCAGGGTACCACACACCGAAATTCTCTACGAAGCGGTCAATGAGGAGCCGCTCATAGAGGCAGCCACCGACAGAATACCAAAACAGTTCATCTTCGACAAGAAGTACAAAATACAACTGCACGAGGATCCGTGGGAAGGCCTCAACCCCAGGGAAGTAAGGATCTTCACAGATGGATCCAAGACAAAGTCGGGATCCGGAGCAGGTACTTTTTCGGAAGACCTAAACATAGATATCTCAACGCCATTAGGAGCCCACAGCACAGTTTTCCAGGCTGAATGCGTGGGCATCATCATGGCTATAACAGCGATCGAGCAAAGGAAGGTAAAAGATCTCCCTATCCGAATACTCTCCGACAGCCGATCAGTTCTCCAAGCCCTACAATGCTACACAGCAACATCAGGGCTAATATACGAATGTCACAACGCCCTTTCTAAGGTATGTAACATCAACCCCATCACCCTACAGTGGATTAAGGGACACAGTAACTCTCGAGGTAATGACGCGGCGGACGTACTCGCGAGAAGGGGCTCAGAAACGGAACTAATAGGTCCTGAACCATTTCTGCCCCTGCCGACCAGCTGGCTGCGGAACAAGCTGCGCCAAGTCACCAAGGAAAAGCACCAACACTACTGGAGCAACCTAAACACCTGCAGGCAAAGTAAGGCAGCCCTTCCGATAATCAATCCCGGATTATCGCGTAAGCTACGACTCCTCAAAAGGGCCCAACTCCGATTACTAACTGGAGCCATAACTGGCCATGCCTTGTTTAACAAACACTTGTTCACATTAGGTGTTACAGACAGCCCCCTGTGCAGAGCCTGTATGACGGTGGAGGAAACCGCGGCCCACGTCATCATGGAATGCCCTGAGGTGGCAACATACCGGGCACGTCACCTCGGAACACCGAGGTCGCTACCGGAAGCCGTCGGCAACATCAAGGGTTTGCTAGGCTTCCTGGTAGAACTGGGTTGGCAAGAGTAGTGCCAAAACCCAGCACGCAAAAAAGGCGCATACATTAAGTCGTCGAGTTGCGGAAACCAGCCCGCTCTAACCTATAACCTATATATAATACAGTTACGTAGTCTGACTACGGTAAGGTAATCACAGGTCACGTCCCCACAGCCAAGTCCTTTATACGAGTGACTTAACGGACCCTTGGAAGTCTTTAAATCGCTTCAACAACTCCTAATGGCATAATCATGTACTATCAAGAATTAGTGTACCTTTTCCTTACAAAGCACTTTCGGGAAACGTCCTAAATACCTCTTTAAAATGAATCAAATGGCATCCCACCCTCGCATCTGCCCGAGCAAAGAAAGGGTCCTTACTTAACTGAATTACACATGATTGCATTTGTGTAGGACCCTCTTAATAGCCTTAAGGCTTCGGGGGAACGGCAATATGACTTGCGTTTCTAAGTGATGGAATATTTATGTTTAAGCATCCGAACGTCCCCGGGTAGCTATTTGTCGCAATGGACATTTGTGTGCTGATATGGGTGAGTGAACATTCGGTAGTTTTGGGTCAGTCCATTCTGAAATATTGACGGTCTCATTTGAAAATTAAAGTTGATATAACAGGAATAGAATCAGAAATAGATCGTTTATCGCTGATAGCGTTTCATAAAAGAATGAATGAGGGCTAAATCACTTCCTAATTTTAAGAATCTTTAAAAAGAAGACACTTTTGTCACTTCTTTCGTTTTTTTTCTCCTACCCTTTTATTTTTCCCATACTGACCGATTTAAATAAGACACCCTGTATACCACATTCTACATGTGCTACGTTGTAGCTTGTAGCAGCATTTTTCCACTACGCAATGTAGCGAATGTCTGCTACGAACATTGGACCCGACTAAAAAGTCGTTCGTACTGAATGTGTTACACATTTGTGATATTTGTATTTCTCGGGTTATTCCCACCTGTTACCACCAATTTTTTACCACTGGTAACAGCTGGGATTTTTTTTCCCACCTGTTACCACTGGTAACTACTGGGAATAAAAATTCCCAGCTGTTACCACTAAACTAATTGGTGGTAGTTATCACCAAATATTTTAGTGGTAACAAATGGGAAAAATATTCCCACTTGTTACCACCGAGTACTTTAGTGGTAACAGGTGGGAAAAAAAATCCTAGCTGTTACCAGTGGTAACAAATTGGTGGTAACAGGTGGGAATAACCCTAATTCTCGTATACATTACTCATCTCACATCACACTAATTGGTCAATTTAAGCTCGTCGGTTAATAATTCGTCAATGTTTCAAAGAGTGAGTTGCTTAAAGAGAATCGCCTAGCAGAATACGAATGTTAGACTTATATCTTCTATCAGTACTAGGGAATTCAATTTAACCGGTTATTAGCCATTTTTGTATGAAAATAACCGGTTAAAACCGGTTATAACCGGTTATTTGCGTTCCCTAATCAGTACTCAGAACAATGATGTAACTTTAAGTTGATACTAAATTAAAAGTCAAGGTTACATCAGTAAAAAAAAAGTATACAAATGCTCATTAATAACCTTTTAAATAACAGGATACTTTTATCCCGGCCTCGCCAAGCGACGTTTAATATTTAATTTTACACAAATATTACTTGACAATTTCGAATTTTCCTTCTTAATTTAAACTTGGCAAAGAGCAATTTTAAATGATTAAATCAAATTTTACTTTCTTTGAGAAGTTCTTATCATAATAAAGTTGTCGAACAAGGAGCTACAATTTAATTATTTATAGGAAGAAAGAGGACATTAAATATTTTTTCTCTGGTTAGAATTACATTATAAAGAGACTAGAAATTGGCATCTTTCTAACCGGCAGGCCTATTACGTAACTCACTCGTAATCGCGATCGGCTTCAAAGCGAAACAATTGGTTTAATTTTGTATGCAGACAAGCCTTCGATTTTCAAAATGAAAACGATTGCGATTGCGAGTGAATTACGTAATAGGCCTCCTGTTTCCCAAAGAGGTTAAGTATGATAATAATAAACATATTATTTTGTTTATAATAAGCTTCAAGTACCAATATGACGAACCCTTACGATCATAATACCAAGGCGTCTATTCTGCCCTCCTAAGCTAATAAGACGTATCTCAAAATTATTGGCCAAAGCAGATTCGATCCTCTTCTGCTATAATAAGGTTGCGTTTGCTACAGGATTTTTATCTGAGATGCCGCCATTTGAATTAGCAGGGCAGTATTCTATTGGCTAAAACAATAATGCTTTTGACGTATTATGGTATTGTTTTTAACTCAACCGTCATAACCTAACTGTCAAAGAAATAATAGCTGACATAACGTTGACTTTACGACAACATCCCAAAGGCAATATGGGGGACTTGGCAGAAGCGCGTGGAGCTAACCCCATATGCTTCTGTTCAGTCCACCAGTGTAAATCTTTTTAACCGTACAATTGTCCTCGCGTGTGATATCCATGGACTTGTTTCTCTAATAAGTCCACGGTGATTGTCTAAAACTCGATACTGGCGAAATACACCTTATTAAACACAAGGAGTGAAAGCCATTAATTAAGAAAAAAAAGGCAATATAGTTTTTCCCGTGAAGAATAGAGGCCCGGGTGGAGTGTTAAGTGTTAGCATAGAAACATTAAATCACGCCTGTTTCCCTGAGGGCATCACCATCCAGAGGCAGAGACCACTTCTTTCCGGGTGTGTAATGTTTAGCATAAAAAAAAATGGTCTAATGATCATTTTACATAACACGAATTGCATAATTTTAGTCTGTAACCATCGATGTAATAGTCATGATGCATAAAACGAAATGCATTATTTCAAAAACTATAATGTTTATAAATTAAAAATGCATATTTCTAACTGCTTTCATTAATTACTATTAATGTGGTCACAGTTCTAACCTAACCTTACCTCATCATCATCAGCCCACATCAGTCCACTGCTGGACATAGGCCTCTTCCATAGCACGCCACTGAGCTCGGTCTTGAGCTCTTCTTCTCCAGTTGCCACCAGCTACTTTGCGAATATCATCGCTCCACCTAGTCTGAGGGCGCCTTACTCCACGTTTGCCAATTCGAGGTCTCCACTCTATAACTCGTCTTCCCCAACGGCCATCAGTTCTACGGCAAATATGACCAGCCCATTGCCATTTCAGCTTGCTAATTCGCATTCGCATTCGCAACCTTACCTAGTTACAAGAAATTGACTTAAAATGCATAATAACAAGAAAATGATAGTTATACTAAATGAGTATTATGTTATTCGATCGCATGCCAGATAAAATTATACAATTGGTTTTTATGCTAAACGTTCATTTTGCTTTACGTGGTTACTTAAATGAAATTATACAAAATGTTTTTATACTGATTGAAGCGCACCCCTTCTTTCCACCTGCTACGATCCTGACAAATCTCTTTCGCTTCTTCCACATTCATACATCGAGTCATGCACGCACGTCGGTTTCAGGTTCTTAAGATTCGGCCCTTTTCACGTATTTCTCCGATTTGATTCGAAAAAGTACGCCTATGCCCCTTCCGACCTTCCCATTCACTTTCGCAAACATGTCATTATTAACTTAATCAAACCTGTCACGCAAGTATGCGTATTTTCACGTATTCGTCCCTCGGTGTCCCGTTAATATCATTCCAAACCGGGGTTTAAAAAATCTTATTACACTTCTCTCACTGGGACATTAGCACATCAATCATGTTCAATATTAAAAATTCCAACGGCCCCTTTTTTTAATTAAAATCTATATTCATAACGAATTCGTTTGGAATTTGCGTCAATTTTCGCATTGGATTATTTGTCGTTGCAAAAAAAATATTGGCGTTTCGAAAGAATTTCAGGAATTTGTGTTCGCTGTTTTACGGAGTTATATATTTATTTATTAAATATTTATATGTGAATAACAGAAATTCTCTTGATAGCTGTTTATAGAATAACGTCACCAATATTTACACTGTTTGTAAAATACAATAATTAGGTGCCAGATTAGCGGATACCTCGTAGCTTTGAGCATGTTTCCCATTAGCAAATTAACTAATTACCTAAATAATTAGTTCATTTGAATCAGTAATCAATCCCTTGGATGCCTATAGCTGGGTTGATTTAGGATGATTCCAAATTCAATGACAGCTAATATAAACAAGTATTAAAGTCAGGCCCATATTCCAACAGAGGGGTAAATGCGTCATTTTTTTTTCAAGGGAATGCAACGATTCAAAATTATTTTTGCGTCCTATTATAGTTGTTTAAGTACCTTTATTTCTATTAAAGGAAGCAAAAATAGTTTCAGAACATTTCATTCCTTTAAAATCTTTCAATGACGCATTTACCCCTCTGTCGGAATGCCCTATCTGCCCTATCTGATGTTTGTTACTCAATCACGCTTCAACTACTGAACGGATCGGGATGAAACTTAGCAACATAATAGGTTAGGTCCTGGATTAGGACATAGGATATTTTTAATCCCGGAAAATTGGGAAGTTCCCGAGGGAGCCGCTTTCTACGACTTCTACCCGGACGAAGCCGCGGGCAAATCTAGTAGGAAATATTTTAAACTTATCCAGTAATATCACAGTTCACCAAACCTTTACCAGGTACACGTAATTAAAGTAACGATCAATAGTCTTACCTAATAACCTAAACAATTATTTAATTAATGAGCCAAAGTAATTTAAAACTGAGGAAGTTTTTATTACCTCAAATTACTTTTCGCTGAGGGTATTGTATTAATTTGGCGCCGGGCCTATTGAATATCCATCAATTACTGCAAAGTGAAAAATACTGAAAGTTGAAACATTCTCTGAAGTTGCAAAGTTTCGTGCAAGTTATCATTCATGAATTACCAAAGGGACTGCGAAATAATGGTGCCATTACTTTGAAAATTTATAAATATGAAAATAATTGTTCATTCTTTCACAGATTAATTTGTTATACATTATCAGTCAGTCAAATACAGACCAGTTTTATGATTTTAGGGCGTGATTACTAAATAACTGGGCCCATATTCTAGGCGTTAAAAACCATATCATTTTTGACCTGTTATTGTATTGTCAACGTTTTCATAGCTCTTATTTACATGACAGTAATGGCGTCCGAGATTAAAAAAATCCATAACAGGTCAAATAAGATATCGTTTTTACCGCCAACAATATTGCTTTTGACGTGTTATCATATGGTCAACGTTATTATAACTTACTAGCTTGTTACTTTGGGCTAACGCTAACTTTAACCCGCGACTTTGTTAACGTAGAAGGTTGAAACATTCTTCATTGGCGCTCCGCTCCAAATGGTATTAGCGTGATGGCTATAGCCTTCCTCGATAAATGGGCTATCTAACACTGAAAGAATTTTTCAAATCGGACCAGTAGTTCCTGAGATTAGCGCGTTCAAGCAAACAAACTCTTCAGCTTCATAATATTAGTATAGATTTATTTGACAGGTTTGGCTGCAGAGTTAAAACAATAATTATGATAACTTTAACAAAAAGCAAGCTTTCAAAACCCGACTGCTGCTAACCAACTTTAAATCGTTATAAATCCTAAATAATCATTCAAAATGAAAAATGATGACAGAAACCTAAAGATGATTTTTAAATCCCTATTCAATAATACCCAACTTGTCATACTGGGTCAACTTTTTTTTTTTTTCGTTGCCGCCATATTGAATTTTGATTACTATTGTTACGCCGATGGCATAAGGCGTCTCATCTTTTATCGTTAATTTTGGTGCTTTAGAAGCGTTTTCAGCAGGCTGAAATATCATTTCAGTCCATTTCAGAGGTAGCTCTATCACATACCAGATTATCAAAATTTCGACCAACTTACCATTGTTTTCAGGCGGCTGAAACATGTTTTCAGTCAGTTTCAGGCCACCCTCTATCAGATTACGCCATAACCTGAAAACCCATTTTCAGGCATTTTCAGGACCCCTTATGGGCCTTTGAAGTACATTTCAGTATATGGCATTTTTTCCACTAAGAGTGAAAGAGATAGCATGATTAGAAAGAGACAGCAATACTGAGAACCTTCGAGAAGTGTGTGAAAAAGGTAACACGATTAGAAAGAGACGGCGATACTGAGAACCTTCCAGAAGCGTGTGAAAGAGATAACACGAAATGAGACAGCAACACGCGGAACATTCCAGACTCATTCAGACCCGTGAGTCAAGGTCATTGCGATCGTAAAAACAACAAGGTAGCAAGGCGTAGAACATTCCAGCAACGAACAGTCTCGATCGACCTTGGCGGGGCGAAGTACATCGAACATTCCGGAAGGCGTTCTAGAATAATCGGACTCGGGAACTATAAAACGGCGGACACCGGTTGCGACAAGTCACTTGGAAAGCGATCAGTGCGAATAAGAGCGACCCGAGCGATCATCTGAGTATTCAAAGTTTATTGTGCGATAATTGTTTTGTAACGGTTTAAGTGAGTGCGTAATTAAAGTCTACTTTTGATTATCGGTGTATTCGTGCATTTCTATCAGTTACCTACCCCCACGTACGTAACACTATCATATCTTCAGTGACACTCAAAAGATTAAGACAAATCGATTGACATAAGAATCATCAAGATCGGACTACGGGTTTAGTTTTTATAGTGACACAAAGGAACAAACAAACATATATAAGCTGCGAACATATATCGGCAGATCGGCAGTCGGGTAAAAACATGTCGAAAACAATATTGTTCTAACTCGTAGAATAAGGAGCCAGTTCGATTTCCAGATTAAAAATAACCCTACATCCGTTCTGGACTATAAACTATATTTGTACCAAATTTCACAAAGATCGATTTAGGCGATGAATCATGAAGACAAAACGAATAAACTGTGTGCCCTGGTGTACAAAATGTATCACTTCACCGAATTTAACTTCGCCAAAAGCTATTTACCGTTGAAGCCGTGTATATTTTCACGTAAGGTAATATAATGACAACGTTGGTTAGATTAGGAGAGACTTGTGACTGTCATAAAATGTTAACCGCGTTAGAAAATCGTGTCGATGAAATGAAAATTTGAAGTGATTCATTGTTTAAAATCAGTGTCGATAAAACAAGGGTAAAGTCAACAAACATAAAAACACACTTTCGCATTAATAATAGTATTAAGGAAGCCAAGATGATTCAAGGTGTTTCTTAAGGATACAAAATCAATCTAGCTAGATCTCGTCTTCGGGAAAATTCGTTTCCAACCCAAGCGACGCTCGTTCCCTCAGGTATAAAATCTTGAGTTTCATAAAGAAAAATGTTGATTTTATTTCGTA
Source organism: Acleris literana (assembly GCA_946894065.1). NCBI lineage: Eukaryota > Metazoa > Arthropoda > Insecta > Lepidoptera > Tortricidae > Acleris > Acleris literana. The sequence goes on from OX335692.1 coordinate 6,243,507, forward strand.
GAAGATTAACATTATTTAGCATATTTATTCCCGTTAATATTAATAATCGAAAATAATACTTTTGCCATTTACTTAGCTACCTACATTTTAAATCGAGCCAGTAAAAATAAGTAGATTAGTCATTCTTTTACAATCCTCATTGTTACATTTAACTATGGTAAAAAGGTAAATTAATGTAGGTATTGTCAAGGTTCACTACTTGTAGTGTGCCGTCTACATCTAAGTTGTACTGGCTGCTTGTTACGTCACTGATATTCGAAGTGTTAATTCAAATAGTAGAACTGTCTTGTTTTAAGGGGCGACTTCAGTTGCTTATGTGTATCGGGATAGTAAAGGCCCGTGAAAAATCAAATGTTTATATTAAGGAAATAACGAAAGAAATACATAAAAAAAGAAGGAACCAGTCCAGTTTTATTTAAAACATAGTTAGGACAAGTAAACGTCGAGCTAGGGAAACATTGAAGAAGCCGCTACTGCAGGCTACCACAGTATTTTGTTTAAAAAATGCTCTTGATCTTATGAATTTAAATTAATTGTGTTTATGTGTACTTCAGCAGAGTTACTACAGACGACCATTTTCCGGTTCCATCATCAGATTTAGAGTAGATTTTTGAGAATCGAGCACTCCCCAGAATTAAAGTGAAACTGTAAAATCGTAATTTTTAAAGTTCGGCGTTGGTTGTGGCGTTCCTTCGCTTTGGATTCATTTTCTACCCCGGTGCACTCGCTTCTACTACTTGGTGAAACATAATATTGCCTTTGACATGATATCGTCTTTTAACGTACTGTATCGTATTTTAGATAGCTCTTATTTACTTGACAGTAATGACGGCCGATTTAAAACAATACTGTAATACGTAAGAAGATTGACGAAAGAGATAATACAGAGCAAAAGTGAGTGAAGGGGACGCCCTAAGCGTACTTTTCCGAATCTAATCGGAGAAATACTGAAAAAGAGCCGGATCTTAAGTAGATGAAACCGACGTGCATGCATGACTCGGTGTATGAATGTGAAAGAAGCGAAAGAGATCTGTCAGGATCGTAGCAGATGGAAAGAAGTGGTCTCTACCTACCCCTCTGGGAAATAGGCGTGATTTAATGTTTGTATGTATGCGCCAAAGGCAATAATTAACTCTGTAGAATAGAGGCGCAGTAATTACGGAAATAAAACGATACGATAACATGTCAAAAGCAATACGAATTCTACGCAGATGAAGTTATAAATCTCATACAATAAAGTGGTTATGTTTACGTTATTTGTTGTTACGATTGTTTTGGCTGCAGGCTTATACCAGCGTATAAATAGAAAAGGAGGTCGTTTCCTCCCATTTAGGAGTTTCTATTACCGATTGCCGCTCAAGTGCTAGGGTTGCGTCCATGCGCGTCGCTCAAAACGACGACGGCGCGGCGGCCCCAACTAATCCGGCTTGGTCCATCCTGTTGAGTTTGCTTGTGGCTTTCGACGTGTACGGTCGAGGAACGCAAACATGCAACGCGTGATATACCTTTTGGTCTCAGATCCGAATAGAAGACGATTTGCACCGGGCTGTTTATTCGATGAAAAGTATTTTATATAAAATTTAATACGCTAAATAATATGTGGCGAATAGGAAGGCTGAAAAATTTCAGTCCAGTACATGTAACATTAAAAAAAAAATTAAAATTGAACTTTTTTTTTAAATTGCAAATGTTTGTTGAATAGACAAATTACATACTAATCGAAAGTATGAAGTCTATAGAATATGCAAACGTTAGGTTTGGTGCAAATTATTAGTAACGACTTACCTGTTTATACCTGCCTACCCTATAGTTTGACGGGAAAAAAATAGTCAACCTAACGTTTGCATATTCAATAGGCTTCATACTTTCGATTGGTATGTAATTTGTCTATTAAACAAGCTATTGCAATTTTTTTTAAACAAAGTTAATTTTTAAATTTTTAATTAATTATGTACTGGACTGAAATTTTTCAGCCTACCTATTCGCCATATATTACTTAGCATATTAAATTTGGTATAAAATACATTTTATCGAATAAACAGCCCAGTGCACATCGTCTCCTATTCGGATCTCCTACTATTTGTTTTAAGACGAACCTACTCTCAATACCCTACTGTGCTCATACTTAACTGTCTGTTAGTTCAAGACGTTAATTATTTATTACCCTAGAACTTTATTAAAGTAAACAAAATATATAACCCAAGTTCTACTTTGTGTCCTGAGCAAAGTTACTGTTTGTCTTTCAGTGGCTATTTGAATTGCTAAAACTTATTTAATTTTCCTAGATTATTAATGAATCGGAACTTGAGAAACATTGAGAACAAGTTAAAGTAAGGATCAGTGATTAGTAATAAAAAGAATTGATAAAAAATATTTAGATTTCACACCGACTTATTTTTTTAAATTCTTGGTAACTTAATTCTGTACTTTAATAGTTTTTATCTACACTCATAATCATAAGTCCTCTATTATGCGTTCAAAACCCGTAGGCAATGCACCAGCATTACCTGTGGTAGTAGCTGACAGTGATGACAGCTGTTAATTTTGGAAGATGTTCCAAATTTGGATCAAATTACCTTACAATATTCGATAACGTATTTTCAAAATTACGTTACAGCTGTCATCGCTGTCACCTACTACCAGGTAATGCTGGTCATTTGCCTTTCGGCTTCTGAACCCATTTTCTAAGATACTCTAGTACTTATAATATTATGTGTGTAGATAAAGTATTGTACGAGACTCTGCGTAATTAGCATTACGCAACCGTCACGTAAACTACTATAATATGACCTTATGATTTAAAGATTATGAAATTGGCAACTAGATGCTGGTTATATTAGTGTCAACATCCTTAAAAGCTTTAATTGATAAAATGCAATGGAGATAGAAATAGATACCTTACCTTTCTTGAAACAATATTACGTACGTAGAATAATGTTTCTTTTTATTGATGGAAAATTTGAATTGGGACGCGATTAATATTAGGAAAACTGATAGGAGTTATCTTAAAATGAAATATTAGTAACCTTCATCCTTTTATCGTCACATATAATTTTTATGTCATTATTTATAAAAACATAGTTCTGTATTAAAATTAAAAGTTGTGTAATCTCCCTCAAATAAAAAAGATAAAAGAAGAATGAGGAAGTATACTGAAACAAAAGAGAAGTCTATTGCAGACAATACTTAGAAAATAGATGAGGGAAGATGTTTGGTCGCCTGTTACGGCACGAAGAGTACATTAGGGTGATAATTGAAGTAAAAATAGATGGAAAAAAGAAAAGAGGGAGACCACGAAGAACTTACCTAGACTAATTGCAACAAAAAGTAGATGTCGTGATGCATAAGTGTGTTAAAGAGAAGGCTCGGAATAGGAAATAATTGAAATTACTCTACCGACAAGGACAGCTCTTTGATAAATGATGACGAGGGTAGTTAGTTAGGTAGGCTTCAAATCAAACATGAATACGAAATATATGAAGGGTCCACGGAAAGAACATGTCTAGTCACTTTTTAAAAAAAATGAGTTTTGATTCTCAAAAGCTAGAGGACGAAATGAACTATTACCTACCTTTCAGTTTAAGATATAAATCTTCATTTGTCTTGTATTTTTTCACTCTTAAAAAAACCTCTACACGAAAATTACGTACAAAATAAGATGTTTCCTAACTTTCAAATCACGATATCTCAAAAAGTTACTAATGTGACTAGACATGTTCTTTCCGTGGACCCTTCATATACAATATTTTTAAATTGTCCAGTCTTCCGCATAACAATGAAGGTCACTGGTAGTATTGGTCCCAATCAGACAAGTGTGTGTACTCGTATGAATAAAAAGTGAAGCCGATTAACTCGCAAACACTGGAAAGCAAATTAAATGTCAACAAACTCACACAATAAATACGCAATGTATGCGAAGCAAGCGAATTCGACGAAATTCTCACGGGAATACTGTCAGTTATTTTGGTCATAGGTTAAGTTCTATTTGAGGAGAACTCCTTAAAATTCTAAATTATACCTATTTACCGAATATTAATTATTTGTCCGAATTCTGATTTTTCCAAAAGCTATTTACTATTGTAAATAGCTGGAGCTATTTTAGATTAAATATATAGTTTAATTTTCAATCGAAACATTGCATTCAGAATTATGAAAATTCGGAATCTTGATCAATTTGGAATTACGTAGTGTAGCCACTTTTGACAGACAGTATTTTTTTGGTAGTGATAGGTTTTAATAAACTGTCGAACAGTAATAATGTCTTTATGAAATAACAAATGGTTTTTTGAACATATTGTTGCTTAACCAAAGTTACCATTAATCCATCCACCCATTCATTCAATGAATGACCTTCTGCTGGAGTTTCTTGCGGCGCTTCTTCTCCGCAATGATGGTCTTGTCCCAAGCGCTAATAGATTTACACCATGTTACCGACGTGTAAAAGAGCCCTAATGTGGCCAATTTGTGGAATAAACATTTTGAATTTTGTTTTTTTTTTTAATTCATTTTAGATACTTGTTTGATTTAATTTCCTTTGGTTGTGAAAACAGAGCTCTACCCTATTTACATCTAGTGAACTAAAAAGCCGTCTTAACAATGCTCATAGGTATTCAATTGTAAAGGTGACTAGTAAATAGTATTTTTACTTAGTTTACTGGGCTCACTGGGATTCGTCTAATATATAATTTACACTGAATTGGCACACCTGTTACCTTCATGATTCTAATTTCACTCCAAAAGATGACCTTATTATCTTTTTTTTTCTAAACAGTGAAATACTTAAGTAAATCTAGACCTCTGGCATGTAGTTGTGTACGAAACTATTATGGAATTTACGTCAAATTTCAAATATAGAATGTCGAACGGTCTATACAGATGTGTTACAACTACATGAAAGAGGTAATTTACTTAAGTTTTTCACCTATACCTATCTGGCCTTCTGGTAATACGTAGATAGAGAATGGGCCCAATTCGGATAAGTATTCTCTAATTTTAAATATCTGGTAACGTAAAGGGCATTGGGTAGATTTGTTTGGAGAATATTGTCCCATTTTTTTTCAGCGGCCACGGATGATATTTACATAGTTATTTAGAGGACCTCTAAATACACATAGATATATATAATTTATGGCGTTAAATAAAATCAGAGCGGAGATTTTAAAGATTTAAGTATTTAGTGTTTAGTACAAAAGTACGCCCAACCAAACGCCCGTTAAAAGTATTACATTACATAACAAAATATGTTTATTTTTAATAATTCTATCATAATTTACCACTTTACGAATGGCCGCTCACCTTGAAAATGTATGATTTTTACAAAATTGACAACACTTTTATCCAAACCCTTTTATAAACGTCAAACTCTATTCTTGTTAGACTAGAATTTAGATTTACAGATATTTAAAATTAGAAAACTCGTCCGTCTTCGTGGAAACGTCCTGATCATACAAAATTGACTAATTATACTTATTGCCTTTCTTTTAGCTCTGCTTTGTCAGGCAACAAAAAGACATCGTGGTTAATTTCCTGTGTAAAATAAGTCTATTGTAATTAGCCGTGAATCATTCAAAACTCTTAAAGAATTATCTTTGTGCCTATCTTTCCCGCCCGTATCCATCCCCAGCCTAATGAAAGCTTTCGTTATCGCTTTATCTCTTTGGTTCTGTAATCGAATACTCGTCTATTCCTGAATTAGAACTCTGATTAATGCATTCTACCACTTTTTCGTTGCTTGCATAATTATAATGATGATGTTCTCAATGAATGATGATGACGTTCATATAAAACACTTTTTTTTAAGTTTTCCATCTTCATTGTGCTAGGAGTCAGTAACACTAAAAACGGTTTTTTTAATTTCATGGTGTTTTTAGTACATCCTGTAAGTACTATTCTGTTTACGTCGTTGGAATCGAAATACTAAACGCAAGTGTAGGAAAATTACTATACGCAGACGTGGGCGAGTGATACAGAAGTATTAACTTTTAAAACAATAGGCTTCTATTTTACGCGTGAGTGACATTATCAGTGATCGGAATATATAGTATATTTACCTAAAGTTCGCAAGAGGACATAATATAGAGTGGTTACAACCGGGTGAAATATTAATTTAGTTTTATTGAATTCCGGATTTCCGGTATTTTTCTGGTACTAGTAAATGTAGTTGCAAGGAAGTCTCCAGTTTATGTCTCTGTTCTACGAAGTTTAGGTAAATATGCTCCACCTATTAATTAGATACATAAAAGAAATGAGTTACAGACCCCTTTTATCACAAACTAACATAAAATATCCCCGTAAGTAAATATTATGTATGTTTAGCATTAAAAATACCGGAAATCCGGATTTCAATAAAAATCAATTAATATTTCACCCGGTTGCAACCACTCTATATTATGTCCTTTTGCGAACTTTAGGTAAATATACTCTACCTATTCCGATCACTGGACATTATACATTATTGCCACTTCTTGTTAAGTATTGAGCAAAGCTTAAGCAGATTCAGTTCGTATTTTTCTTTTTTTATGGCAAGGAAAAGACTAACGAACACACAGGCAACCTTATGGTAAGTGGGATCTCAGACCCATACAAACATTTGTATTTTGAAGACTACAATCCCAAGACTGCAATCCTAAGACTGCAAAAGCGTGCCATCCCTGATGTCTAAGATGGAATCTTTTTATGCCTGCATGTTTAATAAAAAATATGCATCTGAAATACCCAACGTCTCTTAAGACAGTAAAACAAGTAAAAACAAAGCAAAGTTACTTAAACAGCTCAAGATAAAACATGATTATGAACGATATCTCTATTAAAGAGGTTCAAAGGACAACTCGCCGACAATACAACAAAAGAACTTGGCTTGCATTGTTCGATTTCTCATCTCCCAGAGTTCTTTATAAGCATTCTTATTTGCCTAATATTAAAGTCGAATATGGATTATACGCCTGTAATACATAAATGTTGAGGGAAAAAGTTATTTGGGGGGGTCCGGTGTGCAAACACAAACCTTTACGTTTTGTTGTCCTGACAGACGCAGTACTTCATTATATTATGTTATGTGCAGGGAGCGAAACTTTGGTGCCAGTGACGTCATTATGACGCAAATTCACATATAGGATGCTTTTATATAAACAATATTGCGACACCCCACTGATTCTTAATAATGCTATAATGATAATGTAAATATTAAAATAATGACAAAGACGATATGAATAAAATATTTTGTTGCGTCATGTAATTCTAAGGAAAAGTATTCTTTCCGCAAGTAAATTAAAAAGGGTATCATTTAATCGATCAGCAAAATATTCTTATTTTGGTGAACAGAAATATGTAGTTGGTCAGCCAAAATAGCTAGTTGGTAAGCAACAAATGGTTAGCAAACATTTATAAATCTGTCTGCAATTAATAATATACTGAACTGCTCTATATCATTTTGGTCAGCAAATTAAATATTTGAGCTGCATTGAGCGATCCGCAGTTAATCAAATTTTGGTAAGCAATCAGTAGGTAAGCAAAATATTTCATTTTGTCCATCAAAAAAAAGGTAGCAAATTTACTGCCGTGCCGGCAACGCACATATGCCAAACCCACCATCAAATTTACAAATTTAACAGAGTCGACGGAGCTCCGCTGACGCGGAGCTCCTATTTCTGGGTTGTTCTGGCCCTCCGGGCCTGATATAAAAACGAACCTAACCTAACCTACCTCATATTTATGATACAAATTTTGGTTAATCTAGGGTGTGATTGTGATTCCTAAATTTGTGTGACAAAACGTAACTTGTAATTACTACTAGCCTCAAAAATACCAACGCTTGGGTGCTCGCATCACGTGGTCTGAGTTCGCTCCGCCCGCAAATAACGAACACTGCTGATTTTTCAAACTAAACGCAATCCACTTATTTATATAGATAACCATTATTTTAATATGCACACCTCTCAATTAAACTGCCTACAGACATGTTTTCTCTGCTGACCAATTGTAAAATCTTGCTGCCCAAGTAATTATTTTGCAGCTCGACTGTTTATTAGGCAGACAAATGACCAAAGAAGCAGATTGATATTGTTTAAAATGTTAACCGTTTGTAAATTGTTTGCTGAACAAGAGTTGCAGCCCGATTTTTATTTATTGCCTGCCAAATCTTTGTATGCTGCCCAAATGAGTAAATTGCTTCTTTTTTTTGCGAATCAATTTGAAAAACGGCTGACCATTTAATTACTTCCCAATTAAAAACATTACTTAAATGAAATTTCGTTGGATTTCAAAGTATGCAGAACGCTTAAAATTCATAAATAACATCCCATGTGCTTGCTAGTTGTCAAATGTTTTTCTAAATTCCTTACTTTTGCTGTTTAAACATTTTTTCATTATTTACAATCAGAAAAGGAAACTTCTGCAAATACGGCTGTTTAGACTACATGGCGACTTTGCTCAAGCAAAACAATGATCGGTTCGGTTTCGATAATATTTACAATTTGCAAATAAATAATTAATTAAACATAAATATGTTATAGTCTCCAACAATTTTCTTTTTAATATGACAATGACAGTCAATTACCTTATTTATAAGTACCGTTTGCCGGCTCAACTCAAGTGTCAAAGTCAGTAAACTAAAGAGGCCACACTGAAAAAAATAATTGGTAGTTTCTAACAAGATTGTGATTACTGTGCATAGGCGTCTTGATTCCATACGAGCCTAACAAGACGTTTGATACACCAACTAAGATGTAAGTTGAATCACTAAAGAATTTGCTGCTGTCACTAAAAGCTTTGGTTGATATAACTAATATCATAACTATTGTATTCATTTTATGTCAACTAAGAGAAAATCTCTCTTGGTTGGCTCACATTTTTTTGAGTGCTATAAGTTGTTATTAGTGATCAAGTAAAATCTAGATAAAAACACTCTGTATGTAGCTTGACGTCATACGCCTGTCATCGGCACCAAAGTTTTGCTCCCTGTATGTGATTGAATTAGGAAGGTTCGGTTAGTGTAGGCATAAACAGTTGCACAATACCGTCTTAGGTATGAAATAGGGCTCCTTCACGAGGCCTTTTGCGGAAATTCATTATGGCTACCAAGCGACCATAACGGCTAGTGGTTATGTCATACTCGCGCCAACTGAAAGCCCACGGGTAGCACAATTGTATTTTCTCGCTTGTCGCTCAGTGCGTCTCTATCGTTACTGACTAGAGAGAAAGGGAGATCCGAGCGACAACCAAGTCGCGGGGAACTTGTGCTGGCCGCGCTGGAGATGTTCGTTCTGCCACCTTGGACAAAGTCGTGGTAGTGGCATTTCATCCACTAAGGCCTGTTTTTTCGATGGCCAGATAACAGTAACTGTTGGGTAAATTTTAGCTTGGTCCTTTTCTTTTAGATGACATAGAAAAGGACCAAGCTAAAATTTACCCAACGGTTACTGTTATCTGGCCATTGAAAAATCAGGCCTAACTCAGCGATCGGCATTTGCTCTTACAGGCTTGTCTCCAATAAGATGTATAACCCTTTTTCCTTCACTAAGCCAAGGTCAGCTCAACGTACCGCTTCCTTCTCAAGACTGCAATCCTAAGACTTTCCAACGTTGCAAATGTCTATGATCTTAAATCCCACTTATCATCAGCAGGGCTCGAACAAATCATGCGGATGACGTAAAAATGACGTAATTTTGCACACAGGTGATGTTTGTTTTCAAACTTCCGTGTGACATATCGCACGAATAACAAAATAATCGTAAATGTCGTGAATAAAATAAATGCTACGAAATTTGCTATCGTAAGTACGATTATTTATAATAAAAGTAAATATATTATAAAAAAATCAAAAAAGACAATTTCATGGTATTATTTAATGAAATTATGCACATTTATTAACAATTTCTCTAATAAGTCTATTATTGTTGTCACAGATTTAAAATATGCTTTAATACATTTTTCTTCCTCAATGGATTGACCGAAAAAAAAAAAATTTGGCCAACAATTTCGCTGAATCCATGACAACGTAGTACTCGATTGCTCGCTTTTATACATTCATACATTAGTAATAATAAATCCAAGCTAATTGTGGAGATACAACAGTCATCTGAATGACAATGTCAGTCAAAGACGTTATGTACAGGTCGATTCATAAGAGTTGGCACGAATGGATGGAATGAGTGAACGAAAGTATACAAGTGTGTAAAATAATAACAGGTTTTCGGTTTGAAATTCGAACATCGGTTCAGAGGACGGCGCTCACACAGTGATAGGTGACATTACTTTAGTTCATTCCATTCGTGCCAACTCTTATTAATCGACTTGTACCTACATAACGTCTTTGACTGACATTGTCATTACTCGGCTCATTTCAAGCACAGAATAAGAACATATAGCATAGAAACCGGACTATAAGACGTACTTTGCGTCAGCTATCTTTGTCTACTTTATAGTATTACGTGAGAAAAAATTAAACAAAAAGTAGGCTGTTTTTTCTTCTTTAACTGTCACTGTCACAAGGTTTTACACAGGGACTTCTTTGTCCTTCCTATAGGAAGGATTTGTCTATCCTTTTCTATAAGTCCAAATACTATAGGTGCTTATAGGTCCAAATCACGCTTTACTTGTACCAAATAACGAAAGAACAGCTATAGATTCATCTCTTTCCAACTCACTATGAAAAACATAAAGTAAAAAGAAGTCAACCATAATGTATTTTCTGCTTATTTAGTACGGTTTCTATGCCTTTATTCTTTATTCCGTGATTTCAAGTGACGATATCGTTTAATTAAAGAGGTTGATAAATGATAAGTGGTAATTGTTAATGAAAGTACTATTTGATCCTATGAGTGGTTTGACGCCATCCGCATGATTTGTTCGAGCCCTGAATTCATCAGTCTAACTTACCGTATACCTACCGCTTACTATGAGCTCGTTTACTTTCTCTTTGTTAGGGAGAGCACAACCGTTCAAAGTAGAGAAGTCGAACTTTTTTTTTAAATAATAACTCTTAGTACTAGAAAGCTGTAATTTGGCATGAATATACATATTAGTTACGCCAAGAAAGTGGTAAAATAAAATCTTTTCGATTAAGGTATCCGTTTATGAAATATTAAGCCTTAAAGCGCTAATATTTGTTAGAGTCGAGTGTCCCCCTCCCTACAGCCAAAACTACAAATACAAAAAATCGTAAAAATATCTCAAATGAAAGCACATATAATGAATTTAATAGGAAAACTATCACGACTAAGTAGACTTCATTGGTTCTTGAGTTACAAACGGTTTAAATGTTTATACCTACCGAAAACTTATTTGCGATGTTGGTAAACTGACCGCGACCTATGTATGGGGATAACAGTTTTCCAACGGCAAATTCTAATTTGTTTGTAGTAACGGCTTCTGAACCCTACACTGAGCATGGTCCGACATGCTCTTGCCCGGTTTTTTGATAGAAAGTTCCAATTAATTTCTTTTTGTTTTAGATATTTAAGTTAGTTTTTAAGTAGTGTTTAAGTGAAAACCAGTGCCGCGGCTTGCTGCGGCACAAAGCCCAGCTTAAGCTGTAGGGGCCCTTTTCAACGCCATGTTAAATGTTTTATGCTGCTCGTCATCTATTTTAAACGTGTGTTTGCGTTGAATAAATTATTTCTATTATAGTCTATTCTAATTTACAATTACAAGTTTTATACCAACTAGGTACTTATAGCATTTTTGGGCTGACATTTGAAATACATTATTAATACAGGTCACTCAATAGTCTCTACATCTAAAGTTTGAACTTATTAGTTTAGTTGTTAGAAGAATTTAACATTTTATTAACAATTTATGACTTAAAATTATGATGGCAAAAAAGTACAGTTGGCCGTAACTTACCTTAAAAATTGACATTTTGACTGAACCTTATTATTCCAAGCTTTTATTAAATTTTCTCATCTAATTAATGTTTTTCTGGTACAAAATATTAATCCATGCATCAACCATTTGCTCGCATCCAAGTAGGGTAAAATTTGACATACGGTCGTGAATCGCATGAAAATGTTAATTATTAAGCAGCAGGCCTTTCGCGTAAACACACTCGCAATCACAATCGTTTTCATTTTGAAAATCGTAGGCTTGTCTGCATACAAAATGAAACCAATTGTTTTGTTTTGAAGCCGATCGCGATTGCGAGTGAGTTACGCTAAAGGCCTGCTGGTCTGATGATGAAGCCCGAAGTAGCCTCAGGTTTTCCACAGCCAGGTAGTACCTAACATAAACTTATATAGTTTCAACTCGTTATAATGGTCCTATTTCGCAGTTTATAATTTAATTAAAAAAGTACAGACAGCATAATAATATTTTAATTTAAAAAAAACTAATTGAGTCATCAAATACAGGCTTCTTCAGCTCTACCGTAATTTAAATAAGAAATCTCAGTTCACTATAAATCAAAGGAGCATGATTTAATTTCACGAAACCAACTCGCCGCATATTCTGGCGGTTCATTAGTGCTGACAATTAATTAGTGTTGTTTATGGCCGGGCTGGGATACTGGTTTACTGGAGACGTTTTTAAGGAATACATTTTTAGGATCCAGTACCCAAAGGGTGCTAATGAGACCCTATTATAAATTTCCAGTGTCCGTCCGTTCATCCATCCGTCTGTCTGTCAGTGGGCTGTAAAATATTAACTACAAATAATTATAATAAAATGAATTAATGGGGGCCATGTCAAAATAGTACAGAAACCTTCGTGTGCGAGTCCAACTTGTACTTGGCCGGGTTTTAACCTCCATCACAAAAATGGGGAGTCCTTTATCTATATGTGTGCCTGTCCATCATCGCCCAGGTGTGTTATTCTCTCAAAAAACGGCGGCCGGTCGGACGGACGAGCGAATAAAAGCGGCGAGTTTAAGTAGTCCCGTGCGACCGAACAAAATACATTTTAGCGCGTGCATTGTCAATTAGGGGGCCTTATACGTTCGAGAAGTCATGCTGCCAAATTGAATACACGCGCTAAAATGTGTTTTGTTCGCTCTGTCGGGACTACTTAAACTCGCCGCTTGGACCTTCACTCGAGCGAACGATCACCTTTGCTTGTTGAGAGAATCACAACCCTGCACATTTCTTAAGAAAACTTGTCTTTAGTCTTACCATAGCAGAGAGCGAAGACGTCGGTGGCCTAGTAGCTGAGGGTGGTGATCTGTGATCTTAGGTAAATATTGTCATTAATAAATTTGTTTATTTACAGGCAATTTAATTCATATAAAAAAACTAGCACATAAACTATTCAAATAATAATTTATTTCACAATGTTAATTAAGTTGAATGAAATTATATTTGTCCTACAAATAAAATTTACAAGTTTGAAAGAAAGAAAGAAAGAAATAAATATACATTTATTCACGACACACACAAGACACAGAAAAAAGTAAAAACCGGGCAAGAGCATGTCTGACCATGCTCAGCGGAGGGTTCCGAAGCCGTTAATACACAAAAACTATCTCAAAAAACCACAAGTAGGTATGAAGTAATTCTCTATTTAAAGTAATTTTGTGGACTTAAGTCATTGTAGTAGGTATAAACACTTCAGTCGCCTGTATCTCAGGAACCAATCAAGTCTACTTAGTCGTCATAGTTTTCCCTTAAAATTCGTTACATGTGCTTTCATTTGAGATATTTTTCAGATTTTTAGTATTTGTAGTTTTGGCTGTAGGGGGGGGGGACACTTGACTCTAACAAAAATTAGCGCTTTAAAGTTTAATATTTCATAAACGGATCCCTTAATCGAAATATTGTTTTCACAAACCCGCAATATTTTTGAAAGACATATCCAACAACACCCCGCACTATGGGGTAGACGAGAAAAAAAAACATCCCCACGTTAGGTGTAGAGGTAGGTAGGTAAAAAAAAAATTTTTTTTCTATATTCTATTTTACCACTTTCGCGTGACTAATATGTATATTCATGCCAAACTACAGCTTTCTAGGACTAAGATTCTCTGAGCTAGGCTGCTGACGGACGGACGGACATGGCGAAACTATAAGGGTTCCTAGTTTGACTACGGAACCCTAAAAATAAAAATAAAATGAACATTTAGGATGCAGCACCACCAATGCTTATGTTATGTTAGGTTTCTTATGTTTAAGTTAATTAAGTTGGTGGAGGTGCTCTTTTGATTCCAATAAAATATTTTTATTATTATTTTTATTATTATTATTTACAATCATTCGTTCTCCGACCGGTGCAGCTTGAGCCAATACTTTTTAAATAAAATGAATTACTGTCACTGAAATCTTCGGATATCTGCAGAAATATCTTTAGCACTACAAAAACGTGGCAATTTCAGTAGAATGCGAAACGCATTATCGTACTGCAACCTCAATGCGTCTTAACTTCACTCGAACAAGGCGTAGAGCCCACCCACAGTTATATTTTTTTCGAAGTGCTCTGGTAACCAATACTCTTGTGGTAAAGGAAAATCATCGTGAAGAAACCCGGAGATTTGAACAACTGAGTATGTAAGAGGGGTATTTACACAAAATATTCTACAATTATGTACTTATAAACCGTATTTAAAAAAATACTTGAGGCTCGATCACATTTTTAAAGGAATCTAAAGGCCGTATTAATAAAGTGATCTTGACTGAGATTTCAGTCTCAGGATATTTAAAATAAATAGTAGAAAAAAGTAATAACTGACGTATTTCGTGACGAGCATCTCAGTTATTTATTTATTTATTTATTGGAGAACAAACAGAAATAAGCGTAAAAAGATCCAAATTTATTCAATAGAACATAAACTAACATGCACTTATTTCCTAAACAGCTCCCACTTAAACATGTTTTGTTATAAATTTAGCTGCACTAGCTCTAAGACTATGATCGATACTGATGTGCAAGTTGCGGAAAGTTTCCAAAAAGTTGGAAAAGTTCTAAGATATTTCAGGAAACTTTTAGTAGATTACTGACGTGCCAAAGGACAATTTCCAAAATTGCGGAACATTTCATGTAGGAAATTTTCGGAAACTTCTCACAATTTTGTATGGGTATTGAAACTTTCCGTTTCTTGAATTTAAGTTTACTATATTTCTAGTGAAAGTTTCCGGAAATTTCTTAGAACTTTGCCAGTTTTTTGGAAAGTTTCCGCAACTTGCACATCAGTAATCGCGACAATCGTTAAAAAAAAACTGTTAAACACGAATTGATGACGAAACATGACATACCAAAAAAGTAGCAAGTGCGCACCAACGTGCTATCATACAAAACGTTTTTATTTGTCTTTTGATGATAATTGTAGAAATATGCGATTAAGTTGTGATATCGTTGTATTAAACATGTCCACCGAGGAAAATACTAAGTCACAGATTAGATTATGACGCGTGCTGTCAGCGCTGCCGCTGCCATAGATAAAATAGAATAGGTCATGTCGGTTTTCTGTACTTGAACCATGTAAGGCTAAGGGACTGTTGCCCTTTCCGCTATCTGAGGACGGCCATGGAAAACTTTTGCGTTTATTTTTTATTTTTTTATTATTATTGTTTTTTTTCTCTAGTTTTTTTATTATTTTGCAATCATTCCTTGTTTTCAAATAATTATGTGTGTGTAACCTTCCGTGGTTTCACCTGATGGTTCCAACGGAAGACCAGCGCTGACTTTAATGCCAGCATTACGCTGAGTTGGGACCATTTCGTGGCTACTTCCTTCTTGTACGTGTTAATCTGTTCTTTTTTTATGTATGTCACGAATAAATGTTTTATCTATCTATCTATCTATCTAAAATGATTTGTTGTACAGTCAACAGCATAAATAAGTGATCATTTATGTACCTTGTCACTTTAACGACGTGTTTGAAATGTCATACAAAATTGTGAAACGATTGAAAGCGACAAGGTACATAAATGATCACTTATTTATGCTGTTGACTGTACTGTGTACACAGTAGTACACAGTTAAGATTAGATTATATTCAGACTTTGCCTTGTAGACCTATAGGGGCAACCCTGTATATGGGTTTGGATTGAGAGATAATAAATAACGCAGCAATAAAAGTATTTATAACGCTTTGGAGTAATAAATCCTTCCGAATCAATAGCAACCAATTCCATCAATGCTAATGCTTGTACATTTACCAATCGCGTTGGGAGCTTGGGTCGCATAAAAAAATCCTTCTCTCACACCGTTGCAGATAGAATACTGAAGCGAGTTTTTTTATTATTACGAATTAGAGGAAATATTATGCTGTATGTGTAATTTACAATCGATTTTTTTTTATTAATTACGGCATCGACGGACAGACAGGCAGATTACGGCCCACCTGTTGGGAAGTGGGCCCCGCCGCCTATGGTCATTTGCAACCAATATGGTGCCGGTCTTGAAGAAATTTATGATAGGTACCCTTTTTTAAAAGCCCCTACTGCTTGCTACTATTGTAGCAAGTTACACACATAGGATGACTTGGGAGACTCTTATATTTTTTACTAAATACCTAACTATTATTCTGGAGACCTAGTGAAAAAGGTTATACGTCGACTTAACTCGTACTAAAAAAGGGCATATACAAAGCCGGAGTATGAGAGACTTAAACCCTTGTTCACTTGTTCTCTAGGAGAGTTATACCCTTTTCACTAGAACCCCAGAATTTTGCACGGCTGCGACAGCGGGTGGCGGTGAACAGGCCGTCGAAACGAATGCATATAAGTAGAACCCGCCTTATCAGATCCTCATACATTTCTATGCATTTGTTTTTTTTATTTGCCAACGCCGCTTCCATCGTCATAGAAAATAGTCTTAATTCTTTGCAATTTGCGCTGAACTCGTATATTTTGCATGTCTAACGAATTTATATTTTTAAGTTCCAGGGTTAATTAAAAAGCGTTTTATATCGTTACTACTTTGGAAAACACTCGTATCTGATATTTTGTAACATACGATTTTAAACTTAAACATGAAGAGAATTAAGTTCAAAAGTATTAACGATATGTTTAACGTGCGTATTTATGTGTCTGTCTATGGCATCGTAGCTCCCAAATGGATTTAGATGCGGTTTTTTTGTAAAGAAGCTAGTTTTGGGCTGCAGAGATATCAGCCCTGAAAAAAGGGGTTGCCATTACATCGTAGGTTTTTATCTATTTGCTATTTATTTTATAACAAAACCAAATCTATAACTTTGTTTCTAATCAAAACCAAATTCATTGGTTGAATACGTTACTAAGTACTTTAGAAAAAAACTCGTATCTGATATTTCGAGATGTATAAGTTTGAACTCAATTCTCTTCATGTTTAAGTTTAAAATCGTACGGCACGAAATATGAGATACGAGGTTTTTTCATAGCAATGACGATATAAAAAACACCGTGGTCATAAGACTCATAACTCACTACGCCATCGATTGTTTTTACCCGACTGCCGAAGGAGGAGGGCTATGTGTTTATCAACCTATATACAGTGTGTCACCAGCATGCGGCCATTTATTAAAACTGCCGATAATATGTTGCTTTAGCAATTGTTTGCAAATGTTATCAATTAAAAAATAATTAAAATAACTTCACAATTAATTTTCTTAAATACTGCCCATTTTAAATGTAGTGCATGTGCTGCGTGTTCATCGTTATCAGTATCGCTGTTGCTTAGTACAAGGCATGTCGTGGTACGGGGGCAAATCATAATAATCAAAGTATCCGTCGACTGTCATTTACACTTGTCAAATTGCTGTGTTTTACATTGCTGACCATTAAAATTTTGTTAGAAAGTTAACAAAGCCTGAAAATTTTTTTATTAATTAAATTAATGTCATGGTTACGTTACAGATATACGTTATATATATTATATATATTTATTTATTTAATAAGTACAAAATTATTAAAGAATTACAAATTAAACATTGCCCCACAAAACTGGAGTAACAGTTTGACTGTGGGAACGGCAGTCTCTAGGTAAGGCTTAAATTAATTAAATAGCAGAACTATGCTGTACACAGTAACAGTACTAAACAAACATATTATTATTATATAAGTAGTAGATAATGGTTTTTTAAAAGTCTCTTAATTTTTAAAAGTCTCTTAATCGTTATTTTAACCTCCTTTAAAAAAGCCAGGGTGCTGGTAACACCCTGTATGTATATACGTATGATTGTTCGTTTCTTTGTGGCGGACTAGATACTAAACGCGTGGGCCGATGATGATGATTTTTATGTCAATAGATTTGTCTTAATCTTGTGAGTGTGACTAAAGATATGACGGTAATCAAAATTAAATATGGCAGCAACCAGACACTATATTGTAAAAAAGAAAAAAATCGACGAATATGGCAAATGGGGTATCATTCAATAGGTATTTAAAAATCATCCAATCGTTTTTTCATCATTTCTCATATTGAATGATCATTTAGGATTTATAACGATTTAAAGTTTGTTAGTAACGGGTATTTTAAAGCTTGCTTTTTGTAATTACTCACTAATAAACTCAGTTTCCCGTGTAACACCCTCCCATCGCTGCCATACACAGCGCAATACGCGAGCAGAGATCCCAGATAGCTGGTAACAGTGCCTATTTTTCTCCCATTTACCCCAAAGAAGCATCTGTTTCCCGCCCCGCGATATTTATTACTTCAACCTTTCTCTCCCTTGATTTAGGAGCATCCCTTGGTGCTATCTTAATTGGTAAAATTCTCTCTCCCTTATAGCGATCTGTATAATAGGAGCGTTTGATTTTTGGAGTTGTGTTGGATGGTTTCGAAAATAATAGTAGTTTACGTGACGGTTGCGTAATGACAGGCAGTACAACATGAGTGTGGTTTATGAAACGAGCCGCAAGGCGACTTTCATAATAGATCACACTAGTGTTATAATGCTAATTACGCAGAGTCTCGTACAATACTATAACAACACACATATTATAAGTACTCTAAGATGGGTTCAGGAGCCGAAAGGCAAATTACCAACATTACCTTACCTGTGGTAGTAGGTGACAGCGATGACAGCTGTAACGTAATATTGAAATTACGTTATCGAATATTGTAAGGTAAAGAGATCCAAATTTGGAACATCTTCCAAATTAGCACACTACTATCACAGGTAATGCTGGTCATTGCCTGTGGGTTTTGAACGCATAATAGAGGACTTATGATATGAGTGTAGATAAAACATTTTATGAGACAAGTTTTTGCTGAATATACATTTATCGTCTGTTAAGTTTGTCGGTCTAGGTTAAAAAGGTACTTTAGACGTACTATGTCCACCTCCTGACTTCATCGGTCGATCACTTCATAAACACCATTATATTGTATTGGTATTTAATTTTGTTGGTATACAATATGTATTAAATTTAAGGGACATTCTAAGGCAGTTCAGGTTATATTAAGAGAAATGGACAGAACTATAGCAGTTTATACAGCTCCGTCCCGTTCTCTCTACCCAAACGTAACTGGTTTAGTATGCCATGTAATCCCCCAGTTCATTCTATACATGATAATTGGTTTAAAATTTCATTGCAAGAGCTTTACCTACTAATTAAACTTACTTTCTAAATTCCGCAACCCTTTCGCTAAGTTTGCTTGCAGCATTACTTAGCAGCAAAATCGAGCAAGAAGCAAATCCATCAATAATTTGATGTTAAATATTCATGAAAATACAATATTTAGCCAAAGCTCTTCGCAAATATTTAAGGAACCCCCGTTTCGTACGCAAACAGGCTTACCGTTTTTCAGTAGAATGATTGATGCGGCCATTTTTGCCGCAAATGTTAAAGCTACGATCTCAATGGAAAAGTCCATTCTGAGATAATAAATAGCGTATTAGAAAATAACGGAAGAATCTTGAAAGAATCTGATATCGGTGCTTGGACTGCTATTTAGGGAAAGTGAAAACAATTCAATGAAGATATTTTTTCCTGTTTTATTATCTTGCTTGTGATTGTTTAAACTTGAATGACACCGGAAGGTTTTGAAAGATAAGGCTGTAGTCTATATATTTTTTAAATATAATTTGTCCTTATCTGTCATTGTCACATTTGCATCAGAAAGAAAGTGACAAAGCATACTGTACTTAAATAGGTTTATTAGGTAGTGCGTATATAAATTAGGGGTTATTCTGCTTTTACCGTCTCTAAATATTATTATCAATACTCGGAAACTTAAATAAGGATGGAAAAAAAATTGCCATAAAAATGCTTGAATTGCTTTTACTTCTTTGTTATGGATCTCATAGTTACAACATAATACACTTATCTAATATAATTAATCTATTATTAACTTAATAATATCACATATCACCAGCGAAACACCTCATCTGAAACGTAGACATTTTAGATGCTTCTTTTTTTTGGCAAGTAAGATATCTGGACCTATATTCGTTTTGCTAGAGGAACTAAACGACCCTGATGGGAAGTGACGTCTGCCGCCCATGGACATGATGCTGTATTTTTTCCTTTCAGGTATTTGGCAAGTTTTTAGCAAGAAGTCAGATAGACGACATAAGCAAACAATATTTTGAGCCATGTTGTTTGTGTTGTTGGCTCAGTGCACTAAGAGTTACCCATCCCTTGGGCATGTGTCTGGAAAATCTTGTGAAGCAGCATAAGATCGTTTCAGATGGAGATCTGTTATATTACTCGTCCTATATCCTAGCAGGGATAATATACAGAGAAAAAAGATGATAAACATAGGCCCTGATCACAGATTTAAAATATCTTATTCTGACACGAGTATATTCATAACTGCTTAAATAACTGCACATTAAAAATAAATACTTGTAAGTACTGTCCCGATAGACATGACGCAAAGTTATGTTCTTTGTCAAGATCCACATAGATATAAAAACAGTAAGTACAAAATTCGGATTGACACGTCTCTGCTATATTTATGTAAAGCATTCATAATTCACTCTTAATACTTAAAGGATATGATAATTGCACAATTATACGACCTTGTCCTAAAATCTGCTTAGTTAAATAAATTTTACGTTAAACTGAACTTTAAAATTAAGAATCCTGTACTAGATACGATCAATGTTAAACTACTTATAAAACTAACGGCAGAAGACGGCGATGTCCCATTGAAAATGATCACTGGCCACCAATGTGAAATAGAAATATGACTATCATTGGGTTTGGGAGTGGTTTCATGTTCCAACATATTATCAGGCATATAGTTACCACAAGTCGGGAAGTACCGTGGGATTGGTGGCATATCTTTATGCTCTCCGACTTTAAAAACGAGGGCCATACCAATTTCAACATGGAACTCTATATGACAATGAAACAGCCAATATCCAGGATTATCTGCCTTGAATCGTAGAACTGTGTACCCTCCATCGGGTACAGTAACAGTGTCTTTAATAGGTGGATTCTTTAGATTACGTTTCAGAAGACCGGCTTCATCGAACGCTTTGACTTCTTCTATCGTAGTTTCGTTAGCTAGCCGTCTCATTCCAACTACTCTGAAACTGTGTCCATGTAAGTGGAAGGGATGATTTGCGTCGAAAGTTACTCCTTCGTCAAGGATGATAATTTCTACGACGGAATTGAGCCTTACTGATAGAACGTGAGAACACTCGCAATAGCCTTCCAAGCACTCTTCATCTATGCTGGACATGTTACAGAAGGTCTCTGGGGAGGGACGAGCTAACATCAGCGGGCTGGCAGGCATCTTCATGCTGATGTGGTTCAGTTGTGGTGTATATAGACGATTGAGTTTATTTGGAACTGAAATAAATAAAAATTCTTTAGCACAATACGGTTAAGTTTTATGAGTCGGTGACACCGAAACATGTGAGTGGGTGCTTAGGTTTAAATCCGAGTAGAGACAAAATATTTTTGATCAGTGCAAATTTTAGAACCTTATTACAATGCAATAAGGTGAAAAAGTGGACACATCTCTTTGTAGTCTACTTGGATTTTTCATTATCTATCTTTGTCCGTATTTTTTTTAGTACAGTAGCATTACGCTAGCACTATTACTGGAAATTATTTTGCATGAAATAATCGAAGTATTCATAACCGAATCATTTGTGTCGTAACTATTAAATCTTGACTCAAAAACATGTCACTTATATATTTTTACCCAGTTAATACTATGTCTCGGTCATTACCTTGGTAATATCCATAGTAAGGCGACTTATGGAAGTGAGAGTTGTTTTTTGCGTAGAAGTCATACGCCACAAAGAACTGATAATCAGCTACTTCCTTCAAACTGTCGTCGTATCCGGCTAGGCTTTTCATGTCCGCAACGCTGATGGTTTCTTCGTCTTCTTCCCCTTTGTTGAGAGCATTCAGTTGCTGGAGAAAAAAAAAAGAGTCTTTTTATGTGTTGCAAATTGAAGGTAAGTGAGCTCACAGGCCACCTGAAATGGTAAGTAGAATCTGAGACCCATAGCTATTTTTCTATCTAAAAACTACAATCCTAAAACTCCAAATGTATTGCCAACCTTGAGAACTAAAACGGAATGCCTCTATGCTCTATGCTTACTGTGATTGACTCAAAACTTACAAAATTCTAGCTTATACTTAGGACTGCGTTCACGCAGAAGTTTTGTATCGTTATATTCTCGGAATTGTTCGATGTCTTAGGATAAGTCTGTCTTCCAGTTTAAAGTTATCTCTGTAACATTAACTGATTTCCGTTTTACTGTCAAGATAGAACAAAAAAACAAACATACTTTGACATTTATAATACTAATAAGGATAATGGTTGATTCAAAACTTGAGCTAGATTAAAAAGTGTTTAATTGGTATGTAAAATCTGAAATACTCCTATCCGAACAGAATGAACTTTTCGTCCCCTCACGTAATGTCACCAAAGATCTTATTGAGAATGTCACTTGAAAAGCCAATTGGCTTTCCTGGATGAAGAAACTTTAGCAGTCTATTTTCAAAACGTCGATAAGATGGCGTCGTCAGCACGAAAGTTGAAGGAAGTATTCAAAATCCAATTACTTTAAACTTGCATTAACTTACGTCCTCGTACGTGTACTCAATACATATTCAATTAGAAATTCTATTTTTAACCGACTTCAAAAAAGGAGGAGGTTATACGTTCCACTGTATGTATTTTTTTTTTTTTATGTATGTTCACCGATTACTCCGTCAATTGTCGACCGATTTCAAAAAATTTTTTTTGGTTTGATAGAGTATACTTCCGAGGTGGTCCCATTGTCACCAAATCTGTATCTGATGAGGGGATCAGTGAGGAATTGAGGGAACTCCTCAAATATTGTAGGCAAACATATAGCGATTTTAGTATATTTAGTAACAAGTCCAGCATTTGCATTCAGAAAGTATAATTTGGTGTAGTGGAACTGATGATGAAGACCACAGATGGCCACCAGAACTCCTCAATGGTACCGATTTCAAGGGTGGCGATAAGATATCTCGATTAAGATAGTTCAGCGACTACCTACAACGAATAATATTTACTTGTTGAAATATGACTATGATTTTCCCGCGGCGTTGCTTGCGGCGCGCTTGATATAAGTTAAAGTTTCATTTCGACTAAGAAGTGGGACTACGTAACAGCGTATTATGATCACTAAAAAGTATAAAATAAAATAAATGTTTTAAAAAACAAAAAACCGGCCAAGTGCGAGTCGGACTCGCGCACGTAGGGTTCCGTACAACTATACATCTAAATAAATGTTTTTCTTAATTCTTTATTATATTTGAGTTGATTGAATGAAAGGTAAAATGCGGTTTACGATTTATAACGTATTAAAAAAAAACTAATTATTAGATCTCGTTCAAACCAATTTTCGGTGGAAGTTTGCATGGTAATGTACATCATATATTATTTTTACATTTATCATTCCCTTATTTTAGAAGTTACGGGGGGGGGGACACACATTTTTCCACTTTGGAAGCGTCTCTCGCGCAAACTATTCAGTTTAGAAAAAAATTATAATAGAAACCTCAATATCATTTTTGAATACCTATCCATAGATACCCCACACGTATGAGTTTGATGAAAAAAAAATTTTTGAGTTTCAGTTCTAAGTATGGGGAACCCCAAAAATTTATTGTTTTTTTTCTATTTTTGTATGAAAATCTTAATGCGGTTCACCGAATACATCTACTTACCAAGTTTCCACAGTATAGCTCTTATAGTTACGGAATAAAGTGGCTGTGACATACGGACGGACAGACGGACAGACATGACGAATCTATAAGGGTTCCGTTTTTTGCCATTTGGCTACGGAACCCTAAAAACCGCCTTCAAAAACGCAAAAAATAACTTCTTTAGTCCAACTGATGTCGGCTTTTTGTTGAAAATGTTGTGGTCGCCGACTTCAGTTGGACTAACCTATTAGGTGCCTACAATTTTAAAGAAGTTATTTTTTGCGTTTTTGAAGGCGGTTTTTTTTACTAGTAATTATTTATCTATGTAAGTATGTCAACACTTTATTGTACAAAACCGAAAAAATGAAATGTACAATGGTGAATTTATCCCTTAAATAAATGAACGAAGAGATATTAATTGAGAGATCTCTTTCCAGGCGGATGTTATGCCAGGGGATCGAAGTCCGTTGGGACGAAGTTAGTTGTATATAGGTCAACTGATTGGGGAAACTTCGCTAGCGTGATATAGCGCACGTCAATTTAATTACGCTGTTGAATACTAGTAGCACTTTCATAGCTCGACGTGACCTACGTGTAACGAGTTATCGCTAGATGTCGCTAGTTCGCTACAGGATCTCTTCCAGGATTTATCAATAATATCCTTATCCCTATTCTTACTAATAATATAAATACGAATGTGTGTTCGACTGTTAAGGTCCAACGCCTTATATCAACACGAAATTTGGCACAGAGATAATTTAGCCCCAACATAGGGTACTTTTGATCCCAAATAATAAGACTGTTCTCGAGGAAATATCAAAAAAAATGCAAGTTCCGCGAGGACGGAGATGCTGGCATCCTAAAGCAAATTCCTATTGGATTATTTAAATTTTGAGTGTCAATTTAACACCCTAACCTAATTGCATAGTTGTATATTGTATTTACAATCAATTATTCTGAATTTTTGTATCGTTATCTTTATCACTATGTCCTACCCATTGAAACCCCAAGTGAACCTGAATTATATTCTCTTCCACTTACTCACATAGCGAACGAGGAAGATGCTAAAACATGAATAGCTTCAACTCTCTAGGTACTTATAGCACGGATACAGGTAAAGTTTTGAAAAGACAGTTAAAATTAACGATTGAACCTCAAGGAAGGATATGAAGCAATTTACGGATATTACAGAGAGGAAGTGTAAGTGGTTTACCGCGGCCATTAACACTTGGATAGGGCTGCTATTTCATAAAATACTTCAAATACTGGACAAATACATCGAACACCTGGACATCTAAACTTGGTCAGTTTTTTTTCCTCAATACGTTGCAGACTCAGATGCCAATATTTGTTCTCATCACTCAAATAATTGCTGTTACCAAGAATTTAAACTTAGCTTCGCAGGCAGAGTTAGTTAGGGTCATACTTGAGTACACTTCAGGTTTTACCCAACGATTTTAGAACAATTTTTCCTCAAAACTAGGACGAACACGGGAAAACTTAGACCAGTGATCCCCAAAGTGGTATATATCGACCCCCAGGGGTCCACGACGACCTGCAAGGGGTCCATGTGAGCGGAAAAAATAAATGGGGGTGAGAGGCATGAGATGAAAATGGGGGTCCACGATATTGGATCCCATTTAAGCAGGTAGTGACTTTAATTTTGGCTTTCCGTTAATGGAATAATCCATATTCATATACAGATAGTAGGTAACTACTTACGTAATACTTTCTTATAAATATATATATAAACATAATATTATCTATAGGTATAAATTATGTTTAAATTTTCTCCTTGTGTAGTTTTTTACCTAGTAAAAAATATTTTTCCGCGCAAAATTTTCGTTGTAGTCTGTATCATTTTTTTGCCGGCTAGAGCTCCAACTTTATCCGTGCAAAAAATCCAGGTTTTTTTTTGCCTAGTTTTTACGTGATAACTTAAATATTTCACCCAAAACCGTAACAAATGCCATGTGGTCTATGAGACAAAAAGTCATAAAAAATCATACGTAATCACTAATATTATTATGACACTGTAATACCCTTACAGGGTGCCATGTACCTGCCTACACATTGCAACCTCAACATCTTGTAATACTGTATTGTACATGAAACAATGAATAAATAAATAAATAAATAAGTTTGGGGACCTCTGACTTAGATGGAGGACAGCCCTACACTTGGTCGTATTATTCTCTCGGGCCTCAGAAAATCTAGAACGTTAGCGTTTTTAGCTCTTCTCGATTCAGTTCTAGGCGTAAAGTGCCTAGTGTTTTTTGAATTGACATAGTAGTAGGCATATGGAACTTTGAAGTATTTAGTTTTATTGATTAGTGTTACTGATGTGCAAGTTGCGGAAAGTTTCCAAAAAGTTGGAAAAGTTCTAAGAAATTTCCGGAAACATTCACTACAAACATAGGAAATTTAAATTTAAGAAACGGAAAGTTTCAATCCCCATACAAAATTGTGAGAAGTTTCCGAAATTTTCCTACATGAAATGTTCCGCAAATTTGGAAAGTTTCCTTTGGCACATCAGTAATTAGTGTGCATAAAAAGTTCCAAATCAAACATTAGGCATTAGGTCCGCCATTTATAATTATTTTTGTACAGCATTCTCTAATTTTAATTATCTGAAAACCTTTACGAACGTCAACCTCATGTTATACATTTTAGATTGTGTGATTTACAAATCAGTTACCTGTCGTTTACAGGGCCTCTAGTAAGGGCGGTAGTAAGTAGTTTTCTAGGCGGGAAAACTATATCCTCTTTAACCTGTTATGGTATTGTTTTTAACTCGCCGGCTATTACTGTCAAGTAAATAGGAGCTATCAAAAAGCTGACTATACTTTAACAGGTCAAAGACTATAATTATGGTTTTTACCGCCTAGAATCTCGGCCTGATGTAAGTATCAGCCACTTTATTTTAGCAGCCCCAGTTTTATTATTTACATAAAATAATCTGTAAATATTGTTAACTCAACCAACAAAAAGCAATTATTATATATATACTCATATTATATACTCGTGATACTTAATCCGCCATTTGAGGATTTTACTGTTTTTCTATTAAAATAATTGTAATATTAGTTAATTGATCTAGCGGGCGAAAACTGGACACTGGACACTGTAAACTGAACTGATTAATGTACCCATGATAATAAAATATAGCATAAATGATGTACCGTTTCACTGTTAAAACAAAACGTTTATTGTCAATATCAACACGCCCCTGTACCACTTACAATAAGGTCTATGTATACATATTATAATATTTATTTAACGCAAAATCTGTGTCGATATGCTTTCGACTGAACATACATACAGGTCTAAACCATACCCCACATCTTGACCAGTCGATCCAAAAATAGTTCATGTCACAAGGATGATGCAACCACATAGCGAAAGCGCAATTCCTTTAAAAAGTTACCAGATAAAAGTCTCATCAGATTACCCTCTGTACTAACCGAACGATCGATTTTCTACTCTCGCTTATTTCCGATGCACCCTGTAACTCAATCTACTCTGCCGATTTTCTAGTTCAGACACAATTTCATTTCCGATCCTAGACCTGATATTTCCAATTTTTGCAATCATATAATAAGTTTATTTTCCATTAAGCATTTTATATCGAATACTCGTCGTACTTTCTGAAGATGATTAGAGGTACTGATGTGCAAGTTGCGGAAAGTTTTCAAAAAGTTGGAAAAGTTCTAAGAAATTTCCGGAAACCTTCTCTAAAAATATTGGAAAATTAAATTTAAGAAACGGAAAGTTTCAATCCCCATATAAAATTGTGAGAAGTTTCCGAAATTTTCCTACATGAAATGTTCTGCAAATTTGGAAAGTTTCCTTTGGCACATAAGTAATTAGAGGTCTGTTGAGGAAATTTCTTAGATAACTACCTGGTGAGTTCAAATTCGTAACACGAAGTCAATGTACATACACCTTCCCTAAACTAAACTCATCGTCTAAGTCTCATGGAGCTAATTTAATTAAAAGTTCTTTTTTTCTAAGTTAATTATCGCATTTTTTTTACGGTGGTTACCCTAACACTATGTTTATATTAGATTGCTAACATCGAGTGAAAGGTACGACAGTTAGTTAATAAATATAGGCCTTTAATTATTAGTTTTATTAGAAATATAACGATATAACTATCGTTAGACCTAATAAGCTAAATTCAAAAACTGAGTTAATGTAATAAAATATAATAATTCGTCATTAACTAGGCCACAATCAAGTGTTTTGTATTACCAATTTTAAGTCACCCTGTATATTATAATTTTTGCTAAACTAGAATCGACATCGACGTTTAAATAATTTGGTCTACAGATTTTTTTAATAAAATAACCCTGATCTAAATTGATCCTTAAAAGACTTAAAAATCGAACCTTCTACAGCCTATTCAATAATATCACAACCTCGGGTAATATCACAACCTCCTTCACATAACCTCTTTACATCGATGACATCATTATCAAAACAAAACACTACAGCCCCGTTTCCTTACATCATAACTTACCCCCGAATTTCCTATCAGTGTTTCCACGTGCAAGATATAACGGGTTAGTATTTAATCTGTGTAGGCGGATAATCTGTCTGGCGGACGGCCAGCCAGTGATGTTACGGGCGAGATAATATCAGATGGATTTGCAATGTTACACGGTGAGATGTTAGCTGGGTCGTTTGCTCGCGAATTAACTTGAGACAATGGATATAGCTGGGGATACGATTGTGTTATACCAATACAAACCGTTGAGAATTATAATGGTAGTAATATTATTATAATTTATTCAAGATATGAAAAGAAATTTTAAATTTCAATCGTTGCGCTTTTTTTCAAATGTTTAATTTTTGAAAATGAAAATGAAAATGAAAATCTCTCTCCTTATATAATCACAATAACTTCAGGTTATATTCGTAAAAAAACAACTTATAAAATTATTCATAAACCTCCCAACTTTTATTGAACTTTCGCGAAAAAACATAAGTGCCAGGGAAAGTTATTTACGACTGCCTGGCAGCTTTATAAGATGAACTTATAAATTTACGAATAAATATAATAAGTTTTGTTTAATATTAGGGCAACCACACTAATATCAAAATGGTTGACGTTTTTTCCATACAAAGTGAAAAGCAAACACTGGGACACCTAGTATGGAGAAACAAACTTTATGTCATTACTTAAAAAAAATATTTAAAAAAAACGAGCAAATAGGTTTAAAATACCTCCGAAACTAGTAAAAATCGCTGAGCATACATAGGGGTTAAATCGATAGCTTTTTAGCTGCTCTATCAGCCCTCTCAGTTGGTTTTAGGGACACCCGGTATTTAACACTGTCCTAGTCTTCCGTAATATCAAACGTTTTAAAAAACAAAAAACCGCCTTCAAAAACGCAAAAATGAACTTCTTTTAAACTTTTTAAGGCGGTTTTTTGTGTTTTTTGAAAACATTTATTTTATTTTATACCTACTTTTTAGTGATCATATTAAGCTGTTATATAGTTCCACTTCTTAGTTGACAGAAAACTTTAAGACATTTCAGGCTCGCCGCAAGCAACGCCGCGGGAAAGTCATAGTCATATTTAAACAATTAAATGTTCTTCGTTACAATTGCTCAACTATCTTAATCGAGATATCTTATCGCCACCCTTGAAATAGGTAGCTTTGACGTAAATAACGTAAAATGTTTGATTCAAATTTCATGAAAATTATTTATTACCGACGACGACACGTCCGAAAAATAGCGATATTAACATTCCATAGATAGAATTGATTATTCGCAAATAAGTACCCACTTAATAAACGACTTACTGGCACAGTTTTCCTTATTATAGGTGCACGTGCAGATATAATGATAAAACTTAATATGCATTAATTTACAAAATAATAATAATTTTACAAAAATTACTCAACTGACGTCGGCAGTTTCATGTAGGTTTTTAATTTGATTAAAATGATTAATTTTACGTTGTTCCTTTCTTTTAAGATACTATGTTACTTAAGAAGTTTTTTTTTTTTTTTCATTCTTTCAATTGGCATCATAAAAATTCGGGTTATTCTTTTTTCACATTTATGTCGGTTCGATTCCCAGACGAAGCAAATATTTTTTAGAGTATCTTTGAATGCAGTATTACTAACTTTTAAACATAACATAAAGTCTTCTTTCAGTAAAATATCCTATCTACGATATTTAAGGTACTTTCCCTTCATGTCCCACATAGTCTTGGGACGCGCTGTATATGGGTTGACTTGAGAACTTCCTACTTTTTTTTAAGTCAGTTGAAAAGCCTTTCGGTTCAAAAGCTAAATGCATTGTAGTAGCCAAAGCATTCTATACTCTATTGATAACCACATTAAATTTAAAATGATTATACTAATTCTCTGCCGTTATCCACCTTCTTTGGTATTACGTCAGTATTATTATACTAACATATTCTATAGGTTTATAGTAGATACCGTATTTTGACTTGGGAATAATGATATATTTCAGCAAGGCCACAAAATTTCGATAAGACATATCAAGCCAATACAGCATGATACCCGCGACGGTCGTAAACCGCTGTCGTTCTGCCTTATCGACGAGAAGGCAGTTTTTTAGGTTATGTTCAGCTTATTATGACGCGTACCTATATGAAAAAGTTAGTTAAATTATACTTTAGGGTTATACTATAGTCAATGCACACATACGAGTTGTCACATTAAAGACAATATTACAAAGTTACAAGTCAAATACTATGTTTCGCACTAACAAGGAAAGGTACGGAACTGTCCGGCTCCGATTTGGTTTATTTTGATGTATGTTAGAGAGTAGTTTAAAATAATAGACATGTATTTTTTTTTAGCGGCCCAAACTCTTCCGGTTCGGAGACATTGACCTCCAAAGTACTGAAAAGTAACTAAACCCTCTAACTTCTATAGAGAATTTAAAAAAATAAAATGCTATTTTCTTACCGTTTTTGATTATAATTATGTTTAAGAACATGAAAAAATAATGAGCACGTGTTTTTGTTATATCGGCTAAAACTCATATTTAAAAAAAATACCAAACAAAGTGTATCTTCGATAAGAAGTATATAACTTTGAAGGGTTTTTTTTTATTATGAGTTTTACCCGATGTAACAAAACACGTGCTCATTATTTTTTCATGTTCTTAAACATATAATCAAAAACGGTAAGAAAATAGCATTTTATTTTTTTAAATTCTCCATAGAAGTTAGAGGGTTTAGTCACTTTTCAGTACTTTGGAGGTCAATTTCTCCGAACCGGAAGAGGTTGGGCCGCAAAAAAAAATACGTGTCTATTATTTTAGACTACTCTCTAACATACATCAAAATAAACCAAATCGGAGCCGGACAGTTCGGTACCTTTCCTTGTTAGTTAATCTCGTTGAAATAGTTAATACTAACTTAAGCAGGTTCTATAAGGTACCCGCCTTCAGAGCTAGCGGTACCTTACTGGGTTCGATTACGTTAAAAGTACCTGACTCTTGATTGTTTTTTTATGTTGATACGAGAATTTAAGTATGTATTTATCTATATAAATGTGTTTCTCTTTGTCTCTTAGTTTTAGCCTTAGTTTGCAAAGCCTCAATTGGTATGTGATTGTTCCCCGTTATTTATTTAGCTGTTCTCTGCGACTCCGTCCGCGTAGAACTCTTTTATCGCTACAAGTGTTAAAAAGTACCCTGTTTCCTTTATCGCCAAAGTTTCTTTCACATCTTAATTTATGTTTTGTAACGAAGCACAGAATAAGTATAAAAGTATACAAGTTTCTGGGTAAAAAAAAATATTAATAATTTCGTATACATTTTTGTTTGCGTTATTAATGGTATTATACTATAATGTTTAATTTTGGGAACTATAGGTCTATTTAGTACATCTATTAGTTATAAACTATATTTGTATGACTGTTTGGTCCAAAATAAAATAAATAAATAAATAAGTATGGATCATTTAATTAGTAATCCTTTCAATACTGCCGTCCTTAGAAAAAAGGGCGTGTCTCATAGAGCCGCGTATGTATAAGTGACCTTATTTCTTAAGATGG
Source organism: Acleris literana (assembly GCA_946894065.1). Taxonomy (NCBI): domain Eukaryota; kingdom Metazoa; phylum Arthropoda; class Insecta; order Lepidoptera; family Tortricidae; genus Acleris; species Acleris literana. The sequence goes on from OX335692.1 coordinate 6,275,549, forward strand.
AAGGTTTAATTTACTTTGACCATCAAATTGCGCATGCGTTCTTTTTATTTAGGAGGGCAGAATAGTCTTGCTGATGCTCCAAACAGAGATGGGCATTATTCGAATAATCATTCGAATAAAAAATAATTCGTAATATTTTTATTCGCGAATCATTTATTTATTCGTCGAATAATTTATTTGCAAATGATTTATTCGCGAATAATTTATCCACGAATAAATCATTCGACTACTTTTCGAATAACGAATAATTTATTAATTTATTAGAGAACATTGGAGCAGGTATAAAAGTAGTACATAATAATTATTCGTGGCAATTCATTCAACGAATAAATTATCCGCGAATAAATTATTCGCAAATGAATTATTCGACGAATAATTTATTCGAATAAGAATAATCATTCGAGAATTTCATTCGTTATTCACGAATAATTTGGTTATTCTTATTTGTTATTCGTCATTCTAATAAATATTGCCCATCTCTGGCCCCAAATAACAAAAACGAAACCCAATGATACATATACTTCTAAAACAGCAAATTCAGCGTCGACTCTAACGTAATCTAACCAATTCTAAAAATTGCATTCTGCAGTTTATATTCAAATAAAACCCGTAACAGTATAATAAAAAGTAACGACGCACTCCGAGTAAGTTGTGCACTGGCGTCGGTCAGTTGGCGAGAGGCGGAATCTGGATTAGTGATACGGCACGAGATAATCGTCCACGAATAACCGAATAATTGCGGGGTTGGAATAGCTAATACGGGTGAAATATGCAGTGTTACCTGCTGTTGAGTATTAAACTTAAAATTATTCAAGGTGTTTATTGTGTAAAGTATCGTTAGATACGTCGTAAAAAATAACATTAATGTTTCTTTTCAACTTTTTTATTTCATTGAATATGTATCGAGATATTACGGTTCGAAAGCCGTTATAAATGTGTCATTTCACTTTTGTTTTTTTTCCAATAGTACTAAGCTGATATTTTCAATACGATAAGCACCTACTTTACAAGTGTAATGAAAAGCCACGAGACACTCTGAATAAGTTATGGACTGGCGTCGGTTAGTTGGCGGAGCAAAATCTGGATTTGTGATACGGTACGAGATAATCTTCCACGAAAGACCAAATAATTGCGGGGTTTCAATAATGACTTTTTTAATTGATCACATTAATATGTACGACAATATTACCTATTTATAAAGTTCAAAACTTGTTAAGAGATCTGTGTAACCTCTTCAAACTCTGGAAAGAGCCATCTTTTACCCTATTAGCTATCCAGAGAGGTAATACAGCCAGTGTCATGGGGACCATGCCGCGAGCGGATCTGCTAGAGGGGGTGTTCTTTTTATAGTGGTGATTATTATTTATATCTTTAATATTTGAGTACCATAGTTTATTTTTAATTTAAATACGTTTAGTTTTAATTTTTAATTGTATTAATGTTGAATTCTGTACTTATTAGTCTTTTACCCTTGCCATGTTTACAGGTCGAATTGGAAGTCCTTGCTAACGTCATTGTAAAACTTACCAATCCTTCATTATGCAGCTCCTCCCAGGTGGGGTTTCCTGATGGCTCTGACTCCATAGCGCCTTCGTAGTGCAGAACTGCCACTTGCTTGGCTTTCGTGAATCTGATAATGGGAAAAAAAAATTCATTTTGAATATTTACTTGTTACTCAAGTGAGGTGCACCTAGCTTGTGTAGGTAATGAGATCGTTAGGAGGTACAAGTTTGCCGTTTTTTTCCGTAGGTACTGTGCTGACCCCAAGGGGCAGGCCTTATAAAATATAAAAGAAAGATTAATTTATTTAATCTGTTTGGCGGACCGGTAGACAAAAGATATTTGCCAATCGAAATAGTGGTAGTAACGTTGTGTGGTTTTTTTTTAAATGTTTTAGTAACCCATGGTTCCTAAGGCGAGAATGAGGGATAACAGATTCTTCTGATTAAAGAGATATTCAAAAATAAGGGAATTCAAATAATTGTATTAGTTGAAGAAAAGAAACATCTAGAGAACTTCAGTTTATTGAAATTCGACAAGTTTTGTGGTCTGGTAAAAGCAGAGCCCCTCCCCGCCCTTGCTCGTGTGCTCGACTCCAGGCTGGTCACACTCCGCCAGCCTGTCCCGAACTTGTCTGGGGAGAGCTTCCATTACGTCGCCAAGTCAGTCTGAGTAAGTCCTCGTAACCAAGAGAGCAGAGGGCCCGACAAATTATAGTCACTCCAAGAGACAGGATTTAATTCTTTTCCTAATAATTTAGGTGGAGAGACTATTGACCTAAACTACCCCTCTTGTGTCCTCGGATATTTAGGACGACGGAATGTGTGTGTTTTCTGCAGTCCAGTGTGACAGGTATCAAAGCAAACCCAGAATGTTGGAGGTCTCCTCCCCTTCGAATCCGTCAAGGCACCCGATATCACACGCTCAGCTTTCGCTTCGCTTAGTCGAGTCCCCACGAACCGACATGAGAGCCGGGAGTAGAAAGCAGTTGCCGAGCTAAACTCGCAGGCATCCTTGCTGACATGAGATCATAAAAACCAAGCCAGCAAGTCACCTCAACTAACTAACGTCTTTCGACCAGAGGTGAGATCGACTCTTGACGCAACTCAAATCCGACCCCCGGTTCCCCAAGATAAATTTTGAAGCTATTAACCTTGAACCTTTAACACACTGAAGCAGTCTGTGCAGTCTGTATGGATACTGGTCATACAGTGTGAAGTGTCTCTGCTTGCTATTTTAATCCAAGATGTTTAGTGGCGGTGAGATGTCATCGACGTCTGTGACCCGCTGATAACTTTCACCAAGACACTAAACCCTCTTCGACTCGAATAGAAACATGTATAATATCCGATGCATTAAACGAGAAAGGTAAAGATAAATTGTAATTTAAATTGCCAGGACACAAGCAAAACTGTAAACCCCAATATAAGAGCCGAAAGAGAGCTAAATAATCTTAGCCAAACAGCATGGGAAAATTTAGAAAAGTTCTTCCAATAAACTGAAGATTAGACATAGAGTCCTAAAAGGTACACAAGATCCAAAAGAATTAGATCAGTCTTGAATTATTAATAAACCTTTGAATTCCCTTGATTAAAAACATTTGTAAAAGAATATCAAATGAACAATAAAATTATTTACCTTTAAATAATTATTAGTTTCGCAATAGAATTAAAATCCCGTGAAATAATTCAAAGAAATTTATCACTAGTTTGGTTTTCCGACGACCAGCGTATATCACTTTTAAATTCAATATGATTTGCTTCTAAGGATTTATTTTTTAAAAATTGTTCTGTTTTTTTAAATAAATTGTTCCTTCCAAAAAAAATAAAATTTCGAAACTCAAAACATTTTGAAAATATTCGTAAATAAAAAAAATCAAAATCAAAGAAAAATATTCAAATAAACATGTTCTAACAAGGACAGCTTTGCTACGAATGATCTAATAGCCTTGTTGTCAAAATTGCAATGACATCTTCCATAATTCAAAATATTTTGAAAATGACGACATCAAATGTCATTCGTAACCAGCTGCATTACTACCCTACGTGCAACGATGCACCCATCGAGTAACCACTAAAAGACAACACTTAGCTTCGGGTCCCGACGAGATGTCAAGGCCGCGCAGCCGCAAACCGAACTCTCCCGACAGCGACACCAAACCGCTTAGAAGCCCTCGTAGTAAGCGACGGAGCTCTCAGGGTCATGCTCCCGCGTGAAATGTATTAAAATGAAAGGTTAAATATGCAACTAAGGTTTCCCTGTACTACGAAAGTTTTCCTTACTCTATTACTATACCTAGAAACACAACAAACATTCACAATAAATTAAACACCATACGGAACCCTTTCTAAACAACGACTATCACCCTTCCATTCGTCTTTCAGATCCTCAACCAGAACACTCATCCCCAAGCTTCTCTATTCTAAATGATAAGACATATACGAAAGATTAAAATACCTATGAGAAATCACTAGTTCGATTTTCTTGTTCTCAAACCATAAACCAAATTATTCGTAAACATGATTTCTTATAGATAAGTGTTTCCAACAACGGTAGGACTACAATATTTACCTTTTTAAGTAGACTTAGTCTACATGAAAACTCACGAAAATCTCCTAACGTCTCCCTGCAAAATTCCTATAGATCACCTCCTATATGTTATTCACAATTATGCACACCGCACATTATTAATTATAAAAGGAAAATTTTGTGGATACACCACTATTATTATAAAGAAAAGCAAATAAAAATCTTAAGAAAACATTTTTTTCAAGCCCGACGATCACTCCCGTCAACTCCCAACTGTTTCCTAGCAACCCCCACACTCTCTCCGTTTTCTAACCAGTCAAATACCAAAGACAATTTAATTCTTGCTTGAAGGTTTGACTCGAGATGAGGTCAGTACAATCCCCCCCTAAATCTTGACGATATTCAACGGAGCCAAGATTTAACCTTCTTATTCCAACTCCTTGTCTCCAATCAATCCCAAACAAGAGTTAAATTTCATAACCAATTCACCAACTGAACCCCAAAACTATTTAAGGAGTCCTCTAACTTATTTTATCTTTCTTCCCCCCCCCAATCCTTTTTCCCCTATGCTACATCTTTCCCCCCCCCCTCTCCTAAATTAAACCTCCATTACCAAATATGAATTCAAAACCACTAGCCAGTAAGCAAATACTTTATTAATATTTCTAAAACCTTATAATATTGAACTAAACACCAAATACCATATAATCTAATACTCAAATATATTCCAAAGCAAAATTACTCCGATTTAATCCTACCCCACATAACACTCACTAATGCTTCTGCATGGAAATTCATAACCGACATCAACGTCCCTATAAAATTTCTAATTCCCCAACTTCTAACTTCATTTTCCTGATTAAACATAATATCGTGCTAAATGTATTGCATTGAACATCCCCTTCTCTTGCAAAGTTTCGGGGTGTACCAAAACATAAACATTATCAAACTGTCTTGCTGCTACCCTGTATGGACCTTCATAAGTTAAATCAAACTTCCGAGTAACTCCACTCATAGAGTCAGACTTATTCAATCTTCGCAACTTAACCAAATCTCCAACCTGATACTGAATTAATTTATGAGTTAAATCAAACCTAGTCTTTCTCTGTTGACTAGCCAATTGTAATTTAACCCTAGCTTGCTCCCGAATCTCTCCTATATCCCTACTACGTACAAGATAAGGCAAATGGGTATCTATTGATAAATGAGTCACTCTACCAAAAAGAACTTCATTAGGTGTAAACCCCGTACTTAAATGAAATGTATTGTTATACAACTCCTCAATCTTCTCTAACCATAAACCCCAATTTCTATGCCTTTCATGACAATAAATCCTAAAGAATTTTCCCAACTCTTTATTAACACGTTCCGTCGTATTTGGCCTAGGGTTCCTAATAGTTGTATATATAACCCTAACTCCCATATTCCGTAATCCTAATTTCCATGTATTCCCTATAAATTGTTTTCCATTATCAGTCATTACAGTTTTCGGCTTTATTGTTAATGCAAAATTTTGCATCCTAACCACAACCGCTTTCGCTGTTGCCACCCTCAACCCATATAATTTAATGTATTTAGTAAAAGAATCTTGTATTACGAATATGTATGTTATTCCCCCCCTAGACGCTGGTAAGGGTCCATAAAGGTCTGCCATAACTAAATCCCCTGGATTCTCCGTTACAATAGAATTACACGCCCCCACATACTTAACATTATCCACTTTGGATAATTGGCAAATATGACAACACCTAACAAACTTCTCTACCATTCTCTTCATTCCAAGCCAATAAAATCTTTGCTTTAGATATTTCATCATTTTATAAATCCCCAAATGCCCTAACTCCAAATGAACTTGTCTACACACCTCAGCTTGCAAAGCTTCTGGTAAATATAAAACTTCAACATCGTTGACATGTTTTCTAAAATAAAGCACACCATCGACAACTGAACAACGCATCGCTATCCTAGACAATCGACTTCCTCCTTCCACTTGCCCTAGCACGCGTTCTTTAATGCCTTTAGCTACATTATCCATATCCTGAAACTGAACCATCTGTTCTAATTTAGATTCTAATTCAGTATTATTCTGCACCCCCATATACATTATCGATGGACACCAAGTTTTCCCTTCTTGAATGTCCCCATCCCTTGGAAATCTAGACAAAACGTCCACTCCCCCATTTTCGACCCCCCTAACATGCTCTATTGTGTAATTAAACTGTTCTAAATACAATATCCATCTTGTAATCCGACTATTAAATAATTTAATGTTCTTTACAAACACTAAAGCTTTATGATCAGTCCTAATAATTAATTCCGCCCCCCTTAAATAAGTCTCAAACTTCTTAACCCCATAAATTACTGCCCAAAATTCTTGTTCTGTAACTGTCCACCTCAATTCTGATCCTCTCAACGACCTTCCACAAAAACTCAAAATCCGTTTATTACCCTCATCGTCATATTGATATAACTCTCCCGCAATTCCTACCCCTGAACTATCCGTCTGCAAATAATAAACTTTATTTACATCTGGATGTGACAACATAATAGTTGTAGAAAACTCCTGTTTCAATTTCTTAAATGCCGTATCTAACTCCTCATCCCAATACCAAACTTGTTCCTTTTTTAACAATCTTGTCAGAGGTATAATCAAAGTACTATAATTTGGAATAAATCTCCGGTAGTAATTACATAACCCTAAAAATGCTCGCACATGCTTCACCTTTTTCAGAGTTGGAAACTCTTGAATCGACTTGACTTTATTTGGATCAGTCCGAATCCCTTCAGTAGAAACTATATGTCCTAACATTTTCACTTCCCGACAAGCAAACTTACACTTCTCTAAATTACAAGTCAAACCCGCATTCTCTAATCGTTCTAGGACCTTGTCTAATTGCTCCAAATGTTCTTCCCAACTCCCTTTCGTTAATATTGCCAAATCATCTAAATAATTTACACAAAAACTTCTAACTCCTGGCCCCAACACTACATCCATCGCTCGACTAAAACTTCCCACAGACGTCTTCAGACCTTGTGGCAAAACATTATACATATAGGACCTCCCATTCACAGTAAACCCGGTATACTGCCTACTCTCTTTTGATATAGGAATTTGAAAATACGCATTGTTTAAATCTACGATAGTTATAAATTTTACACCATGAAATGCATTTAAAACATCTATCTGCATTGGTGGGGCCTCTGACTCTGCCACCATGTACTTGTTAATTTCTCTAGCATCAAGTAAAATACGAATAGACCCATCAGGTTTGCTTGTATATGTTAAAGGACTACTATAAGGAGTTGCCCCTCTAGAAATAATCCCCAACTCTACCATCTCATTTAATTTTTCATCAATCTTATTACGATAAGCATACGGAATCGGATAGGATCTATTTATTCGCGGAGTGTGTTCAGACATTTCTATATGATGAACATAACAATTTGCCCTACCAATTTGCTTCGTGAATACTATCTTATGACTCTCTAAAACTTGCTTTAAATCCATCCTCATACTATCAGTCAATTTTACTCCCACATTAAGTCTATCCAGAAAATCCTCACTCTTCACAGTGGAATCCCTTTTATCATCCTGACCGACTCGTAGAGTTCTAACATCTACACTCTCTTGACTTTCATCAATAAACGGTACATTAACTTCTTCCCCATTACCCGACAGAATTAAAGACTTAGGATCTCGCAAATTAATAACAGCATCATGGGAAAGTAACCAGTCAAAGCCTAATATCACCGGCACTGTCAATTTTGGAACTACCAATAATCCAGTATCGAAACTTATCCCCTGAATTTTTAACTCAACAGATGTTAGCTGCTGTATTTTCAAACTTTTCTGCCCTACTGCTCTTCTAATCTGTATAGGTTTCACTGGTAATGATGGAAATCTTGTACCTTTAGTAATTTGTAAAGATTCATAAAGCTCTTCTGAAATACAACTCACTTCACTCCCAGTATCTATCAACCCATTTATTGTATTCCCTAATATCTCAATAACAATCTCCGCTCTAACCTTGCGAGAACCCTCATCAAAACATACCTCTTCATCAAACAAGGATGCCGCAACAAAAGTTTGTAAAAATTCAGAAACACGTGGCCGATCTAATAAACTTGGGGAAAGATTTGGAAAAGCATCTAAATTCAACTTAACTTCCTTATTCTGAACTCTATTCTCATCCCCAAAACCACATCTACCAAAGTCTGACCAAGTCTTATTAGCCGATATGGGATATAAATTTCCATGCCCATCTTTCCCTAACCCTATTCCCTCAATCGCAATAGTAAAAGCTACCTCAACCTTTCAAATTGCACTATTCATAATTCTCGAGAAACGAAAGTAATGCCTCTCCCTTAATTCACAAAATCTCTTCCCCTCAATCTGCTTAATACCCTAGAATCCTGGTCACGCGGCACCAATTGTGCTGACCCCAAGGGGCAGGCCTTATAAAATATAAAAGAAAGATTAATTTATTTAATCTGTTTGGCGGACCGGTAGACAAAAGATATTTGCCAATCGAAATAGTGGTAGTAACGTTGTGTGGTTTTTTTTTAAATGTTTTAGTAACCCATGGTTCCTAAGGCGAGAATGAGGGATAACAGATTCTTCTGATTAAAGAGATATTCAAAAATAAGGGAATTCAAATAATTGTATTAGTTGAAGAAAAGAAACATCTAGAGAACTTCAGTTTATTGAAATTCGACAAGTTTTGTGGTCTGGTAAAAGCAGAGCCCCTCCCCGCCCTTGCTCGTGTGCTCGACTCCAGGCTGGTCACACTCCGCCAGCCTGTCCCGAACTTGTCTGGGGAGAGCTTCCATTACGTCGCCAAGTCAGTCTGAGTAAGTCCTCGTAACCAAGAGAGCAGAGGGCCCGACAAATTATAGTCACTCCAAGAGACAGGATTTAATTCTTTTCCTAATAATTTAGGTGGAGAGACTATTGACCTAAACTACCCCTCTTGTGTCCTCGGATATTTAGGACGACGGAATGTGTGTGTTTTCTGCAGTCCAGTGTGACAGGTATCAAAGCAAACCCAGAATGTTGGAGGTCTCCTCCCCTTCGAATCCGTCAAGGCACCCGATATCACACGCTCAGCTTTCGCTTCGCTTAGTCGAGTCCCCACGAACCGACATGAGAGCCGGGAGTAGAAAGCAGTTGCCGAGCTAAACTCGCAGGCATCCTTGCTGACATGAGATCATAAAAACCAAGCCAGCAAGTCACCTCAACTAACTAACGTCTTTCGACCAGAGGTGAGATCGACTCTTGACGCAACTCAAATCCGACCCCCGGTTCCCCAAGATAAATTTTGAAGCTATTAACCTTGAACCTTTAACACACTGAAGCAGTCTGTGCAGTCTGTATGGATACTGGTCATACAGTGTGAAGTGTCTCTGCTTGCTATTTTAATCCAAGATGTTTAGTGGCGGTGAGATGTCATCGACGTCTGTGACCCGCTGATAACTTTCACCAAGACACTAAACCCTCTTCGACTCGAATAGAAACATGTATAATATCCGATGCATTAAACGAGAAAGGTAAAGATAAATTGTAATTTAAATTGCCAGGACACAAGCAAAACTGTAAACCCCAATATAAGAGCCGAAAGAGAGCTAAATAATCTTAGCCAAACAGCATGGGAAAATTTAGAAAAGTTCTTCCAATAAACTGAAGATTAGACATAGAGTCCTAAAAGGTACACAAGATCCAAAAGAATTAGATCAGTCTTGAATTATTAATAAACCTTTGAATTCCCTTGATTAAAAACATTTGTAAAAGAATATCAAATGAACAATAAAATTATTTACCTTTAAATAATTATTAGTTTCGCAATAGAATTAAAATCCCGTGAAATAATTCAAAGAAATTTATCACTAGTTTGGTTTTCCGACGACCAGCGTATATCACTTTTAAATTCAATATGATTTGCTTCTAAGGATTTATTTTTTAAAAATTGTTCTGTTTTTTTAAATAAATTGTTCCTTCCAAAAAAAATAAAATTTCGAAACTCAAAACATTTTGAAAATATTCGTAAATAAAAAAAATCAAAATCAAAGAAAAATATTCAAATAAACATGTTCTAACAAGGACAGCTTTGCTACGAATGATCTAATAGCCTTGTTGTCAAAATTGCAATGACATCTTCCATAATTCAAAATATTTTGAAAATGACGACATCAAATGTCATTCGTAACCAGCTGCATTACTACCCTACGTGCAACGATGCACCCATCGAGTAACCACTAAAAGACAACACTTAGCTTCGGGTCCCGACGAGATGTCAAGGCCGCGCAGCCGCAAACCGAACTCTCCCGACAGCGACACCAAACCGCTTAGAAGCCCTCGTAGTAAGCGACGGAGCTCTCAGGGTCATGCTCCCGCGTGAAATGTATTAAAATGAAAGGTTAAATATGCAACTAAGGTTTCCCTGTACTACGAAAGTTTTCCTTACTCTATTACTATACCTAGAAACACAACAAACATTCACAATAAATTAAACACCATACGGAACCCTTTCTAAACAACGACTATCACCCTTCCATTCGTCTTTCAGATCCTCAACCAGAACACTCATCCCCAAGCTTCTCTATTCTAAATGATAAGACATATACGAAAGATTAAAATACCTATGAGAAATCACTAGTTCGATTTTCTTGTTCTCAAACCATAAACCAAATTATTCGTAAACATGATTTCTTATAGATAAGTGTTTCCAACAACGGTAGGACTACAATATTTACCTTTTTAAGTAGACTTAGTCTACATGAAAACTCACGAAAATCTCCTAACGTCTCCCTGCAAAATTCCTATAGATCACCTCCTATATGTTATTCACAATTATGCACACCGCACATTATTAATTATAAAAGGAAAATTTTGTGGATACACCACTATTATTATAAAGAAAAGCAAATAAAAATCTTAAGAAAACATTTTTTTCAAGCCCGACGATCACTCCCGTCAACTCCCAACTGTTTCCTAGCAACCCCCACACTCTCTCCGTTTTCTAACCAGTCAAATACCAAAGACAATTTAATTCTTGCTTGAAGGTTTGACTCGAGATGAGGTCAGTACAATACCCAAAGGGTCCATCTGTCAGTCAGCGGGCTTACGAACCGCAAAAACCAGCAAATCGACCGTTTGAATTTTCAAAATGTCAATAATAATGGCACGGAATACTCGTGTGCGAGTTCAACTCACACTGGACTAGCTTTTTTTAATTGTTGCACTGGCAAAATATGCGGTCGCCAGAATTATTTAAATAAACATCAACACCCAATAAACTTTTAAGTAAATTACTACAGCACCTTTTCACAAACCCAACAAACCCAACTCGGCGCGTAGAAACTCTAAATTGTGTTCCAAACATTATTTTGCCGGAAATCCACTTACATCTCGAAACCTAATTAATTGATAAATTCATGAAAACCGAGAAGATTGGTCGGTAAAGGCTGAAATGTAATTATTTTCCTTGATTTGAGCAGTGTCAGTAAGACAAGAGCAATTATTTAATGTAAAGTAAAATACTTGCGCAAATTATTAAGATAACGCGGGCATTGTGAAATTAAATTATAGCAAACACTTGATACATTATTATAAGTTACAATCTGTAACAATATAATAATAGTAGGAGATCCGAATACGAGACGATTTGCACCGGGCTGTTTATTCGATAAAAAGTATTTTATACCAAATTTAATATGCTAAGTAATATATGGCGAATAGGTAGGCTGAAAAATTTCAGTCCAGTACATAATTAATTAAAAATTTAAAAATTAACTTTGTTTAAAAAAAATTGCAATAGCTTGTTTAATAGACAAATTACATACCAATCGAAAGTATGAAGCCTATTGAATATGCAAACGTTAGGTTGACTATTTTTTTCCCGTCAAACTATAGGGTAGGCAGGTATAAACAGGTAAGTCGTTACTAATAATTTGCACCAAACCTAACGTTTGCATATTCTATAAGACTTCATACTTTCGATTAGTATGTAATTTGTCTATTAAACAAAGATTTGCAATTTAAAAAAAGTACATTTTTTTTTTTAATGATTTAAGTACTGGACTGAAATTTTGCAGCCTACCTATTCGCAACATATTATTTAGCGTATTAAATTTGATATGAAATACTTTTCATCGAATTAACAGTCTGGTGCAAATCTTCTCCTATTCGGATCTTAGACCATAAAGATGTCAGATTTCTATACACTGATACTGCTACTACTGGTAAGCTATCGTTGCCAGAAGGTTACAGTTCTTAAATTTTTCGTAAAAGAAAAACTTGTGAGTAACTTTTATTTTAACCCAAATTTCATAACTTTTGAGAACAAAGAGATTTTTATTACACCTTCCTAAATTAGTCACTACGTATGAAAATATTCTCATTCCAACGTATTGCTGCGTCCCTCTTGCTAGCGATCGTCAAATCATCGTCGATAATGTACATCTTTATTGTTTTTATTAGGCGTTCTTGCCCTTTATTATACGGGAATTAAAAAAAGGTAACTTTTGCAGCAAAATGTAACTTTTCAGCAAACAAAACATACCTTACGACTCAAGGGCCCTGGGCAACAGCTTTAAATACCCGACTATCCCTGTAGGCAGGACTGAGGAGGTTCTATTTTAGCCTGTGACACTGCTTGCTTGGGTTAAAACTAATGCAAAGATACTCCACGCTTAAAAATCCGTCAAGTCGTTTAGTCTACAATGGTTTCGAACGGCAGTTTTAATTTTCAATAGCTCATCAAACAGCAGTGCCTCTATTGTAGGTGGTTTTGACCTGTTATAGTATTGCATTTAACTTGGCCGCCAATACTGACAAGTAAATAAAAGCTATCAGAACGTTGAACAGAGGCCCTTGCGGAGATGCATTACGCTGACTGGCGTTTATGGTTTTTACCATTTTGAATAGAGGCCTAGATATTTGGAAGAAAAAGACGTGCTATACGCCAACCTCAAATGATTGGAAAAAGGGCAAGATGATGTTGATGATGTTTGTTTCGTGCTACCACCAAATTGAATGCGAGTAGCACGTGTTTCGGCTGACATAATGTTTTTTTATGGCAACGAGTACACAGGCCGCGTTTGCAATCATGAGGGCCGTAGTAATAATTTGTGATCCTGGTTGAGATGCCTATGTCAAGAATTGTCAAAGATGTCAATTTTCTTTGGTTTAACTTTTACTTTTGCTTTGTAGTATCGCATTTCAGATAAGATCAATTTATTTATACAGCCCTCAAGACTGAAAAAAATCACAGGTTCTCTTATCCCCAAACTGGAACACAACAATGCTACCACTTGGCGGTAGGTTAAAGTGGATGGTGGTAGCGATCCTAGCGGACCCTGAACAAGATCCCACCACCACTAAAAATGATGGTGATGACTGATGATGATGAACGTTACCTTTCATCGCAGTCCATCAGTCCCCTGTAGCGTATCCAGTAGTTGTCGATCTCGTTGTTGGCTTCCACGATGAAATCGTAGCGTTCGCCAGCGTAAGTCACCAAAGATGTAGCTAAACAAACAAATTATTATTTAGGCGATTTTGTTGCAAACTTATTACCCATTTGACATTGTTTTTTTTTAACAATAAAAAGCTCGCAATAGTTTATAATTAGTTTATCATTGGAAGTATATTTTCCTGTCACGCTTTTCAGGGTTCATTTATGTATGTACGATTCTTTATTCCACCATAACTTCTAAACGCCTAAGCCGATTGAGATGTGTGTGGTATAGTTAGAGTCCTTTCACCATCCCGGGTGACATAGGATACCAAAACTGTTAAAATTGGAATAACAACAAAAAGTTACAATTATTAACATAGGTATATCGATGACAATACGAGTATAAATTATACAGTGGGGTTTTAAAGCTTGCTTTTCATTTATTTCCTTTATATTCTACTTAATTACTTAGTTGTTATTTGGTTTTGAACTAATTGCAAAACACTGTTTGACTCAACTGATGCACTAGCTGCTTCGTGCTATCGAAGTTTCCCCAGTCAGTTGATATGCATACAACTTCCAACTTGATCCCAACGGAGTGTCCCCAGGCACTACACTTGCCTGGAGAGATCTCCTTCAGTTCAATAGATTAATAAACAAATCTGAGATTTAATTTAGCTCTATCGTTTTCTATAATTTCATATTTAATCGGTTACATGTAACGTTAGATTAAGTTCAGTCATTATAGTAAGAAAGAAGGGAACGGGCCCGAGAAGCGTGGGAAGACAGCCCGCGAGATGGACTGACGATTTAGTATGTGTGGCTGGGAAGGATTGGATGCGGAAAACCCAAGACCGCTCTAAAGAAGAAGAAAATAAAGATTATAGTAAGATAATAGTTGGTAAGAATTCTGACTGCTGCGTTTCTTAAACAGGTGGTCTTCTCCTAAGATCTTAGCCGAGATGCAAACGATCCTACCGTTTTTCTATCACTCAAAATGTATGGGATGACATTCTCGTGCATAGCGATAAACCACGTGGTCAACAGTACGAGTAACTGTCATCTCATATATTTTGAGTGATTTCAAGAGAGCGATTTCATCTTGGTTACGGCCCGGGAAAAAAAAACCGCTGGTAATAGAATCAAACGTGTGAAAGTTCCTCAAAATAAAAGCAAAATAAAAAAGATTTAAAATCAGCCCCTAGTCAATTTCATTAGTGATCAAAAAATCACCAACCTATTTATATTGGGTGCGCCAAAGTTCATATAAAATTTCAAATTAGATTATTGGAACTCCGAAAATGTATCTCATATAATTTTACAACCTAATGATCACTCTTCATAATCTTCATAATATTTTTTAATACTAATGATCGGAACTTATAATCATCTGAACTTATAACGCCAATATTCATGGAACAGTACACTTTTCAGAATTTCTTAAATATCTTACGTGTAGATAAATTTAGGTTAGGTTAGGTTACATTTATTACAATCTAAAAAAAGTAACAGTTTTTGAAAAAATTGCATTATGAGTTGCGATGATTATGACTTAAAAAAGTATGAACAAAAAAGTATAAGCAAACATTTTCGGAGAAATGATGAGTATAGACACAAATCGTTATTTGTATAAAAAATCTAAAGACCAATTTTATATGAGCCAATATGGACCCATTTTTATTGAACTATACAAAATAAAATACCTTAAAGAAGTTTTAAATATACTCAAGAACCTACAGCCATTTACTAAAAAACCTACAGCACTGTAGCAAGTATGTTAATAGGATTTAGACCTTCAGTTTTCCTGTGCCTAATTCGATCTAGGGCCTTTAGCATTTAAATTTTCCAGACTAATTACAGACTTTCCTCTTGAGAGTAAACTAAGCAAACTAGCCAAGTAGCTCTTGTTAGTAGCTCGCTCGTCTAGTAGCTCGAACGACATTACCTTGGGAGTTGTTTGACAAAACAGTAGCTAAGGATGAATTCTTGGAAATGCAGGTTAGGTACATTTACGAGATTTGTTTTGCCGTCGTCCCGTGGGAACTTTGAAATGTAGTTTTATTAAGTTCTTTGAAATCGTCATAAAAGCGTATTTCCTTGGATAAATTATTAATGAGGTTGGTTTCTCTTATTCAGATATATGATGCATTCAAATTCGGACATGTGCGAAAAACTTGTACAGTATTTCTGACAGTTGTAACTGATATTTCATTCAACACAATGACTGAAAAATTACCTACGCGTAATCAAATACAGTTTTGGGGATAAGATTCAATAGCTTATATCCTTCCCTTATCTTTCTTCATAAGATGTAGTAATTTTATTGTTTTAATTAACAAATTAATAAATATCAGGTGAAAATATCATACAAATTGACCTAGTCCAAAACAAAGCTCTAAGCTCGTATTATGGGTACCTACTAGACAACAACACACATAATTAACAGGAAAATAAATACGAATAAATACCAAGAAATTACGCTAGACTCCGAACCAAATGCTCGTAGTACAAAAATATTGACCCTTACGGGTAATCGACAAAACCGTTAACTTCGTACGTACCATCGCTATACTAAAACATGTATCACTAATTCAGCAATACTTAATCAAAATCAAATTATTAAGAGAGGTGGTCGCGTCACTTATATTAATCCCACTTTGAAGATAATTAAATCCAGCTAAATACCGAAAACATTTCTATAACAGAACGAGCTTATCAAAAGCCGACCTTAACAATTTTAAATTAATTCTGAAATACCGAGTCAACGATTCGTAAGCGTAAATCAGAGCGGTTAGTTTAATTATATAGCTACAGGGGAAACAGAGAAAAGGCTACAGTGGGCCATTTTAAACCCCCACAAAAAAGAGGGTGTTATAAGTGGTGTGTATCTAGCAATTGTTAATGGTCATAATAATATTAAAACATGTAATTTATGAATTAAGTAGGATATACAGTCTTTAAAAAACCATTAGTTGCCAGATTTAAAGAACGCTTTCATTTATGGCAGCATTTGACTATTTTTACCCCATTGCGTCAGAAGGGTATTTTTTTTTTAACTGTATGTATGTATGTACGCTTATCTATTTATTTGGTACGCTCTGCAGCCTAAACTGCATAATGAATTTTAACATTTATTTGGAGTCGTTAGAATTGTCTTGGTTGTGAGAGTGGCATAGGCTATTTATTATATTCAAAGTAATTAGAGAGATATATTGACGACTATAATCAAAAATTGCAGTCCTGGGGCCCGTTCCAGAAAGCCACTCTGCAACTCTACACTCCACAAATCCCACTCTTCAAACGTATTTCTGTTCCACAAAGCTATCGCAGAGTTGAAGAGGCAGAGTCAAATGCAGAGTGTGGATTTGTGGATTTGCAAAGTATTTCTGTTCCACAAGACAATTTCAATGTTGAAGAGGCAGAGTTAAATACAAAGTGTGGATCTGTGGATTTGCAAAGTATCTTTTAGGAACAGAATCTTTGCAGAGTTTTCAAATTACGCAGTGTTTTCTGGAACACGTTTACTCTGCACTTTGCATTATCGTGGATTTGCAAAGTGCAGAGTGCAGAGTTGCAGAGTGGCTTTCTAGAACGGGCCCCTGTATTTCTTTACATAGTATAAAATGAAGTCGCTCCGCTGTCTGTTCGCTTAGATCTTTTAAACTACTCAACGAATTTTAATACAGTTTTCAGCAATAGATAGAGTGATTCACGAGGAAGGTTTATATGTATAATAAATTCTGGTTTATTTACGGGTGTTACAGAAAACTCACATAAACCGAAGTGAAGCGAGGGCAGCTCGCTAGTAATTAATAAAAGCTAATTAATTTATTAATTAATTTTTTATCGTAATCGTAACAGAAAGTTCCTAAAGTACAAGCCTAGAGCTTAGTTTGGGACTTCTTCCATTTATGTGACATTGTCCTCTGACATTTTAATTATAATTAATTTATTAAATTAAGAGGCTTGTTTGTTTTATGCACGTTAAAACTGATTTTACGTAAATATTTTCAATCCTCATTAAAGTAATAAACAAGCCCAATTACTAAATGTGTAGATAGACGTAATGCATTACCCGAATCGCAATTAATTTATAGACGCTGTCATTGGACACGGCCGGATCTAATATGGCGCATGCTTCTTGTCTAATCGCGATTATGTCGAGTCATTGATTCGAGCCGACTGTGCTCAGCTATGATTAACCTATGGATATTCTCTACGAGTATATCCACGTGAAAAATTGCTTTAATATTACCGTTTTTAATGTATAAAATCGTCAGCAAAGGGAGTGATAATTTTGACGTCTCATCCGCACTAATAATTATATGTATATATGTATGTCACACTCGGAGCTAAAATCAGCGCTGCAGGTGTTTAACACCTCAGTATTTTGCTGAGCCAGTGTTTGATTCACTGACGCGAAGACACGAAGAAAAGAAAACAGCTAGTCTTATAAATGTGAAAGTAATTACCTATATTAGTTTATCTGTATGTTTGTCACGCTTTTCACGGGTAATCCGCTGAACCGATTTCGATGAAAATTGCTAAGATTAATAGCTTATAGGATAAAGGG
Organism: Acleris literana; assembly: GCA_946894065.1. Classification (NCBI taxonomy): domain Eukaryota; kingdom Metazoa; phylum Arthropoda; class Insecta; order Lepidoptera; family Tortricidae; genus Acleris; species Acleris literana. The sequence goes on from OX335692.1 coordinate 6,293,606, forward strand.
TAATTTTTTATCCGTAAAATTGGCCAGTTCTTGAAGGAATAGCAACAACTAGTCTGTCTATACGTATGTGTATCTATGGCTTCATAAGTCTTAAACTATTGCTGAGATTATTACCGGAAATATTTGAGAGCATTGAGAATGTTCATGTTACCATACAAAATTTAAGAATATTCTTAGAAATTTCCGAGAATTTCTCATAAGAAACTTTCACAATTTGATAAGTTACTTTTCGGTACAATGCTAAGCTTATAATGGAGATTTATATGAAGTACCTAGATACGACGTCTTAAGTGTGGTTGGTGGTCATGACATAACACCATACTCCATAGGTTTCCGATAATTTAAAATCTTAAAGAACAAAAAATAAGTGATTTTCGTGTGTTCAAAATACAACCCACCAATGTTACATTCCGTAATTTTCAGCTTTACATAATCATAATACTCGTAATATTGAATAAACACATTCGAATGATGATCCCCAAAGTGGTCTCTATCGACCCCCAGGGGTCGACGACGACCTGTAAGGGTTCCATGTGAGTGGAAATAAAAAATGGGCGTCCACGATAGTGGAATCCAATTAAGCAAGGAGCGACTTTAATTATGGCTTTCCATTAATGGAAAAATGCATATTCGTACACAGATAGTAGGTACCTACCTACTTAGCGCCTAAGTTTTTATTTTGTAAAAAATATTTTTCCTAAATTGTAATTGTTGCTTGTGTCAATTTTTGGCCGACTACACCTCCCATTTTATCCATGCAAAAGACCCCAAAGATATTTTAGAATAAGTAAGCTAGGGGTCTACACCGAAAAAAATAATTGGTCGCTTGTACAAGATTGTGATTGTTGCGCATACGCGTCTTGATCCCATACGAGCCGGACAAGACAATAGATACATCAACTATGATTTTAGTTGAATCACTAAAGAAATTGCTGTTGTTACTATCAGCTTTGGTTGATATCCTCGTCCTGCCCAAGCATTTTTGTTTATACTTCCAGTTTCTGCCCAATGTCCTCTACAAAGGACAATTTTACATATAAAATTAGATTTCCCGGGCAGAAACTACCAAATAAAATGTGTCCTTTATTAAGAACACTGGGTAGGACAAGGATATAACTAATATCTTAACTATTGTATTAATTTTTTGTCAACTAAGTGAAAATCTCTCTTTGTTGGCTCTCATTTTTTGAGTGTACCCAAAACCGCAAAATATGCCAAGTGGTCTACGAGACAAAAAAATTGTGGACCTCTGGTTTGTATAATAAATAGCCCAACAAAAGTGTCGCAACAATACGAAATTCCAACAATGTTTAAAGTTATATTGCAGCCAAATACAGTTAAATCCAATTTCGGACGAAACTAGAACTGCTTTGGGCTATTTTAACTACGACTACGCTTATGCTAACGTACCTGCTCCAACGGTTTGTTTAGAACTGAGCATGTTCGCTGAAATTCTCTTTTGTTTGTCGATTTTTGTCCAAAAATACGTATTGGATCCGAGGAAATAACAAGGTACAGTCACAGAATATACATAAATAATCGAAATTGTACTTTAACTTTACCTTTTTAGTATTTGCTCGCTTAAACTAAAATATTAGTCATCTAGTTCTAAACTTTGTTTTAAGATTCAAGACTCCAACTCTGTGGGAAGTTAATTTAACAACAACAAAATTAAAGTTAAGGGTGATTGACGTATTGGCTTTACTAATATTAAAACCTCTTAAACACACGACAATGTAACACAATAATAACAATGTGACACTCAATAATTAATTTGAATTTGAACCCTCGGTTTCACACACACACAGTGTCACAACACGCAAAAGAAAGTCTCTTAAACATCTTTCAGGGCCTTTATTCTGCTCTTGTATACCCATCTTGCTTTAATGTTGTAATCTGACAGCTCTTATTCAGTTGAAAGTAAAAGCTGTTATAAGTACCTTCAATGATATCAAAGTACGATGGGTTAAATTAAAATAGAATAAATGCCCCCATACTGCAACTGATACTGATAATGTTGTTGCTTTAAACCTTATGGGTAAAGTTGAGGGAAGAAGAGGCATTGGACGACCCAAGAAGTCATGGCTAAACTGATCAGGCATTGCCACGGTTAAAGGGCTGCTGGCTTTGTAAGAGATGGGCATTTTAAGAAGTAGAGGAAGTAGCAGAAACTAGGACCTTGGACAGGGACCATCTGGATCGCTGAAACCATCTTATCATTTAACCACCACCTAGCAACAGTGTTCGAATTGTTGTGTTCCAGTTTAGGGATAAGACAATTGGTGAAATAATGAGCTTAGAGGCATTAGCGCATTTGCAGTCTTATAAAAGTAGTTTTGAAACTACAAATGTATACAGGGTGTAATCGTTAAGTGTAGCCAGGCGAATATTCTGTAAATATAACAGATATCAGAAAACTTTAAACTAATATAGAAAGTACGTTACCCAATGAGTAAAATCACGCAGATAACTTTTTTTTTATAAAACCAGAAATAGCCCAAATTTCAACTTAAAACTCTCCCATACATTTAGTACGCCGTTCGTTGAGAGACTTGAGAGGCTTTAAGTTTAAAAGGCCTAGTCATATCACCATTATCACATGATTCATGAATTGTTTTATTTATTAGAGTTTATTCGTGTAAATTATGAATCATAAACAGTTTTATCTCTTACGGTAGAGAAATTACAGCCTCAAGGAATGTCGCACTGTATGGGCATGGGAGCGTTTAAACTTAATATTTTGAATATTACTACTTTTATTTAAATAAAGTTATTACTGTGATTTTACTCATTCGGTAACGTACTTTCGATATCAGTTAAAATTTATCTGATATCTATTATATCTACGGAATAATCGCCTGGTCACACTTAACGAATACACCCTGTATACATGTAAAATCTCACTACTGTCAGGTTAGTTTGCGCTAGTTTTCTGGTTCCTTGCCACAAAAACAAAAGGTAGAAGTTATAGGCCAAGTGATTTCCCTCCACTTAAAACCTCAAGACTTGGCCTGCTGCTTTTAACCCTTTTACACCACAGCATGTCTTAATTATAGCAATTAAAAGTTGTCGGCATTGTTCGAAGATCAAGGCTCTAACTAACCGAGAGCGGCATTCGCAAGTTTGAAGCATTAAAGGCTCGAGTTTTAGGGCACGTCGTCTAAGACCAGATTGTTAAAGGGTTAAAAGGATTTATAGCTCTAAAAAGTTTAAGGACTTAAGCCGCTATGTGCCTTTTTTATATGAAAGAAAACGTTAAAAACAAGGGTAAACAAGCCTAATGTTTGGCACTGTACCGATAATTGCTACCATGAACGTTATTCCAAGATTATAAAGTACCAACCCGAACCACCTTCTAAGTGCTCACAGACTGTATTATTTCATTCCATGCTCTATGTCGTTGCCGGGTTAGAATAGTGTCACTCCATGTCTTTCTGTGGATGTCGTAAGAGGCCCCTAAGGGAAAGGGAGGCTTGAATTACTGTTAGGTGATGGGCTTGCAACTTGTAACTAATACGCTAATAAACATCTAAGCCTAATTGTGCAAAATGTGGTTACAGAATTATAAACAAGTTTTTAGAGTTGTAGGTAATTCCTTAGCTCTGCCTACCCCACACTGGGATTAAAGGCGTGTTTAGTTTTTTGTCGTCTCCTTATGTGTTTTGTTAATTTGAGGACAACATTTTATGATAATTCCTCTCGTTTGAATTTATAATTACCTCTTATCCCACGCTAGCAAATACAATTTTGCACGCAGATTATGAGCTGCTAAGAAGTTATTTCAAAGCTAGGGGATTTATCAATTCTGACAAAATTGAACTTAAAACTTACTGCATAACAAGAGCCGGTATAATGTTTATTATTTTCTACTTTGTAAATACAAAATAACCTCAACTTTATGCTAGTTACCACTCATTTGCAAGTTGACGCTCTAGTTTGTTGGGTTAAGACCGTAATTCTTTAGTATTTACATAATTCGTGTTGTAAGTAAAATGAATAAAGCTGGCGAGTTTTATTTAAATTTCAACTTAGTGAAATGTTTCCTCGTCATTATATCTTACAAATCTTACAATGTATTTCTACTGTTTATTTGTTTGTCATTTGATTAAACAGTTACAAAAAAACGGTGTTTTCACGGATTTTCGTCAATTATGTCACTTTTTTACAAAGTCAAATTGTAGCGTTCATTAAATAAGACTCAGGGCGTAATGATCGCCGGCCCCGGGCGGGCGACCCCACATCATCATCATACATGAACAAATGTGTGCCTTACCGCGACGATTTAAAGTCCACTGTCAACTTTACTTGTATAAATTAGAGCAGAGACCAAAACGTCAGTTTTGGCCTGAATTTTGCAATCCTCGTACGGGGTCCGTCGGGATCGCTACCTTCTTACCCGCTAACCTACCCGCATCAGTATATTTGCTCTGTGGTTTCAGTGAGGGGTACCGGGTAAATAGTTCTATACTACCCTCCTTAGAAAAATGGTCGTATGTCTCATAGAACCGCGTATGTATTAGTGACCTTATTTCTTAAGATGGCGGGTTAAGTTTGCTTTGATATCAAATTGCTCATTCGTCCTTTTTATTTAAGAGGGCAACATAACAAGGACATGACTGACATGAGCAGACATAGGAATTTAGGGGGCAAAATTTTATGACAGGTAGGGAGTTCCTATATCGATAAACTCAATTATCGGTGCTTTTTTCATATACTAGTGATCGCCCCCAGCATTGTATGTATTTTTTGTAAGTATTGTTCTGAAGACGAGTGTCACAAAACATGTTTAAAAAAAATGTTATGCCCCTATTACTTACTTCGACAGAAATTGAAAAGTCATTTAGCCACCTGAAATAGATTTATTAGCCAAGACGGAGACGTGTAACGCCCGAAAATTTGGAACAAATTCTGATAGTTTATTTTAACAATAGTAGATGGGACAGTAATGAAGAAAAAATTATGACGAGTATAGTCTCACAAATCGTTTTGAAAAATGAGGAACGGAATTACGCTATTATTTGGTTTAATATTGACAATTTTAATAAAAAAATGTTTTTACACGCAATACTTGGAGTGATCACTACATCACTAGTACATAAAACAAGCGTCGATAATTGAGTTTATCGATATAGGAACTCCCTACCTCTCATAAAATTTTGCCCCCTGCCTAGATTCCTATGTCTGGACATGAGTCTCAGAGCCAATTAACCGTGAGGTGACTTGTGTGTTTCTTTGCCTTCCGCATGCCATAAAAGGAACTGTGTTACGGTCTTACGGTTGCCCTTATAAGTAGCTGCACTCTATAACGCTTTGTCACTTCAACGTCATGTTTCAACTACTGCACTAATTTGTCAAAGGCGGTAACGCGACAAGGTACAAATGTGGGAAGCTAGTTATAAGGCCTAGTTGGTAGTGACCCTACTGACAAACCTTGAGTTTGGGATTAGCGTCGCTACTGCCTAACGCACTCGCAACTGCAATCGGTTTCAAAGCGGACCAATTGTTTTCATTTTGCATGTGCAGACTCGCCTTCGATTTTAAAAATGAAAACGATTGCGATTGCGTTAGGCAATAGCCCCTTAGGTTAGTTTGTTTGTGATTGTCCTCTTGTATTAGGGTGCCCCTAATAACCTTAATTCTGACCTTGGGGCTTTAAATGCAACAATTGATTCTACTCGCTACTCTGCAACATTAAAAAATAACTTAAGTTTAGATAACTAATTGATGTTAAAGTCTAATTGTAAAATCAGTGTATTATATCATGACCATAATAATCACTATCTCATGGTACGGGCGCGACATTTCCTTGGTACGAGGGCTAAAGGAAAATAGAGAATTGGATCGCGTACATTGAAAATTACGTTTAATTTGTATGATGAATTTTTTTTATATATTTTTAACAACTTACAGAACAAAAAAAAATCAGTTTCAGGAGTAGAAACGATCCATGCATTTAAAGCCCCAAGGTCAGAGGCACCCAGTATTTATTTATTTAAGGGCGCGTACACATAGAACGTCCGTTTTTACCGGATCCGTTTTAACGGATCTTTTCACCTTGTAATCTTCTTTTTTACTGGATCCAGAATACTGTTTTGGGTGTGAACTCGCTCATACAATTATAAACGTCATCAAATAACGGACCTGTAAAACGGATCGCTATGTGTACGCGCCCTAAGTCGTGATTAGCAAAGTAAACGTGTGTTTTAAACCTCGTGATGACCTGGGGCCTGTGTATCAAAAGCTTGTAAGCTTGTAACTTGTAATATAATTGGAAGTCTCTTTTGAATACATATTCTTGGAAAGAGATTTCCGCTTGTGATACAAGTTACAAGCGTTTGATAAACGAGCCCCTGGGGCTCAAGTTTACTGGTTAAACTATATCGCTTTTGACATTTTATCGTATTATTTTAACTGGTCAAGAAAATAAGAGCTATCTTCAACCATTCCATAAAAAGTCAAAAGCGATAAGGTTTTACTGAATAAAAAACCCGCCTTAAAAAAGCAAAAAATAACTTCTTTAAAATGGTAGGTAATAGGTAAGACCAACTAAAGTCTGCTTTTGTTTAAAATATTGTAGGACGCCGACTTCAGTTGGTCTGACCTATTACCTACCATTTTAAAGAAGTTAATTTTTGGCTTTTCGAAGGCGGGTATTTGTTTTTTAACATTTTTTTATTTTATACTTTTTAGTGATCATAATTATGTTGTTATTCTCCCACTTCTCATTTAATAAGAAACTATAGAACACTTCAATCTCGCCGCAAGCAACGCCGTGGGAAAGTCATAGTCAATATATTTAATATTAATATTAAACTTAAATATGCTTCGTCATAGTCGCTCAACTATCTTAATCGAAATATCTTGTCGCCACCCTTGAAATATATACCGTTTAAGAATTCCGGTGGCCATCTGTGGTCTTCATCATCAGTTCCACTTCACTAAATAGTGCTTTCCAAGAGCAAATACACGAGTTACAATGAAAAATACCCAAAATCGCTATAGGTGTGCCCATAAATTTTGAAGAATTTTGTCGATTCTTCATGGATTCCATCATCAGATCTTCATTTTGATAAGAATTGAGCCAAACGGGAAGCACCAGCTTTTAAATAAAAAAAGAATCATTTCATCATCCTATTTTTGAAGTCGGTTAAAATAGAGCCCACGCTAAAAGTAAAGCTGCCACTTAGATCGCTACTCGATTTGTTTGTTTGTTTGCTTAGAAACAATTTCACTTAAACCTCTTGTTAGTGGCATGTTAAAGCAACTAGCTAGCTAAATGTACGAGTCAACAGGCAGTATTTTGAAAGCGAAGCACTCGGCGCTACGTAAACTCAATGTTTGTTCTCTGCAATAATAACGTCCTCAGAACTTGTTCTGTTTTTTTAGACTTTTACAAAGAAGATTAGTCTTTTTCCCGCAGAATTGTTGACGTGAATTTATTTTGTGCTTTTATATTATAATTTTCACTGTTTTGATCTTAACATTAACACGGTAATTCTCTCAAACACGTCATAGTATTTCCACACGGTTATTATTTTACGACTGCTCTTTCTTACTTCCAATTTTATCACCTGTCAATGACAAGTGACAGGTAACATTTCAGTGTACATTGCGCAGTTGATATGAAACTCATTGATGTATGACGTGTCGTGGGGAGCTGATGGTAAGTAGGCTCCGAAGCTCATACATTTGAAATATTAAGTCTGCCAATGCGTTATCTATCAACTATAAGGACTGAGCTGTAAACTAGTTATTTTAAAGATCACTGTTGTTTGGCAGCATTTGTTAAAGGGTAAGATCCGGGTGGTAGCGATTGTGGTAGCCATCCGACCCAGTGCAATGACCTTCCCCGACTAAATGGTTAATTTTGTCCTAATTTCTTTTTCCTACCTTGAAGCTGTCATTACGACAGAAATCTACAGTGGCTCAGCAATAAAAGTTGCTAACTGTACTGAATTAAAACAATGCGAACACTTCTGTTTGTATGAAAATGCAGCAGACAAAATAGTTATTGCAATAATCTACAAAAAACGATCACCAAATGGCGCCATCTTTGTGAAGTCATAGGAACTCACCCGTCTTATCTTATCTTTATTCAATTGCAAGTTCAGAACACAGACAAAGCAAGTGAAATAAATGCTATTTCAGTCCCCGCCTAAGCTCATCAAGAACTTGCAAAGAAAATTAACATAAACGCATTAAAAATTCAATCCCAAAGAGCTACAAAAAACATAGAAACGTGCTAATTAAATGAAAATCCAGAACTCGTACGCTATTCAGATATCAACGTTTCTTTAGTGGCTCGGCTCAGCCCATTTCCTGGAATTAACATATTCAAATTCCCAGGAAGGATCAAAGAGCAGAATCCGGTCGCCAGTCGCTGAAAATGTTAAATTCGGTAAGCATTTGCTAAATTGAAGTAAGTAGGAAGCGAGGATTTCTGTTTGTCCAACTGCTTAGCTGGGTTGGAAATCTAGACTCGGATTGTTAAGAAGCCTCTAACGGAAACTGAGATAGCAAAGTTTGATTGATTTCAAAATACGTCACGACTAGGACTTAGGTACTTGTCTCTGACTCGGTCTCATACGCTTTTATTAATAGCGAGTGAGAGAGTAGTACAAACCCGAAGCACCTTCTGAGTGGTCACAGACCGTACTTTATTCATAAGATTACGATTAAAATCGATGGCTAGAAAATCTTTGTCAATTTCCTCATCTGTCCGACTGATTGTAGGGTCCCACAGCGGGACTCCCGCTCATAAGTCGTTTTATATTCGTTTCATGTTTCATTATGCAACCAAAATTATTATTGTGGCTAAACCAACACTCCAAACTAACCTTTATTTTCCGTGATCTGCCTTTCCCTATAAATGCCAGTGTTTATTTTTCTAGGCGACCTATTTTATTCGTATATTTTACAGTAACACCCTCGCTACGCTCGGGAGTTAAATCTGGAGTCCCTCATTTACTCAGGATTCAATATCGCGGCCGTGATATAAAACAGTGCTTTATCCCCTCGATGTATAATCTACTATTATAGGTGTGTTTTCACCCACCACTAACAGTAAGTACCATTCTAGATACGACTAGTAACTAAAACGTTATGACGGAAGCATTAAAGCAGTTTCATAATTGAATATCTCCTGGAACGGACAGAACAACTGAATTAGCATACATTGAATGGCACAAACTAAATTGATATAAGTTGCTCGCACCCTGTAGATCCCGTCACACCATACGTGGCGGATACGGGACGGCAACGATTTTATTATTAAACTTAGATCAGCGTTTGACCACGATATTTGACGACAAAGTCAAGGTTGAAGTTTGTCTGGATTTAAAAAGCCAGTTACACTATGTCTGGTCTTAAATATCGACATGAAATAAAATAATAGCTACAGTCATAGTGATAACCTATGTGATATATTTCTTTAAGGGGGGCGGTTTTTTAATAAAAAGTTTAAAATACATAAATTTACTGACGAATGTAATCACTGTTGCTTAATGCTTCTTTATTAAAAGTCATATAACATGCATAAAGCTCTGTCATTGGCAGCTGTCTGACACCTCTATAGGAACACTTCGTGTTCCAATTTTAAACTTTATGCCATACAGGAAACGTGGAAGTGTTACAACCGTTACAGTACTTACTTTTTTTGATTATAAATAAGCCCTACTATAAAACTCTTTAAATAAATGTATCAAATAAAGCCACTTTTGAATGTAAAAACGCAGTTTCTTAGACGTAAAAAGGAAGTGATAAAGCTTTATTGAAATCTAAAAATGGACAACTATTTATTTAAAAAAAGACAAATCCAACGGGTTCAAACGACGCGCCTACTATAAGCCATTGAGGAGTTCCTATTACCACTTTCCGGTTCCATTAAAATGTCAAGAAATAGTCATAGCAGGTGAAAGTTATTTAGAGATTCGTTAAATAGTAGTATTTATACTTCCTTACATACAAGTGAACCTTGGCATTATTATGACATAGCTAAGCTATGCAGTTTAGTTTACGCTGAGAGAAACGATCAGAGCTATATAACTGCTTTAAATCTATCCTTTACGGTTACCGTTAAATGAACTTCATAGCCATTTCATAATAACCCCTCTGATCTTCTTCTGAATTTGTAAATGTTTACCTGGACATCAATAATTGGATAGATTTTAAGTTGACTTTATATACCTAACCTAAATTCGCAAGTCGTTTTATCGACTGAATGCCTGTTCTACCTAATAATCTCAGACGTATGTATGTATCGCATTCTAGCAAATAAATATTCCTTTCATTTCATTTCATTTCGTTCATATTTGTACATTATAAAACTCACCCGTGACTGACTGACTAACTGACTGTAACATAAGGCACAGCCTAAACCATGTAGAGGAAGCGAAAGTTGTATGTTTAGACCAGTACAGCTGGCGTTCCATAGTCTCTACCGAACCCATTGAAAGACAGGCGTGAAGGTATGTACGTATGTAAGTTAATTTTCTCAAAAATGTCCGGAAATGTTGACATTCCTATCTACATATTGAGACGCGAAGTACATAGTTTACTGACAGTTCACAAATTTAAAAATAAAAAACATTGCGTGCTCGCTACACAAGCCCGCAATGTTGCATACAAATTCCATTACTATCTAGCTTGTAACTTTTTAAAACGTGAAAAGGGCCATAATAAAATGAGGGCACAATCTTATACATCCAAATTTTACTCGAAACATAACTTTTTTATTTGTGGCTGGAATAGCTTATGTTTTTTTTAAAAACAACAATTGCGTTTCTCCTTGTCATAAACAAAAAGGCGGTAAGGAGTGATGGTTTTTTCACATGAAGTTTCTGTTTGTATGCAATTCAAAAAATGAGTTCATGCAATGAAGATTTGACTCCAACACAAATTTTTTCTTGCGATTTTTGAGAAAAACACTATATTTGCCTCGGCAGGAACAGCAATTGCGGGCTTCGTATTTTTAAACGGACTCGCAAGCTCGTCCGTTTAATCCAATACTCGGCCCGCAATTGCCTACTTCCATGCCTAGGCCATAATGTACTATTTTAACTTGAAAAAATCGTAACCGTCACGTATCATAATAATTTAAAAGGCAGTAGTTCGGATACGCAAAGTTGCGACCGACTATATTTGTCTTGCGAAGTTAGTGCCAACTATCAGTATTAGGTATCAGTTCCCAGATAGCAATGCTCATGTAGGATTTAATTAAAACGAACTTTGTTTTTATTAACTTTGTAGTTGCCGTATAAATTAGAGTAGGTAAACGATGGTATTTATTTACTTATTACCTACTAGCTGCCTCGACAGTTCTGTCCAATTATTTTTTCCGGCAACTTGCCCACATATTTCTTCCTAAAATCCTTAAACGGACTTTTACAAACATTTACATAAATTGTGATAATTACAATTTTTAAAATGTGGAAGGGTTGGGCGTTTTAATCGCCATGATTGTCATTTATAATCAGAATAATGATAACTAAAAGCAACTTCTGATGTTAATAGGAGCAAAACAGCCGTGAACAAACAGAGAGACAGAAAGACATGGATATTTCACGTTTATAATAGAGTCGGCCGACTCAGAAAGAATTAAATGCGTCATTTAAATATTTTAAAGGAATACAACGTTGAAAGCAATTTTTGTTCTCTTTTATACCAATTTAGATACTTTAACTACTGTAGAATGACCCGAAATACATTTGAGGATTTATATCTCTATATGAGTACCCATAGCACAAGCCTTGAGCTTAATTTGGGATAAGATCAATTTGTGTGACATTGTTGCTTGATATATTTATTTATTTATCTAAAATAATATGCCACGACGATGGTGGTTAAAACGCCGAATAATCATTCGGAAACAATAAAGATTGCTATTATTTGACAACAAACAGAGACTTGTCAGAACCCAGTAAGTAGGTACTTTTTTATTACTTAGTTTTTTCCCTCTATTCTACGCGGCAAAACAATATGACTTTTGACTTGTCTTGCTATCGTATAGCTCTTAATATGGTGACACATGAAAAGCAATATAGTTTTACCGAATAGAACGAGACCGTGTAAACGGATTATTCGCAGTAGTTCCTTTTTTGCAGTACCTTTTAAAGAAAATATGCCCACTATTTTCATCATCATGATCATCATCATGATGTCTCCCCCCAAGGCTCTCCACTAAGACCGGTCTTGTGCTTTTCGCATCCACCTCGTTCCCGCGATCTTTACAAGGTCGTTACTCCATCTTGTTGGAGGCCTACCTACAGCTCGTCTCCCGGTACGCGGACGCCACTCGAGAACCTTCTGACCCCATCGGCCATCAGTCCTGCGAGCAATGTGCCCCGCCCACTGCCACTTAAGTTTGGCTATTCTTCGGGCTATGTCGGTAACCTTAGTTCTACTGCGGATATCATCATTTCTGATTCTATCACGCAGAGAAACCCCGAGCATAGCCTTCTCCATAGCCCTTTGAGTGACTTTGAGCTTCCTTATAAGGCCCATTGTTAGCGCCCACGTCTCAGATCCGTAAGTCATCACTGGCAACACACACGTCAAAAACTAATGACTTCAAACACTGCGGTAATTTGGACGAAAAGGTCTATTTTCATATTAAAAGGTAATTCCTAAAGAAACTACTGTGATTAAGCCGAGAAAACTATCTCTATACTAAATTTCAAGTCGATAGATTAAGGCGAACCGCAATAACAGAACTAATAAACATGTACACTTTCCCATTTTCAATTTTAATAAGAACAGGTAAGGAAAAGGGTATAAAAAGTTTTACTAACCATAAAGTCTTCACGTGAAAACTATGCAAAAAAGGAACGGATTATAAAATCCTTTCTTCGCTTAAAAGCATGAGTAACAGGGCCCATAAACACTCATTAAGAACCTCGTATTTCGTGAAAAGAAATGTGGAAAACTAAACTGATGTGTGCGTGCACCTTTGTACTAAAACTTTAGCAAGTAACTGCTTGCCTTTAGAATTTTTCATACTTTTACGTAAATAGAAATAATTTAGTGTAATGCAGAACAGTGGCGATAGACAATTTTGCGTCAACTTTATCGTTATCGAATATATAGGATTCCGTAAACTGCGCCACATGGTCGCGTCAAGTGCTTACGTCAATTCCATACAATTTGTGTATCGAAAATCGTTTACATTAGCGTTATGCATTTTGTCTAAAGTAAGGCTAACGAGACGAGATAAAAAATGTAAACTTTTAGGAGTTCAAAACATTTTTATAAGAAATCGTGTCACTTCGAGAACGCAATCTAAACAGGAATGAACTTCACAAAATGGCGGCCCTAATGTTGACAACTTCTGCACTGACAGCTTTCCCGTACCAGGAACCACGCAACGACAGCCGTCATGGACCAACTGAAGATATTATTGTATACGAGAAATAAGGACAGATATGATAATCTCGCGCTATAGCAATATAACTCAGTAACGGTCAGTCGGTTTACATTCTTTATCTCGTATCATTGGCCGTGCTTTAGCCTCTCTGTTTGTTCTGAATTGGTGTATATGTATAAACTGTTAAAATTCCAGTCAGTGTAACAATGAGATAGATAAAACCCCTGATATAATGGTAACCCCTTCTTTCAGAGCTGGAGGGCTATTGCCTAACGCACTCGCAATCGCAATCGTTTTCATTTTAAAAGTCGAAGGCGAGTCATCAAACAAAATGAAAAAAATTGATCCACTTTGAAGTAGATTGCGATTGCGAGTATGTAAGGCAATAGCGACGCTGATATCTTTTAAACGGCCCATTCGATTTTCATGAAACTAAGTTAAAAACCACGGCTAGAAAACGTGCTTTCAAATAAAAAAAAACGCGTCCAAATCGGTTTACCCATTCAAGAACTACAATGCCATAGACAGACCACACACACACACACACACACACACACACACACACACACACACACACACACACACACACACACACACACACACACACATAGCGGTCAAACTCCCTCCTCCTCCTCCTTTTTTGCGTCAGGGATTGAAAAGGGAAAGAGCTATAAGAGTCGTATATCGCTGTCCCTAACTGCCTAGAACTTGACAGCTCGAGCTCTGATCGAGAAGCAGATAATTTACTTATTCAGAGAAATATCATCATTATCTATGTAGACCTTATTGTCGACGGCGCTTACGCCGCACTACGTTACGCGACGTTGTATTTATATCAACAATAAGGTCCTTCTTCATAGATAACGTCACATATATTGATTTAATATCAATAAAAAAACGCCCAAGACTTTAAATTAAAATATACGCGTTATAGAGTAGGTATGTAGGCATACACAAATATGTGCATTACTAATTTAATTATAATAGAGAAATAATACAACTTCGAACAACTTAGCAATAAATACCATAACGTAATGGAACCAGTAATCGGCAAGGACCCACGATCGACACTTGATTCTTATTTTACAGAAGATAAGGGTTATTCATTTGTTTTGTAACACTCAATTTATGACCGTATGATCTTTGAATTAAGAGTTAAGAGGCGATTATTGGTGCATGTCAGCTTAAACTGTCGAAAACTGGTGCCATTACCTTCATACAATCATACCAGCCTGAAAAACAGCGCTGTGTAGACCTCAGTCACACAGCACTGCTAAGTTTTCAACCTTTTGCCATAATATAAAATTCTTAAACTTGTTGAGACTTGTTGTAGTTTATACTAGGTGCACTTGCCGTCCCCGGGCAAGTCTAAATGGAGCGAAGCTAAAGATGAAGCTTCAAAAAGGTTACGAGCGAAGAGCGCCGCTTAAAATCGAAGTTTCGGCACGTTTCCCATTTTTCCCATTGAAAGTCCATGGGAACAGATTTTCGGTGATTATTCCTCCGTGGTATGTCCGATTTTCAATTTTATTTTTTCTAAACCATCTATGACTAGATGTCGTATTACGAGCTTAATTTGATCCTGATATCTCTAATAGTTTGGGAGGAGTATGCGGACAAACGAAAATCCGAATCGTGGAAGAATGGAGCTTCAATTAGGTTCTTATTTTGGTACGTATATTTTAAGGAATAATTATGTAAAACTAATTGTGTTGTTAGTGGAAAAATATTTTCCGATTTTGATTCGTATTCTGATAATATCAAAAATGAAAAGCCTAGCTTCGATATAGTGGAAGGTGAATATAATATTTCAGCTCCCGTCGCTTTTACAACATTTTGAGAGGAAATTATTCTGCAGCCGAAAGCCCAGAAAGCCGGACAAAGCGAATCATTTTAATTATATGACAAATCGCACATAATTTATGAGCAAGATTGTTCACTGATACAGTAAAAAACGTCCGTTTTAACATGAACACCCTTACCATGAGTTACAATTACCGTACTCGCAGCGTACAGGTCCCTGCCAAGATGCATTGCGCTAACTAGCGTTTCTATTCATTTCGTTTTTAAACCAATCGCGTCACTGGTAGATCACGTGACTTTTCATATCACGTCATCTACCAGTGACGCGATTGGTTAAAAAACGAATCGAATAGAAACGCTAGTTAGCGTAATGCATCTTGGCAGGGCCCTCTGTTCCTCACAGTATTCTTATAGAGTGCGAGGGACGGAAAATTCGAATCGCTAGCGAGTATGGTAATTGTAACTCATGGTAAGGGTACAGAGGCTCTATCGGGTGATTCCACAGGCGTTTCAACCGGCATCAGTCCGCTGTCGTAAGTATTTAAGAAATAGGCGATAATATACTTAAACTTCGATCAATTGTGGCAAGAAGTACGATAACAGTATAGCTCTGTGTGAATGTTAGCTGCTTGGTGTAGGTCATTCTTTCAATATTTATGACAGCGGACTGACGGCGGTTGAAACGCCCGTGGAACCACCCTATCCTACCCGGTAAAACGTAAATTACTTTGGCATGTTATCGTTTTGCCTAGTTAAAAACAATACAATAACATGTCAAAAGCAATTAGGTTTTACCGAGTGGAATTCAGTCCCAGTACCCTTACCATGAGTTACAATTACCATACTCGCCAGCGAATCGAATGCTCTGTCCCTCGCAGACCTCGAAGTATTCTTATAGAGTGCGAGGGACAGAGTATTCAACTCGCTAAAGGGTACAGTAATTGTAACTCATGGTAAGGGTACAGTTAGGTAATTCTCTTCGACAACTTACTTTTCAATTCAACGAAAAATTATAATCCGTCGAGATTAAATTGTCCCTAGTTTATGCATGTTTTATGTGTTAAGTATAAGGCAAACGAGCATACAGGCCTCCTAATCTGAGTGGGATCTGAGACGCGCAGTCATTTCAGTTGTCTCATCTCTACACCGGAACAGAACAATGCGAACACAGTTGCTGACCGACTTTGAATATTCGTGTAATGGTGAAAACTATTACCGTCTGTTTCACAATCGACAAGTAAAGCATATTCGACAAATAAATTTAGTCCTACACTTGAAAATAGACAAAAAGAGAGCCAACTTTAAATGGCAGATATAAATAGTCGTCGATTGTGAAACAGGCCCTTAGAGTAAAAACGAACACGTTGTGCACTCAGAATAGTATCACTCTAAAAGTTTATGAAAAACATTGTTTTAAACGTGTTTTCAACTAAGAAGATTTTTGCACATACTAAAACTTTGCAAAATGTGGTTGCGGAATTTTTAACAAGTTTCTAGAGTTGAAGGTAATTCTCTCTGCCTTATACACTCTGGGAACGAAGGCGTGAGTTTATATCTGCCCTGCTAATCCAATACGCAGTAACTAAGATAAAACTCCTGTAGCAATATCAACCTTATTACTAACAGCAGAGAATTCAAACTGCTTTGGTTATTGAATTTGGGATATTGCTTATTAATTTAGGACGGCAGATATGTATTTGTAAAACTTTAAATCTGGACTTAATCGCGAAGTAAATAAATATTTACTGTGTTACAATTACAACAACAATGGTTACGAAAAAACAGTGTATAAGATAACTATACTCGAAAATCTATCTAAAGACCAAAATCTGACAGTTCCCATCTTGATTATTTCGTTATTTTAACATTATTTCATAAAAATATGAATGAGAACTCGTGTAACCAGTAATATCAGGGTAGGTTTTATTGATAAAAATACCTATACTTAAACCAAAATGCAGTAATCACAGCGAATGTGCGCCCGTTGAGGTTAGGATTTTGGTCTTAAATTAGATTTTCGAGTATAGGTGATGACCGCGACTACTTCAGCGTAGGAGTCGTTTATCGCTACTCACGGAACAAAGTATCCGATGTACCTACTTTCTCAGGGATTAAACTATCTCCATAACAGATATCAATGAAATCGGCTGACCGGTTTAGCTGTGAAAGCTTAACAACGTACAATGTTACTTTCACATTTAAACAAGTATATAAATAATTTGTTGGTCAATGCATTCATTTTTATAATAAATTACCTGACGTAGTTTTAAAATTACCCTTTCCAGCACTTAAAAATTACTTGAAAAAGTCGTTAATGTCTAAAGCGTATTATAGGGTCGAGGATTATATAACAGACAAAAATGCATGGCCTAAATACGAAACTTAGTCAATAATAATTTATTCAAATGCAAAAACTTTATCTTGTCTAGGGGACACCGTTGATGTAGGAAAACATATCGAAACTTTTATGTGGTCATCTTGCACCGTCTTATATAAACATAAATAGGTGTTTTTTTTTTCCTTTTCTCCCTCTGTCTCTCTCGTAAGATTTTTGGCATGTTTTCCTGCTGAACTGTTATTTTTATAATTATAATAAGTACTTTAATATTTATTGCTTTATATAATGCTAGACTAAGTAGTAACCATGGTATGAGTTTAAAAAATTACTGACTGCTAAGTTTCTTGCCGCGTTTCTTCTCAGCAGTGGTCTCCTCTTGGGAAGCGCTGGTAGATTCTTGACGTGTAAAAGTGCCCGTGCGGCCTACTTACTGAATAAATATCTTTATCTTTAAAATATTACTAACTATGCCCTGCTAATCCAATACGCAGTATCTCAGATAAAACTCCTGTAGCAATATCAACCTTATTACTAACAGAAGAGAATTAAAACTGCTTTGGTTAGTAAATTTGGGATACCTACTACTTATTAGCTTAGTAGGGTCGGATAGAACTGTCGCACGCGACTACGTCCGCCTTCAAGTCGTTTATCGCGACTTCTAGGTAAAAATTGCTATGTTCTTTTTCGAAATTTTCAAGCGTTTTCTATACCAAATTTGATTTAAATCATTTTAAATTGATCTCTAATTATAATTTGTTATTAAATCTAAATTAAAATATAAACGTTTTATTTTCTAAATGATTAGTTGGGCGTAATGTAAGCTGTGCATTATGCACCTGTGACTGTAATGCAGTTTTGTAACTTTACGAAAATGGTTTTTGGAATGAAAATGAAGGAGGAATTGTGAATTGTTAATTTGGTTTAATTTAATATGAGCATTTTATTATATTAGTGCCTGCGAAGTTTATACAGTCAATAGTAAAAACAAATAAAATAAATTGTATTTACCATTATACAAAGTCGCAGAAAATATGTATGTATAATATAAAAGTTTATTAACGTTACATTTTAACGATCAACATCATTGACAGAAGTATTTTTTTGAAAAGGTGTTCTTGATAAAAAATACTGCTTATTTTGATCTCAAACGCATAGTAAGTTTTCATACTTTTTTACCATTTTTTACGTAGAAAAAAAACATTTCATATTATCAGTGTTTGCTACGCCCGCTTTGTACCAGTGGTCGGATTGACGTTTATTGTTCGTAACCGCGTTTTGTAGCACTAGCTGACTAGCTGTGACGTAGAAACGACCAAAACAATAGATAATCGCTCCCGTGTAAATAAAAGAGAGAGATATACATTTATAGTTCATCGCTGAGCGAGTGAGCCAGCGATGAACTATAAACTTAAACCTCTCTCTTTTATTTACACGGGAGCTATTATCTTTTGTTCGTTTCTTGGGCAAGAAAATCGCCGATAGTTCATCGCTTACTCGCTGGCGGTGGGACCAGTGCCTTATGCTATTGCTATACAGTTAACTACCTTCTTTAATACTCCGGCAGAAGAAGAAACAACAACCGCGTAAGGCCCCGTATGCAATAAGATGAACATAATCAAGGCAATTTAATTTGAATTGTGTTACAATGGGAATAGGGTTTATTTTTCTATCTTCATAAACAGAACATGGCATTATCGAACAAACGTAATTGAACTTTATTGCATTGATGGTAGATTCAAAGTCCCACTCACAAAAAACTCTCTGTTTGTAGTATGGTGGGCCTTACGAGGTTAAAGTCCCATCAACATAGCAAAAACTCAAGTAGCATTATACCTTAATTTATGGTTTAAATAATCGTAGGGGTGTTCTTAGAAATCAAGCTGATATTGTATGAATTCCCGCAATTCCAGAGTCATTCTCCACATCTCAGTGCCTTTTGAATCATGCCTGCTCGATTACCTTTGAATAATACTTGTAAAGAAAAGACCCGACAGTTTGCAAAATGTGTAGTACCATGTACAAAGAGGTCTGACGGAAGTCTTTCTTATTCTTTTAGGTTTATTATTACATAACAGGGACAATTCGGAATGATTGATTCTTTTGACATGCTATCGTAGGGTGTATATCGGTTGGTCTAAAATTGTTCCGCGTAGTTGTGGCGCTTCGCGCCTTGACACAATTCAACCTAACCTAACCTAACCTAACCTATAGATTAGTTGAGACCTGGGTGTTTTATAAAATAATATGTTGCTAGCCTTTTAGTAATTAAAATTTTAGACCAAACAATTTTAGACCAAAAGTGCTTTATAACAAAAAATATGTATGCAAAAAAAACTTTATGCAAAAAAAAAGTATGCCATTAAATATTATAGGAAACATTTTCGACCAAAAAATTTTAGCACATAAAACTTTAGGTCAGTCGAAGCGCACCCGCTAACGTATTGACAACGTTCTACGTATCTCTTATTTGCTTGAAATTGGCGGCAGATTTAAAAACGATAGGATAATAATTGTTAATAGAAACAAAGTATTTAGAATAAGACATCAGTGTTCTATAGTTTTAAATAACTGTAAACCTTAATATATCAATGTGAAACGAATAAAATAATATCAAATTACAAGCGACTTTTCTTTAACGCGAGCATTTTTCGGTTTTTCTCACTCAGCTATAACAAAATGCCCTACTTGTTTTTTTTCTTAAATGCTTGAAACTTACATAAATATACTGTCTTGCATCTAAAACAACTAATTACTTAGATATAAACATTTTAGGATACCACTCAATTAGAGATTATCTATCGAAAAAAAATATCATAAGAACTACTCATAATATGTATTACACCCCAGTTATGGTAGGGTGATTCATTTCCTCTCTACAACATTATTTTTAAACAATTTTTTCCTTGAAACTCACGCGTAAACTTCAAACGGTACGTTTTATAACGAGACAAGAGTTTCAATTAAGTTTACTTTCGTGTTTTCTCGCTTTGTTGGCGAAGCATGTTATTTTTTCTTTGGAATAACGTCGTAAATTTGGAAGTGTCCACAGAATAGATACATAAAGACGGTCCACTATTATGTTTACTATCGCTTCGTTGGGTTAGTTTGCAGTGCTTTTTGCCTAGCGTTTGGCCTTTTGGAAATTGTCTCTTAAAATGTCTTCTTCTATGCTAATATTTATATCACAAAATAGCAACCCTGCCCTCGCTTCACACCAGTTTAACGGAATAAAATATTAAGTATGTTTATGAATTTCTAAAATCAGGTCAGTAGTTCTAGGAATTTTCCCCCAACATACAAACAATCACATAATTTTCTCTCTTTATATAAAATTGTTAAACGTTTATCTTTCAATTAAAGTTAATTCTTGAAAGGCAAATGACGAGCGAGACAGATATTTTTTCATAATAATTTCGGCGTACTTTTTCACATCAGATCGGAAAAATACTGGAAAAGGGCCGGATCTTAAGTACCCGAAACCGACGTGCGTGCATAACTCGACGTATGAATGTGGATGAAGCGAAAGAGATTTGTCAGGATCGTAGCAGGTGGAAAGAAGTGGTCTCTGCCGACCCCTCTGGGAAACAGGCGTGATTTAATGTATGTATGTATGTAATTTCCGCCTTCGTTACCATATTATCACAATCATATTTTAAAATAAATACTCTATGTAAAAATTATGTTGGCAGTGTTGCATTCTAGATAATATATTTATATTATAATTATGATAGGAGTATAATTTCAATGTGCTAAATTTGTACAAATTATTAGATTTGGATAAAATGAAATCGATGGGTCAAGTTGTCATCTTCAAGAAAACCCGGTTGCAACTTTCAATCCGAGCGACGCTCGGTCGCTTAGGTGCTTATTCTACGATGCCGCAGTTATCCTAGACTAGAGCTTAGCTTTGAACTAGGTCAATTTGTGTGAGATTGTCCCCTAAATTACATATTTGGACTGGCTCCGCTGTGTCTACCACTTCTGCGCTTCCCGGGTAACGCTATTTGCACAGAGTCAGAAAATGTTTTATGTCCCTGCTTTGAAGGTTGTTTTTTGTAATTTGTGACCTTTGTAACTTTAGTACACCTAATTGTGATGTAGATCATGCGCTGGGCCTTTTGTCATAAAAAATCTTTTTTAATAACGGACGGCAGTGAAAGGTTCTTTAGAAAAACGGTGATACTACCGTCATTTTGTTTGAAGATAAATTGTACTGTTTCAGATCTTTGATATTACAAGACTCTAAGGGCCTTCCGATTGTATTTGTTTCCACAAACTTTTGAAAAATTGACTAATATAGCCACACAATTTCCCAAGAGTGATGAAATTATAGAGGTGACAGTAGGTAGTGTATTTTGCAACGATGATACTGATACCGATATTTTTACCTGTCAAATGGGGGTAAATTCTTTAACTAAAAAAATTGTGGTTTTTTATAATATGTAACATGGATATTAACATATATTTAGATGACCCTATGAAAGCAACAAAAACGAGTATAACTTACCGGTGATAGGTTCCAGATCATAGCCATCAGACGCGATGACAGTGATGTTGTGTCCGTCAATAGACATCTCTATGGGGCAGTTTAGGAACTCCGCGTTGATTATCCGGAAGCGGTACTTGTAGCCCTGGGACGAACAAAGTTCAATAAATATGGTGATAGTAGTACAGATTAACAACTTTACTCTAAACAGTTTGACAGGTCATACCCTAAACCAGAACGTAACAATCGCAACGCTGCAGGTGAAATTTTAATGATTTAATGAAACCTTAATGATAATTTTTAGGACTTTAGAATTAGTAGGACCGAACCGCTACTAACGCCTTATCCTTTAACTGTTTCGGTTTAATACAAATGCTTTACCAACCCTGAGGAATAAGATAGAATGGGGTCTATATTGACTGTCATAATTATTTTTAGTCATAATGTGCTTTAGGTCATAATCATCGCAAGTCATAACGTGTTGTTTTAAAGAAACTGTTACTTTTTCAGGATTTTTATAAATCAAATCTAACCTAACCTAGCCTTGTCTACACGTTAGATATTTCAGAACTTCTGAAAAGTTTACAGTTTCAGCAATATAAAAAATTATGACTATCAAAAATTATGTCAACAATTACATTATGACCAATAAAATTATGGGAAACAAAGCGCTCCCGATAGAATGCCTCTATATTAGTCATTTCACCGTATGTCTTATTCTGGATTAAACCGGAACAGTTAAAGGATAAGGCGTTGTAGCGGTTCGGTCCTACTAATTCTAAAGTCCTAAAAAGTATCATTAAATGATTAAAATTTCACCTGCAGCGTTGCGATGGTTACGGTCTGGATTTGTAATCCAGAGAATATACAATGTCCATAGGCATTATGAGTGTACTAGGGTGGCAACAGTCCGAGAGGATTAACGTCGCATTACGTTGGTTTCTCATCGTGACAACGTTCACTGACTAAGAAGAAATGGGTTCATAAAGCCCACTTACTCACCATTATTACAATTTAAACAGTAGCTCGTACTGTATTGCACCGCGAGCCAGCACAAAGTAAACTCAACAGCGGGCCTGTTATGGTCTTGTTTATCGATCGGGATATTGTGGATTAAAGTGGATAAAACATCTGTCACTGTCTGACCAGCAGGCCTTTCGCGTAACTCACTCGCAATCGCGATCGGCTTCAAAACAAAACAATTGGTTTCATTTTGTATGCAGACAAGCCTTCGATTTTCAAAATGAAAACGATTGTGATTGCGAGTGTTGTTACGCGAAAGGCCTGCAGTTTGTAAGTGCGAGAGTGACGGGTGCTTTATCCACCGTGATAAAGGCGATTATTATGTGGGCTCAGGACGCATCAAGCCGGTTTAGTCAGGCCCGCGCCGTCACCGCATTTGGTTGCGTGCGTATTCCTCGTAAGTATCAAGCCACGCGCACCGATACAATTCGAGTGCCCGAGCGACTATAGGTATAGCTATAGGTAGCATTGTACCGAAAAGTAACTTCTCAAATTGTGAAAGTTTCTTTTGAGAAATTCTCGGAAACTTTTAAGAATATTCTTAAATTTTGTATGGAAAGAGAACATTCTCAATGCTCTCAAATGTTTCCGATAATATTCTCAGTAATTTCTTGAGAAGATTTCTTAACTTCTGAGAATGTTCTGAAACTTGTACATTGCTAGCTATAGGTAAGCAGAAACTCCTAAACGTCTAGAAACGAACAACTTTTCTATTTATACTATGCCATTATGGTCCGTGTGCTATCCTCCTCCACGTCATAAACTCACCTGTTCCACATTGAACTTGGCTGTCTTCATATAAAACGGTTTGACGGTCTCGTTCATCCAGATCTTGAATCGTCCGACTCCGTTGATGAGCAGGGTCGGGGGCTTGTTGTCGCCCTCCGAGTGGTGGTGGTCCGTGAACATGGACACGGACAGCTCGTGGATCCAGTCCGTTACTAACATCACGTGCTCTGATCTAGAAAAATAAAGAATGTATCACAAGGGATGAAAACGATTCATTGAGAAATGCAGATCGAAATAAATAATTCTTTAGTAAAGTAGAACTCTGATCGTAGAGCGGAACGACGCTGCCCGAAGTGAAAATATACGCTAGCGAGGAAACAATAATGTAATTGTTGTGGTGGCAGCTAAGTTTGAATTTGCACGAATAATTTTGACCGAGTATGTTCTTCGCTACGGTTAGGTGAAAAGTTGCCAATCTCGCACATTACCAAAGTCATACATGTCTCGCTTTGCTCAGGATTCTAGGATAAGATATTTTTAAAATCCTTCGCTTGCTCTGAATTCAATTCAAGTACTCGTACGAATTACAACTTTCTATGAAACCTTGTATGATATGTTACCAACCAAGATAGGAGTATGCTCGTCTCTTGAAGGTTCCCAAGTCATAGCGGTTTGGGAATACCGCCGTAATAGGGTGACGGCACCATGATGGACAGTTTTTGCTGACAGGCACCAGTAATGGACACTTCACTCTTAATTCAAATTTCATACGGTCCTAAATTGATTGTTGCAAAACAAATGAATAAACCTTATCTTCTGTAAAACAAGAATCACGTGTCCATTATTGGCGCCTTGTCCATGACTGGTTCCATCACCCTAAGCTGATTCCATAAAATTGTCGTGCCCAGTAAAGTAAGAAAGTTATTTTAAACTTTCAAATACTTTCCATTACGAACTACGCCAACGTTTCCAACAACTTAAACTATTACTTAAGCAACTAATTATATACGAAGACAATGGCGCTTACAGGTACATATTGAGCACAACAAGTCGAAGTAGGAAGCCCGCATAACAAGTTTCTGTCGAGAACTTGAGTTGTTAGACGGTTTAATATTGAGATCTTCAGACGCAATCTCGACTAATAGATTAAATTGGTTCGTCTGTCTGCGTGCGTTTTCTTATCACGAGTAGATGAGTATCTCTTCGACTACACTGGAGCAAAGAGGAGTAGGTACTATGTTTTTTTCAGACTAAATTTACTGGTCAGTATGTTCACTCATAGACTATTTGGCAAAATTATATCTCCGTTTGTTTTCTATTTGTGCCTTTAAAGGTTCATAGTGTCGTTCTTCATTTTTATTTGACAATGGCAGGGCGCGCGAACAAATAATACCCGTTTAAATTTTGATTTTATTTGTTTAAATAATAACGAAATTGTTGTCAATTTACTTTTGTTTTACGTTAGTATTTACCTTTCTTTCGGGTTTGTTTATACTAAGTCTATTTGCTGGTTATATAAAATGTTTTCAAAGGTACGAAGATAAATAGTTCCCTTAGGAAAATTTACCAACCGGAGCTTCGTATAGTGTGAATACGTTGGCAATATAGTAACGGTGTGGAAATGATAGAGCATCTTAGTTTCCAGTCTTCTTGCATTCAATTTAATACAATTTTATACTCTGACAGAGAGACAGTTTAGAGTCAATTTACTCGTTGTTTTTCAAACATGTGGATGTAAAGTCGGCACTAAGGAACAACCTAATCGTCATTAACTGACACTCTGACTGAGGTCCTTAAAGGGGCTAACGCAA
The DNA here is from genome assembly GCA_946894065.1 of Acleris literana. Lineage (NCBI taxonomy): Eukaryota > Metazoa > Arthropoda > Insecta > Lepidoptera > Tortricidae > Acleris > Acleris literana. The sequence continues at coordinate 6,319,156 of OX335692.1, forward strand.
TTTCAGCAAGTAACAGGAAAAAAATCTGGGATAATTTCGTCTTTGTACGAATACCTGTACATTGTTTTTCTATTGTACTTTCCATTAAGTTTTGTATAAATAAAAGTATATACACTTGTTATATTGCGGTTTGTCTTCCTGTAACAAAACTGTGTAGCCCACAACAAAAAAGGAACAGAAAGAAAAGCAAGTTTTGGCTTTGGTATACGTAGTAATAGTAGTAAATTATTAGTAACACTGATTTTATTTTATCCATAAGGGGTTGGAAAACCAGCACGCTGCTTATCGGATGTAATCACCACAATCATGTATTAATAAACACCAGGAACTTAAGAAAGAGTGAAAGAAAATCATTAATTATTCGTGACATACATAACAAAGAACAGATTCATAGGCACAAAATGGTCCCAACTCATCGGTCATTGTATGCAGTAGTTAAGCAGTTCTAGCTACTGTGCAGACTTCTCAGAAATGGATGGAGCTAACTGAAGTGCTTCATTTTAGTCCATAAGTGAAATTAGTCTTTCACCGAAAAAATGTCCTCGCGTGTGATTATTATGTACTTATTTATCTAATCCATTTATCAAGTCCATGAGATTGCCTATAAATAACTCGACATTGGGGAAATACATCTTTACAGGAGTGAAAGGCACTAAATTAATTAGAATTAGCTACTGTGCCTTTAGGAATAAGAGCGTAATTTAGGCTTTTAATCTAACCCAGATAGACACTTTTTCGAGCTGTAACAAATTGAGTGCCAGCGACTCCTCTGGTGTAATAAAATCTAGTACATTTCCTAGTTTGTGGCAGAGAACGTTTATCGTTAAGTGGTTTGTCGTGTTCTTTCTGGGGCGCCCTCTTTCGGACGATGTAGACTTTTAGCACTTTTTCCAAAATTTTGGAATGCATGCAAACTCCTTTCTCCGTCCTCCTTTAAATGCGAATCGTGTTGTATTAAAAACGAAAACAGCTGGCAAAATTCGAATTTTTGTAACCTGTAAATTCTGGTGTCCTAGTGAAAAAGGGCACAAGTCGACTTAACTCGTAATAAAGAAGGGTATACTTATACATGAAGTATACTAGACTTAAACCCTTTTTCATTTGATCTTCAGACGACTTATACCCTTTTTCACTAAGACCCCACAATTAAGCCAGGAAAACAATATAAAGCCTACCAAATTGGATTCAGTAGGTGCTGTCAAGTGAATGAGAGGTTTCCTAGTGTTAACGATATAATAACAATGTGGTTTATTTAAGACGAATATAATATTAGGAGATCCGAATAGGAGACGACCTTCACCGGGCTGTTTATTCGATAAAAAGTGTTTTATATCAAATTTAATATGCTAAGTAATGTATGGCGAATAGGTTGACTGAAAAATTCCACTCCAGTCGTTATATGATAAAAAAAACATGAAAGTTTTTTTTTTTAATTGCTATTGCTTGTTAAATAGACCAATTACACACTAATCGAAAGCAGGAAGCCTATAGAATATGCAAACGTTAGGTTGACAATTTTTTCCCGTCATAACTCGATGGCCCCTAAGTAAATCATCGAAAGTCAATTATGGTACTTTTCAGTACGGCGTTTTAAAGCTTAGTTTCGATTTTATTCTTAAATTAAAAGAAATACATAAATACTGTTATAATTAAAAATAATAATAAATTAAGCATTATACGTACGTTATACTAATTTAGAGGAATTTATGCTAGTTTTCTGAATATTAGAGTTTCGATAGTATACGTCGCGGTAATAACGAAGTTTCATATCGAAACTGACAGTTTCAATTATTTACGTCGCATATGTATTTTTATTTTTTAACGAAACTGGTAGTTTCCATGGTTTACTCCGGACGTATTATTTAAATTACTAACGAAACTGGCAGTTCTCTTAGTTTTCTCCGGAAGTATTAATTAATTTAGTAACGAAACTGGTAATGTTGTTAGTACACGTTGACAAAAAAAACGATTAATTACACTTTTAAAACGGGTCCTTGGGTAGAGTAATGAAAAATAAATTGAAATATTATGAAAGTTTATTATTAATTGTTTTGTATAACCTAATTATCACAATCGGTTTGAATCAGTCTTGGAAATTAGGAGTACCTTAATAAGACAAGTAACAATAAGTAAATCTGGCGTAGTGAACTACTTTCCTTTTAAGCGACACCAGCCAAGCCAGTACGATTATTAACTAATACACATAAATCAAAATATACAAAAAACCTCTTAGAGTCATCAGACGGACTCAAGACAAAAAAAAATACACTGTCGAGCAAGCATAATATTTCTTACAAAGTGGTAAGTGTGAAATCTTACCTGAAAAGTTACCGATTATTTTTGCTCGATACTATATATTAACAAAAAAATAACTTCTTAAAGACAACAAAAATTGCACCATACAATATTTTCTTTTAATATTAGTCAGACTTTGACATTAAACATGTAATAATATAAAGAAAAAACACCTTAAAGGCTTAACAATAATTGCACAAGATTGTATAATCTTTTCTTATAAGTACTTAATATCAGTTAGACTTTCACATTAAAAATTATATAAAAATATATCAACATGTATAATTTTATAAAACGTTTAATCTGAATCTGAATCAATTTGAGCATCGCTACCGTGTTTAATATTTTCGTAAAACCTGTGATATTCCTTTGGAATCACCCCGGTCTTACACAAGGAAATTAAATCTTTGAACTTGGCGTCTGATATTGGTAGAGTATCTGTATATGCCAGTTTTAACTCTTTATTGGTATTTATTCTTTGACCACGCCTTCTAGTTCCAATGACAGTATTCAAGCAACGTTGCTCACCTTTTAAGTCGTACTTAAAGAAAAGGTAGTTAGGTACGTCTTTATCTACCCTAATCTCTTTGATTTTGTTCCACGAGATATTAGCGTTATTTGAGTCTTTTTTCCAATTGCGGTCATCGAGTAGCGGCTTGTAATCGAAGATATCTTGTTGGGTCATTTCAATTACATTGTACGGCTTTCCAGAAGTTTTAGCCCATCTGGCTAACGCAAACCACTGGTCAGGAGTATAAATCGACTTCCCTTTCGACTCTTTCTCGATGAGAGCATGAACGCTGTCACCCTCATTTTGAGTATGACCGCTTTCCAAAAACCGGTGAGTAATATTGACACCGTATTGCTTCGACAAAGCCATGTACATAGAATATACGACTCTATTTCTATTTTGGCCTGAGCAATTATCAGACCAAAATAAAAATTGTCTTGCACCTTTGTCGAATAACGTCTTCACAAATAGCGTCAAGCAACTACTTACTTCGTTAGCTCCTCGATTTCCTGTGCACTCTGTCCACATGTAGCAAAAGCCCTCCTTTTGAGCTAAATCAAACACCGTGAAATTGAAAACTGACAATTTTCGCTTGTAATAAAGCAAGCCAATGTCTGCATGTGGAGAATTTAATATTTTTTGGAAGTCGAATGTAGCACACACAACCTCCTGACTACTTTGAGCTAATTGTTTATCAATTAGCTTGAATTCTCTGGCAATTTTCTTGTGTTCTAAATGCTGATGATGATTATTTGCCTCTTGTTCCGTTGGGTTCTTATTATTCGAAAATGAATGACATTTGTCACATATGTCTTTCTTTGGAATAAAGAATGAAATGTTCATATTGTCGTTTACTATGTCAGTATACTGACGCACCGTGAGAGCTGGACTATCATAATTAGGAAGTTGGTCCCATTCCTTATACAGAGAAAACATCTTGGTCATGGATAAATTATTATCGAGGTAGAGTTTTGCGGAGGTCTTGCGTGCATAATGTGACTCGACTGGCTGAAAGGAAGCGACGTGATCACAAACACTCCTTACCATTTCGGCAGTTTGTACCACTGGATGATTTGGATGTTTTCCTCTGTCGTCGGATAAAGTAACTCCAGTTTGATTTAATTTACCATGAGCAGTTCGAACGATTTGGTCTGTGATACATAAAGTATTTAAGAAAGTTTTCAGGCAAACTCTTTCACGTTCAAAGGATGGATCTTGTTGATTACTCCTAGAGCTAGAAGGACGAGGTAAGAAATATTTTGTAGTATAATTTCGCCGTGAAGAACCCTCAGTAGTGACGCTTTTCTTGTTATTTCTTACAGTAAATTTATTAATATACTCCCACTGTTTAGTATGATCTGATAGTTTCCAGTAATGTATGAGTATCTGTTGGCGGGTAGCAGTGTCGAATTTCTCATAACATTTGAGTTTACATGTTTGAGGGCAGACCGGGCGTATTTTTTTTTCCTTTTTAACTTTACCGCTTCTTGTAACATATTCTTGGCCAGAATTCAGTAATTTTTTTCTTTTATTATCTATCCACTTGTCTTCACATCGTTTTCTTTTTCTACCAGGGTTTGATTTGAAAGTAGATTTTCTTGATTTATTTAAGTTATTGCTGGAACTCGGGGAGTCACATTCTGATATAGTTATGAGAGATTCGACACTGGCTATTGGCATTGGACTATTGATTGGAGTAAGCTGCGTATCGTGGGTGGTTGGGTTATTGTTTGGTTGTGCATAATCACCAATTTGTTTTTCTGGGTCAGTCTGCAGCTGTCCAGATGGAGAAGATGAGCTAACGCCCGGGTCGGAATTTCGGATTTGATCTGCTACTGGAGATTCAAAATCTGTAGGAGAAGGTACAGGCGTATTTACTAAACTGTCTTCAATACACGACTCTTCGTTACTGGGTGATCTGGGATGTGTGTTTTCCAACAAATTTGTTGACGGCCAAACAGTATCTGATGACAGTTCTTCATCTATTATTCCCTCAAGAGCAGCCCATTCCGAATCTCCAAAGGTGCATGATGCAGGTAATGGCGATTCTAAAACAATAAACAATTATCACAAAATAATGTCAATAATGTTTAAAAATAAATGAACCGATTAATTTACATGCATACCATCTTAGATACAAGCATAAATATACATGAGACAAACACCCAACCTTTTTTTTTGTATGTTCAAAATAAGAACGAAATTTGGATCATATAAAAATATTACACTGAATTAAAACATCGAAAGTGAGAAAAAAAGTGTCGTAAAGCATCGAAAGTAGCAGATTCGATTTAAAATTAAATTTACATTCCGTGGTAAAAAATTGAAAGTGTCAGTTTCGTTGGACAGATATCCAAGTAAATGATCGAATCTCCTAGTTTCGATACAAAATGAAAGTGGAATTTCGTAGTAAAATATCGAATCTGTAACTTTCGATAGTTTACGCTGTTACGATGTTAAGAGTTCATTATGTGCTAAATAAAAACTAAATATTGCACACTATGTTAATAAATAAGCGTTAAATACATTGAAAATATAATTAAAGATATTTCAAAACTTATACATACCTGGTTTAGCTATTTCCTTATCAACCACTCGCTGCATGGAATTATCTGGAATATCTAGATTCACTAATTCAATCATTTTCCTACATCTAGAGGCAGTTAACTTGGAGCCATTCATTGTTAAATTAACTGTAATTTAATATGCAAAGTGAAGATAGTCGCCGACTGCACATGTTGCTACCACAGCCGTTCGGAGCACACTGACGACGCCGCTGCTACGTAAACTGTCGAGAGTGGTAGTTTCGTCTCTTTCACACATCACCCGCCGCCGCGTAAATAATCGTATCTCGACTTTCGATAAACTACTTCGGAAATGTACCGTTATTTTCGATGTTTTACGAATGAAATTTACGTTAAAATATAGATATATTATTTTTTGTTTAAGTGGTCGTAAAATATAGCCGAAAATAACCCCATTGCACAAATAATAAAAAAACGCCATTTTTGACTTTCGATAATTTACGTAGGGGCCATCGATTACTAAGGGTAGGTAAGTCGGTACTAATATTTTGCACTAAACCTAACGTTTGCATATTCTATAGGCTTCATGCTTTCGATTAGTATGTAATCCCAAGTAGCAAAAGTGTCGGTAACATCAATATACCAGCCAATTTAGAACTTAGAGTTCTCTAAGATACGCATAAGAGTTTCAAGAAAAGCTTTAATATTTATAATAGTCATTTAACACTTATTATACAGCTCATGCTGTATAAAATCATTGTAGAGGAATCCGTGTAAGGTTAGGGTGCCTTAACAGAATATAAAAACTCTACTATAAAACTTTAAGTATTGTGTGACACTCAGCTAATTATTATCGTTAAAGCTTAATTACTTACTTTTTACAGCTTTAGGTGTTATTACAGTATCACTTGGCACTTGTTGCTGTACAAGAGAATATGTTAAATCCGTTTTAAAACTATTTCTGGTGGCGTAACTTGACACTCTTATGAGTATAGTAGTTCTATGACTTCTGTCTATGAGGGTATTATAAAACTATAAAAATAAATGACAACTATAGTGCAGCTTTAGTCTGTATTACTGCCAGGTGTTGGTCTATTTACCAAGCAATAGCAATTTGTTATTTTTCAGTTTTTTTTAATCATATAAGGACTGAACTCAAATTTTTCAGTCAACCTATTCGTCATATATTACTTAGCATATTAAATTTGATATATTATACTTTTTATCGAATAAACAGCCCGGTGAAGGTCGTCTCCTATTCAGATCTTAGACCATAATAAAGGCACAGGGGCGCTAGTCTACTTGGTAAAACCATATTGCTTTTGACATGTTATTGAATTGTCAACGTTATGATAGCTCGTTTTTAACTTGACAGAAATTACGGCCGAGTTAATAACAATACGATAGCATGTTAAAAGCGATATGGTTTTAATTTGTGGACTATTATAGCCCGTGGAAAACAATTTAAGATCTACGTAAAGTCACGTGAAGAAGAGATTCCCTAACATTAATGATATAAAACCGGGCAAGAGCATGTCGGACCATGCTCAGTGTAGGGTTCCGAAGCCGTTACTACAAACAAATTAGACCACGCGACAAACTTAACTTTGCCGTTGGAAAACTGTTATCCCCATACATCGACATAGGTCGCGGTCAGTTTACCAACACCACAAATAAGTTTTCTGTAGGTATAAACATTTAAACCGTTTGTAACTCAAGAACCAATGAAGTCTACTTAGTCGTGATAGTTTTCCTATTAAATTCATTATATGTGCTTTCATTTAAGATATTGTTCAGATTTTTAGTATTTGTAGTTTTGGCTGTAGGGGGGGGAGAAATTGACTGTAACAAAAATTAGCACTTAAAGCTTAATATTTCATTAACGGATAACTTAATTGAAAAATTGTTTGCATAAACCCACAATATTTTTGAAAAACATATCCAACGACACCCCACACTATGGGGTTGACGAGAAAAAAAATACATCCCCACGTTACGTGTAGAGGAGGTACACTAAAAATATTTTCTTTTCAAGATTTTTTTTACCACATTACAGCTTTCTAGTACTAAGAGTCTCTGAGCTACGGACGGACGGGCGGATGGACATGGCGAAACTATAAGGTTCCTAGTTTGACTACAGAACCTTAAAAACGGTGGCTTTTAAGAGGACGTGGAATCGAGGCACGGATTGTTTGAATGAATTCGTATACCTGGTGAATTATATTTTGAACTTTAAAGGCAAACGCTTAGTGCCTCGATTTATTTAAAAAAAAACAATGGCTGTGTCCGAGTCGTACTCGCACACGAAGGGTTCCATACCATTCTTGAATGTGGGCCTTCATTTTTCTTTTTCTTATTATTTGTTACTAGCGACCCGCCCTCGCTTCACTTCGTTTTCTGTAACTACCGTAAATAATTCAAAATTTAGTACACATTACATTGTTCTTGAATTACTCTATTTATTGATGAAAACCTTATTAAAATCCGTTGTGTAGTTTTAAAGATCTAAGCTTACATACACACGTACAGACGGCAGAAAGCGATTATTTTACACTATGTAAAGAAAGAAGATTATACAGGCAATAGTAATACACAAAAGTAAAGTAAGTAAAGTCTTTGACCAGTGTGTGTTGCCAGTGATGACTTATGGATCTGAGACGTGGGCGCTAACAATGGGCCTTATAAGGAAGCTCAAAGTCACTCAGAGGGCTATGGAGAGGGCTATGCTCGGGGTTTCTCTGCGTGATAGAATCAGAAATGATGAAATGATATCCGCAGTAGAACTAAGGTTACCGACATAGCCCGAAGAATAGCCAAACTTAAGTGGCAGTGGGCGGGGCACATTGCTCGCAGGACTGATGGCCGATGGGGTCAGAAGGTTCTTGAGTGGCGTCCGCGGACCGGGAGACGAGCTGTAGGTAGGCCTCCAACAAGATGGAGTGACGACCTTATAAGGATCGCGGGAACGCGGTGGATGCGAAAAGCACAAGACCGGTCTGAGTGGAGAGCCTTGGGGGAGGCCTATGTCCAGCAGTGGACGTCTTTCGGCTGACATGATGATGATGATGAGTAATACACACACTGTGGAAATTTCAAGTAGCTACGAGTATAATAACGGTTCAAGAGATAGACAGACAGACGGACAGTGGAGACTTAGTAATAAAGTCCCGGGAGACTCCCTTTGGGTACGGAAACCTAAAGATTACCTTATTAGTATAATTTATTAAATAAGGGCTCTTAGTGTCTCTAATGGAGTAAGTTTGCTTTAAGTCCAGATTCAGCACAAAAGGAAAACCTTTACTCAAGTTGAAAGGGCACAAACTTTAAAAGCAACAAGCAAGAGCTTTATTTCATTTCATGAAACTTCTCAAAGTTGTGTGTACTTAGCCAAAGTTTTATGAAATATTATAGAATATACTGGATTAGTAGTTTGAATAAAGGGAGAGTCTATGATTTTGTAAAGTTTCAATATTAGGGACGAAGTTTTTTTTTGTTGTAAAAACACCTGGCTGTTGAGATCTTGTTTTTTTACGGCATAGTGAAGGCCAATCAGCGCCCCTGAATTGATGGTGGAGTCCGAACAGCGAGTGGTAACATAAAAGAAAGCCGCCAAATTCAAAATATCACTGGACTGGATAGGTACTCTTAATGTGACAGCTTGTTTCATAAATAAAATGGATGCCATAAAATATGGAGAATTTGATAAATTCGGACTAGCAATGTACAAGTTGCAGAACATTCTCAGAAGTTAAGAAATCTTTTCAAGAAATTACTGCGAATATTATCGGAAATATTTAAGAGCATTGAGAATGTTCTCTTTCCATACGAAATGTAAGAATATTATTAGAAATTTCCGAGAATTTCTCATAAGAAACTTTCACAATTTGAGAAGGTACTTTTCGGTACAATGCTAATTCGGACTCTAAATAGGATCTGAGAATCGTACTGCCTTAATACCAAAGAAGGCGGCTAACTGAAATGTAATAGTCGAAGCTTTCTATACTTTATTGGTAACCATATTAAGTATTAAGCATTTTAAATGCTTAATACTATTACTATGTACTATCAGCGCAATGGAACCCTGACCCAGCTATAACTGTATCACAGTGACGTTATGATTGAAGTCGTAGGAAGTGTCAAACAAATGTTTTTATAAGGTCACTGTGACACCGTTCTATGATGGGTCACCTTCTTTAGTATAAAGGCAGCATAGCTTCTCAGTTATTGACCCGTTTTCGTCTTCAAAACATGTATTTCGTAAGCATGTTATTAATGAATTAATGTCCTCACGGCTAAAGTGTCAGTCGTAACCTAAGAGTGGCTTCGATTACCTATACTTACTTCTATTATACTCACACACACACACTCACACACACACACTCACACACTCACACTTACAGACACACACAAAAACACACACTTACAAACACACACACATACACAAAAACACATACATGGCTCACACGTTTATAGTCACCTCATTTTCTTATTCTATAGACTTTTTTGAGTTAATATCTACTGTATTTTTGTTTCTTAATTTAGTTCCTACTCTCAGTTACTAGTAATGTTCTGTAAATTATAGGGAAACCTATTATTGGCCTATGTTAAGTTACCAATTATTGTAATACTTACTTTCAAATGTATGGCTGTTGGTTTTCTAAATAAAAGATAAATAAATAAATAAATAGACACTTGCGATCTCAAGACTAAAATCTCCCAACCCTGAGGACTGGGAAAGAATGCTCCTCAAACTGAGGGTTCCAATCCACTTTGATTTTAACTATGGTTATATTTAATTATTAACAACATCTATTGTGATATACCTATAGTACCCACATGAAATTGACGTGACGTTATTTCCCTTTTTTGGGAAAGCAAGACATGACATAACATACAGAAATTAAGCGAAAACAATAATATCAAGATAATGGTAACAAAAGACCAGTAATATTATATAAGACACCTTGTATTATAATGTAGTTTCAACGGGATACCTTACCTGTCATAATCATACAATGCGCCATGAGGATCCTGGGACTTGGGTCTCCTGATGATGAGGGCCCCCGCCGCCCCATCCGCCCGCTGCATGCCGGCGTGAGAGTGCCAGAAGTGGGTGCCGTCGTGAGACGCGTTGAACTGATATCTGAGGGTTTGGAGACAATCCTTTTTACATCAGTTATTATTTGGAAAAGGCTAGGTCAGGAGTACCCTAAACCGACACACGTGTTGAAAAGACTTATGAGTGTGGAGGAAGCGAGGAAAGTTTGTCTCGATGGTAGCAAGTGGAAGGAAGTGGTCTCTGCCTACCCCTACGGGAAAGAGGCGTGATTCTATATATGTATGTATGTTTCTGACTATGTGAACTCATTTCATCTGCGGTTTTAAAGACATTTTTGGTTAGATCAATTGGGTGCCATCTATTTGGCATAACTTTTAATGTCCGAAACGTATTCGGCATAACAAGTTTCGCTGAATTTATTTGCGCCGAATCTTAGACTTGCCGAAATTCTATTTGACATAAATCTATATTATCCGAATGGTTGTTTACCCGAATAGTATGTAAGCATAATATTGACATGGCAGAATTTCATTATGCATAATGTTGTTTAGCATATCTGTAATTTAGCAGAATTTTGATAGCCCAAAATACTGTCCGAATTATGTCCGAAACAACAAAAGCACTATTTCTTGATTAGTGTAATGGTAAATGGAAAAAACCTCAAATTTTGCATAGTTGCGTTACGTAAGGTACAGGTTAGGACAATTTGAAAAAAAAATAGGTTTAGGTTAGGTTAGAGTTGTGTCCTGGCGCGAAGCGCCAAACTACGCGGAATAGGGGCTACGCGAAGCGGAGCCCCGTCGACACCGCCCCAGGAAGCGGGACATTAGGCGACTCTTCTGGCTTAGGTCATTATTAGGTTGTGTTAATATTAAATAATTATATAATAAATAAAACAAAAATATTTACTACATGAAACTCAATTAATTAATTCGGCGAAATAAGCTTATGCGAAAACTAACTTTCTGCGAAACTAATTTCACTAAGTCATTTTTTGCCGCATTACTATTCGAAATTCAGAAAATATGCGTTAAACCAATTCGGCTACAATTGGATATGCGTGATAGAATTCGGCGACATCAAATTATGCGAGAACAGTTTCTGCACAAATAAAATACGGCGTAAAACCGTATGCAATATTGAAATATGACTAAAAAAATTATGCGTAAACAGGGGGAACCAGATCAAACACTTCGGTCTCGCGCTTGTAAATGTGTGACCTTGTTAACAAAAACTCTGCAGCAAACTATTCTTTTGAAAATCACCATTATTTCTGGCTATGCAAACCCTTGTATTTCCCATTATTAGATTGGGCTTAAAGGATCATGCATCAAAATGGGCCCAGATCCAACAGAGGTAAGTGGAATGTAATTTGATAGACCTCAGTAGGAACTTTACTTTTTATTAAGGGCACCATTCTGAATTTCATTGCAGAAACATATTTTATTTGCATTGAAAAATAGGGTTGTCCAGCGAAATTACACTTTATTTCTGCAGCAGAATTCCACTTGGTGTCCACCTAGAAAAAGGAATTTCGTAGAGATACCTATTTCATGACTCATTGCTCAATAATGTTGGTCCTGCAGGCCTTTCGCGTAACTCACTCGCAATCGCGATCGGCTTCAAAACAAAACAATTGGTTTCATTTTGTATGCAGATAAGCCTTCGATTTTCAAAATGAAAACGATTGCGATTGCGAGTGTGTTTACGTAAAAAGCCTGCTGGGCTCGGACTTCATTATTAAGTTACCCATGGTCCTTTAAAATAAATTAGTAAATCTTATAGCTGATCTTATTATCAAATCGATAAATGTCAACGGGGTCTTTGCTGTACGCGTAGACCTAGCAAATTTGGACCCGCGTCGCTATTGCCTAACGCACTCGCAATCGCAATTGGTTTTAAAGCGCAACAATTGTTTTCATTTTGTATGCAGACAAGCCTTCGATTTTCAAAATGAAAACGATTGCGATTGCGAGTGCGTTAGGCAATAATAGCCCTTTGTGTAAAAATAATACAATCGGCGACCGATACTGAGACCTTACTTTGAAAATCGAAGTTCAAAGTTACGTTAGCTCCATCACTTTCTCTCGATAATAGTCTCGAATGACAGTAACAGGAATGGAGATTAACGACACTTCGAAATTCGATTTTCAAAGTCTCAAAACGAAGTTCTGAACAGAAACTTAGTTTTCCAATTGTTAATACGGCTTTACTCTTCCAAGTAATAATCAACTACTTTCAGAATGATTATTAAATCCAATAACCTCGTCAGGCCCAGTGGGCAATAGAATGTACATAATCAAGGCAATTTAATTTGAACTGTGTTGCAATGAGAATAACGTTTATTTTTCCATCTTCATAAACTAAAAATGGCATTATCAAACAAACGTAATTGAACTTTACTGCCTTGATGGTAGACTCAAAGTCTAACTCACAAAAAACTCCCTGTTTGCAGCATGGTGGGCCTTACGAGGGTAAAATTTTAATCCTTACCTAAAGGTCGTATCCGGCGGTATAGGACACTGTGTAACGTATGGTGTTCCGTCCATATACGGCGTTCCCCTCTGATGCTGCCCATGCCAATGCACCGTGGTACCCTCAGTCATCAGGTCATTCTCCACATCCACGATTATTCTGTCGTGCTTGCATACCTAGAATTATCAAGAAGTCGATCAGTCTAAATACATGACAATACCTATACTTAATTTGTTTAGGTACCTTATTGAATGTAAACAAAAATACCACGTGGTATAATTGGTCTGGCTAGTACACTGGTAGGTACGTCAGAGCTCAAACTTCGGTTGATTTCCATTCAGTTAGATACCAAAACAAATGAAAAAAAATAGAAAAGTCAAAAAAAAGTGGTGTTTTATTAGCTTAAATATATTTACGTGCAGCACTAAATAGCATCAGCATTATAAATATGTCTAATGATAGGCTTTTTTTTTTTGAGTAACTATATTAGGGATTTAAATATAAGTACGAGTATACAGGGCGTCCCACGGCTATGCCACATGGAAGGAAAGTACCTTAAATATTGTAGATGGAACATTTTACTGAAAGAAGACATTATTTGAATTTCAAAAACAATTTAAACTGCATTCATAGATATTTAAATAATTACATGGTTGAACCGGGAATCGAACCCGTTACACGATAAACTGTAACTTTATCATACCGATCCAAAGGCTTATCTTAAGGATTATTTTTTACTAAATAAAATAACATAGTGTCAGAAATAAAAGGAAGACCATCCTTCCATGTGGCATAGCCGTGGGACGCCCTGTATAGTATAGTGGCTAAAACTTAAGTAAAATCTGTGTACAGTCGAGTTCATAAATATGTGTACACTTTAGTACCTTGTCACTTTAATCGCTGTGACAAATAATACATGGCAGTTTAAACATGACATTACATAGACCAGGTAAAGTCGGGGTCAATAGAAATGATAAAAGATGTAAACAAACACAAACGGACCTAATTACCACCATAATCACGTAATTTTGGACATCGTGTGAGGTATTTTTAATGATGTACACGCATAATTGTTCCTTTTACATTCTGTTTAAGATTAAAAAACTATTAACTATACGTTTTTAAAATGAAAACTCGTTTGCGGAAATATTGAGGTTAGTTGTCAAATAGTACTGATTTGTTTACATCTTTTGACATTTCTATTGACCCTGGCTTTACGCATATTTATGAACTTAACTGTAACTACATACGAATATAAAACTTTTCCGTGACTGGATGACCTAAACCGCTGGACCTAGAGACTTGAAATTTGGAAGGAATATTCCTCAGATGTCCTAGGGGTGCACTAAGGAATGACTTTTTTTAAATCAACTCCTTAAGGTTCTTGTCTGTCATTTTGAAAACATCTGTCTATTTATTTTTTTGTAAATTACTTTATCGTTGATTTTGGTTCGCAAATCCAGGGCAATTTTGTGAAGTAACTTCCAACCCTGACGAAGAATATGCATCAAATAAAATAACAGTGAAAAGTTGACTCTGAATCAGCAAGCGGTCAAGAACACTCCAAGCCATTGAAGTGGATGCCCACCATCTTCAATGGTGTGCCGACTGGGACTGGAAGACGCCGACGACAACGACGATTCACCGTACAATTTCTTATATATACTTGACATTGGCAAAATTACATAACTTGTAAATGCCATTAAAATAAATAAATAAATAATAGCCTCGTGTGGTTGCCGAGTTAGAATAGTGCCACTCCATGTCTTCCCGTGGATGTCGTAAGAGACGACTAAGGGAATAAAGGCTTGTAGTACTGTTAGGCGATGGGCTTGCAACCTGTCACTAATACGCTGGTAAACATCTTAGCCTAATCGTGCAAATTGTGGTTATAGAATTATCAACAAGTTTTTAGAGATGTTTGTAATTCTGTAGGTCTGCCTACCCCACTCTGGGAACGAAGGTGTGAGATTATGTATGTATGTATGTATAATAACGGAAAGTAAAGGTAAAAACGAGAAACAAAAAACTCTCAACCTGAAATCGTGAAAGTAGAAATTCGGTCTTTATTTACCTATTATAGACTACCTAGTTTCCGTACCTCAACATCAAGCGCCTATTATAGGTGTATTAAACAAACCAAGAAAAAACAGATTTTATTTAAACTGAAGAACGGAGTTTACTCGCTTACAATAAAATCTCCAGTTTTTCTACTCTAAGCGTCTAGCCAGCAACTTCATCCATTCCTTCGAGAACTTGGAATTTATCTGAAAAAAGTCCTTATCTGTATCGGTTTTTGTCGATTTCTACACAATACGGTGTTTTAGCTTAGGTAACCAGGGAACGAAACAAAAATTCGATAAAAGGGATTTATAGAAAACATAGTGTGTAGTGTTTTTGGAGGAAAACCAAAGAAATACTTCTAGTTATATTGCAATGTGGTAAAATTAATAATAAATAATTATTACTTACAACAACAGATAATATTAATTTATGTTAATAATCCTTTTCCCAATTCAATTATTCAAGAAATGATCTATATTTTGTGCAAAATAGCGACCTGCCCTCTCATCACTCCAATTTAAAGGAAAAAAAAATTAAGCAACTTAATAATATCACAAATACCGCCACAAAAGTGGCGTAGGATATTTTTATCCCTAGACAGTTTTAAACATTTCAATATAGGCATATTACTACTGAGTCAAAACTTCAAATATGTCTAGGGATACTGAGTATCCCAAGACTTTTTTGATGTGCGTAGTATAATGCCGCAATTACGGCCTTTTAGGTACATAGCTCCTAGAGTAGGCAATGATTAAAATCAGAATTTTTAAACTCATGATTAAGTAACAATCTTACAATCAATCAAACATAAATAAAAGGGATGGGTTCACCTTTGTACATCCTTGTACAAAGATGAACTCATTCACTCTTCACTTATTGTATGGTTTTTATTTTGTAGAATAAAGTATTTTCATGCGTACATACACGCTACTAAAGTTTTGTATTATTCGTAAATTAGCTACAAAACATCTTGATGATAGTCATGTCGCAGGCTCTTCCGTTAGGCGCATGAAATAAGGAACAGAATAAAATTGTGCTTTATAATTTCTAGTTTCATTGTCTATTCGTCGGTTTTTATTATGCTTATTGTAAAAAGAACTAAGGACAATACAACAACAAATAATGTATATTGAAAATAGCCATTTGCAGAAAAAGCATCGACCAACTAACAGATACACTCGGTACCTTTATACCAAAAATATAGTAAAGGCAAAGCAAACTGAGCATTGTTTACATTTATTTCGTCTCGTAGAACAAGAAAGAATTCAGTTAAAGAATTTGATAGAGCACCCTTAGAATGAGCAACCGCTTTTCATACAACGAGCTCTTGAAGTTTCTTATCATACCATATTTTAATTGAAACATTTTATTTACACAACAACTCACTGAAAGTAAATACTTTATCGAATATAAAAAAAATGCAACGAACATGAATCAGGAAACAATGTTGTTTTAGGCGTTAAACGGAACAGTTTTTTTTTATAAGCAGTCAATTTGTTATACAAAGACGGTAATATTTCGGTAGGTATAATAAATAGGTAGGTACGTTTGGGAGCTAAAATATTGTCTGCTAGAAATAACCACAAACAACATTTTCTAAAATACGGCCGTGAAAAAATAATTCTGTTCTATGCAAACCTAACGGTCAAATAAAAGAAGAACTCCTATTGTGCCTTTGTATAATTCAACAAGCAATAATACTTTTTGATCCCTCCGGAAGTGCCTAAATAAATAAATTATTAAATCTCATTTAAAACGACTGGACAAAACAAACTTTGCTTTACTTTTCAACTTTGAAATATCTACGTCGAGCAAACAATTATTAAGGGCGAATAAGCGACGACCGAAAAATATTCATTCAGCATTATTCGGAAAATTTCAAATTAAATTCTCAAACTCAAAAGTATTTATGGACGTACCTCAATAGCAGTCCCTGGCATTTTCCTGTTGATAACATTAAGTGGTCTGCTCATTCCGTCTGCTGGTATGCAGTCCAGTCTCTGGCAATCTGTTTCATTGAAAGGACAATTGAAGCAAGCTTTGCTCATAGTGTGATACCATTCCAAATGAAACATGTAATAGCAAATCATTGGCTCCTCGCCCTCTCTGCATTCTCTGTTACACGGGTGGTCCCCACCTATTAATTCCCCAGTCGCTTCATCATATTTGACGTGAACTCTTTGTTCAGATTTCTTGCTAACCTTTTTTACTCTGAGATTTTTCAAATCTTCATCAGTTAGTTCCTTAACCGCATGCTTAGTAGCTTTTCTTGTCACAGTTTTTGCTATATCATTCTCGTTTGTTGATTGATTGGATTCTTGAGGTAGGATGACTTTGGAGGCGCTCTCGGGTTTCTTGATTGTTTCTATGTTCACTGATTTAGTGTGTGGTGCTTGTGGCCCCGGCTTTTGATCTACGTCTGAGGCAAAATTGTCTAAGCTCTCATTGCTTTGACTTCGGGATTGCCTAACATTAACTTTATTAGTGATGTTTATATTTTGATTGAGAAGTGTCGTTTCTTCCATTAATTCTGTGGTCGTTTCAAAATTTGATTGACTGGCGATACCTGAGACACCTGAAACAACATTAATTTTATCAAAATACACTCAACGGTTAAGATGGTTTGCTCAGCTATGCAATGTTCTCCTTTATTTTAATTTATATACACCCTTTTTATCATGTTTCGTTGCAGTGCTGTTTTTAAAAAAAGATAAAAAAAAAAGATAAAAGATGTTTATTCAGTAAGTAGGCCGCACGGGCACTTTTACACGTCAAAAATCTACCAGCGCTTCGCAAGAGACCACTGCTGAGAAGGAACGCGGCAAGAAACTCAACAGTCAGTCGTTTTTTTAAAAAATTACTTATACAATTATAGAACTTAACCTAGCATTATATAATACAATGAATTTAACATTAAAATATATCGATACCTTTAAGCTGAGCTTATTTGGAAATCCATCTATTTGATTAATCAAAACTGGTAAATTCATTTCACGCGGCCTTTACGAATGATTTGAATTGTAAATTAAAGAGATCACCTGCTTTGTTCAATTCGGGTCTAATGACATTTATTTTTTCTTGAAAATAAGATTAAAGTCCCGAGTATTTAAAACCTTAGTTTTTAGAAAACCGACAAGAAAGTTTGAATCACCGTTAAACTCAAAATTAAAATTAATGTTGCGTTAGAACATAATCAACAAGTTTAAAAGACGGATTTCTTTTACGAAAATGTTAGTGTCTTATCTGTAACATCATGTTAAGGTGGGTCCACATTTGTGACATTTCATCGCAACGTGGTTCCGTGACCGTGTCAATAACGCGTGTCAGTAACGGTTATGAGGACGCTATTTGTCATGTTACGACGACGTACTGTTACGATGTGATCCATCCGGGTGCTTTACACTATCCACATTTAGCGTAGGTAACATAACAAGTCCTGTAATGGAGTCGTATACTGTAGTTACACCCATAGCGTTTTTTCTATATCATCTCACCCAATTCGAATTGTAAACTAATTTTAAAACCGACATCTATCGCACATTATCTACACAAGCCTAGTTCAGGATTCTACAACACCAATGCAGTAGGCAGCTAAGCAGTGTGCAAAGAAAAATCTACCAATACGATAGCCTTGTCCAAGCAGCGCACAGCGCTACTATCCTTTGTTGATGTTTTTTATCTTGCATACTGAGTAGTTTCCTCGCAGAGCTCTAATGGACAGCTTAATCTACAAAAATATTTTTACGTGTAGGTTTTATTACGACTCGTTATGATTTAATCTCTTATTGGTATAACTCTCAACCTGACTTAGTCTCATGCCGCCTAAATTTCAAATTGTCTCATTCTTAAAATAACCGAAATTTCATAACGACGCTGATTTAAAATGTTACATTCCTAAAATGTCTATACTATACTTTTTTAATTATGACTTAAATCTTCATCTGAAAGGCAAAATGTCTCTGTCAGATAGTTATGTCAAGATGTCAAGTTAGTAAAGCAGTCATGTCATAAAAGTAGGTTAATGAACTTAATTAAATTTAAGGCACCCCGGGTCTGCGGATAAAGGTATTGCTTGAAATATTTTGGAAACAATTATCTCTTTCCTTTTAAACTTGTGTGTAAAATCGGAATATACAAGGTGTTAGGCAGAAGGTTGGACAAACTTCAGGGACTAACTCTGTAGGTCATACTCATCAACTTTTACTATGGGAACAACATCCAAATCCCGAAAAAAATAACAGCTGTTCCATACATTTCGGCTGTTTAGCTATCAAAGATTTTCTGGAACAGCTGTTTTTTTTTTCGCGATTTGGATGTTGGTCCCATAATAAAAGTTGATGATTATGACCTACAGAGTTAGTCCCTGAAGTTTGTCCAACCTTCTGCATAACACCCTGTATATAAAATCCGGGTTTTTAGAAAAAATAAAAGGCATTTTAACACTTTTCCGACCTAGATACCAAAATGTATGTGTTGCCTTTAATACATTACTCCGAGAAATAACTGGTTAATTTTGCGTGGGAATTGGGAAGTTCACAGCTAAACGAGTTAAAATCCGCATAGCAATTACGAAACATGTTGCTAACGATATTAGTTTTTGCTTTAATAATTACATCACGTGCGGTTTTATTAAACCGGATTTTGTTTGTTAACAAAAAGTGTGTGATATCGTGGATTTGATCAAAAAAACGTTGACAGTCATCAACTTTGACCCAGGGGCCGAGGTCAGATCATCTCGTGACATTTTTTCTATCACTGTTTAGGTTTACTCGAATGCGTCAGATGGAGTGTAATTTTTGGCGACTGTATGTCTATATTACTTTGGCACACTGCAGCCTCGACTTGATGGATTTTAACATATGAGATGTCGTTACATTCGTCTTGGTCGTGGGAGTGATGTAGGGGCATATTTTAATCAAAGTAATAAAAGGGGGGTTAATGTTTTTTAATACAATATCAAAAAGTGAAGTCTGCGTCGCTATTGCCTAACGCACTCGCAATCGCAATCGGCTTCAAAGTGGAACAATTGTTTTCATTTTGTACGAAGACTCGCGTTCGACTTTTAAAATGAAAACGATTGCGATTGCGAGTGCGTTAGGCAATAGCTCCCCGGGTTTTGAAAGCTTGGTTTTATTGGACTTGCTTTAGTACAGTTATTTGGTCAACTAAAATGTTTTCGAGAGTTTTGAGAACCGCTGGCTGATTTTATAGATTTCAACGTGCTCATTATGAATTTTCCCTTTGCGACCATATTACTCACGCAGGCATTTTGGAAAAATGACCATAACGTGTTTTACAATATCTCCTTCAACAAAGACAAGGGATTTTTAGTGGTGATAGGATCTTAGCCTGGACACATTACCACGGCACGACGTCGTTAACGTGAAACGGCGCGGCGCCGTAGAAAGGCACGTTGCCGCGAGACGTGCGGATACACGGTGCCGTCATTCATTATAAAGTGCAATATTAAACCCAATGTCCTGCGCGTAGAGTTTAAAATAGTTGAAACTGTTGTCACACGGCACCGTGTATTTGCACGACGCGGCAACGTGCCTTTCTACGGCGCCGCGCCGTTTCACGTTAACGACGCCGTGCCGTGGTGTTGTGGCCAGGCCCTTATGCAGGATCCGTCCGGACCGCTATAATATTATCCTTTTACCTACCGCCAAGCAGCAGTGTTCGCGTTAAGAACAGCAGGCCTTTCGCGTAACTCACTCGCAATCGCGATCGGCTTCAAAACAAAACAATTGGTTTCATTTTGTATGCAGACAAGCCTTCGATTTTCAAAATGAAAACGATTGCGAGTGAGTTAGGCAAAAGGCCCTCTGGTCTTTATCACAGGGTGTTATAGACGTTAATATTAATAGATTACGAATAAATATCCAAAACGGCAGAAGGATTTTTAAAGCTTAATTTTGCCAGATATATACTCGTACACCTTTTTTAAATGTGCGGAAAAAAGATATTCCATTACGATTCTCTTTCTTTTTCTTACTGTACAACATGCAAAACACCTTTCAATCTTTGCCTAAAATAACCAAGCCTTCTCATCCAATTCTTAAGCTATTCCGCAGCAAATTTTGCGTACACACATCGCTACAGTGTGTAATCTCACCCCTATGGCCATAAATTCACGGCTCAAACACACTAAAGACCAATACAAACGGGTCACTTACGTACGAATTGACGTACATTATGACCCGTTTTCATTGCTTTAGAGTACTACACGGCAATGTGTTTCACCCTTAGTTGGATTCAATCGCGACAGTCGCACCGACGGCGTCGCCCAACTAATCAAGATTGTGCTAGGACGCCCGACTTAATCGGCCCATTTATCTGACGACGTGTAGGGTGAATGAACAGTTTTGATAGTTTGTCTTAATCGAGTGACATTAATATATTTTTTCATACAGGTGCATGTGCTATAATAATCGTGTGATGAGCGCGAGTAGGTATTCGTACCTGAGTCTTGGATGTAATCTATGTATCTATTTAAATAATTATCTATATAAGTAAGTAGTAGAAGCCGAGAGCTTAGTTTGGGACTGAGTGTGAAATTTTTCCAGTGATAAAAAATGCCATCTGTGGGTACCTACTTGTGTCACCGATAAATAACTTACTGTAATTAAATTACAAGCCGAATTATAAATTACAACTCAACGGACTATAAGCCATTGAGCAGTTCCGTCTCCATCATCATACCAGCTCGATGGAACCATAATTATAAGTGTATTGTCATCTAATAACATAAGTATCGTAAATAAGTCGAGTCGTGTAGATGTGACATTGCCGCTACAAAAAATTCAGGCAAATTTTGCGTTGCTCTCTAAATTTTCAATAAATCGCATTAAAACCTCACCGAATAAACACCAGGGACATGTGTATGTATGTATGTAAACACTTTATTGTACAAAAAGCAGCAAATCAACAACAATATTTACAGAATTGGAAAGTACAAAGGCGAACTTATCCCTTTAAGGGATCTCTTCCAGCTAACCTTTGGGTACATGTGTACAGTCAATTTCATAAATATACCTAATAACGCGATGTTGGGTGTTTAGATTTGAAGCCCTCGAATATACTTTAAATCGGGAAAATGGAACCCTAACATGTGTTTGTCAATGTGACACAGTTCTATGGTGGGTCAGAGTTTCATTATCTTTACAGACCGGTATCTACTACCTGGAAACGACTTATAACTGTCAAATTAAGAGCATTTAATTTTCTTGGCAAATATTGAATAGATATTTCTGAATTATTACCATATTTGTAGATAGGAAATGTTATGAAAATAACTATTATTTTAGCAATTTGGTAGGTTTCATTGATTTGTCTAACGTGCAGATATAACAATGTTACTATTTTCTATTGCATTTTGTTTAAATTTTAAAACAATTGAGTAATAACTTTTTTCATTTTTATTAATTCATTGTATTTACATACTAGCTTCTGCTCGCGACTTCGTTCCCGTGGAATAAACTTTGGGCTATCGCCAACTTTAACCCGCGACTTTGTTTATGTAGAAGGTTGAAACATTCTACATTGGTGCTCCGCGTCTACTGGTCTTAGCGTGATGATATAATTATAGCCTATAGCCTCCCTCGATAAATGGGCTATCTATCACTGAAAGAATTTTTCAAATCGGACCAGTAGTTCCTGAGATTAGCACGTTCAAGCAATCAAACAAACAAACTCTTCAGCTTTATAATAAATATACATCAACGTTCTTAACAACATTTGTTAAAAATATTATTTATAAATAGCCATACATTCTTTCTTTACATACTTAGAGCCTTGGGGGAGGCCTATGTCCAGCAGTGGACGTCTTTCGGCTGGCATGATGATGATGATGATACTTTCAAATTATTTAAGAGTTTATAAATCAACACATTTTATTCTAGAGTTAATATCGTTAACTTAATTTAATTAAGTTGAAACTGTTTATGCGTACAAACCATACAAGCAATTACGCAAACACGTTACAAGCACTCAAACATAAGGTCAATGTTATTATAAGTTGTTTCGACATAGTCAAAGTTAATTTGGTTATACTCGTAAGCAACATAAGGTCGAGAATTAAGAGGATGTATGACATTAAATATGATTAGTTTAATGTCATTATCCTTGGGATTTGTTCCTTGATAGCGTTAATTCATACTTTGAGACTTAAATCATTATAAAAAGCGAGTAATTTTTCCAATTTAATAAAGTTATTAAAAAAAAAGCTGGAGGCTAATAAGCAACCTATTTGGTTTTAGCTCACGCCTATCAAGCAGAAGGTAAACACAAAAAACGGTAAGCAGTATAGAGTTTTTTTTAATAATTTAACGATCTTGTCCTACGTTTATCGCGTGGCAAAGTGTGGATAAGGCATCCGTCACCTTCTGACTCGTAAATAAGTACAAGAGTGACGGATGCTTTATCCACAATTGACACGTGATATAGACGCAGCCATACTAGGGCCGCTCGGCTCGTACCCATGGTCGCCTTTATTGCGGTGGATAAAGCATCAATCACTCTCGCACTTACATACTGGTGAGAAAGCGACAGATGCTTTATCCACATTTCTCCACATCGATAAATACGGGCATAACAGGCCCGCAGGTCTCTGACTTCAATCCTATTTCTATAATAACTCTTCCAACATATTTAGTTAGCAGAAGTTACAGTTCTGTCAATGTCAGGAATGTCAATATAAGGTTAGGAATGTTTTTATTTTACAGTATAGGCACCAGTTACCACAGCACTCAGATAGTTTACTTACTTAAGTTAGACAAAGTAATTGATACACCGTGTCGCTGAAAATCGAATTAGATTAGATTGCAATCACTAAGGTCTTATATAGTAAACAACTTTCTAACCTCAAAATGAACCTTTTTTGGCTAAAACAGCTATTTTAAACAAAATAAAGCAATCACAGACAATACATTGGCCAAGTGATGTCCAAAATGTTAACTCGGTTTACTTCATTTACAATAAATGAGCTGTTTTAGCTTAAAAGGTGAATTTTGAGGTTAGAAAGTTGTTTACTATATAAGACAAGTAAGGATGAACAGACCTTAGACACATTGCTCCTGGATTATCCGTAAACGAATTACTGCATTGGTCATCATGTTCGGAAGCTGGTCACCCGTAAGATTATGTAAAAAAAAGTATCACTAGCATAGATGTAAGGAGAATCTTGTTGTTACCAACTAAATAAATCATTTGAAATAAATTATTTGAATTTAAATTTGAGTTAATCCAAGTATCAAGACTATTCCTCTGAAAATCTGCTAGATCGAGGCACGCCATCCCATTCCGGTACCAATAAAGACAGAATACAGGTTCACCCCAACTTAAGGGTGTAATGGAATTATATTCAACCTGTCTTCAATACAGTATTTGAACGCTGTAAAGATGTGGTCATCACCAACTGTTAAGAACTGCCAAGTTCCAGAAAAAGGCAACTATATGACTGTAGATGGTTTACATTCATCTGGTATAACTTTTTTTGGCATAATCATCATTTGGCATAATCATCTTTTAGCATACAGTCTTTTTTCTGAAACCGTATACTTTTCAGGATTGTTATAAAATAAACAAAACCTAACGTAATGGGTTCTATGCAATGATAATATCATTGCAGGATTATTTAAAATATTATTTTAAATAATCCTGAAAAGTATACGGTTTTAGAAAAAAAGACTGTATGCTAAAATATGATTATGCCAAATGATGATTATGCCAAATGATGAGTATGCCAAATCATTATTATGCCAAAAAAGTAATGCCAGATGAAGGGTACCCGACTGTAGATCTGGGGGGTTATTATGACGAAGCTATGCAGTTCAGTTTACGCTGAGAGAAAAGGACAGAGCTATACAACTGCTATAACTCTATCCTTTACGCTCGCCGTAAAATGAACTGCATAGCCATGTCATAATAACACCCCTGTCCCTTTCTCTGCCTGGAACTTAGCAGATTTTAACAACTCTAAATATCTTCAGGTATGTATTATACCCGATATTATTATTATTATACGTGTGTGTTTAAAAACATAAGACAATCGCAATTAAAATTAAATTTCACACATGTGCCGTGATGAGTGTGTATTTTTAGGGTTCCGTACCCAAAGGGACACTATTATTTTGCCTACGCTGTCCGTCCGTCCGTCCTTACTTTAAAGAGTTGTATCTTTTGAACCGAAATAGCTAGCGAGTTTTTTTTGTTTTATGAGATCTTTAAGTTTAGTTCCTAATATTAACTACTTAACTAAAAACATTAGTGATAATAAAAAACGGGCCATTCGCTTAACCTTTACTAGAGAATAGCGTTGAAAATTTCGGAAAAAACTAATGTTTTTTACTTGAGTTTTTGAAATTTTCGTTTTTTTTCGTTATTTTCGGGTTTTTAGGAAAAATAACAAATTAATAGGTATGACAATTTATTCATAGTCAATCACTGTCACTAGTGTCACTCTCGCCACCTATTTCAATTGCTTCTCCCTCCATCTCGCGTGTCGTTGATGTCGCCCTTTTGTAGGTGCAAATAGGACCTAATATAGATTAAAATAAGAGTAGAAAATTTCATTGTATTTTTCCATAAAAATCCGTAAAAACGAGTTGTTTGGAAAAAAACGGGATTTATTCCGAACTTTTTCAACGCTACCAGAGAACAGAGAACCATACAATCATCCATTCATACTTTTTTTTAAACAACTATTTCTTGGGCAGACAGTTAAAACTCCATCCATCAATACTCCGGAATACATATCACTATTAATCAATTACTCATCCTAGCACACGAACTAAAAACAGTAGATGAAAATACAAAAACATTTTATATGGTCTTATTGCTTAATAAGGGTCTCTCGCAGTCAGTATTATGTAGAGAGGTACTGCAAACTTCTCGCGACCTAATTACCCATCTTTTTTTCCAAACTATATTACTTTTTATTAGCGATGCAACCACTGTCAAGTGAATTAAAATTACAGTTACGATGACAATATGTAATGATATGGTTTACGACAAGACAATGTCGAGTTACGTATGTAACAGAAAAATGATTCTTTATACTATAAATAACTTTTATTAAGTAAATTTCAGGGGTTTTATTTCTTTTATTTCGGGTTAAATCGTGTTAGTTCATTATAATTATAATAATATGTACTTAGCTATAACGTTCTTAGACATTTCCTTTTTCATTTAAATACTTAAAGAATTTATTTTGCATAAAACTAAATATAAAATGGTACTTCAAATTAAGTAGAATATTAGACCATTAAAATATAGGTATTTATAAATATAGGTACCTAATTGTGATTTCAAAAACTAATATTCAATGCTTAGTAACATAGCAATATATTGAATTACACTTTTATTCCAAAATATTAACGAATTTGAAATAAATCCACACTTTCCAAGCCACTGAAGCACTTCTCATTCAACAACTATGACAAATGGTACTGAAAAAAATTGCCCTAGAATACATTTTTTACTTTGCATGTTGTCTCAAAAGTTGGAGTTAGCGAAAAGCTAAAACCGTTCGGGCCGGTAGGAAAACGGTTATTTATTCACGTCTAGTTATGGGTGAATATCACGAAAGTATAAGAAAATTAATTGAAATGTATTCCTGAATTTGTGAAAAAACCCCAACCCATATACGAAATTAAACATAAAATTATTTTTTAAATAAGATTCTATTGAACTACCTACTGATAGTTTATGTCGAATGTGTGCCTAGCATTATTGAAATGGATGGGTTAAAATCATCGATGAATATTTTATTGAGAAACCTCATCCGTCCGGACGTTTATTTTGAATAAAGGCATCGCGTATGAGTATCCAAAATACTTTATCTTTTAGTCACTAATTGAAACTGACTGAATTTAATTGATGAGCCTCTTTAAAGCCGTGTTGCAGAAAATCACTGTATAGTCGAGGTATGAAAAAGTTCGCCGTAGACCTTAATAGCATTGAAATAGAGTCGAAAAGTGACGACGGATGTTAATTTATATTTCGGGACGTGACGGTGTTGTTTAGACAGGGATCTAAAGTGGCTCAATATTTAGAATGCAAAATAATATCTACAATAAAAAATCAAGTTTAAGATACTGTTTCTAAAGAAAACGCCAGTCTATAAATATTGGTGAGAATACCGCATCAATAACAATGATTCTTCCTTTTATAGTTACAGTATAATTTCGGCATCCTCGAAAAACATAAGACGGCATTTTTTAAGACTTATATTTGTTGCATTTCGGTAATAAAACTTTACTGTTTTTGACGCGTGCGTGTCAGCGGCCACGGCGCGACTGAACGATAGTAAGGCAATTACCTTCCTTTTTGAGAAACGCTTTTGCGCGCAGATGACGTATCTTAATATAAAATATCATTGATCAATAACCAATCTGCATTTTTTAAATCTGCGCGACCGCGATGCGATTTTTTAAATTTGAGTTGACAGCTGCATGGGGTTTAATTAATAATTGATACACCTTCATAATATTATTATAATAATTATTAGTATCTGCTAACATAGATCTTAAGTATTTCGTGCTTCAAATACAATAATTAGGGGTTGATTTGTCTGTTATTTTTTCTGACTTGTTTTGAATAGAGGCGTAGGTCATGATGCCATCTAATCCAAAAAAACCGAAAACTTACAGACAACCCACATAAACAGAAGCAAAGCGAGTTCAATAAGAAATTATTATAAGTAGGTATAGAATTAGGCGTGCGAAGCTTACATAGGTATTTAATTTGCACATAGGAATTTAGAAGGGTGTACTCGTTGGCCTTCTAGTGCAATATGAGCTTGGAATAGCCAAGTTATTGGATGAGAAATAGGAAAATAATAAAATATTTCCAAACTATAAAACAACCTAACGCGAAAACCCAATTCAATATTCTCTTGTTTATACAAAGACAACAATGAATAGTGACAAGAATTCGATTGTCACTCATAGAAATACTTTGTATATTCATTTTATTCCATAATTATAATAATATGCAATTTCAATATAATAACTTCATTTATTTTGGGTTAATACTGAAAATACTTTCATTTAATGAGTATTTATTTAAATAATTGGAGTTCCCAAAATTAACGTACCTAATGTCATGCTAAAAAAAATACAACCAGTATTAACCACTAAATAATTAAAAATACAGTTTAATCACTTTAATGTAGGTAATCAAATTTCTTCATCGTGTATATTTCATGAAGTTATTTATAAATAAGATCATGTTTGTTTTTGTTCTTAGCTAGACATTAATTAACTTTAAAATAAAACCTCGTGTGGTTGCCGAGTTAGAATAGTGCCACTCCATGTCTTCCCGTGGATGTCGTAAGAGACGACTAAGGGAATAAAGGCTTGTAGTACTGTTAGGCGATGGGCTTGCAACCTGTCACTAATACGCTGGTAAACATCTTAGCCTAATTGTGCAAATTGTGGTTATAGAATTATCAACAAGTTTTTAGAGATGTTTGTAATTCTGTAGCTCTGCCTACCCCACTCTGGGAACGAAGGCGTGAGATTATGTATGTATGTATGTAAAATAAAACCGTGTCCAATTTTTACGATATATTGCCGAAATTATACTGTCAATTTTATGCCAGTTTTGGGACCACAGATAAATCCGATTTATTTATATATTTTTGTCTAGGTACAGTAAGTTAATGAAAAATTAAATAAGGTTTACATTTTGTTATATTACAACTTACATATTAGGTATGTCACTAGGGCCACCAAACAGACATTCCAACTCCACTGGGAATGCATAGTGAAAAACCTGAAACAAAAAACAATCAAATTAGTATACATCCCTTAACGCATTCACTGCCAGTACTGTTTTTTGAACTTTCGCCAGGTGCCACATCTTTTGTTTTATACGGAGCTTGCCTACTGTAAGAACGCACGTATGCGTTGAGGGCACTGGGTGGAAGTCAGGAGAACGCATATATGCGTCGGTGGCAGTGAATGCGTTAAATTTAACAGAGCCTCTACACAAGGCGCTAAAACCATACCGTCTTTAACCTATTATGGTATTGTTTTTTCGCCTGCCATTACTGTCAAGTAAATACTAGCTATTACGACGCTGACAATACGGTACGACGCGACATCAAAAAAAAATTCTCCAATAACTTTAACTGTCAAATTGTTTTACAAATTTAGCCTTAAATAGAATATAATTGATTTAAACTAATGAGCCTATATGCAATATTATATTAATTATGTATAGTCATCCTCACGCATTTTGCTATGCCCTTACAGGGTGTCACATATCGCCGACCTAAATCGCATACCTCGTAACTCCATTTTTTTTGAAAATCATGTTTTGACACTTTTATATAGTACTATTCTGAACGCATCTAACGGCAAAACTCTTAAATACCAAAAATAAACCGTTAGTATAATACATATTTTTTAATTTGTAAGTTTTCCATTTTTCTAATCCATACTTACCACGTTCAGATGAAAAGATTATCCTCTATTCTTACGGATTTTTATAGCAAAACTCTTAACTCCCGATTAACTTTCTAATATTTTCAAGAAAAACTCGTAACTCAGAATTTTCCAGGCTCAGGTGATTAAAAAAAATAGGTTTAAACAATCTGACGGCTAAATTTAACTTAACATTATGTTAAAAAAATAATAAGCAAGTCTTCATGCAAAAATTTTGTGCCTCCTGTAAAATTTGGTCAGATTGAGTTACGAGGTTTGCGAATTAGGCCGATGATATACAAAATGCGTAAAAACCTCTGTATTTGTTCCATCTTTTGTTTTTTGTAATGTGACATTCAATTAGTATTTTGACTTTGACTTTGTGCATCTGTACGGACACGGCAACGGCTTCTCCACGGCGCCGCTCCGTTGTGATGTGGACAGGCCTATAGTATTAGTATAGGTACAGTCGCCATCAGATATATTGTAGCGGGCGAGGTACTCAAATATTTCGGAGCAGCATTACTTTTCAATAAATTCGTTACACTAGTTATGGTCAATAACACCAGAACATGCAATTTGTCATAAATATAAGAGCAGCGACTTTTCAATAAATTCGGAACATATAACGAGGTAAAAATATCAGAAAGCACAGAACGTCAAAGGTATCTACGCACTCAGGGTGATCATAAAGATCTGAACATTTATGGAAAATATACCTTAAGTCTGTATCACACAATTTAAATTCGTTACTATAATTATTATGCATGTCGATCTTTGGCATGACGTATTTATGTTTTGTTTGGAATTCGAATCTACATGCATAATAATTATAGTAGATTCGACATGCATAATAATTATAGTAACGAATTTAAACTGTGTGATACAGACTTAAGATATTTTCCATAAATGTTCAGATCTTTATGATCACCCTGAGTGCGTAGATACCTTTGACGTTCTGTGCTTTCTGATATTTTTACCTCGTTATATGTTCCGAATTTATTGAAAAGTCGCTGCTCTTATATTTATGATACAATATATCTGATGGCGACTGTACAAAAGCGAGGTAATCCCTTTGAGGGGTCTCTGCTAGCTAGCCTTTGAATTAAAGATGAAATAATTAGGAACCTTACAGATAGGCAACTTTTTAAAATTTAAATAAATCATACTTAAAATATTTAGAATTTATATTGATTTTTTTATTACACATTAACTAAAAACACAAATGTATACTAAAATTAAATAAAACTTAAATAAAAAATTTGCTAACCTACCTAACATTAAACTCTCCGCCTTTAGACGCATACGAGTCGTTGTGAAAAATGCTTAAACTAATAATTTATAACTAATAGATTGCAAGCTCTGAAGGTACTCGGAGAGGTACTCGAAGGAACCCTGAGACTCTTTGGACACAATGTTGTGACTTCGACGCGGACAAAAGGCACAGCTAGTTAATAAATAACTCAATAACATTATGGAATGGGCTTCCACAGTGCTTGAGGCAATCTAGATCTGTCGGTTCATTTAAGGAAAAGTTAAAGAAGTTGTGGTTAAATGAACAGGATGAGTCGTGAGGGTTGTTCCTTTGCTCTGTTGTAGGTTTTAATTGCTATTCACATATGTGGTATATATATTAATATATTTTATTACCTATGTATTTATTTTATTAAAGCAGATATTATTACTTTTAATGTCTGATTTTCAGATGTATGCATTTTTTTTTTATCTGTTATTTTGTAAATTTGCCTATCCTCTTGCATTATCCTGGCTTATTCTACTCCAAGGTTAACTGAAAGAGATCCCTTATGGGATAAGTTCGCCTATGTACATTATCTATAGTGATGCAAAATGTTTTTTAATTGTTTATGTGCAATAAACAACAACAACAACAACAACAACAACAAAAAATACAACAACAATTGTGTGTATATTTCAATTGTATCCTACAAATATAAAGCGAAATTGAACATTACGAAATTAGTTGCATCAAATTTGTTTCACAACAATTTCATCGATAATTTCTCGTGTAAACCAGCTTTATTATGATACATTAATACCAAACCAATACAATTTCGTGTCACATGCAAATTTATGATTAAATGCAAATAATAACTAATTATGTATGATCAAGTATTTTGTTCTGAAAACATCGTATTTATCTTGTTTTTTAGTAGTTTTCCGTACCCAAAGGGTAAAAACTGCACTCTATTACTAAGACTCCGCTGTCCATCCGTCTGTCCGTCTGTCTGTCACCAGACTGTATCTCCTGAACCGTGATAGCTAGACGGTTGAAATTTTTAGAAATGATGTATTTCAGTTGCCGCTATAACAACAAATACAAAAAACAGCGTAAAATAAATATGCAAGGGGGCTCCAATACAATAAACGTGTTTTTTTTTTGCTCGATATTAACAACAGCAACAGGTAGACGCTTGAAATATTCACAGAATATTTAGTTGTGTATTCACTTTAAAAATAAATTATTAAATTAAAATAAAATAAATATTTAAGGGGGCTCCCATAGAACAAACGTGATTTTGCTGTTTTTTGCAAATGGTTTATAGATTATGGTACGGACCCCTTCGTGCGCGAGTCCGACTCGCACTTGGCCGGTATTTTAGTACCCATTGATTAATAAAGTAACATAACTACTTACTAAATAGATAAAAAATGGTCAACAGGACTCGCGCACCGATGGTTCCATACCGCACAGTAGGTATCCAATTTGACTTGTATTTTGATTTTAAATTCAAAAGGTAATATTTATTTATATCCAACTAAGTACAGAATTCAACATTAAAACAATTAAAAATTAACACTAAACGTTTTTAAATTAAAATAAAACTAAGCTACTCAAATATTAAAGATATAAATAATAATCACCACTATAAAAAGAACACCTCTAGCAGGTCCGCTCGCGGCATGGTCCCCATGACACTGGCTGCATTACCTCTCTGGATAGCTAGTCCAATCCTTTGGGAGAGGTAAGCACCAGCTCTAGGATCTCCGGAGGATTCTATGAGCCGAGAGGACAGGGCCTTAATAAAGCTTTTCATATCAGCTGACCAAGGTCCCATGGTTTCCACTGCAAGCGCCATATATTCGTAGGTAATTATTTAATAATGACCAATATTTGCGGCGCCTGAGTGTTTGGGCCTGATCAGCTGCTGCACTGGCCCGATTACGGGTTGACTGGACGTGGGAAAGGGCGAATGTGTCAACGCACGTCGCGTCCCACACCAGTGCCCTACCTAGTTTCCACGGCACCAATGTAGCTCCGTCTGGTCGCTTGCCATCGTCTCTATGCAAACCTGCTGGTTCCAGGACAGCTGATACAGAGGCAGTGGCAAGCGAACGACGGATCAGATCATTAATTGTGCCGTGACGGTACAAATTTGAATTGTATGTATTTGTATCCAATTTTTGATTCGATTTGAAATTCGATTTCAAATCGAATCAGCGAGATCCCAACTCACACTTCTATTTTTTTGTATTTGTGGTTTTTTCAAGGAGTATTCCAATATACAAACATTCGCAATTCTAAGAAACATGCAGAAAACCGACAGCTATAAAAACATTCGACTAACCGCAAGTACCGTACCGATAAGTATGTCTAAGTACAGCATTGTTATCTCCCATCGGGATTGCACTTGCATGCCCACTCGTGGCTAATTATCTCTAGTGTTATTATTTTTTATTGCCCGTAATATACACGTCTTCTCGGTCTAGTT
Source organism: Acleris literana (assembly GCA_946894065.1). NCBI lineage: Eukaryota > Metazoa > Arthropoda > Insecta > Lepidoptera > Tortricidae > Acleris > Acleris literana. The sequence continues at coordinate 6,352,245 of OX335692.1, forward strand.
GATTGCACAGTTATTTTACGAGGGATTAATTTATATGACGTGGTAATCCAAGACATTGGCGCATTGATGCATTCGGCTTCCGTTATCGTTAACGTAAGCTGTCGGACGGTCAGTTTTCGATAATCGTTAGCGTTAAGAGTTTAGGTTGATAGAAAGAGATACAGCTGTAGCAATTATACTGGTCTGTCCCTTTCTCTCCAACTAAACTCAACTGCTTTAGTATGTCATGCTAACCTCCCTGGTATTATTAATTAAAATAAATAAATATTAGGGGACAAACTTATAAAGAGAAATACATAGAAAACATCTAAGCCTCAGGAACAAATACTCGCCAAAGCAAATAGGTACCTTCTCGTCAAGCAAGCAGAGCGAAAAACGAGCGTCAAATTTTGTCAAAGCATAAAAACATGCTTTCATACACTCTGCTTTCTTTTTCATATTTTATTAATAACGGCTTGTAATTTCGGATACCTACAAAAAGGTTTTGTCGAATAGAATGACTTCCGGGTCAAAGTATGTTTGGGTCAGCACTGTCGGAGTCCGTGAAAGGACAATAATTTGGAACAACGTTATTCCACGGGTGTACAAGGAAAAAGGGAGAATTCATTTGTTCAATAAAGATAGACAACTAGATGTAACATACATAGCCTGATGTTTTATTCAGTTTAGTTTCTTTTAATGGCGTTGTTTCTGGGGTGACACTATAACGCAATTATACATCTGGACTTGGCAGCCCTATTAATTTGCCTGCGTTCTGATGTCCGTCCGTCCGTCCTGTGTCTTTTGAACCGTAATTATAGATAGTGGGTGGTTTTTAGTGTGTTGAAATATTAACGTAGGTCCCCACTCAAGATACGTGTTTTTCCGTTATTTTGGTTAATATAGAAGCGTCAAATTTAGTATGATTATAGTAGAAACCCTTAAGAAAAACAAAAAACTCTAAAAAATGGTCAAGTGTGAGTTGAGTTCGCGCTGATTCGACTCGAAATCGAATTTAAATCGAAATATTATAATAATACCGACTGGGTACGGAACCCTCGGTGCGCGAGAAGGCTTTATGTATGGGCGATTCCGTGGTATGACGCGAACATGGTACGCTTATGTTGTATAGCGCGTGCCACACCACAGTGGCTTTTTTTTTAACACAGTATAAAGTTCTCCTTAAGTAGAAATACTAATTAGCTTTTCTAACTTAACTACATTACCCGATGTACACCCCTACAGTAAAGAAATACATCGTGAAGAAACCTGCATATTTAAATCTCCTATATAATTAAATACTTTAAAACACAAAAAGTATCTTGGTACAAATCAATACAATAAAAAGTAAATAAAAACAAATTATATGACACCTTAACGGGTGGTCGGCGAAAGTTGAAAAAAAACGATGCTAAAACCTTTTCGCTTAAAGCAGTCTTTTCATTTTAACAGCCATAATCAATGTTTACAAGCTTTTAAAAAACCGTTACTTAGATGGAATCAATAACAATAACGACAAGAAACGGTGTCATAATGTAAATTGTAAATTAATATTATAAGGCTGTGTGGTGGGATTCCCTGCAGCTTCATAAAAATAAAAGTGAGGATCTTCAAACACGTTGGACGGGGATTTCCTCGACAAGTAAAGTTTACCTTCTAAAGGTATCCTGTTCGGATGATGCGTCGCGATAAACTTTAGCGATTAAAAAGAAAACCCAGTATTGCTTCAGTGGTGAATTTATTTCAAAAGTGTTGATCAATAGTTATGGTGTAATTCATTGAGCTATAACATTGTTAGGAATAAGTTATTAAGTTTCGGAATCACAATTTATACCTGTTTTTAGACAAGCGAGCCGAAGGGTTACACCTTTGGCAGGATAGTGTTCTTTATAAGTAAAAGCTATGTTAGTCATTTAACAATTAAGGTATGGTTTTTCTATGATTTCCTTTAATTCTCCTTCTATGCTATGACCTCGTTTGTTATCTTTGTTTGGCTGAATTCTAGAATTTATTTATATATATTATATTATATAGGTGTATTATAATATGTATTTAGTGTGTATTTGGTATGTATTTATTAACTCATTTACTTTATTTATGTGTAAGCAGACTTTATCATAACAGAAGTGTTTCTAGTAGTTTAGTTTGAGTTCTGAAGGAATTAGTTTACACCGCCTGCCATGTATTTTTGTCTTCTTTATTTCTCTGTCCAAAGTTGTCTGGAAGAGATCGCTATTAAGCGGTAAGACCGCTTGTTGTATACCTGTAGTTAAAATGTACTGCTCCGTGTTTTTTTTTGGTGTTCAATAAAGAGTATTTGTATTGTATTGTATTGTATTTTCTTAAGCCATAATATTAAAGTCAAGTGGGACACCCTGTATGCATTTCTCAAACTTCTTTTCAAAAACGGAGTAGGTAGGTACATATGATGTTCTTCAGCTTTTTAACAAACTTACACAAGAGCAAAGCCAATAGTTTTTTCTTCCCAGAAGATTGAAGTTCCGGCTGTTAATTCATATTATGAGTGCCGACCACTTTATATAATTTCGGTCTGGACTAGATGTACCAAGAGTCATTCAAGAATGTAACCAGTTTTTTGATCCTTACTGTATCGCGCACAATAGTTAAAGTATGCTTATAATATGCTATGACCTTGTCTTTCATTGTGTCATTCAATCTGACAGAAAGTGACTGAGTAATTTCAACCTAAACTTATTTTTATTTAAAATGCGCTTTGTCAAGTCCTTTTAAATTCATGACGCCCAGTTATTTCTGTGTAATATATTATATATTGCTTGCTGACTAGGTCAATTTATGTTAGAGTGTCGAATGATAATAAATTGATTTATTGGAAATATTACAATCAAAGATAAAGTCAACTATAGTTATTTTTATGCGTAGTTTGATTTCAGATTTTTTAACTAACGAGCGATAAATATGATCTATTGGCTTAAAAGAAAAAAAAAATTATTTGACAATGAAGCTATCCATCGATCCCCAACTAAACACACCCTGTATCCTGGAAACCAGAATGTATCATTACAAACTTAGTTGGTAGTTTGTTATTTGTAATCATGCACAGTTTATGGCATTCGTTTACATGCATCGCCAAGGCCTAGGTATATTTAACAATTAAAGATAAACCCCTAGGTCGCCGATAACTCTAATTACCAAGCTAATTAACAAAATTATGCAAAATACTTTCAATCGAGTTTAGTTGAGAATGGCGGCTAAATTAAAAAATAGAGGAGCATTTTTAAAACTATTTACAATAATTATGTTAAGAATATCCATTTGAGAAATACAATGCGACAGACAGATACACTATCTGTGGCATTGTATCTCTCAAACTTTGTAAAGAAAGCTTGTTAATGCGGATGGTTTTTAGCTAGATTTCATGCAAATCGGTTGAGCCGTTTAAGAGATATCGGCTCTGAAAGTATTACATGAGGTGTTTTTAACTGTCTAATGATATCAGCTTGTAAATGTTAATGTTAATAGCAAAAAAAGCAAATTACACTTATTGTATTAAAATGCAGTTAAATTCCGCACTAAAAACTGTCAAATAAATTCAGGAATGAATTTGCGCTCACAAATTTAAATTTGAAATCGTGATGTCATCCACAAAACACATAGAACAAATAAGTTTATTATTTACTGGATTATTATTTTTATTCGTATCTTAATTTCTAGTATGTGCTTACATACGATCATTTTATAAAGGTCAAGTGCGTTTAACAAATACTTGTTACTTTTCATGCGATATATAAAGCACAAGTCTCAAAACATGATGTTTCTCACGTAGCTACGAGTGTGTTAAGGCCATTACGGTGGTTTCCCAACAAGATGACGGCGTAGATCGTGACAAAGGTAAACGTATTCAACGCAAACCACAGCTGACTATTATAGTACCTCTAGGCTATCTAAACAGAGAGAAAATTTACCATGTCTGTACCTAATATTTGCTTTCAAACATTTGTAAATTTTACGGTCAAAACACGTTTTACAGTTCAAACACCTTTGGCAATTGGTCACGGGAAAAATGTGTCTCAAATTTAAACACCCTCTAGCATGACTTTTATTCTGTAGGAAGTGATGGAGTACAAACGTTTGGGTTACTCATTGCTCTATATAAAAATATAGCAAGCAGTGGGTCCGAATCAACCTTAATAAGGAAAAATAGAAGTTTTAAGGCCATTATTGGGCTGCTGTTTCGTTTCACCAACCCTTTCACCCTTTATTTACTTATTTGTATAGTAGCTGTTTTAAGTTGCTACACATAAAGTCGACTATAAAGAGATGTATCCACTTTTTCACCTTATTGCATTCTTTTAAGGTCCAAAAACGGATACATATACAACGTCATCGCCAAAAGGGCTGTGTTATTCTTGGCATGAGCACGTCTACAGGGATGCCATAATACCGCAATTTAAAAATCAAGTCTGATACACCCTGTAAATGAAGCGTTCTTAAAATAGATACGGAAGAAAAGTCTAACAGTGTTGTAATAATAATTATTAGCGATTTACACAATAACATGTTAAAGAAACAAAGGCATATTACATGGTGCGACGAACGAATAAATATAGGTAACCAAAGATTGAAAGGGAATTATAATTTCGTCATTATAACTGCCTTAAGGAAAATGTCTACCTCGGAATAACTTTGTAACTATTTCTCAAGGAGCAAATAGTTTTAACACCAGGTGCAATAAAATAACATCCTTATGTACTTTGAGTAAATATTAAGTAAGTATGAAGTTAAGAGTAGAAATAGACACTTATGTAAAACATTGCATTTAAGTGAAGAAAATAAATGCATTACTGCAACGCATTACTCGCGGTATTTTTTTCATTAAATAATTTTAACTACACCTTAATCAATATTTAGGTTTAATTAATAACTAATTTCGTGAAATTTGAAATCTCACGAAAGCAATCTTGCGATGACGATCTTCAGACTGCAAATGCGTTGCCAACCCTAATGACTAAGATGGAAAGCCCAATAAAAGAACACTGCGAACACTGGTGTTTGGGGGCAGATTAAAGAGTATGGTGGTGGTGGCATACCGGACCCTGCACAAGGTCCTTTTACCTGTATCCTGCCTTTTGGCCGAAATATGTTTGGCCGAATGTATCGTTTCCCAACCTTTTTTTTCTTTAACTGTAAATATTTCAGGTTTCATTTCAGTACCATCAATACTATCATGAAGAACCAGGTTAGGTTAGGTTAGTTTTTATAAAAATCCAAAAATATTTATATTTACAGAAAAAAAATCTGGTTGGCAAATGAAACTGTTGGGAAACGATACATTCGGCCAAACATATTTCTGCCAAAAGACATTGAACCTTTGGTACCCTGCCTTTTGACCGAAATATGTTTGTCAGAATGAATTGTTTCCCAACCGTTTCATTTGCTAAACCTAAAAACGTACAATAATGGCAACGCTTAAAATGGTCAATAGAACAAGAACCATGCCTGAGTTCAAAGCCCGCATTAGTAATAATCGGCGCACGCATCGCACAAGGGCGGCTAATGCGCAGCGCATGCGAGTACACTTAATACAAGGCAATTATCCTCGTAGGCCGTCCATATTAATAAACAAATCTTGAGTAAGACGCTCGTCTCAAGACGACAGATCACTATGACTTGAATTTGTATATAGCCGTAAAAGGCAAACGAGCTGACGGACCACCTGATGGTTAGCAGTCACCGTCGCCCCTAAAAATCAGCAATGCCAAGCCAGACAGCCAAGTTGTTGCCTTGATATTGTTTATAGAATCAAATACAACTGATTACATACTGAAATATGTGGATTTAGCTGTTTTTGATTCTGTATACCTCATTTACTTGTGTCTCGAGATGAGCATCTCACTCAAGGATAGCTCTTCAAGAGCGGTATTTAATATAATGATATTGGTTGAGATCCCAGTCTCGAGCTATGAGAAAAGGGGGTTTGTCTAAGACTAGTCTTACTTTACTTATTAAGTTTACTTTGTACGCGTCTTGAGATGGGCATCTCAGCTAAGATCAGTTTTTAACAGCTCTTAGAAACCTTATCGCTCTCAACAGTGGAAAGTAGTTTTGTAACTTTTGGACACATTTATTTCACATTTGCGTAAGGCTGTTTACAAAAGTATTACATTTTTATATGGTTATTAACTACTAAGATCTTTTTAATATCATAAAAACACAAGCGCGTTACAAAATCGCAAGTTAAACCAGAAAAAAAATCGTGGCTACGTAATACGATTTTAACGATCCCACATTGGTACATATTGACACAACGATTTTAAAATACAGGTTGCGTCAACAATCTCTAGAATTAACTAGCGTGATTTGATCTTTAAACTTGTATTTAGTTCTAAGTGAAGTACACTCAGGAGCAAATAAAACGGGTCAGAGTGCGTTTTTCATACTAAAGAGGCTATTTTGAAGCCTTGGTTCCTCGCCAGGGGATGCTCTGATGATGGATACAGGACTTCCAGATTGCTCAGGATACCCAACTGATTGAATCAGCGGTTAACGCCGGAATTATGCATGTTCAGAAAAACATCTAAAATGGCAATAAAACGTAGGGAAATCCAAATACTGACCCAAACTCTCTCGCTTTGGTGTTAACCGATTGTGCGATCAGTTAGGTATCTTAAGAACTTTTGACCTCCTCTATTGAACCTCGGAGTATCCATCATTAAACCTCACTCAAAACAACCCCTGCCGAGCTTCGAAATAGCCTCGTTTGTATGAAAAACGCACTCTGACCCGTTATTTTTGCTCCGGAGTGTATATCAAATATAACCTAAGAAAATAGATTACACCAGCATAAATTTTAACCTGTAATCCTAAATATCTAAATATTAAGCATTTTACGAGTTGCAAAGTAAATACAAACTCGGTATACTCAACCAATATGATACATAGGCCGCTATGGAACTATGTCAAAGTGACGTTTTAGTTCAATTCTTAAGAAGTCTCTTACGATGTGAATCATTGCATCACTTTGACATAGTTCCATAGTGACCTATGATTCAAACTGGTTGGCTGTACATTCCAAGAAGACAATCTCACACAAATTGATCTAGTGCTAAATTAAACTCTAGGTTCTTACTAGGGCTATAGACCACGACATACAGTCAAGGAATTTAATTTGTGACCCACCTTAGGTCCAAACTCAATCTGACATTCTACAACAATAAGGTTGAGTTTCCTATCAATTACAAATGACTCGACATCTCTATTGACAATGACATCTTCAAGCAGATTTTCTTCGAAATGGGTAGCAAATTAACTTCCGTGACCGTACATACTTATAGGTAGACAAAACCCAAATCAGAAACAAATATACTTGCTCTATAGGATTAAGAATGTGTCAAATGTTTTTGCACGCAATGTTGGACAATTTAATATTTTTGTTTTTTTTATGGCAAGGCAAACGAGAACAGGAGTCCGCGGTAAATGAGATCTGAGACCCATAGAAATTTGCAATTTCAAGACTTCAATCACAAGACTGTCAACTAGGATAAAAAAAAATATATGTCAAGGGGAAATCACGCGAGCACTCAGGCCACCTGATGGTAAGTGGGATCTGGGACCCATAGACATTTGAAACCTCAAGACTACAATCTCTAAACTGCAATCCTAAGACTTCAAATGTCTCTTCGCTAATAATTTCGCCGCCGGTTGTTAAATTCCCACACAAGAACACATCAATTCGAACACTGTCACTTGGCGGTAGTTTAAAGAATAATGTGGTGGTAGCAATGCGGACGGACCAAGGTCCTACCACCAATAAAACTGGTAACTGTAGATGCTTGCACAAAGCACACGTTTGAAAACGAAAAGATGAAGCGATTTGATGCCAACGTCACATATCAATTACGTCAAACTATGTGTGTCAATGGCGTGCCGCCATTACGGCTTTGTGCGCGCGCGCCGCTGTACATTGACCTCGACTTTTATACAGCCTTATGCAGAAGGGGGATCAAATAGATTGGTCGCAATCAGCTGATTGTTTCGTAACAGTGAATCATCTGACATTGAGACGTGTTAGCGTGATGTCTATGAATGAGACTGTATGCTTATTTGTATGGATGTCGCTTATAAATGGTGTTGTTGTTATTCGCGTTTTTTTAATGAGCCTATTATTTAACTGTAGATTACATGAGATAATGTTAAACTTATTCGTTTGTTGCAGCTGAGGCCCATTAATCATGCATACACAGGGTGTATGCAAATTCGATGCGGGTATTTTAAAAGTAGTTTATTTACCTCATAAGAATGATTTTCTTTTTATGAAAATGTATTTTTAACGAGTAAATATTGTATTCATGTATGTGAAAAATTGTAAAAATAAATACTTTAAAAAGTTTTAAATAGGCACCATTAAACTTTGCATCTAATTGGCTTTCACAACAAAAAAGTTACATGTGATAAAAAATACTAAAGCATAATTAATGCCTCATAATTTATACTTAAAACGAAAAATATATTCGATTCGAAAGTTTTTTGACATTTAAGATATCCACAAAACTGGTTTTATAAGCTAGGTATAACTCAAACAATACATTTTAGATCTTATTACTAAAAGACTCAAGTTTTATTTCCTTTGTTAAAGTTCATAACAAAAGGGGTAAATTAATAAGAAATATTCGTTTGCAATTTGTATGAATTCTCGGGTTTAATGGACTATTAACACGCTTCTTAACTGTTTGTTACATTTCCGATTGGCTGAGTTTTAAGTAATTCAGTAAACCAAGCATTGCATAATACGTTAAGATTTTTTATCGTTTAGGATTCCGTTTTGTTGTATTTTGTACGAAACACTAATAAAATGCAGTAATTTTGACGTTTAATAATTTCATTTAACAAGCAGCTAATTAAATCTTTTGGATTATTTGCCTAGTTTTAGCTTAGTTATATATTACAGATTTAGTTTTTTTTGTGTGTTTTTACCATTATTATTACCTACTAATAATATGTAATATTTAGCTCGTTATTCGCACCTTCAGAACAATAGTGACCTAATTCAGAAATTTTAAATTTCGAGTTAGGACTCTATAATAATAAATTCATGATGAAATTTTGAATTAGGTCACTATTGTTCTGAAGGTGCGATATGTTGCCAAAATTTCAAAATCAGTCCGGAAAAATCTCATCAATACATACATATGGAGCATTGCACTAGGTATATGGCTGCGAAACATGGCCACTTACAAAGCGAGATAAAGATAGAATAGAAACGTTTGAAATGTGGTGCTGGAGGAGAAAGGAAAAGATTAGCTGGACGGAGAAAATCACTAATGAAGAAGTTTTGACTACGGTAAAAGAAAAGAGGGAAATCATTCACGCAATAGATAAAAGAAAAGGAACAATGATGGGACACATATTTAGACATAGATGGAAGGAAGACGAAGTCCGGGAAGACCGAGAACCAATTATGTCAGAGAGATTCAAGAAAGAGTAGGAGCAAGCGGATACCAAGAGATGAAGAACCTTGCACTAAATAGAAATAAGTGGAGAGAATTACACCGACTAGAGCTATGCTCTTAAATTTAATGATGAATTCAATATTAAAAAAAGCCTTTTGAGGCAAATGCGCTCTTTTGCCAAGATACCAGTTGCGAAACCTGAGGAGTAAGATGGAAAGCCTCAATATAAAAGAAAAAAAAGCAAAGTGAATTAATAAAGGGAGTCCCCATACGAGAATGGCTTTTACAACGTATTTTAATTTTTGTTTTACCTATCGCACAAACAGTAAAACATACAAGCGCCAAATTTGAAATGTTTATAATTACAAACCCTGAAGACAAACAAATAAATGGTCAAGTGTGAGATTTGCGTGGTGCTGACCAAGATTCGGAATCGAACTCAAATTGCAATATAATAATACCTACAGTGCGGGGCAGTACGAAACCCGCGGTGCGCGAGTCTGACTCCCACTTGACCGGTTTTTATCATCATAACAATCAGCCCCAGGACGTCCACTGCTGGATATCGTTAGGCTTAGACGGCCGGTTTTATACTGCTACTCTCATCCATCGGCTTCCCACAATCTTCACCAGATCGTCGGTCCACCTGGAGGAAGGCCACCACTCTCCAGTAAGCGGTCGCCACTCTAGAACCTTTCCGCCCCAACAGCCAGTTCCACGAGCAATGTGTCTCGTCCACTTCTACTTGAGATCGAAATTCACGAAATTTTGATCTCATTTTATCATTTTCAAACACTATTTCATATAGAAAATGGGCTAATTTTTACGATTTTTGAATATTGTAGATATAATTGGTATGAAATTGTCCCCTTATATTTATTTATTTATAACGAAAAACTAGGTATTAAAATTTGAATGGAACATTTTTGTCAGAAACGCGATTCCAGCATCGCCTCGAAATCCTCTTAACAATGTTTTAAAATAACGGCCGATATTTCAGCAGGCGCCGGCCGGTCTCGTAGTTCTTTGACAAAAAATTGTTTTACGTTCACGGCTGGTGCTGGCCCGAGTGTCGTTTGTTTTTCCACCAGTCTACCAAGCCTTTGTGCAAGGTAATAAATATTCAATGGCGTTCATAGCGACACCCGCATCCGATACCCAATCAATGAAGTTCTTTAAAGCTGTGATTGAAGAGTTCTGTTCCACGTAGTACTATTTGATTAAAGACTAGTAGATAAAACAACAGGCCCTGGATTGGGACAAATGTGCAACAAGCCTGACATTTTATGCGTTTTAGGGTTGTCTTAGCTAAGAGAATACAGAAAATCATTAAAGGTGATATCGTTACGAAATTTGGTTGTAGTATGAACGGATATACTTAAGTAGACTTAGCTTGTAATAAAAAGGGTATAAATCAATACAGAGTACATGAAAGTTACTTTTTTTACTTGAAACTCAGAAGACTTAAGCCATTTTTCACTGTGCCACAGTTTGTCATCCGTCAATTTGTCGGTTCGTCCGGGAAACGTGTTTTGAGAGATTAAACACCCTGTATCTTCTACTAGCTAAATTCAGCCCAACGACGGACCTGCCTGCGTCGTGTTTTATTGCAATCCTAGCTTTTTCTCAAGGCTCCTGCGAAGAACTCGTTTATTGTTTTTCTCTTTTCTTTTTTTGGGGACAAGCAAGGATAAGCAAGAAAAACAACTAATATACCAATGAACGCCTATTTAACAATGCCAAAAGGCGATTTCATGTTGCTAGACTGAGGGAAAATTCAAAAACACCCTGTTTGAAAAACTGCACTGATAAACTTATCAAAACTATCTGATATTAACTAATGAACCGTACTTGTTTTGCAGTGCAATTATTAAAAATAAATTAATAAATAATAGCATTATTTATTTCCAAGACAAAAACTCAAAAATCTAAAGCTTAAAAAACTTTATTCTAAACAAAACCGTTGCAGCATTTGCAAGTCAGATCGTGCAATCAATTTGCATCAATCAAACACAATTAGTACTGAATCAATTGACTGGTCAAGTTGTCAGCTGGTTAAGTTGCTTGACAAGTTTGGCTAGGTCAGTAACCAGACACAAGCTGGAATAAGAACCGTGCTGTATAAATAGAACACACCTTACATGAATTAAGACTAAAAATACCCCATTCCTATCGCTCCTATTATGAAAACAAAATGCAGAGAAAAGGACGTATAGATGTAAAAGTGAATAAATATGTTGTATTTTGTTGTATAAATTTATATTTATCTTACATGATTTTAAACTTTCACATTTACAACAAAAGAAAAAAAACAGGTCTTAACGCGACAAAAGCCCCCTGTAAGGGGCACGTTTTACAAAGCTACAAGTTACAATTTTACAGGTCTAAACTGGCAACACTGCTCAAATAGCTGGTCATCATTGGTCGAGGTTGTGTCAAATGGAAACTTGTAACCTGTAAATTGTAATTTGTAGCTTTATAAAACAGGCCCCAGTTGTTGACTTTATAGTTAATATATTTTGTTTCTTATTAATTATCACATCTATAGACACAAGCAGAAGCTACCTAAGGAAGCAAACTGAATACCCGACATAATACCATGTCGTGCGTTTCTAACAGACTTCAAAAAAAAGGAGGTTCTCAGTTTGACGTGTATGTATGTATGTATGTATGTATGTATGTATTTTTGTTTGCAATTGTCTCGCGTTTGGCTGAGAAAGTATCTTTTGGTGAAGTGGAACTGATGATGAAGACCACAAATAGCTACCGGTACTCCTCAACGGTACCTATTTTAAGGGTGGCGATAACATATCTCGATTAAGATAGTTTAGCAATTGTAACGAAGAAGAATTTAATTGTTTAAATATGACTATAAATTTCCCGTGGCGTTGCTTGCGGCCAGCTTGAAATGTCTTAAAGTTTCATATCAACTAAGAAGTGGAACTTCATAACAGCTTATTGTGATCACTTATAAGTAAAAAATAAAATAAAAAATTTAAAAAACAAAAAACAAAAAACCGCCTTCAAAAACGCAAAAAATAACTTCTTTTAAAATGGTATGTATAGGTTAGTCGAACTGAAGTCTGCTTTTTGGGTAAAAATCTTGTGAGTCGCCGACTTCAATTGGACTGTCCTATACCTACCTACCATTTTAAAAGAAGTTATTTTTTGCTTTTTTGAATGCGGTGTTTTGTTTTTTTTAAACATTTGTTTTATTACTACACTTATTTTATGCATCTGTATGTCTTTTTAGTCTGCCAAATATATTTACACAATTAACTTAGGTCCGGTCAGGATCGCTTATCTCTTTGAAGTATCTTTTGCAATTCAAAGTTCCATATTTTTCTTTGCATGTTGCAGAAGTAGAAATAAATAATGCAATACTGAAGATGTTGGTTTTAAATTAGCGATACGTACAGTAGAAAGAGATACGTTTTCGAATATGGTTTAAAAGATGTTTATTTAGTATCGAGAATATCTGTTAGGATAAAGAACTGTGTTTAAAAATTTAAAGGACGCTGCTGGACGAAATATTTATCATCATGACTGCCGTTGTATTAATTAGTCAAAAGGCATTGGGTAGGTAAATTTGTTTGAAGAATATTGTCATTATTTTTTTCAGCGGCCACGGATGATTTTTACATAGTTATTTAGAGGACCTCTAAATACACATAGATATATTATAATTTATGGCGTTAAATAATATCGGAGCGAAGATTTTAAAGATTTAAGTATTCAGTTTTTAATACAAAAGTACGCCCAAGTATGAATATTTAAATATCTCGGCTCCGATGCACTTAAGAGTATTACATTACATAACAAAATAATAATTAATAATTCTATCATAATTTACCACTTTTACGAATGGCCGCTCACCTTGCAAATGTATGAATTTTACAAATGACAACACTTTTACCCAAACCCCTGTACATTATAATTTAAATTAAGTATAATAAGCTCATTTAATTGTTTTCTGCCGTTTAACAAGTCAACAAATTTGTTTTTGTACTAATTGTAATAAACTTTAATTCACTTTGGAAACAGATCAAAAATTAAATCATGTAGGAATTGAAAAATAATAACTAAAAAAATCCCTGTGACATACAGACGGCGTAATCAGAAGACGAAGTGAGCGACGATGTTTTTAACTTTACAACAATCAAACCTAACTATACGTGGCTCAATAATTAGGTATAAGTATTTAACAAAATACCAACCTGTTCAGTTCATTAAGTCTGTTTATTCTTTAAGTAAGTTTCCTGCTCTATATTTATTATGCGTCCTGAATACCTTTTATTTTTCTGATACCGAATTCAAAAGGCGAACGAATTCCCAATATTCAATACCCCTATGATGCTTCTAAATTTAGCACGACAACCACGTACCGTGACACAACAGCTTTTTACTTCCGAAAGGAAATTCCGAAGCAAACTCAGAGATTCCAGGGAATAGAATGTACGGGAGGAATTCCGACCGATCGAAGACAGTGTACTCATTGGTATTTCGACGGTAAATGTAAAATTTCATCAGAGTATTAAAGTAACTATTTCTTTGTAAAGGTAAGTGTGTTTATCGCTGAGCCTGAACATCATCGTAAAGAAAAACACTGAGAGATAAACCAGCGCAGCGCTTTCCACTAACTGCTTTTGGTGCAATTATTGACATCTGGATTTTTTGGAAAAGTGTTCTGATAAAATATACGATCTGGGGCTCTATTTTACAGGTTAAAACCATATTGCTTTTGACATGTTATCGTATTGGCAACGTTACGAGAGCTCATAGTTAATTAGGAGGTAATCGCGCTCGAGTTGAAAACAGCTTGCTAACTAGCGTTTCTATTCGTTTCGTTTGTAAACCACGTGTGTCACTGGTAGATGTAGTGTTACGAAGGGTCGCGTGATCTACCAGTGACGCAATTGGTTTACAAACGAAACGAATAGAAACGCTAGTTAGCATAATGCAACTTGGTTAGGGCCCCAAGTACATATCAAAACCAGTATGGTCGGAAGGAATGTTAAAAAACCCGACTGTTGCCAACCAACTTTAAATCGTTATAAATCCTTAATGATCATACAAAATGAAAAATTATGAAAGAAACCTAAAGATGATTTTTAAATCCCTATTCAATGATACCCCACTTGTCATACTTGGCTGACTTTTTTTTAATTTGCACAGTATGGCGTCTGGTTGCCGCCATATTGAATTTTGATTACTGTCATATCTTCAGTGACACTCACCAGATTAAGACAAATCGATTGACATAAGAATCATCAAAATCGGACAACGGGTTTCGTTTTTATAGTGCCACAAAGGAACAAACATACATATAATAGGCTGTGAAACACATTACCCTCCTCCTTCGGCAGTCGGGTAGAAATACGCGTAAATGGCCAAGTTCAAGTAAGCAGCGAAAAGTACAGAAGATACTATTACATAAAAACGTTAGATAAGGCTCGAAGTAAAAAAATCACCGAAATAAACAATAGCATTCATTTCACGGACCATCGCACCCGAAGGCTGCGGCTTTGCCACCGCCATTCCGTTTTCCTTCTACTTTGTCCTCAGACGATTATTTGCCTAATTGCGTGGGCCCGAGATTCAGAAAAACCTTTAGGAATACGACTTATAGGTACACGCGCGTTCTTTTTAATTGCCAATTTCAAATGCCAACTAAGGGAGAATGTTTCATAATTGGCATTATTTTTAGAATACCAAAGAATTTCAATTAGTTGAAATATAGGATAGTGGGCAAATATCTTATGATGGCACACCCAAGTCCGCCACAACTTAGACTACTTTTGTTTGGAAGGTATCAAAGCTATGTACTTCCGTACCAATGTGCATCAAATTCTGTCCATGGGTTCTCTATTTATTTTAAGTCGAATGGGTTTAACTTACTGAGCATTATGGAAACAATAACATATTAAACCTTTTCTTTTACAAAATAAACTCAATAATAACGTTATAAACTAAAAATCTATTTAACAGTGTTTAATTATCATTACGATCTATTATTATTGAGTCCAAGAAGAGAGCTGGTCGGTGGATATTCTCTTCATATCTTGCCAGGCTCAAAAACAATTGACTGATTTTGTGAGCATCACTTTCTGCACGCTAGTGCGATATCTATCTCTTTATACAATACACTATCAGTGATACCTACACAGTTTTATGTAATGAGACCCGAGGGATATTTTTTAATGCGTCGTAATTAAAAATGCTTATTGTTGTTAGATGTTTCGAGTTATATTCAATATATGGCTGGCGGAGCTGGGTGTATTTTTCCCGCTATCCTTTGGAAATAGTTGTAATAATAGTTAAAAAAGGTGTTAGTAACAACAGCATGTTCATTTGCGATGCATATTGTCTTCTTGACTTTTATGGCTTGACGCATAAATATCAAAGGACGATCTCACACAAATTGACCTAGTCCCAAACTAAGCTCTAGGCTTGTACTATGGGTACTAGACAATGATATAAATACTTATATAGAGAAATATATACTTAAATACATAGAAAACATCCACGACTCGGGAACAAATATACTCGTGCTCATCACACAAATATCTGCCCTTACCGGGATTTGAACCCAGGACCGCTAGCTTCGTAGGCAGGGTCACTACCAACTAGGCTAGCACGTCGTCAAAATCAGGGCAAATATTTGTGTCTTGGATGTCATCTACTTAAAATAATTATTTGTTTATCTTTGCCTTTACACATAGTACAAGCCTAGCTCAAACTAAGAGTTTGAGATTGGGTCGATTTGTGTGAGATTGTCCCTTAATTTTTATTTCTTTATTTAAGACGCTTATTTAATAATACAGTAATTTATTTTAGAGTGTACATGGACAAATTCACAGGCAATAATTAGTTAATAATAAACAGCTGGTAAATAGCTCATGAAAAATTACAAGAGCGTTGTAACACACCCTGTATAAAGCCGGGGTCAATAGAAATGTCAAAAAATGTAAACAAATCAGTACTGTTTGACAACTAACCTCAATATTTCTGAAACGATTTTTGATTTTAAAAACGTATAGTTAATCGTTATTTAATCTTAAACAGAATGTAAAAGTAACAATCGAGCGTGTACATCATTAAATATACCTCACGCGATGTCCAAAAGTACGTGATTATGGTGTAATAATGGTAAATTGGTCCGTTTGGTTTGGTTTACATCTTTTATCATTTCTATTGACCCCGACTTTACGCTTGTAAATGGATATTACTAAGAGAAATTAAAGGCTATTTGTTGACGCTCCAAAAATCATAATTTCCCAACCAGCACATTGTCCTTAAATTATAGTTTAGTTTTTTTTTTTTTTTTTTTTTTGTTTATTGAATTGTGCCAAATGGTCGATGCTGTATACTGGCTAAGTAGGTATATTTTAAATATATGTTTCTGTACGGTATGTGCATGTAGTTTTTGTATTTATTCTGTCACTATCTATAAGTTTTTGTTTGGTAGTATATATTTTTGTATTACCTAGTTTAGCGTACCGTCCGTCTGTCACAAACGGAGCTGGCTGAAAATCAGCGCTGCAGGTGTCTAGCACCTCAGCATTATGCTGAGCCAGTGTCCGATTCACCGCCGCGAACACACACTCACTACTCTTTTTATTGCTGGTTTCTGTTTTTACTTTTTTTTTCTGTGTGTTATGTGTGTAGTGAATAAATGTATTTTTCTTTTTTCTTTTTCTTTAAACCGTGCGTCTTTCAAGAAGATAAAATTAAGAGGACAATTATTTTGGAATCTCATTTAGATAATAGGCTTACCTGAGTTTTTCTCCCTAAAAGCCCCAAAGGTCTTATTGTGACAAAATTAAGTACTTAATTAAATTTGGCCTTCCTTCAAGTCAGGAAATGGCAATTAGTCGCGGGCCAATCGCTCCTGAGGGCTTATTGTTTGGAATTACTACCAATGGCAAAAATATTGCACATTTTTAATAAGATAAGATGTATGTAGGGCTAGGAAGGCACTGCCAACATTTACCATAGTCATTTATATGTGAGAAACTTATTTAACAGTAAGGTTATATACTTAGACGAGCGAGACAGACCTATAGACCGATTTTATATTACACTAGCTTAAGCCCGCGACTTCGTCCCCGTGGAATAGTTACTTTGGGCTAACGCTAACTTTAACCCGCGACTTTGTTAACGTAGAAGGTTGAAACATTCTTCATTGGTGCTCCGCTCCTATTGGTCTTAGCGCGATGATATAATAACTATTATTTTAGCATTTTGGTAGGTTTCATTGATCTGTCTAACGTGCAGATATAACAATGTTACTATTTTCTATTGCATTTTGTTTAAATTATAAAACAATTGAGTAATAACTTTTTTCATTTTTATTAATTCATTGTATTTACATACTAGCTTCTGCCCGCGACTTCGTTCCCGTGGAATAGTTAGTTTGGGCTAACGCCAACTTTAACCCGCGACTTTGTTTATCTAGAAGGTTGAAACATTCTACATTCGTGCTCCGCTCGTATTGGTCTTAGCATGATAATATTATAGCCTATAGCCTTCCTCGATAAATGGGCTGTCTAACACTGAAAGATTTTTTCAAATAGGACCCGTAGTTCCTGAGATTAGCGCGTTCAAGCAAACAAACTCTTTAGCTTTATAACATTAGTATAGATTTGGCATCAAATGCTAGTCTAAAAAATATTTTAAAAATATATATGACTGATATCCATTTAAAATTACCTCTTGGAAAAATATTTTCAATATTATTTTCAATTGGCCTATTACACCTGCCAACTAGTCCCTAATGATGCGTTCCTATATTCAAAACCGTTGGTAGAGTCGTGACGTCTCGTTAAAATTTGACACATTTTGTACGGTCAAGGAAATGTATTCGCGTACCTTTTTCACTCTTGTCGCAATGACAATAAGAGTCAAAAAGGTACGCGAATACATTTCCTTGACTGTACGTAGCAAATGTCATAACGCTACTGCCCGTAAGGAAAACGATTCGTTTCGAATATAGGGGCATAAGGGGGTACCTACAGTCGGCTAACAAAACTGTTAAAAAATCATAGAATCTTGAGATATTAAACTGATTATCCCTCCTTAATACTTTATTTAAGCTATTTATTTATTTATGCTGGGGGTAAACGTGTTATTGAGTGGAGACCGCGTCTCGGCAAACGTAGTGTAGGGCGCCCCCAGGCCAGGTGGGATGACGATCTGCGAAAGACTGCAGGCAGATGCTGGATGCGGCAAGCTGAAGACAAGGCGCTATGGCGCTCATTAGGGGAGGCCTATGTCCAGCAGTGGACTAATATAGGCTGATGATGATGACGATGATGATGATGATGATGATGAAACTTTATTTATCATTGCTTCTCATTTTATAGTTTATTATGACAAGACACTAAGGACGTTTATATTGTCGTTGCCGACCGCATATTGGTAACTAATGTTTTAAACTAATTGCTTAATTTAAGTCTATTAAATAAACGACTACCACACAATATTAATATAAACTTACCTAGTTATACATTGTTAATAACACACGAGATATAGTGTATTTAGTTCGCGGACTGTTTGGAGACTAAGAACCTTTACACTAATTAGTCTTACTCGTAAAAACGTATTTAAAGAAAATAGAAGCTAATGAGCGTAGAAAATTTAAAAATACTACATAAGAAGGTATATACGACCGTTTAGTTACGGATTGAAAGTAAAGTCACGATTACACGAGCATAGAGTAACCGCCGCACACGGAAAAATTAAAAAAAAAACCGGTCTGGTGCGAGTAGGACTCGCGCACCGAGGGTTCCGTATTTAAGATATGGTTGGAAAACGCTAAAGAAAATACTCATTTTGCTATAAATTTTATTATCTATGCAATAAGTTCCACTTTGACTAGCCTACATTTTAATACAGATTTTTAAAGTTTTTTGATATTTTTTCCAAAACTGTAAAATTTGACAACTTCATTTTATTTTTCTCGATGATATAAGTAATTATCTTCAAGTCAGGTTTTTCCCAGATTTTTTAGTCAATAACCTTTGGAGATAAGGGGGTCATTTTTTCGAAATATGGCTGTAAATCAAAAAGTACATCACGGAAAATTAAACAAAAAATTGTTTTGAATTGTGCAGACTGAGCCCTTTCATATGACACTCCGTTTGCTATAATCACATCACTCTCCATTGACTGCTGTGACATACAGACAGACACCGAAGTCTCACCATAAGAGTTCCTTTTTACTATTTTGGTACGGAACCCTAAAAACGGATAAAGATTAATATTTATTTTGATATGTCGGTAGGTACATAGTTTAATTTAGTTTAGTGGGGGGTTCTCCTAATAAATAGATATATTAGAAACAATTAACTCCTTCCTTTTTAGGGTTCCGAATTAAAACCAGGAAGTCTTATAGTTTCGCCATATCCGTCTGTCTTTCTGTCTGTATGTGACACTCACTTTTTTCCGAAAAATAATATAGTTACAACACGGAAATCTTGTACGCAATGCTTTTCTTAATCGTTTTTTTGTGTTTGTAGCACCGGCGTCGGAACCTGTGTCGGAACCCTACACTGAGCATGGACCGACTTACTCTTGCCCTTTTTAATCTGGTGTATGTAAAATTGGTACTCAGAAACGACTTACATACAAACATAAACTCACGCGTTCGTTCCCAGAGTTATCTACAACTCTAAAAACTTGTTGACAATTCCGCAACCATATTTTTCACAATCGGCTAGAGGTTTACCAGCGTATTAGAAACGACTTAATTGTCCTTAAATGACTCTGAGTGCGGCTGATAGTCAATTAAGCTTAAATATTTTAAATATAAATAAACTGCGTGTCAACTCATGGTAAATAGTGAGGAACGGGCTGACGATGGTGTTAGTGGTAAGACCTTGTAGAGGGTCCGTCCGGATCGCTACAACCATCTAACCTAAACTTCCGCCAAGCAGTGTTCCCATTTTTGTGTTCTAGTGATGAGTGAAAACGAGGGGTGAAATTAGTAACATAGAGATTAGAGGGTTCCCCTATGGAATCCCTAATCATCATTTGTCCTAATGCATCGATTGTCCGAATTTTTATTTATCCTAAAGCCATTTCCGGTTTTATTTTATTTTATTATATTTAAAAAAATATTAAAACAAAATTGCAAAACGCTAAATGATGACGAGAGTTATTTATTTGACATTGTATACAAATAATATTAAAACCGATTTAAAACATCCTTTATACGCCACAGAATCAAACAACAAAACAATTACAAGCTAATTATTGACAATAAAATTAATATAACTATTACTTACGCAGTGTAAACGTAACCTCACATTGTTTTGCATAAACTGAATAGCATAACAAAATCTCGTGCTTAAAAATATATTACAAGCTTCGCAGACTCTTACGGCGTTACTTATAAACGTGAAATAACCGTGGGGTAAGCTAAACCATGCTTTGTCTTTATCTGTGAAATCCAAATGTCACAATGACAGATAAGGACAAACCATGGTTTAGCTACCACACGGTTATTCCACGTGTATAAGTAATGCCGTTGGGCCATTCTACTTTTCAGTGTAAATTTTTGTTATCGTCCGATAAAAAGTATACCAAATTATGAATCCGCGAATAAATAAATAACATGAACTTAGCATGTTTAAATTTAACGGTTTTCAAAAAACAACTCTTAAATTACTTAATTATCGTTGAAGAATCTTGGTAACTCAGTGGTAAATTGCACTTTTTCCATAGAAAAGGCGGGGACATCAACGTCCACTGCGTTACTCACTTTATAGTTATTACAAATAACTTTTTACGAATTAGGATAACTCTAAATATAAGCTTATTTACGTCCCTTTTCGAGTTTCAAGTTAGAAAACGCAGCACTTTACCGTTTTTTGAAATAAAAATAGTCTAGTGAGAACGTCGCTAAAACTTATGTACAATGGCTGAACTGTGTATAAACTCCATAAGTGATTTTGGAATATCAATACCTTAAACTATTTTTTATTTTTAAATGATTTTCTAGACTAGGATCTTTATTTTATTGTCCTAAAAAGAAAGCAATTCAAGGGGTATCCCTTGTAGGTCAGGTTAGTTTCATAAAAAACCCGAAAAAAATTACACTGTAGAACTCTGTCACAGAAAGCCAAGCTGTTAATTTTGAAGTAATTTCTTTCTCAACATTTGACGCTCCTATTATGACAGGGTTCTATGGTTAATCAGCAATTAAAGTTGCTAACCGGTACTTACTGCACGTAGTGACCAACATTAAATGAATTGAAATTACAACGTGCAATGCATAATTATGCATATTTAAACAATATTGCCTGGAATAGCGTACCATAACCGCACTGTGCACTTTTATATGGCTGCCCAGTGGGCCGCAGGCGATGATTTCTGGAAAAAATGCAAAAAGTAGTGCACAGTCGGCTGGCCACTAACGGGAGCAGGCTAAGGTGTGGATACTTTGCACAGTGGTATCTTGGTTTGAAAAAAGCAATTATTGCTTATTAGTGGAAAACTGTTACACTTAGATCGTTATGGAAGATATGAACTATTTTTTTTTTGGATCGTTAAACGGATTTCTGGAAAAGATCGCTTTAAATTTATATTTTAAGTCTTTGACTTTATTTATTTTTACCTTTAAACCTAACTTTCCATTTTTTCAGTTTATAAAGAAAGACATCGTAATGAAGCCTCAACTTAATCGAGAATTCACGTAATTTTCATAAAGAACACTGCACTAGCGTGGGGATTTTATTCTGGGGCATTTAAACTGATTGAGGAATCCATAGAACCATATGGTCTCAATTTTGGAAACGGATTTTTTTTTATTCAAAGAAAAAAATATTATTGGCCCCCGACCAGAAATCAAACCCAGCAATTGTGCACTTATTTTTCGCAAAATATCTAGTGCTTGTTTATTTTGGGCTCAGACCGCTCTACCACTATTTAATCAATTACATCAAAATAATGTGCGTTTTGGGGAACGACAAATTTTTTATACATGTTCAAATTGCAGGTTTTTCCATTTCCAAAATTGAGGCCTTGGTCCTAACATACCGTTTAGGTTGAAAAGGGGTAGAGCTGTATAACTGCTATAGCTCTGTCTCTTTCTCTCAACCTATACTGAACTGCTTTAATATGTCATTGTAAACCCCAGTTTACACTAACTCTTATCGTTTCTGAATTCCCCATACTGAACCATCTTTACTGCTCACTCTGTATTTATTCCGCGGCATGTCTATAGTTCGATGTTTTTAATCTACATACTTAGTAATAAATCATAACTTCGTCGTGACAATTAGTACTATCCGCGTGTTAACAGGGCCTTAATGTTAATTCCGTAGTTCCGAGAAGTTAATGTAACGAATTAAGTAGTCCGGGTAGGTACAGTACTACTAATGACGTGGCGTGGTATAGTTTTTTATATACTTCGCAAAAATAAATATTTTTTGTAGTTCCGCTTCGACTGCGTCCGCATAGTTCTGTGTTTTTTTTCCATATGCTTAGTTTTTTGTAATATCTGAATAAAGTACGAGCTTTTTCCCGCGACTCGTCCGCAGTGCAGTTTGTTTGTTTCTATTTTCTTGGAAAACGTCTTTTTGGAAAAAGTAGTTACTCTTTGTCCGTCTTCAGGCTATTAACTATCCCTGTACCAAATGTTACATCGATTGATTAAGCCTTTTGTATCTATAATATATATTACCTAGCTGTTAGTGCCCGAAGTCACCCGGGTGCTTTTTTTATACAAACCTTTTCCAGTTGACGTCGACAGTCTATACAATTCCGAACACAACAAAAAGAATCGTATTGGTGAATCGGCGAAACTAACGCACGATGTGATCGTATATTTTTTCACTTCAACTGTACACACATATGCATGCGCAAAATCGAACCTAGCTTATGCAAATCAATCTTGTTCAGAAAACTGGGTCTGTTGTATAGATAGATAGTAAATAAGTATGGATTAACGTAGGAATAATACTAAAGTACTATCGCGATCGTTAATTTGTAACCCGTTCCAAGAAAAATAACCTTGAAGGTCGTTAATGTCATTAGAGATGCCAAATCATTTGTAACTTATAGGAGACTCAACCTTATTGTTGTAGAATGCCAGAATGACTTTGGACCTAAGGTTGGTCCCAAATTTAAATTCGTGACTGTACCTGTATCAAAAATGGGTCTATATTGTCTGCCATAATTATTTTTAGTCATAATGTACTTTAGGTCATAATAATCGCAAGTCATAACGTATTTTTAACCGACTTCAAAAAAGGAGGAGGTTATACGTTCCACTGTATGTATTTTTTTTTATGTATGTTCACCGATTACTCCGTCAATTGTCGACCGATTTCAATTTTTTTTTTGGTTTGATAGAGTATACTTTCGAGGTGTTCCCATTGTCACCAAATCTGAATCTGATGAGAGGATCCGTGAGGAATTGAGGGAACTCCTCAAATATTGTAGGCAAACATATAGCGATTTTAGTATTTTTAGTAACAAGTCCAGCATTTGCATTCAGAAAGTATCATTTGGTGAAGTGGAACTGATGATGAAGACCACAGATGGCCACCGGAACTCCTTAACGGTACCTATTTCAAGGAAGGCGATAAGATATCTAGATTAAGATAGTTGAGCGACTACAACGAAGAATATTTACTTGTTGAAATATGACTATGACTTTCCCGCGGCATTGCTTGCGGCGCGCTTGATATAAGTTAAAGTTTCATTTCAACTAAGAAGTGGGACTACGTAACAGCGTATTATGATCACTAAAAAGTATAAAATAAAATAAATGTTTAAAAAAAAAAAAACGCCTTCAAAAACGCAAAAAATAAAGAGGAAGGTTTTTTTTGATTATTAATGTGATATTAATTGGCTTTAATATGCAACTATCTCTATTTTTAGACACACGTGTATTTTCCGTAGAAGAAAGATGGAGCCAAAGAGTTTTCAAATGTAACGAGAGATTTTTCGATTTTCAAACCCCATCGCCCAAATAGTTAAAATGATGTATAAGTACAAGAGTTGAATAGTTTTGAAAGCTAAGAAGAGCATCTCAGTAATGCTCTGCTCACTATGCTCAGCTACTACTGACCTTGGCTCATGAGGTGACCGTCATGAGGATTCGACGATCATTGTTTCCATAGTTATTTTGGCGAACGTTCTCATGGCGAAGCGTCTCGACAAACAACTCAGATGCTGTCTAAGCTAATTATTAAGAGGATCTTTTTGTAGATCCTCTTAATAATACATAAGTACCAGTTCGAAGAGGTGTCATGGGTCAGATACAGAAAAATCTGACCCTTGATCTATCTAGACAGCATCTGAGTTGTTTGTCGAGACGCTTCGCCATGAGACCGTTCGCCAAAATAACTATTGAAACAATGATCGTCGAATCCTCATGACGGTCACCTCATGAGCCAAGGTCAGTAGTAGCTGAGCATAGTGAGCAGAGCATTACTGAGATGCTCTTCTTAGCTTTCAAAACTATTCAACTCTTGTACTTATACATCATTTTAACTATTTGGACGATGGGGTTTGAAAATCGAAAAATCTCTCGTTACATTTGAAAACTCTTTGGCTCCATCTTTCTTCTACGGAAAATACACGTGTGTCTAAAAATAGAGATAGTTGCATATTAAGCCAATTAATATCACATTAATCATCAAAAAAAACCTTCCTCGATGCGTCTCATCGTTAAAAGGTTCCGCATTTTTGTTTATAAGGGAATCCCACTTAACCGGTTTATACCATACTCAAGGATACTCTCAATATCCGAGACCTTATCTGACGACGAATAGTATCTTGGACAATGGAAGCTTTTAAGTTATCCTATTAACCTTATAACGGCCAAAAAATTCTAAGGATGTCCCTGTGTCGCCGCTGCCCATAAGAAATATACAAACCTATAATAATGCTTCCTATCACTTCTAAATACTGTAAAAGATACCTTTCTCCAAAAAAAAAAATCCCGACGAATTGAGAACCTCCTCCTTTTTTTGAAGTCGGTTAAAAATACCTTTCAACCGCCGTTTTAATAGGTAACATCGGCGAAATGTGCTGGATATTTTTATGACATTTCTGATATTTTTAAAAGGTTAAAAATTATTAATAACCCCGTTTCAACGGCAAATTCTAGCTATCGTGTTAGAGCGTGTTATTAACGTATTAGTGCATGTATTTTGAATTAGGTTGCCGGTTTCATGGACTACGTATCCCAATCAAAGTGGTATACCTTACGTGACGAGGTTACGAGTGCGTGGGGCAACTTAAGCTGGCTGGATAATGATTCGTCAACGAATAATGAGGCAATTCATTTAACAGAATATGAACTCGGTCATAATGTACAGCAAGATAATTTTATGAAGCAAAATGTAACAAAAATCATCTGTTTTTTTTTTTAGATGAGAGACAATTAGTTTGAAAACTAGCTGATTGAAAATAGCTTTACAACTTCAAGAGGATATTTAATTGCGAAAACTTTGTAACGAAAGTACTAAACCCATTATTAGTTATTACATTTTGTGTACAATGTGAAACAATACATCTTCTTCTACTACGGTTTTTGAAAATTGGTACGATTTCAATCCAATAAATTAATACCTAAAATATCAAGGGACAATTTTCTGCAAATTAATCTAGTCCCAAACTAAGGTCTAAGTTTGCAAGTACTACAGGCACAGTCAGCCCAACGGATCCCGGACCCACAATGGAACGGTGTCACAGTGACATTATAAAACAATTTGTTTGACACTACTTACGACTTGAATCATAACCGGGACACAGTTCTATGGTAGGTCACGGTTTCATTGGGCTAATAGTACCAGAACAATGATTATAAATACTTAAAACGAGGAATAAATAAAAATACAACAAGCAAGTTTTAGAAACCAATACTCGCGCTCTCTCGTCATCCATACCGAAATGCTTGAAAACGAAAGTTTTCAATCAGTGGGTCTTACCAGTTATGACCTACGGAGCTGAGACGTGGACACTCACGGTAGAGCTGGTCCACCAGTTCAAAGTCGCTCAGCGAGCTATGGAAAGAGTTATGCTCGGATTTTCTCTGAAGGATAGGATTCGTAACGAATACATCCGACACAGAAGCAAAGTTATCGACATAGCTCAAAGAATCAGCAAGCTGAAGTGGCAGTGGGCCGGCCATATCTCGCGAAGAACCGATAATCGCTCTCGCCAAACGTAGTGTAGGACGCCCTCAGGCCAGGTGGGATGACGATCTGCGAAAGACTGCAGGCAGATGCTGGATGCGGCAAGCTGAAGACAGGGCGCTATGGCGCTCATTAGGAGAGGCCTATGTCCAGCAGTGGAATAATATAGGCTGATGATGGTGATGATGATAGCGCTCATCAAACAAATATTTGCTCTTACCGGGACCCAAAGGTATACCACCAGGCTCCCCGCGTCGCTATAGTTCATGACGAATACAGTTCCATATCAAAATCCGCGTAATAAAGTTCCAATAAGGATGTGGTCTGGTATTACCTTGTTGTAGCAATTTGCAATTAGGATGATGACTATACAATGGAAAATTGTTTCACTGTCTATGTGTGATATAATTCTCCAATTATATCGCGTATTGGAATTGAGATTGCCTTGTAAGCATTTAAAAAATAAAAGCCGCGGGGGTGTTATTCTCTAAAAAACGGTGTTCGGTTCGTCGAATGAGTGAATGAGTAAACGCGGCACATTGGCGAGTTTAAAGGTGGGTTTAAGGCCCAGCCACACCGCTTGCGTGACGTGCACGTGCACGTGCGCGTTCGCTTTCTACTGCGTTGTATACCTAGTATGAATTCTCATTACGACATGTCACTATACAACGCAGTGGAAAGCGAACGCGCACGTGCACGTGCACGTCACGCAAGCGGTGTGGCTGGGCCTTTAGATCAAACGAGCGACTGCTCATTTTAACCCCACTCTACCATATTTTTTTGTGTAAACAGAGACAGCATTCTTCCTTTTTTGCGAAGATTCTCAGAATGCTCGCTCGCTTGATGTAAACAACTGACGAGCGTGCGAACAGTCGCCTAGAGCGTTCTCTCGTGTTCGGACGGGCTCGCTTCCGAGGCGGTTTCTTCAAAGCGTTCTAGTGCTCTAGTGGGTTGCATTCTTGCTCGTTGATTCGCGTGGTGTTAACGCTGAAAACGAACTTTTGTTTACACTAAAAGATCAATAATTAATTCTCTATTCTGGTTCTAGCTCTTTGTTTGTTTGTTCTAAAGCCACTTTAAGTAGGTACAAAACACATTTTACCGCGTGCATTCTCGAATAGGCAGCAGGGTTTCTGTCGATAAGATCGAACGTATAAAGCTGCCTAATTGAGAATGCACGCGCTAAAATGTGTTTGGTACGCCCTGACGGGACTACTTAAACTCGCCGCTGCGCCGTGTTCACTCGTTCGACCGACCGAACGTCGTTTTTAAGAGAATAACACCCCTGATACAATGGCGACTCTTTCTTTGTTGATATCTCTTTAAGGTCCAAATTGATTTCCATGGAATCTAGCTAAAAACCATCCCAATTAAAATAGCTATATTTTTTTATACAAAACGCTTCTGCAAAGTAGTGAAAGTTTTGAAAAAATAAAAGTAATAATTATGTTGATATTTTGTTTTTTTTTTATTGTATAATTATATTAAATATTACTTAAAAGTTTTCAAGCTTTACATACATACAATCACACCTCTTTCCCGTAGGGGTAGGCAGAGACCACTTCCTTCCACTAGCTACGATCCAGACAAACTTCCGTCGCTTCCTCCACACTCAAAAATCTCTTGATACACGTCACGCTTCAAGCTTTAGAAATCGGATAACCTATGTCACTCCCACAACCAAGATGAGCTGAGGCTACAGAGCGTGCGTAAGAAATAAACGTACACACATACACGCAATATGCTCGAAAAATATTATTGACCTTTCTTCTGACGTAGTCAAGTAAAAAGACTAATAAATACCACCAACTATAGGTACAATCACAAAAACTGACCGGGCATAAAAAGTTATTGCCACGATGCACACTCATGCCACAATTAAAAAGATAGAACAAAAAGTTTGAACATCGTGGGAATTCATTAAGGCTTACTCTTTGAGTACAAGTATCAAAAATATTTTTGATACTTGTACTCTCGTACTCGGGAAATAACGTACAATCGTAACGTACGCTGTTAGTTAAATTTGGACGCGGCGTCGCCGATTTTTTTATTCAAAAAATAACCCTTTAGCTAGGTTATTGATAGAGAAATAAAATAGTATAATGGTGGTATTATTATTCGTCAAGCTAGCTGGAATAAACTTGTTAAAAAAATAGGTATAATAACACTTGCATGACTTAAGATTGGCGGGAAGAAAACCAAAATATAACCTTTCATGTTTTTTTGTTATCCTAATAGTCAAAATAAAATGAAAAAAAATAGGAATTCATTGCGGAAATAAGAACTACTTTAAAATATAAAACTTGCCAATAACTTTAAAATAATATAAATAATTTGATCGGATATTCAGCAACTTTGATCTCAAATGGTGCGCCCTTATTCCGAAAGCGCGCCAATATGTCCGTAAATTAAATTGGTTCAATTGAATATTTTTCGCGTTGGCAAGTAATTGAGATACTCCATGCTGTTATTGCAGAATTCAATATTTAAAATACGTCGCAAATAAATTTGACATGAGTTCATGTACGTGATATTCTGTCATGCATTACATAAAAGACTTTTAGATTTTTGTTTATTATTCATCGCAATGTCAAATTTTGACAATTTATTTACGTAGGTACATTGTTTAAAAAAGTACCTCGATTTATAATTTATAACCTACTACCTAACCTAACCTAACCTCGCTTCGCCTCGATTTATGTGAGTTCTCTGTAACACCCGTAAATAATCCAGAATTTATTATACACAAAAACCTTCCTTTTAAATCACTCTATCTTTTGCTGAAAACTGCATTGAAATCCGTTGAGTACCTAGATTAAAAGATTTAAGCGAACAGCGGAAGCGACTTCATTTTACCTCTATACTATCAAAAGATGTGTGATAGAGCAATTGGTATTTATGCAATGTATTGGGAGGCATTCCCGAATATTCTAATAATACGCAAGAGTTTTATTTGCTAGTCATTTTGTATGTTCCAGTGCTAGACAAAGGCCTACCTCTCCATGCTATCTTAAGATCTATTTATCTAAGTGCTTAATACTGTTATCATTATGTCAACGCTTTGGTTACACTATGAGTGGATTTCTGGGGTCTATTCGTATTGTCAAAGTTATGATAGCTCCTATTTACTTGTGGTTAATAGCGGCTGGTTAAAAATAATGTGATATGGTGGGGCTGGTCCACAAATTTAAAGTTAGAGAGGGCTATGTTTCTCTAAGGGACGGATCCGTAATGAGGTGATCCGACAGAGAACTAAGGTTATGGACGTAGCCCATCGAATTAGCAGCTTGAAGTAGAAGTGGGCCGGCCACATATGCCGCAGAACGCATAACCACGGCAAACTCAGTGTAGCACGCCCTCAGACTAGGTGGAGCGACGATCTTCGCAAGGTGGCTGGCAGGAGCTGGATGAGTGGCCGCAGATCGTGCTCGGTGGCGTGCAATGGGAGAGGCCTACGTCCAGCAGTGGACTAGGTATAGGCTAATGATGATGATGATGATGATGATGATGATGATGATGATGATGATGATGATGATAATGATGATGATGACGACGACGACGACGACAACGACGACGACGACGACAACGACGACGACGACGACGATGATGATGATGATGATGATGATGATTTTCACTTGATCTTCAAAAGACTTACTTTTTCACTAGGATCCCATTTAGAACCTCTGATACCGGTAAAGACAACTAAATAAGTAGTTTATTGTGCGCGAGTAGAAAAACAACTATTTTTAACACAATATACCTACAGTTAACACGTTACCGAAATATATTATAGTTTAAGACATTCACGTGTCTGTTTGTCCGTCTTAGAGAAAAGAAACAATAGCGAGGCCAACGCTATTTTCTATTCTCTACTCATCGTTTCAAAGAGTTCTTGATCATTTCCGGTACTAAACGTGCTTTTTTGTTTGTCACATAAATAAATCGTAATAATGTAGGTAAACCACCTTGCAAATGAAACGGACACTTACGATTTTTCAAGTGGTTTAAATATACTGTAACTAAGAGTAATCATAATTTTATACAAATAATATTAGTTGAATTTCGTAGCGCTAAATCTCATTTAGTTAACATATTTATATTTCTTGAAAAAAGTGATATTGTTCGTTTTCTTTGCAAGGGGGTTTATATTAAATACATTTACTTTGTTTTGATATTTTGCATACTGCAGGGTGCATTGTAAAAAAATAATATCCCCAGACATTTTTGATGTACCTGTGTTTCCTAGCTTTCCGTATATTTGTTCAAAATATCACGTCAATTTGACATGACAAGCATAAAAATATATAATTCACGCACATTATCATTTTAAGAGACAGATACAGAACAAAATAGGACATCGTCCTCCTTAGTGGTAAGTGAGTTCTAGGGCCAATAGAATGCCTCTTTGCTTTTAATTTAACAGGCTGTCTCACTCTTACATTGAAATAAGTACAACAGTGCGAACACTGTTGCTTGTTTGCAAATTAGAGAGATGACGGTGCTAGCAATAAGTTATTACTCAACTCAGAGTTTAATCATGTACACTTTGTTTAAAAAGTTTTTAATAATAGAATAGGTGCTAAAAAACAACTGAAAAGTGTTTGGTTTTTTACAAAATAATTATGTTTATTATAAAATAATCCAAATTTAAGATCGACAATCGCTAAAATTATGTCTGAAAGTTAAATAGTCCGTTTAAATGCTAAAGTTATAAAATTGCTAAATATGTATAGCACAGTTTAAATCATTAACAACTGCTTCAGCAAAGCAAAAGATTGCTGAGATAATGTTATCAGTAAGTATGCACAACAATAACTATAAGTAGTAAAGATTTAGAACAGCGTTTATTGTGTTGTTACACTTTACAGATTTAAGTGTTGTTTTATTAAAACAATAAAGTATAAATTAACCTATTTGCCTATCGAATTTGATAGAAATATTTTGTAATTAAAACTTGAGTTGTTTTCATACTCATTTTGTTTTAAAGTAACTAATTCATCACGGTAGTTACTTTAAAACAAAATCTACCGGTCAAAAGTGTTTCAAGCAAATACATTTCGATAAATAGAGCTACTACCCTACTCTTGAAGTAAATAGTTACGTGTGGTTTAGTTAGAGTAGAATATATATTTAAAGCGCGGTCAAGGCATACCAACAGTTAGGCAACCGCTAACCGGATCGCACTTGACATAACTTATAACTAAATACAGCATAGGAATTACATCATTTAAAAATAAATATTTAAAATGCAAATCACTAAAGTGAGAGTTGACGATCCACTAAAAAAAAATACTTACGCGAATCCGGATAAAATAATCCTCTAGATAAAAATCACAACACTATTTTAAAAAAATAAGTCACTGGCTGGATGTTTTTATTTAAATAATATAATTTAAATTTCGCGTTCGATTTTCAAACGGTTTGCCCGCGAACGATACACGTGGTTGGTGGACGGTAAATGGCTATAGCTCGTATCACCTGCCAGTGGCATCTTACGTACTAAGCGTGCACGTTAGACCAGACGCGCACTCACGATTGCAAAATTGATGTAGCGTATTATCTATCCTGTCGTATCTATTGAGATCTTTATCAAGTAATAAAGGAACATTTTTCACTAGCTGCTTCCCGCGACTTCGTCAAATACACTTTAGAATTCATTTTCTGCCATCCCCACTTTTCCCGCCAGGTGTTGGCTTTTATAATATTATTTCTTAGTGTACTTCTATATTATTGCAAAAATATTGACACCTCAAGTTTCATGATTCTATCTTCTGTAGTTAATTATGTCAGTCAGATTATTAGATTGAAGTTCTTAAACACAAATTGTTAGCCTTAAGTTTGTCTAGATCTGATGAAATGTAATGTATTATTATACATTAAATGTTTACTTTAGTTTTTTATATTTCAAAAAGCGTACGTAGCTACTCTAAAATTACTAAAAGCTACACACTGCTTTGGAGGAACTAGGTACTTCTTAATTATTAATATTAGTAACATGTAAACCATATCAGAATTCATCAAGTTGTAAGAGCTATAAGCTATGCATGGCACAGTAAATGGATTTATAATACATAGAGCATTTGGCATAATATCCAAGTGGCTTGCATACTTATCTGGGCTTAAACTAATATAATATTCATATCCTTCACTATTCCGTACAGATAGTCTACAAAGTTTGGTATCGATAAACGTTGCACTAAAATTATTTGTATGTTTTGAATGGCTTTCTTACATAAGAGTGTGTCATAGTGAAAGTTTTGATTTTAACGGAAAATTATAGAATGAATAAAGATTCAGGCTACCGTTACGGCAATTTTTTTTTTTATCACTAAACTGCCGCAACCGCTTTAAACCCTTTAAAAATTTGAAACAAAATATAAAAGAGTGTTGTTAAATATTATTTATCAATTAATATCGTCCCCCGTGTGGTTGTCGGGTTAGAATAGTGCCACTCATCTCTTCTCGTGAATGTCGTAAGAGGCGACTAAGGGAATATAGGCTTGTAGTACTGTTAGGCGATGGGCTTGCAACCTGTGACTAATACGTTGGTAAACAGCTTAGCCTATTTGTGCCAAATGTGGTTACTGAATTATCAACAAGTTGTAGGTAATTCTGTAGCTCTACCTACCCCACCCTGGGATTACAGGCGTGAAGTTATGTATGTAATATCGTCATAATAAATGCTACAATGTGCCAATAATAGTTTTAACAAAATACCCAAACTCATCACCCCTCCTGTCACATGACAGCGTGTAGTTTAAACAAAGACAATGTCAAAGTCGTGCGTGCGCGGCCGGCCTAAACAATGCAAGCGACCTTGCATTACCGTGAGAGGTCCGCATTTCGGCCTCCGGTTAAACATCGACTAATCAACACTGACATTTGACTATACTACCCTCCTAAACCCATAAGCAGTAACTCAAAGTCAATAACCAAAGCAGTTTGAATTCTCTTCCGTTAGTAATGAGGTTGATATTGCTACAAGAGTTCTATCTGAGGTATTGCTTGACTAAACGCCTCGCCGCACTCAGTCATTTTAGAGACAGTTAACTCGTTCCTTTTTCAAACATGTATATAAAGAATGTTCACTAAGGAACGAATTAATCGTCATTAGTCATTAACACTATTATAGTATTATGTCGGAACCCAATATTCAAACCGCGGATAGATAGGCTTACTTCGGATTGAAATTTGACACATTTTGTATGGGCAAATGTCAAATTTTAACCCGTAGTAAGGCTTATCTATCCGCGGTTTGAATATAGGGTTTGGCCGTTAGACAGCAGGGCTTCTGTCGAACGATCGGCTGCATTGAAAATGCACGCGCTAAAATGTGTTTTGTACGCTCTGACGGGACTACTTAAACTCGCTGGTTTATAAGCTGCGCCGCGTTCACTCGTTCACTCGTTCGACATACCCAACACCGTTTTTAAGAGAATTACACCCCAGTGCGGATAGCCATTATATCTCGGGTTTATTATTAAATCAATCACAATTTCTGACACGAAATAGCATAGGCATAAAATTTTCATTAAATGAATAGTTTCGATGGTAAAATGTAGAATATACTCATTGGTTAAC
Source organism: Acleris literana (assembly GCA_946894065.1). Taxonomy (NCBI): domain Eukaryota; kingdom Metazoa; phylum Arthropoda; class Insecta; order Lepidoptera; family Tortricidae; genus Acleris; species Acleris literana. The sequence goes on from OX335692.1 coordinate 6,386,386, forward strand.
CAATACTTACGTAATCAAGTAACATATACCAATATTCATGGTACAATAAAATTATGCATTAAATTATGAATATATAATAGATGTAAACCTTAATAAGAGTAAACGTAATATTTTGCAAGCGTAACCGTTGTTTTTACACACGCGTTAAAAATGAAATAAGTCGAAAAACCAGAGCGATCCAATTTCACACTTAGCATTCATTAACACAGCCGAAATTACAATTGTATTTCAGTTTGACTTATGCCTTTTCACTTCTAATTGTGCCATTTCTGATTTTATAAAGTATACGCTATTTGTTACATAATTTGCAAGCTAATGGTTAAACTTAAAATATAACGATGCTATAATAACAACTTTAACACACCGTGCAGGGTCCGCTAGAATCGCTATCGCAATCTCACCCACCTGCTCTTAATAAGCAGTATTCTCACTATTGTGATCTGTATGTATACAATACAAGCTATTGCCTGCGACTCCGTCCGCGCAGGAAAATAAAACATAGTCTATATTACTCAGGGATAATTTAGCATTCTAATTGAGAAGATTTTTTTAAATCGGTCCTGTAGTTTTTGAGTTTATTCGTTACAAACATAACAAAAAAAAACTTCCCTCTTTATAGTATTATAAGTGTAGATATACAAAATAAAGATGTACAAAAGCGAGCCTATCTCTTTAATGGATATCTTCAGGCTAACCTTCGGGTGATTAAGATTTATATACCGAAACAAAAAGTTATGAAGTAAATTAAAAATAATACGACTAGTTACTATCTTTGTTATAATTATAGATGAAAATATATGTTTCCATTTTAATTTTCAGCGAAAAAAAACGACGTAATACTAGCATATCATATTGAAAACTTCGAGAATAATACTCGTATCATTATTTAATATCTTAAGTGTTGGCAACACATTGGCAATCAAAGATTGTAAGTGTTCAGAAGCCACTCCAAATCTAATCCAATCAAATTGTTTGTACAATAAATCATAAGTACCAATGGCGGACATAATGCCGTAAGGAATTAGTTTTGTTAGATAAAATACCTCGGTATTCTACGCGGAAAAACCATTACGCTGTTGACATGATATCGTATTGTTTTTAATTCGGCCTCTACTACCAAGTTAATAAGAGCTAGAATAACGTATAATTATAACATGTCAAAGGAATAGGGGATACGAATAGGAGACGACCTTCACCTAGCTGTTTATTCGATAAAAAGTATTTTACATCAAATTTAATATGCTAAGTAATATATTTATAAAAGGTTGACTGTAAAATTTCAGTCCAGTCCTTATTAATGCAGTTTATTCAATTCCAGTCCTAATTACCGCCTATACAACATGCAAACGTTAGGTTGACAATTTTTTCCCATCTTAACTATTTATTTATTTATTTATTTTGTCATTGTTTCATGTACAATACAGTATTACAAGATGTTGAGGTTGCAATGTGTAGGCAGGTACATGGCACCCTGTAAGAGTATTACAACGTCACAATAATATTAGTGATTAGGTATGATTAGGTATGATTGGTTGGTACATTGTATTATGTCCATAATTTTAATTCCATAAGATTGCTATTTCGATATTTTTTTATACTTAAGTTAGTACCTTGTTAATTTGGTTACCTACTTATGATCTATAATATTTATAATTACTCATGGTCAATCTACTATTGGGTAGGTAAGTCGGTACTAATAATTTGCACTAAACCTAACGTTTGCATATTCTATAGGCTTCATGCTTTCAATTAGTATGTAATTGGTCTATTAAACAAGCAACAGCAATTTAAAAAAAAAGTTCATTTTCAGTTTTTTTTTAAATCATATAAGGACTGGACAAAAATTTTCCAGTCAACCTATTATAAATATATTACTTAGCATAATTCAATTTGATGTAAAATACTTTTTATCGAATAACCAGCTAAGTGAAGGTCGTCTCCTATTCGGATCTTAGACCATATGATTTTACCGGGTGAAATCTCACAGGCTCTGAGGCTGATTGCTATTCATTTTATTTATTATCCTTTCGTGCTTAGAATTGTCAGTGTACCTCTATCGAGAACTCAGATTAAATTATAAACGTCTTAGTTGTTATTCTTTACATAAATAGGTGTTTTTGGGACTGAACTACGCATATTATTATTATTATAATGTTTAATTTAATATTTATAGCTTTATATAATGCTAGACTAAGTAGTAACCATTGTAATATGTTTAAAAAATGACTGACTGCTGAGTTTCTTGCGGCGTTTCTTCTCAGCAGGGGTCTCCTCTTGGGAAGCGCTGGTAGATTCTTGACGTGTAAAAGTGCCCGTGCGGCCTACTTACTGAATAAATATATTTTAAATTTTTTATCTAGTCTAACGACGACTTTAGTCGCAGAGCTCTACGTAGAGAAATTATAATAGAATGATACCTACATACATCAAAAGTGCCTAGGGATATTTTTTATCCTTTTGAAAATTTCAATATAGGTATATTACTAATGAGTCAAAACATTAAATTTGTTTACGGATACTAAGTATCCCAAGACTTTTTGTGTGTATAATAACATGGTCTTATCTTTGTTCCTAACTATTTAACTTTCCGAATATTCATAAGTTATAAATGCATTATCCTCTGAAACTTTTTAATTGTGCAGTGGCCCTAGACATGACGCATTACGAGATCGTTATCGTTATCGCTATCGAAAATATATAGCATTGACGTAAGATGGTCGCTTCAAGCGCTTACGTCAGGTCCAAATACTTTGTCGGTTTTCGAAAACTGTTTACGATAGCGTTACGCATCTTTTTTAGAGTCTCAAGATTGTTATAAATATAAAGATAAAGAGACATTTATTCACAACAATAAAAAAATTACATCACATAGACACAAAAAAAAAGCAAGCTTCCGAAACCCGACTGTTGCTAACCAACTTTAAATCGTTATAAATCCTAAATGATCATTCAAAATGAAAAATGGTGAAAGAAACCTAAAGATGATTTTTAAATCCCTATTCAATGATACCCCACTTGTCATACTTGGTCGACTTTTTTTTTTATTTGCACAATATGGCGTCTGGTTGCCGCCATATTGAATTTTGATTACTGACATATCTTCAGTGACACTCACCAGATTAAGACAAATCGATTGACATAAGAATCATCAACATCGGACAACGGGTTTAGTTTTTATAGTGACACAAAGGAACAAACATACATAAGGCTGTGAAACACATTACCCTCCTGTTTTGGCAGTCGGGCAAAAAGAACAAGACACAGAAATTGTTGCGAAACGGCCCCAACTCAGCATTCGCTAGCCGTAAAGCCAGCACTGAGGGCTCAGACAAGATGCACTACGCTAACTAACGTTTCTATTCGATTCGTTTTTAAAGCAATCGCGTCACTGGTAGACCACGTGACTTTTCGTATCACGTCATCTTCCAGTGACGCGATTGGTTTAAAAACGAATCGAATAGAAACGTTAGTTAGCGTAGTGCATCTTGTCTGAGCCCTCAGGTCTTCCGTTGGAACCGCATAAAACAAGCTTAACTCAACTTACAGGTTGTATAGACATATCTCTTTACCATTTTTGAGAAATTAAAGAATATAGAAAGAAAGACTTCTAACTTATGAATTTTCGGACAAATGCAATATTTATTTCGATGGTTCGGTCATTTGGTAAGGATGGATGAAAGAGATACTGAGCGAAAGTGAATAGACGGGACGAAACGGGCCGCCCTATGCGTACTTTAGGAGAAATACTGGTAAAGGCCCGAATCTTAAGTACCTGAAACCGACTTGCATGCATGGCTTGATGTATGAATGTGGAAGAAGCGAAAGCGATCTGTCAGGTTTGTAGTAAGTGGAAAGAAGTAGTCTCTGCCTACCCCACTGGGAAACAGCCATGATTTAAAGTATGTATGTATTATGAGTTTAAGTTATCCCGTCAGATCGTACAAACAACATTTTAGGGCTTGCATTTTCAATTAGGAAGCTTAAACTTCACTTGCTCAATCAACAAGAAGGTGTTTTTAAGAGACACGTTATACGGCAGTAAGTTTATAAGGTATTAGCGAAATTTTGACAAAGGAAACGTTAAATGTAGTAGTAGTAGTAGTCTATAAATTCATATGCTATAAAATCGCTTGCTATAATTATTTTCTATAACGTTTAGTTAGTATAATTTTTTAATATTTAAAATTCATAATAATCATAATATTCATAATACACGACATTAGATTTTTTTATAGTTACTTGGTTTTTATAATATTTATTTCCTTTAAACTTGCTTTTACCTAATATTCAAAATTTATAATGTTGACAATGTCTAATCGTTTAAACCTATAACTCAAACAAACGCTAATTCCCACACTATAATGATCGCGTTTAAAAGTAATATGAAACTACCCTCATATTTTTATTGTCTCTTTTCTTTACTATCTATCAAACCCAGCCAGTTGTTTTCCTGCACTAACGATTATTAGAAAACTAATAAATCCTATCTCATAAAGGATGTTGGTAGGTTTTCATTTTTATGACGGTGGATGAGCCCTAGGCTACCTTTAACCTGCCGCCGAGCAGCACTGCTCGCATGTTTGTGTTCCGGTATGGAGGTTAGACAACCGGTAAAATAACTAGCATAGAGACATTCGAAAAAAGTAGGCAGTAAAGATTAAGTATTTTTTAAAGATTTCAATTTAATATAACACGGGCTTTAGGGAATATCCTAGTATCCAGCCTCCTTAGATCCAGTGCGCAAACGTCGTAAAGTAGTTGTTTACTGCCAGGCTTACCTTAGATAGTAAACAGCCTCTCAAGTTTGGCTGTACAGTCAACAGCATAAATAAGTGATCATTTATGGACCTTGTCGCTTTCAATCGTTTCACAATTTTGTATGACATTTCAAACACGACGTTAAAGTGACAAGGTACATAAATGATCACTTATTTATGCTGTTGACTGTACTTGGCCAAAAAGGCTTAAGTGCAATTTAATTGCCGGCGCAGATAGAACTCTTTGCAGCAATTTCTTTTGGGATGCACCTAATATATGTTCGGCAGTGTAGTGATTTAACTGTGCTAATCTAAAACAGTTTACGTCAAACACGTTTCGGAAACAAAGACTGCACTTTAGATGCATATGCAAATGCGTGCTGCACCGACACTTGGAGCCATTAACAAGTTTCGATGTACGTGATTCACATACCACATCGCTTTGATGTCACTATCAGTGTATTCTAACTTTAAATGTGAAAGTGTATGCTTGTTATTTCCAGTTGAAATGCGCTCTTTGCGTAGTATGTGTGGTGTAAAACTGATTGATAGAGTAAGGAATGAAAAAGTCAGAGAGAAATGTGAGCTAAAAGAAGATGTAGTGACTAAGATTGAAAAGGGCATGCTGTGATGGTTCGGTCATTTGGAAAGGATGGGTGAAAAAATATTGACGAAAGAGATATACAGAGCAAAAGTGAGTGGAAGGGTCGCAAGAGGCCGCCCTAGGCGTACTGTACTGACCTCATCTCGAGTCAAACCTTCAAGCAAGAATTAAATTGTCTTTGGTATTTGACTGGTTAGAAAACGGAGAGTGTGGGGGTTGCTAGGAAACAGTTGGGAGTTGACGGGAGTGATCGTCGGGCTTGAAAAAATGTTTTCTTAAGATTTTTATTTGCTTTTCTTTATAATAATAGTGGTGTATCCACAAAATTTTCCTTTTATAATTAATAATGTGCGGTGTGCATAATTGTGAATAACATATAGGAGGTGATCTATAGGAATTTTGCAGGGAGACGTTAGGAGATTTTCGTGAGTTTTCATGTAGACTAAGTCTACTTAAAAAGGTAAATATTGTAGTCCTACCGTTGTTGGAAACACTTATCTATAAGAAATCATGTTTACGAATAATTTGGTTTATGGTTTGAGAACAAGAAAATCGAACTAGTGATTTCTCATAGGTATTTTAATCTTTCGTATATGTCTTATCATTTAGAATAGAGAAGCTTGGGGATGAGTGTTCTGGTTGAGGATCTGAAAGACGAATGGAAGGGTGATAGTCGTTGTTTAGAAAGGGTTCTGTATGGTGTTTAATTTATTGTGAATGTTTGTTGTGTTTCTAGGTATAGTAATAGAGTAAGGAAAACTTTCGTAGTACAGGGAAACCTTAGTTGCATATTTAACCTTTCATTTTAATACATTTCACGCGGGAGCATGACCCTGAGAGCTCCGTCGCTTACTACGAGGGCTTCTAAGCGGTTTGGTGTCGCTGTCGGGAGAGTTCGGTTTGCGGCTGCGCGGCCTTGACATCTCGTCGGGACCCGAAGCTAAGTGTTGTCTTTTAGTGGTTACTCGATGGGTGCATCGTTGCACGTGGGGTAGTAATGCAGCTGGTTACGAATGACATTTGATGTCGTCATTTTCAAAATATTTTGAATTATGGAAGATGTCATTGCAATTTTGACAACAAGGCTATTAGATCATTCGTAGCAAAGCTGTCCTTGTTAGAACATGTTTATTTGAATATTTTTCTTTGATTTTGATTTTTTTTTTTATTTACGAATATTTTCAAAATGTTTTGAGTTTCGAAATTTTATTTTTTGGGAGGAACAATTTATTTAAAAAAACAGAACAATTTTTAAAAAAATAAATTCTTAGAAGCAAATCATATTGAATTTAATAGTGATATACGCTGGTCGTCGGAAAACCAAACTAGTGATAAATTTCCTTGAATTATTTCACGGGATTATAATTCTATCGCGAAACTAATAATTATTTAAAGGTAAATAATTTTATTGTTCATTTGATATTCTTTTATAAAGGTTTTTAATCAAGGGAATTCGAAGGCTTATTAATAATTCTAGACTGATCTAATTCTTTTGGATCTTGTGTACCTTTTAGGACTCCATGTCTAATCTTCAGTTTATTGGAAGAACCTTTCTAAATTTTCCCATGCTGTTTGACTAAGATTATTTAGTTCTCTTTCGGCTCTTATATTGGGGTTTACAGTTTTGCTTGTGTCCTGGCAATTTAAATTACAATTTATCTTTACCTTTCTCGTTTAATGCATCGGATATTATACATGTTTCTATTCGAGTCGAAGAGGGTTTAGTGTCTTGGTGAAAGTTATCAGCGGGTCACAGACGTCGATGACATCTTACCGCCACTAAACATCTTGGATTAAAATAGCAAGCAGAGACACTTCACACTGTACGCTCAGTTTCCATACAGACTGCACAGACTGTTTCAGTGTGTTAAAGGTTCAAGGTTAATAGCTTCAAAATTTATCTTGGGGAACCGGGGGTCGGATTTGAGTTGCGTCAAGAGTCGATCTCACCTCTGGTCGAAAGACGTTAGTTAGTTGAGGTGACTTGCTGGCTTGGTTTTTATGATCTCATGTCAGCAAGGATGCCTGCGAGTTTAGCTCGGCAACTGCTTTCTACTCCCGGCTCTCATGTCGGTTCGTGGGGACTCGACTAAGCGAAGCGAAAGCTGAGCGTGTGATATCGGGTGCCTTGACGGATTCGAAGGGGAGGAGACCTCCAACATTCTGGGTTTACTTTGATACCTGTCACACTGGATTGCAGAAAACACACACATTCCGTCGTCCCAAATATCCGAGGACACAAGGGGGGTAGTTTAGGTCAATAGTCTCTCCATCTAAATTATTAGGAAAAGAATTAAATCCTGTCTCTTGGAGTGACTATAATTTGTCGGGCCCTCTGCTCTCTTGGTTACGAGGACTTACTCAGACTGACTTGGCGACGTAATGGAAGCTCTCCCCAGACAAGTTCGGGACAGGCTGGCGGAGTGTGTCCAGCCTGGAGTCGAGCACACGAGCAAGAGCGGGGAGGGGCTCTGCTTTTACCAGACCACAAAACTTGTCGAATTTCCATAAACTGAAGTTCTCTAGACGTTTCTTTTCTTCAACTAATACAATTATTTGAATTCCCTTATTCTTGAATATCTCTTTAATCAGAAGAATCTGTTATCCCTCATTCTCGCCTTAGGAACCATGGGTTACTAAAACATTTAAAAAACACACAACGTAACTACCACTATTTCGATTGGCAAATATCTTTTGTCTACCGGTCCGCCAAACAGATTAAATAAATTAATCTTAATTTTTTTTATATTTTATAAGGCCCGCCCCCTGGGGTCAGCACAATTGGTGCCGCGTGACCAGGATTCTAGGGTATTAAGCAGATTGAGGGGAAGAGATTTTGTGAATTAAGGGAGAGGCATTACTTTCGTTTCTCGAGATTTATGAATAGTGCAATTTGCAGGTTGAGGCACTTCACTATGCTAAAAGGAGGAAATAAAGCTTTCACTATTGCGATTGAGGGAAATATAGGATCAGGGAAGTCTACCTTATTAGAGAAATTGAAAGTGAATAAATTAGTAACAGTATTACCGGAGCCAGTACACAAGTGGCAAAATCTAGATGGGATTAATTTATTTCAATTGATGGTAGGAGAGCCTAAAAGGTGGGCGAGTGTATTCCAATCGTATGTCATGAGAACTTTGATAGATCACCATGTTGCGCAGGTGAATACTCCTATCAAAATAATGGAACGGTCCGTTTACAGTTCGAAGTATTGTTTCATGGGTGTACTTCTTGACAATGATATAATCCATCCAGTAGAGGTTCGAGTCCATGAAGAATGGATGCGTTTACTAAAGGACCATATGTCTATGAGTGTCGACTTGGGAATCTATATACGGACAAATCCGGAAGTTTCATTTCAGCGAACATTAAGTAGAGGAAGGTTGGAAGAAAGTTCGATTACACTAGGTTATCTCACACAGTTACATAGTAAGCATGAAGATTGGTTTTTGGGAGATAAATGGCAGGATTCTTTTCAGAGTATCAGAATTATAGATGGTAATTGTGAACCAGAAGCGATCGTTAATCAATATCGAGATATTGAAAGGGAAATAATAGCCACTTGGGAGACTAAGAATTAGATTTTTTTTATCATAGCCAAACTTTATTCCAGAGTTACAATTGTGAGCAAGAAGAGCCGAATTAACCGAAAGACATCGCCACTGGCCGAGGAAATGAATGCTACGCATGAATCAGAAGGCCGTAAAAGGACTGTCGTCGGGCAAGCAGGTGCCTTGTCTTTGATGATTAGATCATTGCGGTCGACCATTGGGAGACTGAATTTGAGAGTGACAGAATTGCAGAACCAAGTCCAAGGTGGCCAGGTGAGTCTAGAATCTAGCTTAGAAAAGCCTCAGGTTGCTACTTGCTCTTTTATTGATGGAAGATTTGATCGTCCCAAATTTCCGGGAAGGGGAGATATTCACCCTGTCTCTTTTATAGAAGACTTATTTTCATATTTACGAAGAATCCCCACAAGAGAACATGTCATAGATAATATAATAGGATGTTTGGAGGGGGATGTTAGAAGATGGGCCAGAATTTATAGGGAACGTTGGAATACGGAAGAGGACTTCAAGTCAGATTTTATGGACACTTACTGGGGAGAGCCAGAACAGAATTTACTGCGAAGAAATATTGTATGTGGAGTGTGGGAAAAAGATAAGAACAAATCCATGATGGGGTATTTTATATCATTAGCAGGGCAGGCCAAAATGTTAAGTACGCCTATTCTGGAAGGTCAATTAGTTGATGATTTAATGCATCATTTCCCAAGGGAGGTCCAATATGCTTGGAGGATGAGGAAGGGAACGACTATTATTGAAGGAACAGAATTTTTAAGAGATTTGGATGATGTTGATAAGCAAAATCGTTACGTAGAGAATCGAGGTAACGGGCAGACGTCGTTTGGAACGAAACGTGCCACGACCGAATTGGTAAAACCGAAATTCACAAATAAAAGACCTAAGGTTGTTGCGAGGCTTGACGTGGAAGAAGAAGAAGATTTTGGTGGAACTGAAGACAATAACAATGATTTAAACTAGTTGAAGCTGATTCTAAGGACCCGAAATTAGCTTACAGGAAGAAGGGCATATATTGTAACATCCCTTTGCGGATAATGTTGAAAAATGGGTGGAAACCAGGAATAGGATTAGGGAAAGACGGACATGGAAATTTATATCCCATATCGGCTAATAAGACTTGGTCAAATTTTGGTAGATGTGGTTTTGGGGATGAGAATAGAGTTCAGAATAAGGAAGTTAAGTTGAATTTAGATGCTTTTCCAAATCTTTCCCCAAGTTTATTAAATCGGCCACGTGTTTCTGAGTTTTTACAAACTTTTGTTGCGGCATCCTTGTTTGATGAAGAGGTATGTTTTGATGAGGGTTCTCGCAAGGTTAGAGCGGAGATTGTTATTGAGATATTAGGGAATACAATAAATGGGTTGATAGATACTGGGAGTGAAGTGAGTTGTATTTCAGAAGAGCTTTATGAATCTTTACAAATCACTAAAGGTACAAGATTTCCATCATTACCAGTGAAACCTATACAGATTAGAGGAGCAGTAGGGCAGAAAAGTTTGAAAATACAGCAGCTAACATCTGTTGAGTTAAAAATTCAGGGGATAAGTTTCGATACTGGATTATTGGTAGTTCCAAAATTGACAGTGCCGGTGATATTAGGCTTTGACTGGTTACTTTCTCATGATGCTGTTATTAATTTGCGAGATCCTAAGTCTTTAATTCTGTCAGGTAATGGGGAAGAAGTTAATGTACCGTTTATTGATGAAAGTCAAGAGAGTGTAGATGTTAGAACTCTACGAGTCGGTCAGGATGATAAAAGGGATTCCACTGTGAAGAGTGAGGATTTTCTGGATAGACTTAATGTGGGAGTAAAATTGACTGATAGTATGAGGATGGATTTAAAGCAAGTTTTAGAGAGTCATAAGATAGTATTCACGAAGCAAATTGGTAGGGCAAATTGTTATGTTCATCATATAGAAATGTCTGAACACACTCCGCGAATAAATAGATCCTATCCGATTCCGTATGCTTATCGTAATAAGATTGATGAAAAATTAAATGAGATGGTAGAGTTGGGGATTATTTCTAGAGGGGCAACTCCTTATAGTAGTCCTTTAACATATACAAGCAAACCTGATGGGTCTATCCGTATTTTACTTGATGCTAGAGAAATTAACAAGTACATGGTGGCAGAGTCAGAGGCCCCACCAATGCAGATAGATGTTTTAAATGCATTTCATGGTGTAAAATTTATAACTATCGTAGATTTAAACAATGCGTATTTTCAAATTCCTATATCAAAAGAGAGTAGGCAGTATACCGGGTTTACTGTGAATGGGAGGTCCTATATGTATAATGTTTTGCCACAAGGTCTGAAGACGTCTGTGGGAAGTTTTAGTCGAGCGATGGATGTAGTGTTGGGGCCAGGAGTTAGAAGTTTTTGTGTAAATTATTTAGATGATTTGGCAATATTAACGAAAGGGAGTTGGGAAGAACATTTGGAGCAATTAGACAAGGTCCTAGAACGATTAGAGAATGCGGGTTTGACTTGTAATTTAGAGAAGTGTAAGTTTGCTTGTCGGGAAGTGAAAATGTTAGGACATATAGTTTCTACTGAAGGGATTCGGACTGATCCAAATAAAGTCAAGTCGATTCAAGAGTTTCCAACTCTGAAAAAGGTGAAGCATGTGCGAGCATTTTTAGGGTTATGTAATTACTACCGGAGATTTATTCCAAATTATAGTACTTTGATTATACCTTTGACAAGATTGTTAAAAAAGGAACAAGTTTGGTATTGGGATGAGGAGTTAGATACGGCATTTAAGAATTTGAAACAGGAGTTTTCTACAACTATTATGTTGTCACATCCAGATGTAAATAAAGTTTATTATTTGCAGACGGATAGTTCAGGGGTAGGAATTGCGGGAGAGTTATATCAATATGACGATGAGGGTAATAAACGGATTTTGAGTTTTTGTGGAAGGTCGTTGAGAGGATCAGAATTGAGGTGGACAGTTACAGAACAAGAATTTTGGGCAGTAATTTATGGGGTTAAGAAGTTTGAGACTTATTTAAGGGGGGCGGAATTAATTATTAGGACTGATCATAAAGCTTTAGTGTTTGTAAAGAACATTAAATTATTTAATAGTCGGATTACAAGATGGATATTGTATTTAGAACAGTTTAATTACACAATAGAGCATGTTAGGGGGGTCGAAAATGGGGGAGTGGACGGTTTGTCTAGATTTCCAAGGGATGGGGACATTCAAGAAGGGAAAACTTGGTGTCCATCGATAATGTATATGGGGGTGCAGAATAATACTGAATTAGAATCTAAATTAGAACAGATGGTTCAGTTTCAGGATATGGATAATGTAGCTAAAGGCATTAAAGAACGCGTGCTAGGGCAAGTGGAAGGAGGAAGTCGATTGTCTAGGATAGCGATGCGTTGTTCAGTTGTCGATGGTGTGCTTTATTTTAGAAAACATGTCAACGATGTTGAAGTTTTATATTTACCAGAAGCTTTGCAAGCTGAGGTGTGTAGACAAGTTCATTTGGAGTTAGGGCATTTGGGGATTTATAAAATGATGAAATATCTAAAGCAAAGATTTTATTGGCTTGGAATGAAGAGAATGGTAGAGAAGTTTGTTAGGTGTTGTCATATTTGCCAATTATCCAAAGTGGATAATGTTAAGTATGTGGGGGCGTGTAATTCTATTGTAACGGAGAATCCAGGGGATTTAGTTATGGCAGACCTTTATGGACCCTTACCAGCGTCTAGGGGGGGAATAACATACATATTCGTAATACAAGATTCTTTTACTAAATACATTAAATTATATGGGTTGAGGGTGGCAACAGCGAAAGCGGTTGTGGTTAGGATGCAAAATTTTGCATTAACAATAAAGCCGAAAACTGTAATGACTGATAATGGAAAACAATTTATAGGGAATACATGGAAATTAGGATTACGGAATATGGGAGTTAGGGCTATATATACAACTATTAGGAACCCTAGGCCAAATACGACGGAACGTGTTAATAAAGAGTTGGGAAAATTCTTTAGGATTTATTGTCATGAAAGGCATAGAAATTGGGGTTTATGGTTAGAGAAGATTGAGGAGTTGTATAACAATACATTTCATTTAAGTACGGGGTTTACACCTAATGAAGTTCTTTTTGGTAGAGTGACTCATTTATCAATAGATACCCATTTGCCTTATCTTGTACGTAGTAGGGATATAGGAGAGATTCGGGAGCAAGCTAGGGTTAATTTACAATTGGCTAGTCAACAGAGAAAGACTAGGTTTGATTTAACTCATAAATTAATTCAGTATCAGGTTGGAGATTTGGTTAAGTTGCGAAGATTGAATAAGTCTGACTCTATGAGTGGAGTTACTCGGAAGTTTGATTTAACTTATGAAGGTCCATACAGGGTAGCAGCAAGACAGTTTGATAATGTTTATGTTTTGGTACACCCCGAAACTTTGCAAGAGAAGGGGATGTTCAATGCAATACATTTAGCACGATATTATGTTTAATCAGGAAAATGAAGTTAGAAGTTGGGGAATTAGAAATTTTATAGGGACGTTGATGTCGGTTATGAATTTCCATGTAGAAGCATTAGTGAGTGCTATGTGGGGTAGGATTAAATCGGAGTAATTTTGCTTTGGAATATATTTGAGTATTAGATTATATGGTATTTGGTGTTTAGTTCAATATTATAAGGTTTTAGAAATATTAATAAAGTATTTGCTTACTGGCTAGTGGTTTTGAATTCATATTTGGTAATGGAGGTTTAATTTAGGAGAGGGGGGGGGGAAAGATGTAGCATAGGGGAAAAGGATTGGGGGGGGGAAGAAAGATAAAATAAGTTAGAGGACTCCTTAAATAGTTTTGGGGTTCAGTTGGTGAATTGGTTATGAAATTTAACTCTTGTTTGGGATTGATTGGAGACAAGGAGTTGGAATAAGAAGGTTAAATCTTGGCTCCGTTGAATATCGTCAAGATTTAGGGGGGGATTGTACTGACCTCATCTCGAGTCAAACCTTCAAGCAAGAATTAAATTGTCTTTGGTATTTGACTGGTTAGAAAACGGAGAGTGTGGGGGTTGCTAGGAAACAGTTGGGAGTTGACGGGAGTGATCGTCGGGCTTGAAAAAATGTTTTCTTAAGATTTTTATTTGCTTTTCTTTATAATAATAGTGGTGTATCCACAAAATTTTCCTTTTATAATTAATAATGTGCGGTGTGCATAATTGTGAATAACATATAGGAGGTGATCTATAGGAATTTTGCAGGGAGACGTTAGGAGATTTTCGTGAGTTTTCATGTAGACTAAGTCTACTTAAAAAGGTAAATATTGTAGTCCTACCGTTGTTGGAAACACTTATCTATAAGAAATCATGTTTACGAATAATTTGGTTTATGGTTTGAGAACAAGAAAATCGAACTAGTGATTTCTCATAGGTATTTTAATCTTTCGTATATGTCTTATCATTTAGAATAGAGAAGCTTGGGGATGAGTGTTCTGGTTGAGGATCTGAAAGACGAATGGAAGGGTGATAGTCGTTGTTTAGAAAGGGTTCTGTATGGTGTTTAATTTATTGTGAATGTTTGTTGTGTTTCTAGGTATAGTAATAGAGTAAGGAAAACTTTCGTAGTACAGGGAAACCTTAGTTGCATATTTAACCTTTCATTTTAATACATTTCACGCGGGAGCATGACCCTGAGAGCTCCGTCGCTTACTACGAGGGCTTCTAAGCGGTTTGGTGTCGCTGTCGGGAGAGTTCGGTTTGCGGCTGCGCGGCCTTGACATCTCGTCGGGACCCGAAGCTAAGTGTTGTCTTTTAGTGGTTACTCGATGGGTGCATCGTTGCACGTGGGGTAGTAATGCAGCTGGTTACGAATGACATTTGATGTCGTCATTTTCAAAATATTTTGAATTATGGAAGATGTCATTGCAATTTTGACAACAAGGCTATTAGATCATTCGTAGCAAAGCTGTCCTTGTTAGAACATGTTTATTTGAATATTTTTCTTTGATTTTGATTTTTTTTTTATTTACGAATATTTTCAAAATGTTTTGAGTTTCGAAATTTTATTTTTTGGGAGGAACAATTTATTTAAAAAAACAGAACAATTTTTAAAAAAATAAATTCTTAGAAGCAAATCATATTGAATTTAATAGTGATATACGCTGGTCGTCGGAAAACCAAACTAGTGATAAATTTCCTTGAATTATTTCACGGGATTATAATTCTATCGCGAAACTAATAATTATTTAAAGGTAAATAATTTTATTGTTCATTTGATATTCTTTTATAAATGTTTTTAATCAAGGGAATTCGAAGGCTTATTAATAATTCAAGACTGATCTAATTCTTTTGGATCTTGTGTACCTTTTAGGACTCCATGTCTAATCTTCAGTTTATTGGAAGAACCTTTCTAAATTTTCCCATGCTGTTTGACTAAGATTATTTAGTTCTCTTTCGGCTCTTATATTGGGGTTTACAGTTTTGCTTGTGTCCTGGCAATTTAAATTACAATTTATCTTTACCTTTCTCGTTTAATGCATCGGATATTATACATGTTTCTATTCGAGTCGAAGAGGGTTTAGTGTCTTGGTGAAAGTTATCAGCGGGTCACAGACGTCGATGACATCTTACCGCCACTAAACATCTTGGATTAAAATAGCAAGCAGAGACACTTCACACTGTACGCTCAGTTTCCATACAGACTGCACAGACTGTTTCAGTGTGTTAAAGGTTCAAGGTTAATAGCTTCAAAATTTATCTTGGGGAACCGGGGGTCGGATTTGAGTTGCGTCAAGAGTCGATCTCACCTCTGGTCGAAAGACGTTAGTTAGTTGAGGTGACTTGCTGGCTTGGTTTTTATGATCTCATGTCAGCAAGGATGCCTGCGAGTTTAGCTCGGCAACTGCTTTCTACTCCCGGCTCTCATGTCGGTTCGTGGGGACTCGACTAAGCGAAGCGAAAGCTGAGCGTGTGATATCGGGTGCCTTGACGGATTCGAAGGGGAGGAGACCTCCAACATTCTGGGTTTACTTTGATACCTGTCACACTGGATTGCAGAAAACACACACATTCCGTCGTCCCAAATATCCGAGGACACAAGGGGGGTAGTTTAGGTCAATAGTCTCTCCATCTAAATTATTAGGAAAAGAATTAAATCCTGTCTCTTGGAGTGACTATAATTTGTCGGGCCCTCTGCTCTCTTGGTTACGAGGACTTACTCAGACTGACTTGGCGACGTAATGGAAGCTCTCCCCAGACAAGTTCGGGACAGGCTGGCGGAGTGTGTCCAGCCTGGAGTCGAGCACACGAGCAAGAGCGGGGAGGGGCTCTGCTTTTACCAGACCACAAAACTTGTCGAATTTCCATAAACTGAAGTTCTCTAGACGTTTCTTTTCTTCAACTAATACAATTATTTGAATTCCCTTATTCTTGAATATCTCTTTAATCAGAAGAATCTGTTATCCCTCATTCTCGCCTTAGGAACCATGGGTTACTAAAACATTTAAAAAACACACAACGTAACTACCACTATTTCGATTGGCAAATATCTTTTGTCTACCGGTCCGCCAAACAGATTAAATAAATTAATCTTAATTTTTTTTATATTTTATAAGGCCTGCCCCTTGGGGACAGCACAGTACTTTTTCGAATCAAATCGGAGAAATACTGGAAAAGGGCCGAATCTTAAGTACCCGAAACCGACGTGCGTGCATGACTCGATGTATGAATGTGGAAGAAGCGAAAGACATTTGTCAGGATCGTAGCAGGTAGAAAGAAGTCGCCTCTGCCTACCCCTCTGGGAAACAGGCGTGATTTTATGTATGTATGTATGTTTCCTCGTAGTTAAAGTGGGACAAATTTTTTTTTTTAATATATTCAAACACCCGTGACCATCTTCCAACATACAGACCAAATTCCAAAAACCAATCAAGGCATGTTCTCAAGACTATTAAGCCCCCTGAAGTATTTTTTGTCAAACATCTTAAATGTCCAGAATTTCTCTTCCTACAGTTTTTTTTAAAATGTACAGGTATAGATATAGATATAAATGATAATTACTATTTTTAAACATCGAAAGTGCAATATTGAAGACCAGAAGTCGCTGTCTGGAAATGCTGTGAAATTCATTTTTAACTTTGATAATAAAATAATAATAGCCATACCTTATAAATAAATTAATGCAGCACGAATTTTACAGCACGCAGCGAATTTTGAGTTGTGAAACTAGTCCGTCAAGTAAGGGTTCTATAATATGCTCATTACAGCATCAACAGTTTGTCATTACAGCATCAACTTGCCTTGGCTGCTTTAGTAGAGAACACTACGAGAAACAAGAACAACAACTGGATCAAATTGGGGTTGTGCTGCATTATCTTTAATTCTATATTTAAAGCCTTAAACTTAAAACTCGATTTTGTCAAAACTATGTAGGTCATATTGTAAAAATTTGAACGTAGATTTCTTTAACCAACTACAAGTTTTAGTTATAGCATTTGGGCAGGTGCATTATGAATAAAGTATTTAATTAAGTTAATATGTAATTAAGTAAGTTAATAATAATAAAAAACTTAAGTATTTATGCTTCTTTTTACTTGACTAAATTAACATATAAAAATCATAATTCAATAGGTTATTATACAAAGAATTAGCTGACACTTAAAAATAATTATTACTATATTAAAACGAAAAAAACAAAAGAAAACAAAGATATAGGACTCCAGACGCATTTTTATAAAAGTTCGTCGATGGTAAAAGATGGCGCAAATCATTTCCGTCCTGTTGCCAAGCTTACGAACTTCCATACATAATTGACGCAATCTCGAGCTATTGGCACCGAATGTAGGTAATTTTAAAGGGACAGCAACAAACAAACCAGTAAATGCATGCTTTATGGGCACGCAAGGCGCTGAGACTAAGTTTTGGCGCCAATTCGTATTAAATTTTAACAATTATTTAATGCTACAGGACTGGGTCAGTAAGGGAGAAAAAAACAGTACGCAATCGATACGTTTAAGACGCAGATGTAATAAAAAATCACACTACAATGTATTTTGTTGGATAAGTTCGTATACATCTGGCTATTTTAGTCAACTTAATTATGCATACTAAAGCTAATTGAGAACGCAATGTGTTCTTAGGGCCGTATTAATAAACTAATCTCAACTCTAATGCTCGTCTCGAGATGCGTCAAAAATGACAGTGTTCTATGGTTTGACGTTAACTTTGACGTATCTTGTGACGAGCATCTCGGCAAAGATGTGTTTATTAATAAGGCCCTTAGTGTTTAAGTTTGATAATGTATTGCAGTCCTGAAATTGTAAATATCGTTAAACCTCATCTTATCTTATCTTGCAGATGGGCCCCTTTTGGTTACACTTCGATCCCTTTCGGATATTTTGTGCTGTTCTAATGTGCAGGTTTCTCTCATGATGTTTTTCCTTCACCGTTAGAGCATCGGGTAATGTACTTAAGTTAGAAAAACTCATTGGTACATGGTGACCGCTGCGGTTCAAACAAGGTTACCTAACAATCACGAGTCGACCCCCTAAGCCACTAGGCCACCGACGCTCTTTGAACCTCATAGTCAGGGTCTGTGTGATCTGTCCATGATGTGGCTAAGATTTCAATCGTTCTTCGCATGTACGTCGAAGATTAAGGAATGATACCATCTTCTGATACCATAATTATTTATTAGCCTTTAAATTTACACATTACATTGTGCCTAACTAATGTGAAAAAAAAACGTATGTCCGAATACGTCATTTAACACAACTTGTCCATCTTATTTCTCAGTCAAACCCATCGATAAACTAAACTGAGAAAGCAAGAAGAAAGAAACTTTCCCAACAAAATACTATGTTAAGGAGATCACACCGGGTGACTCACGTAAAAATTGTCGAAGAACGCTCGACATGTTTCGGGCTCGTCCGGAGTCCCTATTCATGAGCAGACGCGGCCGCAGCACGACGAACACTGCGGACCTGCGCTCTGTCAGCCCGGCTGCTCGGTGCGAACGGCGTGGCCGGCGAGAAACTACCCCCGTTTTCCTCATTATTGCAATTCTCAAAAGTAGGGTCGCACACAACACTAAACACACTGACCGGTACCTGAAGGCGGATTCACACCACCATCCATGTCATTTGTCTTCTGTGCCTAGGACTTTGATTAATAGAGCTCTTCGTCTGTGTGATCCGGAGTATGTAGCCTGTGAGTTGGGTCACGTGAAACGGGTTTTGGAAAGCAACGGGTAAAACTGGAGCCATTGTTATCGGCTCGCGAACGCTTCTGCACGCGCCCGGCCGAGTATGGTAGAAAGGATGCCTGTGTTTCTTCCATACCTTAAAGGTATGACGGACAAGATAGGACACTTATTACACCGAAGATATTGTATTAAGACGATTTTCCGTCCTCATATGCAGCTCAGACAGTTGACGCGTTCGCCAAAAGATAGGGAGCCTTTGAACGTCCCAGGAGTTTATATGATTCCCTGCTCCTGTGGGAAAAACTATATAGGAGAGACTGGCCGGAACATTGCCACGAGTGTGACTGAACACATACGGAGTATGAAAAAGCGGGACATCCGTTGTTCTGCGGTGGCGGAGCATTCACTGGTTTCGGATTCAACGCATTATATACGATTTGATAAGGTAGCCGTGTTGGCGAGGGAAAAGTATTTTATCCCTAGGAAAGTGCGCGAAGCTATCGAAATTGGTCGTCATCCGAATTTTAACCGTGATGGTGGATGGTCGGTGCCTCCGAGTTGGAAAACGGTTTTGTGTACTGCTCCGGTGGCAAGTGTGGACGCGTCATTAACAGGTGACGTAGTTAGTGTTGTGTGCGACCCTACTTTTGAGAATTGCAATAATGAGGAAAACGGGGGTAGTTTCTCGCCGGCCACGCCGTTCGCACCGAGCAGCCGGGCTGACACAGCGCAGACCCGCAGTGTTCGTCGTGCTGCGGCCGCGTCTGCTCATGAATAGGGACTCCGGACGAGCCCGAAACATGTCGAGCGTTCTTCGACAATTTTTACGTGAGTAACCCGTCGTGATCTCCTTAATTTGTCTGAGTCTCACGAAAGTTTTATGTTTAAATACTATGTTGTATGATTATGCAATATATCTAGGGATAACATGTCAAAACCAATATGATTTTACTGAGAAGAATAGAGCCACTGTAAAAAAGAAACTAGTGAGCTGACTCTAAATAATTGAATAATGTCTTAACTGAATCAAAATGGTTTTGAAATATTAAGTTTAACTTCAACTGTTTAAGGCCGATTTCTATTCATCAAATTAAAATATCCGTCAGAACCATTAACGAATATGAATCAATAATTCCCGACCACGGGTAATAACCTAAACACGACACAGTAGTCATGACTATGACAACAATATATGAACGCATATAAAATAACAAAGTTACTATTATGGTAGGTCAGCCTTAAGTAGCTGCACACTTTGATACCTTGTCGCTTTAAGGCCTTTGACAGATTAGTGCCGCAGTTTAAACATAACGTTAAAGTGACAAAGCGCTAAAGTATGCAGTTACTTATGGCCGATATTAAATCTGGTTATCCCCTATCCGATACAAACTTACAATCGTCTTGCACATCTTATTGTTGGACGATCTTCATGTGGTTCACCGCAAAATAACTAGCAATTAACTGTTTTCCGTATTACAATTAATATGTGGGGAGGTACCTATTTGCGGTAAAATATGTTTTATTATTATTATTCAGATATTTATTGAGTTTTCTGTAAATTAGGTTTTTTATAATAATTAATTCATACCTACTCTGTAATCATATGTCACCCACCATATCTTAAACTTACCTTAATTGTTTAAACCTCTTATTGTTACTGGAAGAGCGGGGCCTTCTGTCACAAGTATATTCCTATGCTTACAAGAAGGACCCAAATTTGTATTGTTTTTAAATTTTGTGATAACCAATAAACATTTTTTTTTTCATTTTTTCATTTTATAATAAATATTCAAATATAAAAGTAAAATAAAAATACTAATAGAAAAAATAAACATGTTAAAAACCTAATAATTGAATTAAAATTACCAATGCAAAAAGGATAAAGGAAATTCAGCGGAGTGGATGGATTATGCAGGTCTCAGGTGCTCTACGTTTTTAGAAATTACATAAGTTACTTTAAATACCATAGACTTCTTACAGGTTTTTCTGTAATCTATTGATAAAGCTCTATTTTCTGTACTTTTTGCAAAATTTAACTTAAAAACCTAACAATTGAATTAAAATGACCAATGCAAAAAGGAGAAAGAAATTCAGCGTAGTGGATGAATTATGCAGGTCTCAGATGCTCTAAGGTCGAACGGTGCAAACCTTATTATTATTATTATTATTTTATTTTAGACAGGCAGTTGACACTGATATGTCTTAATCTTTGTTCACTACACGGAATGTCACACTATTTACTACACTACTACACTAACTTTTTCCTGCGACTTTGTCCGCACAAAGGTTTTTAACGCTATTGCTTCAGTAATTGCCTGAATTAAGAGGCAAGTTGATGAAAACGCTTAAATAATTATGAATTTTCTATCTTTAGCTCCTGAGACCTGCCTAATGCATCCACTCCGCTGGATTTCTTTCTCCTTTTTGAACTGGTAATTAAAATTCGAGCCGTAATGTAATTCAAAATGGCCGCTGGCGTGATATTTCGCAAGTTGTCGTTTTGGCGCCAACATTATACTTTGTGAAAGGATGAATATTATTAACGCATTGGATTTATGTAATATTATTTAAATGTATTTGAGTTGAAAATATTTTTATCGCGGATAAGTTTAAATGAATTAATTTTAAATCTAACTTTATCTTGACCTATTCAAGAAAATTCAAAATTATAAATAGGTTTTATGCGTTCTTTTGATTTTGTAGAATAGACTTTCTATGGGTTTTTTTTGAGAGCCATTAATAGACAAATTGACACTCAGATAACAAAGTGATATTATTACTGTTCCATATTTTAGTATTTCGTACGAATCCCTAAAACCCTACAAAAACAAAAACTATCTACAATGAAAGATAATCTCGATTTGGACGCATTCATCATGAGGGCATTATATTCTACTCGGTAATGCTATATTGGTTATGCCATGTTATCGTATTGGCAACGATACGATGGCTCTTAAATACTTGACAGAAATGGCGGTAAAATTTCAAAAAAATCTAAATTCAAAATTCAAAATATTTATTAAGTAAATTGGCCACATCAGGGCTCTTTTACAGGTCGGTCATATGGAGTGAATCTACTAGCGCTTCGGACAAGACCATCATTGCGGAGAAGAAGCGCCGCAAGAAACTCCAGCAGAAGGTCATTTTTTCAATTATTAAATACAATAGTTACTTAAAAGTAAGTTACATTAAAAGGTAATAAAGTAATAAATAATTATTTTAAAACTAACACAAATAAAATCATTAAATAAAAAAAATCAATTAAAAATAATGACTAGGAGAACAACATGACGAGGTCTCTACGTCAGGGACGATAATTAAGAATAACTAAATTGGAAAACAGGTCCTTGCAAACGTGAACAAACCGGACCCCACAAACAGCACCCGTTCACGAGTATGACGCGTATCTCAGCCATCGCCTCCCTCAACCATGTGTTCGGGAAGGTGGCGACCTGATCAACGACGCCGCCGTAAGCAAGCAAGGCAACAATACAAACAATACGATAAAATGTCAAAGGCAATATGGGTTTACCCAGTATAAAAAACGCCCAGTCAACCAACAAAGCATGACGTAAACTAATAAAAACATTAAAACTAAAAAGTATAGTTCCGATTAATACCTAGTATTGTCGTCACCGGTAAATCTCAGACCAGGTATTTCCTCGGTGACTCACAGATGCTGGCCAGGTGGTAATTAGTCCGATCATATTAATTATTTCGATCGTAGACACGTCACCTTTGAGTAGTAATTAAAATAGATGAATTTACGACGGATTTCGTCGGGACAAATGCATGCTTATATTTTATATTGCTTTCTTTGTTAACTTATCAAGGGGTTCGATAGCTAACTGAGATAGATTGCAAAATATATATGAACTCATTTGACACAGAAAAAAAAACCAAATTGTTTCAGCCGCTTTCAAGTAATCGTACACATTACATTAAAAAAACTATAGGGTTCAGTACGTTTTGAGAAATTTCATTAGTTACTTTAAATACCATAGACTTCTTAAAGGTTTTCCTGTATTATATAGGTAAAGCTCTATTTTCTGTACTTTTTTGCAAAATTTTACTTAGCCCCTGACAGACAGACACATGAGTGATCCTATAAATGAGGGTTCCGTTTTTTCCTTTTCCTAAAAAAAACCCACAAACTGATAAGCTCCTCCTTTTTATGAAATAATATACTTTACGTAACACCTGGCCATAATGTGAGTTTTATCGCACGCTGCGCGCACGGTAAAACTCGCATTGTGGCCAGGTGAAGACGTAAAATTGTGTACTCATCACGGGCAGTAAAAAAGAAAGCCCTCTATCGCATATTTACAACCCTCGCCTACGGCTCGGGTCTCAAATACCTGCGATTTCGGGCTTTCTTTCTTTTACAGCCCTTGTTAAGTAATGTACTATTACGATATATTTTATGTACTCGTATTCGCTACATCTGTACTAATTAATTATTTCCCTTTTCACCTCGTAAGGCCCAGTGTGCAATATAATGTACATTATCTAGGCAATTTATTTAATTAACTGTATTGCAATGGGAATAAAGTTTATTTTCCTGTCTTCATTAATTGAAAATAGCATTTTCGAACAAACGTAATTGAACTTTATTGTCTTGATGGTAGATTCAAAGTCCCACTCACAAAACACTAACTGTTTGTAGTACGGTAGGCCTTACGAGGTTAAGAGTTGTCAGGACTCCCACACCATATACGAACGTAAGTTTGTTAGAATTTTAAAAAGCTGTTTTCGATAAAGAGTAAACTTGACCAGAGGACTTATTTTAAAAGAAAAGCCTTAAGAAGAAAATTGGTCATGATTGATCAAGATGATGATCATCAAGATGGCGGTTATGTGCAAAACTGGACGTCTTCCGAATGATTATGTTGATGAAGGTGATTTATTACTTTAAATACATACCCAAATATTATTATCCTACAAATATATTTATATCAGCTGACTCAAATTCTAATTATGTGCAAAATACCGTGTCTAGCAAGTAAAAAATATATTTATCTAACTAATTGCGTAAAACATTAGCCGCCATCACGTTGTGAATTAACTAAACACTTAACAAATATAACAAGGATAATTGATTGTTTGTATTTCTTATATGATTTTTTCTTCAATTATCCTTAAACGTAAGTAGGTAAATTAAGAAAGTAAAGAAAAAACACCAAAGGCGCTCTTATTATTATGTAAATTGTTAAAAACCCGTGAATCATTTAAATCATTGTTAATTAAGGAAGGAAAGACCGCCTATTATATTTCTGCCCTTGTAAATATAAAGGACGCATTCGCAATTTGATAGTGAAAGCAAATTGAACCCCTTGTCTAAAGGTATAAGGTCACTAATACATTCGCGATTCTATGAGACATACGCCCTTTTTTCTAATGGGGCAGATTTATATTAGCTTCAGCCCGCGACTTCGTCGGGGTAGATTTCGACTATCGTTATTCCCTAGGTAAATTTTAATTTTTCCATTATAAAAAGTAGCCCATGTGTTAAATCCAGGGCATAAGATTTTTTTTTTGAAAAGAAACAATAAAAAATAAAACGGAAACGTACAGGCCTATTGTTTTCATAATATTTACAACATAATATTTCTAAATCGTGAAAATAGCGCTTGTTTTAGAGATTTTTGAACATTTGAGGCAGCTACGCCTTGGTTCACAATCATCTTAAAAAGTCGGTTTGACTCGGATTTTAATATAATATGAATGACAGCGAGGTACCTGCAAACCTCGTTTGTAGAACTATTGCGCTGTAAAGTCATAAATATATTCGGCATATCTATGTAAAGGGACCTTATTGTCGACCTTTGCATGTCAATTAAAATTTTCAACTGCTTACATAATAGTATTAAAGATTTGCCACTTACTTTATTTAAGCGTAAACTGAAAAAGTGGTTAATTGAGCAATGTTTTTATTCTATCAATGAATATTTTGAGTATTTTAAGCATTAGACTGTGACATTGATGTATGTTTTTATTGTATAAATTAATTATATTACTTATTACTGACATTGAAATATTTACTATTTTGCAATGAGTATCATTTAATCTACTAGTATGAAATGATTATAAGTGATGTTACTTTAATTTTGTTTATGAAATATTGGTAATAACATTGGTAATATTGGGAATGTACATAAATAAGATTTTAATAAGTTAGGTAGTTTTATGTATTAGTATTTAAGAGCATGTCCAGCCTAGTGATGCATCTTGTCTCCTGTTTGCATGCCAGTTGTTGGCAAAATGTGTGGGACTACAAACATATTTATTAACCAGATTATGTACCACATTTTATGCAAATAAATAAATTTGAATTTGATGGCGCTTACGCCGCACTGCGTCACGCGACGTTGTATTTATATCGGAGCATCTTTAATAATGGCGGAAGCGCCATCGACAATAAGATCCGTTTTCATAGATAATTCACATATAGGCTCCCAAGACGTCGAAAATATCTACACGCCTCTATGCCACGGACAATAAGGTTTGTATTCATAATATTTTACACGTTAGGTGTATACTGGGTGATTCATAAGTCGTGATCACAATGATCACCCCTGTGTTCTACCCACGAATATGAACAACTTTCACTATGGGGGACCAACACTGAAATCACGAAAAAAAAATTAACTGTTTCATAGAAAAGTTCAATACGTACTCGACCAAGATGTATGAAGCAGCTGAGTTTTTTTTCCTAATTTCATAGTTGGTTCCATAGTGAAAGTTGTTCATATTCGTGGGTAGAAAACAGGGGTGATCATTGTGATCACGACTTATGAATCACCCTGTAGATATCCGTCTGTACATTGTTGAAATGTAAATAAAAAGTTAATTTCGGAACTTCTACCGGATTACCCATTAAAAGCAATGCTCTGTGATAAATGATCCGTCAAATTAACACGTTGAAATAACGATGTCAGCTGATTACATCGAATCACGTAATTGGTGGGAAATTACTGCTTGCGAGCAGCACTGGAAATTTTTGATGAACTGGGCCTCTTTTCCACGACGATAAACAATATTGCTTTTGACTTGTTATGGTATTGTTCTTACTCGGCTGCCATTACTGTTAAGTAAATAAGAGTTATCAAAACCATAATACGATAACAGGTCACAAACAATACTTTAACGTCGTAAAAAACTATATCGTCTTTGACCTGTAATGGTATTTTTTGAACTCGACGCCATTACTGTCAAGTAAATAAGAGCTATCAAAACGTTGACAATACGATAGCAGGTCAAAGACGATATGCTTTTTACCACCTAGAATCTCGGCTCTGATGATATTTGAGGAAGACCCACATACAGTTAGGTCTCTTTACACAACGGATTTATGTTAAACTACCTTTTTCAAAAACAATTTTACTACGGCAAATAAAGTACTAAGTGGTACCTATCCCATATTGCATTCTCAAGACTACAATCTTAAGACTGCAATCCTAAG
The DNA here is from genome assembly GCA_946894065.1 of Acleris literana. NCBI lineage: Eukaryota > Metazoa > Arthropoda > Insecta > Lepidoptera > Tortricidae > Acleris > Acleris literana. Next base: position 6,412,971 of record OX335692.1, read on the forward strand.
ACTGAAAATGCATTGCCAACCCCGAGGGCCTTGCCAAGATGCACTACGCTAACGTTTCTATTCGTTACGTTTTTAAACCAATCACGTCACTGGTAGATCACGTGACTTTTCGTATCACGTCATCTACCAGTAGGGTTGCCACCCGTACTTTATTATAAAGTATTGTAATCTATTTTAGCTTCCCGTACGTTATATTTTACGCAACACATAAGTACTTTATTTATGACATTCGGTTTTTAATGGTAATTTTTTCTAATAATTAATAAATTTAAACGAAATTTTACCTCAACGCAACCGTCAAAAACCCTCGAACTTTAATTGTTGCCAAATACGCTGTTAGAATAAGCAAGGTCTGATGAGTGATAACTTGATAAGAATTATGTATTTCAAAATTATTAAAAAATTACTTTACATTTATGCTGCATACTTTAATTTTATTCCTCTTTTGGTAAGTAATACTGTATTCTGTTAAAAAAAAGGTGGCAACCCTATCTACCAGTGACGCGATTGGTTCAAAAACGAAATGAATAGAAACGCTAGTTAACGTAGTGCATCTTGGCAAGAGCCTGTGAGGACTAAGATGATATTCCTCCATGCTATTAATATCACCAGTCTTATCTCCACACTGGAATACAATAATGCAAATCCTGCGGTTTGGCGGCAGCAGGGCTACTCGTAACTCTAGCTAACGTGGCAACAAGCGCGCGGCAACTTTAGTATTCTTTGATGACAGTTTAAGGTCCGAGAAAAATGTTTTTACGAGCACCTCATCAGTTTTCTTAGTCGCGCCTCCGTTTCACCACGAATGATTACTTTTTCTCGCTAGCGGATAAAGAAAAGAAAGCCTTGCTGAGATGGTGTTGGAGAAATAAATCACATTAGTGCTTAAAAGCTATGGTTTAAGGTAAAAAAGGTATGGCTTAAAAGGTATGGTTATGGTTTTGGTTTATGGTTTATGGTTTAGTGGTGTTTGGACGTATATAATAATCGGGGTTGCTTTTGCAACAATATATGTAGTTTGTCCTAAAGTCATTTCTCTTATCATTTATCAATTAATTGTCCTAATAGGTGTTAGCCATAATTTTTGATTTCCGTAATGTTTGATTGTCCTAATAAAAAAATTAAGTTCGAATTTGGGATGCCATATTTTTTAAATCCTAATTGGGTTTGATATATACGTACATTATTATTCTAAAAAAAGTCACAAATATAAAAATCGGTGTACTACTTTTATTTTATTTGTTCGAATTCTGTGTATATATGAGGGTTGTCTTCAAGCCACGTCAAACAAACAATCTGAAAAGATAAAGGATGGATTGCCTTAATGCTAGTTATTTCCCAGGATGTCTTACTTCTATACGAGAACACAACAATGCGAACGCTGCTTAAATATAACTGCTCCATTAAGAGCGGGTTCTAATTTATCGATTGTGGGATCCGACAAAATATCTGGTGTTCTGGTGGCTACACATTTCATATGTGGTTCACAACTATCGGTGTAGGATAGATGTGAACAGCCTCATATGAAATATATTGCCATCAGACGACTCGATAATTTTGCCGAACCCGACCCCGACCCGATAAGTGGGAACCCGCTCTAAAGTGGCCAAATTACGGAACAAGATCATTGACCTTCGAGTTCGTTGAGTTTTTTACTAATAAAATGGTAATTTAGAGTTATAACTGTCATAAGGAGAAAGATTTATAAATTACAGTCATCATCATCATCATCATTTCAGCCGAAAGACGTCTACTGCTGGACACAGGCCTCGCCCAAGGTTTGCCACAAGGACCGGTCTTACACCGCTTGCATCCAACGGTTTTCCGCAACCGTAGCCACCTCGTCAGTCTACTTTGTTGGAGGCCTACCGCCACGAGTCCAGTACCGCGCATTAATGACTGGCAGAGAGGCATTCCATCTTAGTCCTCAGGGTTGGCAACCCATTTGTAGTCTTAAGCCGGGTACTCATTAGCGAGCTGTAACCGTAACCGTTGCATGTACTGTAACTAAAAAACATAGTGTGTACGTGGTTTACAAACCTGCTGCGAGCGGTACGCGTGCGGCTTGCAGCGAGCAGACGTTTACAACGTAGTCATTTCTGAACCCATAACGGTGCACGTAACTGTAACCGTTACTGTTACCAAAAACATAGTGTGTACGTGGTTCGCGAGCCTGCAACGAACGCTACACGAGCGACTCGCAGCGAGCCGACGATTGTCGGTTTTTGCCGCGAATCAAAGGGCACTCGCAGTGTGCTCGTGGACGTCAAGTATACACTAGAACCTCGTTACTGTATCTGTTTGGTTACGGTTACAGCTCGCAAAATGAGAACGCTCGGTGAAAGCGTTCCAGCGACATCGTGAGCCTAAATTGTAACACCCGTACACACTAGAACCTCGTTACTGTAACACGCATGTTACGGTTACGACTCGCTAATGAGTACCCGGCTTTAGGTTTACAATCTTTAAATTGTAGCTTTAAGAAAGCAGATGTCTATGGGTCACAGATCCCACTTAACAATATCAGGTGTATGTATGTTTGTTTGCCTGCTTCATGCCATAAAAAATACAGCGCATGTTTCAGCTCTTAAAATGCAGCATCAGCCCAATGGAACATTGACCCACCATAGAATGGGGTCACAGAGACATTATAATAGTAGTTTACGTGACGGTTACGTAATGACAGGCATTACAACATGAGCGTGGTTTATGAAACGAGCCGAAAGGCGAGTTTCATAATAGGTCACACGAGTGTTGTAATGCTAATTATGCAGAGTCTCGTACAATACTTTATCTACACACACATATTATAAGTACTCTAAGATGGGTTCAGAAGCCGAAAGGCAAATGACCAGCATTACCTGTGGTAGTAGTTGACAGCGATTACAGCTGTCACGTAATTTTCGAATATGTAAGGTAATGAGATCCAAATTTGGAACATCTTTCAAATTAAGAACTGTCATCGCTGTCACCTACTACCACAGGTAATGCTGGTCATTGCCTACGGGTTTTGAATGCATAACTTATGATTATATTTATTTGACACTTCTTACGACTTGAATCATAACGTCACTGTGACACAGTTCTATGGTGGGTCAGGGTTCCATTAGGCTGGCGAGTTGAATGCTCCGTTCTTCACCAATATTTCTTATATGGCCTGCGGCGGACGGGACGGCAGAGGATATTAAATTTATCAATGTATATTTAATGCTATTTCAATTGAAATAAGGTATAAATTTCAATGCTTTGAGACCGACCTCGGAGCATCTCAGCGGATTCCGGCGGAGGAAATTTATAGTGAAAACTCCCCTGCCGTCCGCCGGTTTGCGCTGGCCCATAGAGTTCGAGGGACAGAGCATTCGACTCGCTAGCGAGTACGGTAATTGTATACTAAGCTCATGGTAAGGGTACTCACAGTACATACGTTTTCCTAAACATTAAGTGAATACGTGACCACAGAAACAAAAGTTTTACGCGCTTGCATTATCTCAACTTTACTGTTCCTTAACACACGTGAAATAGGGTCTTTTTCACGGCAATTTGTTCCGGCAATGAACTTAATGCGTTGGCTAAGTCTGAACAATTACTAACGAAGTAACTTATGTATATAATCTGTGTAATTACGCCGTTTTGTTATGGTAAATAAGGTAAGACTTTACATCGTCGTAATGAACAATTGAAAAGGTTAGTTAACTAAGGTACATGACCATGAAACAACTGGCAGCGTCTTGTCCAATTTCGACATTGGGGGAATCATCGTACCGATCGATAGGGCCATATTACCCCAAAAATGTAATGATAGTTCTAAGGGTCGTATTAAACCTGTCTTGGTTGAGATGCCCGTTTGAAGACTCGTCAGAAATGTCAGTTACTCTGACTTTACTTGCTTTGACTTATCTTAAGATGCGTCTCAGCCCAGATCGGTTTATTAATTCGTTCCAAAATCTGATTATTATTATTACGGTTATAGCCAAAGACATTCATGATCATGATACTTTAAAAAAAAATACCTTCCTCCTTCGGCAGGCGGGTAAAAATGTAACGATATAGTAGTAGGAGATCCGAATAGGAGACGATTTGCACCGGGCTGTTTATTCGATAAAAAGTATTTATACCAAATTTAATATGCTAAGTAATATATGGCGAATAGGTAGGCTGAAAAGTTTTAGACCAGTACATAATTAATTAAAAAATTAAAAATTAACTTTGTTTTAAAAAAAAACAATATCTTGTTTAATAGAAAAATTACATACCAATCGAAAGCATGAAGCCTATAGAATATGCAGACGTTAGGTTGACTATTTTTTTCCCGTCAAACTATTGGGTAGGCAGGTATATAGGTAAACAGGTAAGTCGGAACTAATAATTTGCACCAAACCTAACGTTTGGATATTCTATAGACTTCATACTTTCGATTAGTATGTATTTTGTATATTAAACAAGCATATGCAATTTTAAAAAAAAGTTCATTCTGAGTAAAAAAATATATGATATAAGTAGGTACTGGACTGAAATTTTTCAGCTTACCTATTCGCCACATTTTATTTAACGCGTTAAATTTGATATAAAATACTTTTCATCGAATAAACAGCCCAAATAGGAGACGATTTGTACGTCTCCTATTCGGATCTTAGACCATAGGTAGTTCGTTCGTTCATGCATTGTAATTGCAACCCTTTGAAGTCGCCGAATCCGCTTTGTGCGCACCATGGCGGCTACTTTTTACCCATTATTTTATTTATTATTTGAACGATCGAACTATCCCTCAATTTATCATGTCGTACAGGTACTGTACTTATACTAGATTCTGGGTACAGCGGAATTTCGTCAAAGTGACGTTGACAATCAAATCCTAACGGCGCGGCCGCACTTAGTAAATGACGATTGAGTCCAGGGCGTCTATTCAACACGGTAAAAACAATACAGATCTAGTGAATAATCCTTTCCCATCGTGAAAACTCGGAACTCACGTCTACTTCCGAATGATGCCGACGTGTCTATGAATTATTGAATTATAGTTATCAGTGTCAAATGTCAAACCACGAGTTTGAAGTATATCACACCGAGATGTTAAAACCACCACGATCAAATATATAGAAATTAGGTGTAGGTAAACAAGAAGAAATATAAATATATGTTGAAAATAATTTCACAGGCTTGTCGACCTTAAAGTTTCTCGGCTCTTAATGCTTTCAGCATGACTATTAAAAAGAACTGAAAACAAAAATCATCATAATTAACAAAAAAATACTCTGGTATTAACCACTCTTTATCAATTATCACTCTCGCGATGCGACGTTCCCCCACGTTGTCTTGATGGGTACTGAGTCAGACTGAAGTAGCATAACAAATACGAACATTTCCGAGAAAATACAATGTGAAAGGATATTTCACTACGTCTGTATCGTATTTGACCTGTTATCGTGTTGTCAACGCTTTGATAGCTCTTATTTACTTGACAGTAATGGCGGCCGAGTTAGAAACAATACCATAACAGGTCAAATACGATTTGGATTTCAACCCCTAGAACAGAGGCACAGTTGAGTCGTTCCTTAAAGACATAAGTTTAAAATACCAGTCAAGTGCGAGTCGGACTCGTGCCCCGAGTGTTCCGTACCGCCGCACAGTACGTATTCATAATATATTCCGACCTGAATTCGATTTCTGATCGAATCAGCGCAAGCCCAACTCACACTTGTCAATTATTTTTTTTTTTTCTGTAGGGTTCGTGTTGTTCAGGAAATATGAATTGGCCGTCTGTAATCATCACTAAGTTCTTTTCAGAGTTCCGTACCACAAAAGGAAAAAATGGAACCCTTATAGGATAACTTTGTTGTGCGTCTGTCTGTCCGTCTGTCTGTCAAGACCCTTTATCTCGGGAAAGCGTGCAGGTATCGAGTTGAAATTTAAACTACATACTCAATTCTACAATCCCTTGAAGCTTTGAAAAAATCAAACTTCTTAATGAACGTAAAAAAAAGATACGGCCGTTTATGCCGCAAAAAACGTATATTTCGACACTCTCAAGTGAATCTTCTTCTGAAGTCTTATACTACAAATATAGGGAAAAAGCTGAAAACCCAGCATTTTTAATTTAATCACAAAAAAGCAGGGTCTTTATGCAAGAAACGGCGGCGGTGCAAATTTTGAACCGTGTCATGTGCGGAACCCTCGGTGGGCGAGTCCGACTCGCCTTGTCCGGTTTTTGTAATATCAAATAAAAGGTAATCGTAACACTGCCCTCGTTCTTCCATCAGCACCGTGGGCTGAAAGGTTAAGGTTAAGGTTAGGTCCGGTAAGTCCTAACGCAGAAAAAAGATTGCAAAGTAGATAACAGACGGCCAAATCATATATCCTGAACTATACTATAATCATATCAAATTTGACGTTTGTATGTATGACTCTGTTTTAAAATAAGAGTACAACAAAAATAAAATACCTTGAAAAAAAAAACGTTCCTTTATCATTTCACTTTGTTTCATTTGTTTTATTTCGTTGTTTTTTTAACAAACATTCTGAAAAAAGAAACCCGGTAGGTATCTATTACGGACGGACACCGTAGGCATAATAATAGGGTCCCGTTAGGCTCCCTTCAGGTACGGAACCCTAAAAAGGAACAGTTTAATTGTCTGTAAAAGGACTTTGCGAAGGTAAATAGAGTAATTTTCTTTTAAAAAATGCCTACAAGTAAGCTACATCATCATCATCATCATCATGTCAGCCGAAAGACGTCCACTGCTGGACATAGGCCTCCCCCAAGGCTCTCCACTCAGACCGGTCTTGTGCTTTTCGCATCCACCGCGTTCCCGCGATCCTTACAAGGTCGTCACTCCATCTTGTTGGAGGCCTACCTACAGCTCGTATCCCGGTCCGCGGACGCCACTCAAGAACCTTCTGGCCCCATCGGCCGTCAGTCCTGCGAGCAATGTGCCCCGCCCACTGCCACTTAAGTTTGGCTATTCTTCAAGTAAGTATAGAGCTACAGAAACGCCGCTTTAATAAATCCTATAGGCGTCTAACAGATTAGATTCTGAAGACTAAGTCGACAATAACATCTACCTACTATTGTTACAGAACAATCACGCGCAGACGTCCATATCTAATAGTATTGTGGCTGTAATGACTAAATTCGCAACGTTTGGTGTCACCTGTCTGGTGACAGTTACCTTGAGAAATGTTAAAAGGTGATAACGGACATAATTGGTCAAAAAAATAAATCGCCAACCCAAACCCAAATACCAACCCAACCCAACCCAATATATTGGCAACCCCTTCTTACAAATGGCAGACTGAAGCAGTTCAGTTAAGGTTGAGTGAAAGGGACAGAGCTATATAACTACTATAGCTCTGTCCCTCACTCTCAATCTTAACTGAACTGCTTTAGTACCTACCTATGTCATGTTAACCCCCTGTTCTGAAAGAAGGGTAACGAACGATTTGGTCTAAGATCCGAATAGGAAACGACCTTCACCCAGCTGTTTATTCGATAAAAAGTATTTTATATCAAAGGGGTTTGGGTAAAAGTGTTGTCATTTGTAAATTTCATATATTTTCAAGGTAAGCGGTCATTCGTAAAAGTGGTAAATTATGATATAATTATTAAAAATAAACATATTTTGTTATGTAATGTAATACTCTTAAGTGCATCGGAGCCGAGATATTTAAATATTCATACTTGGGCGTACTTTTGTACCTACTAAAAACTGAATACTTAAATCTTTAAAATCTCCGCTCCGATATTATTAAACGCCATAAAATATATAATATCTATGTGTATTTAGAGGTCCTCTAAATAACTATGTAAAAATTATCCGCGGCCGCTGAAAAAAAAAACCATGTTCTTCAAACAAATTTACCCAATGCCCTTTAATATAGTAAGTAATATATGGCGAATAGGTAGGCTGAAAAAATTCAGTCAGAACTTTTTTAAACAACTGCGTCCAAATCGGGGCATCGGTATGGGAGTTACAATGCCACAGACACAGACACACAGATACACACATACACAGATAAACAAGTTGCTTAGTTGTCGTTGGTAATAAAAAATATGAGAACGTTTTGGTTATACGGGTTAGAGCTAAAATTTGCTTAAATTTACTGAAAACCCATGAATACAATTGAGCCAGAGCACTGCTTGGTCATGGAGAGGGCTATGCTCGGGGTTTCTCTGCGTTATATAATCAGAAATGATGATATCCGCAGTAGAACTAAGGCTACCGACATAGCCCGAAGAATAGCCAAACTTAAGTGGCAGTGGGCGGGGCACATTGCTCGCAGGACTGATGGCCGATGGGGTCAGAAGGTTCTTGAGTGGCGTCCGCGGACCAGGAGACGAGCTGTAGGTAGGCCTCCAACAAGGTGGAGTGACGACCTTGTAAAGATCGCGGGAACGCGGTGGATGCGAAAAGCACAAGACCGGTCTGAGTGGAGAGCCTTGGGGGAGGCCTATGTCCAGCAGTGGACGTCTTTCGGCTGACATGATGATGATGATGACTGCTTAGTCCTAAAGTACAGGTTCTACCTATTTAGGGAGTAGACCGTATCCTTATTTATATACTCAGTAATAAGTATAATTATAATAGGTATTGTATACATGCGAAAGTGTGATTTTTTTTTACGAATTCGTGATTTAACGTCTAAACCGATGTGAAATTTGTTAGCCTGCAGACGGACGTAGGGTACTATTTATATGCGGACAACGACGCGGTCAAAAGCTAGTAAACATATAATTTAGAACAAAATTGACTCACACATATCACGGACCTTGTGGAATTGAATAAATAAATATCACGGGAGCATCTCCCACAAATATACCTTGTCCCGCTACAGTAGGTATTAGGCAGATAAGGAGTCAAGTTCAATTCTTTGATATATAGCTACTGTCCAGTGGGACAAGATAAGAATTAAATCCTGACAAATGGCAAAATCATGAAGTTTCTGAATATTGATAATGTTGGCTCTGAGGGGCTATTGCCTAACGCACTCGCAATCGGAATCGTTTTCATTTTGATAATCGAAGGTTTGTCTGCATACAAAATGAAACCAATTGTTCCGCTTTGAAGCCTATTGCGATTGCAAGTGCGTTAGGCATTATCTGCCTACAACATTCTTCATTTATTCGCTCTTTGCGTAGTATGTGTGGTGTGAAACTGATTGATAGAGTAAGGAATGAAAAGGTCAGAGAGAAATGTGGACTAAAAGAAGATGTAGTGACTAAGATTGAAAAGGGCATGCTTCGATGGTTCGGTCATTTGGAAAGGATGGATGAAAGAAGATTGACGAAAGAGATATATAGAGCAAAAGTGAGTGGGAGGTTCGGAAGGGGCCGCCCTAGGCGTACTTTTTCGAATCAAATCGAAGAAATACTGGAAAAGGGCCGGATCTTCAGTACCCGAAACCGACGTGCATGCATGACTCGATGCATGAATTTGGTCTTCCAAATTTGCGAAAGAGATTTGTCAGGATCGTAGCGTGGAAAGAAGTAGTCTCTGCCTACCCCTCTGGGAAACAGGCGTGATTTACATACATACATACATAATCTCACGCCTTCGTTCCCAGAGTGGGGTAGGCAGAGCTACAGAATGACAAACATCTCTAAAAACTTGTTGATAATTCTATAACCACAATTTGCACAATTAGGCTAAGATGTTTACAGGCGTGATTTAATGTATGTAATGTAACATTCTTTTATTATGGGCACTAGACAACGATAAACAAACTAAGTACCTAGTTATATAGCTAGGTACAAATAAATAAATAAAATAAATATCAAGAGACAATCTCACACAAATTCACCTAGTCCCAAACTAAGCTCTAGGCTTGTACTATGGGTACTAGATAACGATATAAATACTTATATAGAGAAATAAACACTTAACATACAAAACATCCAAGACTCCCAAACTTGACTTGACTTGAGCTCATGACAAATATATTAGCCCATACGGGGAATCGAACCTGGGACCGCTAGCTTCGTAGGCAGGGTCATTACAAACTAGGCCAACCAACCCGTCGCCTAATGGCCGATCCCTATATTCAAACCGCGGATAGATAGGCTTACTTTGGATTAAAATTTGACATTTGCCTTTATAAATGTATTAAATTTGACATTTGCCTTCATAAAATAAGGCAAATGTCAAATTTAACACATTTTATAACGGCAAATGTCAAATTTATCACATTTTATAAAAGCAAATGTTAAATTTAACACCAATTATAAAAGACAATGTCAAATTTATCACATTTTATAAAAGCAAATGTCAAATTTAACACATTTTATAAAGGCAAATGTCAAATTTTACACATTTTATAAAGGCAAATGTCAAATTTAAAACATTTTATAAAGACAAATGTAAAATTTTACACATTTTATATAGGTAAATGTCAAATTTAACACATTTTATGAAGGCAAATGTCAAATTTAATACATTTTATAAAGGCAAATGTCAAATTTAACCCATTTTATAAAGGCAAATGGTCAAATTTTAACCCGAAGTAAGCCTCATCTGTCCGCGGTTTGAATATATGGTTCTCCCGTAAACAAGTAAATATACATATAAGTTGGCACACAAGGTGTCTACAGGCGTACCTATAGTTATATGAATATAATAGTTAATCCTAGATCCAATTGAGCTCTGAAAGACCAGCGTAACGTCCACGTGATGCATTGTGAGTCAATCTTGGCAATTGCCAATTGGACATACCTTCACACACTTGAACTTGCCTTCGGAATATAAATAGACCATAAATCGTAGGGAGCATCATTCGGTAGCCATTTTAGCCGCCAGTACCTACCCTTACCATGAGTTACAATAGCGAATATTGACTGTAAATACCATGGATGCATATGAATATGAATATGCATGCATGGATTTTTTAAATCGCATTTCTCAGCATAATATGAAAATAACGTAAAAGAGATCACCAGAAGTGAAATTAAAATTAAAATTGGCCAAGAAATACGGATGATACAAGCATTTTAAATTGCTAATTAGACAGCGTTAAGACAGAGAGAACCGACACGCCGTGTGACGTCATGTAATACGTCGGCCATATAAACTCTATGTTAAATTATGTTTTGCTAGAAAGAGATAGGAACAAATTTTTGTTAGCTATATGTTGGTTATTTTTATAGCTATTCAAAAAATGATTTTCTCAACTGTTTCTATAGATCTATGAAAAAAATCATGAATATTCTCTATTACTGTACTCGCTAGTGAGTCAAGTACTCTGTACCCTTACCATGAGTTACAATTACCGTACTCGCTAGCGAGTCAAATGCTCTGTCCCTCGCGCTCTATAAGAATACTGCGAGGTCTGCAAGAGACAGAGTTTCGAATCGCTAGCGAGTACGTTAATTGTAACTCATGGTAAAGGTACTGTTCCTCGCACTCTATAATAATACTGAGGGACAGAGCATTCGACTCGCTAGCGAGTACGGTAATTGTAACTCATGGTAAGGGAACTGTTGCTCGCACTCTATAATAATACTGAGGGACAGAGCATTCGACTCGCTAGTGAGTACGGTAATTGTAACTCATGGTAAGGGAACTGTTGCTCGCACTCTATAATAATACTGAGGGACAGAGCATTCGACTCGCTAGCGAGTACGGTAATTGTAACTCATGGTAAGGGAACTGTTGCTCGCACTCTATAATAATACTGAGGGACAGAGCATTCGACTCGCTAGCGAGTACGGTAATTGTAACTCATGGTAAGGGAACTGTAATGTTGCTCGCACTCTATAATAATACTGAGGGACAGAGCATTCGACTCGCTAGCGAGTACGGTAATTGTAACTCATGGTAAGGGAACTGTTGCTCGCACTCTATAATAATACTGAGGGACAGAGCATTCGACTCGCTAGCGAGTACGGTAATTGTAACTCATGGTAAGGGAACTGTTGCTCGCACTCTATAATAATACTGAGGGACAGAGCATTCGACTCGCTAGCGAGTACGGTAATTGTAACTCATGGTAAGGGAACTGTAATGTTGCTCGCACTCTATAATAATACTGAGGGACAGAGCATTCGACTCGCTAGCGAGTACGGTAATTGTAACTCATGGTAAGGGAACTGTTGCTCGCACTCTATAATAATACTGAGGGACAGAGCATTCGACTCGCTAGCGAGTACGGTAATTGTAACTCATGGTAAGGGAACTGTAATGTTGCTCGCACTCTATAATAATACTGAGGGACAGAGCATTCGACTCGCTAGCGAGTACGGTAATTGTAACTCATGGTAAAGGTACTGTTCCTCGCACTCTATAATAATACTGAGGGACAGAGCATTCGACTCGCTAGCGAGTACGGTAATTGTAACTCATGGTAAGGGAACTGTTGCTCGCACTCTATAATAATACTGAGGGACAGAGCATTCGACTCGCTAGTGAGTACGTTAATTGTAACTCATGGTAAAGGTACTGTTCCTCGCACTCTATAATAATACTGAGGGACAGAGCATTCGACTCGCTAGCGAGTACGGTAATTGTAACTCATGGTAAGGGAACTGTTGCTCGCACTCTATAATAATACTGAGGGACAGAGCATTCGACTCGCTAGCGAGTACGGTAATTGTAACTCATGGTAAGGGAACTGTTGCTCGCACTCTATAATAATACTGAGGGACAGAGCATTCGACTCGCTAGCGAGTACGGTAATTGTAACTCATGGTAAGGGAACTGTAATGTTGCTCGCACTCTATAATAATACTGAGGGATAGAGCATTCGACTCGCTAGCGAGTACGGTAATTGTAACTCATGGTAAAGGTACTGTTCCTCGCACTCTATAATAATACTGAGGGACAGAGCATTCGACTCGCTAGCGAGTACGGTAATTGTAACTCATGGTAAGGGAACTGTTGCTCGCACTCTATAATAATACTGAGGGACAGAGCATTCGACTCGCTAGCGAGTACGGTAATTGTAACTCATGGTAAGGGAACTGTTGCTCGCACTCTATAATAATACTGAGGGACAGAGCATTCGACTCGCTAGCGAGTACGGTAATTGTAACTCATGGTAAGGGAACTGTTGCTCGCACTCTATAATAATACTGAGGGACAGAGCATTCGACTCGCTAGCGAGTACGGTAATTGTAACTCATGGTAAAGGTACTGTTCCTCGCACTCTATAATAATACTGAGGGACAGAGCATTCGACTCGCTAGCGAGTACGTTAATTGTGACTCATGGTAAGGGTACTGTTCTTCGCACTCTATAATAATACTGAGGGACAGAGCATTCGACTCGCTAGCGAGTACGGTAATTGTGACTCATGGTAAGGGTACTGTTGCTCGCACTCTATAATAATACTGAGGGACAGAGCATTCGACTCGCTAGCGAGTACGGTAATTGTAACTCATGGTAAGGGAACTGTTGCTCGCACTCTATAATAATACTGAGGGACAGAGCATTCGACTCGCTAGCGAGTACGGTAATTGTGACTCATGGTAAGGGTACTGTTGCTCGCACTCTATAATAATACTGAGGGACAGAGCATTCGACTCGCTAGCGAGTACGGTAATTGTAACTCATGGTAAAGGTACTGTTCCTCGCACTCTATAATAATACTGAGGGACAGAGCATTCGACTCGCTAGAGTCCCCAGCGCGTACGGTAATTGTAACTCATGGTAAGGGTACAGGACGTTCGCGTCTCTCCGGACTAACTTCGTTTTAATTTTCGAGCGCCTATTCGTATGCAGATCAATTGGCCAATTTGAAGAAAAGGGTTTTGGCAAGGCATTAGCAATTTTACTTTTTGATACCAGTCGAAATTTAATAATAAATATAGCGAATTTGAATCAAATCCCTCATTCATTATTATTAGGAAGTGTGCTGGTTAATACTGCATTGACGACTTTAAATGCGATTTGTTTAAGATAATAACACCCTACCTATAGGTTAACCTGGCACCCTAACCAAGATTAGGGAATGCAAATAACCGGTTATAACCGGTTTTAACCGGTTATTTGCATACAAAAAACGTCTAATAACCGGTTAAATTGCATTCCCTAGCCAAGATGCACACGCTACTAACGTTTTTCTTTTCTATCACTCAAAGTGTATGTTTTTTTTTCACTTATCTTACTACAAAAGCTGTATAGCTTTTTGCTACTTGACAGGTCAATTAACGTAGTCCTTTTTTCAAATTACTATTCTCTCCCAGGGTTGACATGCATCGCTTTCAACCCACTAAGGTAAACAATGTCCTATTTTCAGAGCCCAGGTGTGCCAATTAGGGAATGCAAATAACCGGTTATACCCGGTTTTAACCGGTTATTTTCATACAAAAACGGTTAATAACCGGTTAAATTGCATTCCCTACCCAGGTGTGCCAATAATGGTAGTCAAACGTTGGTTCTAATTCACTGGTGGACGCGAGCGTACGGTGCGGTGACACAAAGGCAATAGCAATCGTTGTTTAAACAAACAAAAAGAAAACAATATTATCTAATCCGTTACAAGCAGAAGCTATCTAATCAAGACTGGACCCACCTGAAGATGTCACATGACGCAATGAGTTCATTAGACATGCACGTGATTAGACCTATGTGGATGTAAGTCGACACACGTAAAAAGAGCCCTGAGCGAGCAACCTGCACGGTGAGCAAATTACGGACCAAATTGGTGGGGGCGACGGGGGGAGTGTAAAACGCTCCGATTTGCTGCCACGCTATTGGTTTGTCAGTAGACGACATGCGCAAAAATATCCCCTCTACTAGCCGCTCGGAGCTCTTTTTACGTGTGTCGACTTGTACCATCTTATAATAGTAATAAATTATTTATTTCAAACAACTTGGATCCATATATTTGTTAGTAACAATTATGCTTACGTAACTATGTTAGTTCTTAACTACTTAGGATTACTATATACAGGGCAGTGGAGATCAGCCCAGCGGCAAGCAAAAGGGTTGTCGGTTCTATCCCCGATAGCAGCTAAGAAACTGTTGGCGCTGCCCCTTACGCGAAACACGCTTATGAAGCCACATATGCGGCCATGCTCACACAATAATGAAAAGGGATGGTTTTATTGCTTCCTCGCGAAGAACGTGAGATGGACATAGCGCGCGCATTGATTGCAGCGTCAAATTCATATAATTGCTGTTTACTTTAAAACCACAACATTTACTAAAAAAATGGTTTACCAGGATGAAGAAGTTATAAATACTCGACTATTGAATCATAAATCACCGTTAAAGATCGTACGGTTTCGAAGATTCAACCAAAACTTACAAAAAAGGTATCATATTAAAAAAAACAACCTATTGATAATTTTGTTTCTAATCGTGTTTCCACGTTAAACAGTCCCAAGGAAATATGATCAAGTTTAATATATCCAAAGAACAGACACAAAAACTAGGGAATGCAATTTAACCGGTTATTAGACGTTTTTGTATGAAAATAACCGGTTAAAACCGGTTATAACCGGTTATTTGCATTCCCTAACAAAGACGTTATGGTTATTGAGATCCAGATCGCGGAACACTATCAACTTCATCATGATCAGAGTTGACCAGACATAGGAATCCAGGGGGCAAAATTTTATGACAGGTAGTGAGTTCCTATATCGATAAACTCAATTATCGATGCTTGACTGCTTGTTCTATATAATTACTAGTGTTCACTCAAAGTTCTTTTTTTTATAAATTATAAAAATAATTAACTTTACTCTTTTTTTTTTCTTCTGATCATAATGTATGTACGTACAGTCAAGGACTTTAATTGTTATGCCACTATGGACCCCTGTCATAATGACAGCGTCAAACCACATGAATCTCCCACAAATATACCTTGTCCCGCTACAGTAGGTATTAGGCAGATAAGGAGTCAAGTTCAATTCTTTGATATATAGCTACTGTCCAGTGGGACAAGATAAGAATTAAATCCTGACAAATGGCAAAATCATGAAGTTTCTGAATATTGATAATGTTGGCTCTGAGGGGCTATTGCCTAACGCACTCGCAATCGGAATCGTTTTCATTTTGATAATCGAAGGTTTGTCTGCATACAAAATGAAACCAATTGTTCCGCTTTGAAGCCTATTGCGATTGCAAGTGCGTTAGGCATTATCTGCCTACAACATTCTTCATTTATTCGCTCTTTGCGTAGTATGTGTGGTGTGAAACTGATTGATAGAGTAAGGAATGAAAAGGTCAGAGAGAAATGTGGACTAAAAGAAGATGTAGTGACTAAGATTGAAAAGGGCATGCTTCGATGGTTCGGTCATTTGGAAAGGATGGATGAAAGAAGATTGACGAAAGAGATATATAGAGCAAAAGTGAGTGGGAGGTTCGGAAGGGGCCGCCCTAGGCGTACTTTTTCGAATCAAATCGAAGAAATACTGGAAAAGGGCCGGATCTTCAGTACCCGAAACCGACGTGCATGCATGACTCGATGCATGAATTTGGTCTTCCAAATTTGCGAAAGAGATTTGTCAGGATCGTAGCGTGGAAAGAAGTAGTCTCTGCCTACCCCTCTGGGAAACAGGCGTGATTTACATACATACATACATAATCTCACGCCTTCGTTCCCAGAGTGGGGTAGGCAGAGCTACAGAATGACAAACATCTCTAAAAACTTGTTGATAATTCTATAACCACAATTTGCACAATTAGGCTAAGATGTTTACAGGCGTGATTTAATGTATGTAATGTAACATTCTTTTATTATGGGCACTAGACAACGATAAACAAACTAAGTACCTAGTTATATAGCTAGGTACAAATAAATAAATAAAATAAATATCAAGAGACAATCTCACACAAATTCACCTAGTCCCAAACTAAGCTCTAGGCTTGTACTATGGGTACTAGATAACGATATAAATACTTATATAGAGAAATAAACACTTAACATACAAAACATCCAAGACTCCCAAACTTGACTTGACTTGAGCTCATGACAAATATATTAGCCCATACGGGGAATCGAACCTGGGACCGCTAGCTTCGTAGGCAGGGTCATTACAAACTAGGCCAACCAACCCGTCGCCTAATGGCCGATCCCTATATTCAAACCGCGGATAGATAGGCTTACTTTGGATTAAAATTTGACATTTGCCTTTATAAATGTATTAAATTTGACATTTGCCTTCATAAAATAAGGCAAATGTCAAATTTAACACATTTTATAACGGCAAATGTCAAATTTATCACATTTTATAAAAGCAAATGTTAAATTTAACACCAATTATAAAAGACAATGTCAAATTTATCACATTTTATAAAAGCAAATGTCAAATTTAACACATTTTATAAAGGCAAATGTCAAATTTTACACATTTTATAAAGGCAAATGTCAAATTTAAAACATTTTATAAAGGCAAATGTAAAATTTTACACATTTTATATAGGTAAATGTCAAATTTAACACATTTTATGAAGGCAAATGTCAAATTTAATACATTTTATAAAGGCAAATGTCAAATTTAACCCATTTTATAAAGGCAAATGGTCAAATTTTAACCCGAAGTAAGCCTCATCTGTCCGCGGTTTGAATATATGGTTCTCCCGTAAACAAGTAAATATACATATAAGTTGGCACACAAGGTGTCTACAGGCGTACCTATAGTTATATGAATATAATAGTTAATCCTAGATCCAATTGAGCTCTGAAAGACCAGCGTAACGTCCACGTGATGCATTGTGAGTCAATCTTGGCAATTGCCAATTGGACATACCTTCACACACTTGAACTTGCCTTCGGAATATAAATAGACCATAAATCGTAGGGAGCATCATTCGGTAGCCATTTTAGCCGCCAGTACCTACCCTTACCATGAGTTACAATAGCGAATATTGACTGTAAATACCATGGATGCATATGAATATGAATATGCATGCATGGATTTTTTAAATCGCATTTCTCAGCATAATATGAAAATAACGTAAAAGAGATCACCAGAAGTGAAATTAAAATTAAAATTGGCCAAGAAATACGGATGATACAAGCATTTTAAATTGCTAATTAGACAGCGTTAAGACAGAGAGAACCGACACGCCGTGTGACGTCATGTAATACGTCGGCCATATAAACTCTATGTTAAATTATGTTTTGCTAGAAAGAGATAGGAACAAATTTTTGTTAGCTATATGTTGGTTATTTTTATAGCTATTCAAAAAATGATTTTCTCAACTGTTTCTATAGATCTATGAAAAAAATCATGAATATTCTCTATTACTGTACTCGCTAGTGAGTCAAGTACTCTGTACCCTTACCATGAGTTACAATTACCGTACTCGCTAGCGAGTCAAATGCTCTGTCCCTCGCGCTCTATAAGAATACTGCGAGGTCTGCAAGAGACAGAGTTTCGAATCGCTAGCGAGTACGTTAATTGTAACTCATGGTAAAGGTACTGTTCCTCGCACTCTATAATAATACTGAGGGACAGAGCATTCGACTCGCTAGCGAGTACGGTAATTGTAACTCATGGTAAGGGAACTGTTGCTCGCACTCTATAATAATACTGAGGGACAGAGCATTCGACTCGCTAGTGAGTACGGTAATTGTAACTCATGGTAAGGGAACTGTTGCTCGCACTCTATAATAATACTGAGGGACAGAGCATTCGACTCGCTAGCGAGTACGGTAATTGTAACTCATGGTAAGGGAACTGTTGCTCGCACTCTATAATAATACTGAGGGACAGAGCATTCGACTCGCTAGCGAGTACGGTAATTGTAACTCATGGTAAGGGAACTGTAATGTTGCTCGCACTCTATAATAATACTGAGGGACAGAGCATTCGACTCGCTAGCGAGTACGGTAATTGTAACTCATGGTAAGGGAACTGTTGCTCGCACTCTATAATAATACTGAGGGACAGAGCATTCGACTCGCTAGCGAGTACGGTAATTGTAACTCATGGTAAGGGAACTGTAATGTTGCTCGCACTCTATAATAATACTGAGGGACAGAGCATTCGACTCGCTAGCGAGTACGGTAATTGTAACTCATGGTAAAGGTACTGTTCCTCGCACTCTATAATAATACTGAGGGACAGAGCATTCGACTCGCTAGCGAGTACGGTAATTGTAACTCATGGTAAGGGAACTGTTGCTCGCACTCTATAATAATACTGAGGGACAGAGCATTCGACTCGCTAGTGAGTACGTTAATTGTAACTCATGGTAAAGGTACTGTTCCTCGCACTCTATAATAATACTGAGGGACAGAGCATTCGACTCGCTAGCGAGTACGGTAATTGTAACTCATGGTAAGGGAACTGTTGCTCGCACTCTATAATAATACTGAGGGACAGAGCATTCGACTCGCTAGCGAGTACGGTAATTGTGACTCATGGTAAGGGTACTGTTGCTCGCACTCTATAATAATACTGAGGGACAGAGCATTCGACTCGCTAGCGAGTACGGTAATTGTAACTCATGGTAAAGGTACTGTTCCTCGCACTCTATAATAATACTGAGGGACAGAGCATTCGACTCGCTAGAGTCCCCAGCGCGTACGGTAATTGTAACTCATGGTAAGGGTACAGGACGTTCGCGTCTCTCCGGACTAACTTCGTTTTAATTTTCGAGCGCCTATTCGTATGCAGATCAATTGGCCAATTTGAAGAAAAGGGTTTTGGCAAGGCATTAGCAATTTTACTTTTTGATACCAGTCGAAATTTAATAATAAATATAGCGAATTTGAATCAAATCCCTCATTCATTATTATTAGGAAGTGTGCTGGTTAATACTGCATTGACGACTTTAAATGCGATTTGTTTAAGATAATAACACCCTACCTATAGGTTAACCTGGCACCCTAACCAAGATTAGGGAATGCAAATAACCGGTTATAACCGGTTTTAACTGGTTATTTGCATACAAAAACGTCTAATAACCGGTTAAATTGCATTCCCTAGCCAAGATGCACACGCTACTAACGTTTTTCTTTTCTATCACTCAAAGTGTATGTTTTTTTTTCACTTATCTTACTACAAAAGCTGTATAGCTTTTTGCTACTTGACAGGTCAATTAACGTAGTCCTTTTTTCAAATTACTATTCTCTCCCAGGGTTGACATGCATCGCTTTCAACCCACTAAGGTAAACAATGTCCTATTTTCAGAGTATGAGATATGAAAAGCAATATTGTTTATCGTCGCAGAATAGAGGCCCAGGTGTGCCAATTAGGGAATGCAAATAACCGGTTATACCCGGTTTTAACCGGTTATTTTCATACAAAAACGGTTAATAACCGGTTAAATTGCATTCCCTACCCAGGTGTGCCAATAATGGTAGTCAAACGTTGGTTCTAATTCACTGGTGGACGCGAGCGTACGGTGCGGTGACACAAAGGCAATAGCAATCGTTGTTTAAACAAACAAAAAGAAAACAATATTATCTAATCCGTTACAAGCAGAAGCTATCTAATCAAGACTGGACCCACCTGAAGATGTCACATGACGCAATGAGTTCATTAGACATGCACGTGATTAGACCTATGTGGATGTAAGTCGACACACGTAAAAAGAGCCCTGAGCGAGCAACCTGCACGGTGAGCAAATTACGGACCAAATTGGTGGGGGCGACGGGGGGAGTGTAAAACGCTCCGATTTGCTGCCACGCTATTGGTTTGTCAGTAGACGACATGCGCAAAAATATCCCCTCTACTAGCCGCTCGGAGCTCTTTTTACGTGTGTCGACTTGTACCATCTTATAATAGTAATAAATTATTTATTTCAAACAACTTGGATCCATATATTTGTTAGTAACAATTATGCTTACGTAACTATGTTAGTTCTTAACTACTTAGGATTACTATATACAGGGCAGTGGAGATCAGCCCAGCGGCAAGCAAAAGGGTTGTCGGTTCTATCCCCGATAGCAGCTAAGAAACTGTTGGCGCTGCCCCTTACGCGAAACACGCTTATGAAGCCACATATGCGGCCATGCTCACACAATAATGAAAAGGGATGGTTTTATTGCTTCCTCGCGAAGAACGTGAGATGGACATAGCGCGCGCATTGATTGCAGCGTCAAATTCATATAATTGCTGTTTACTTTAAAACCACAACATTTACTAAAAAAATGGTTTACCAGGATGAAGAAGTTATAAATACTCGACTATTGAATCATAAATCACCGTTAAAGATCGTACGGTTTCGAAGATTCAACCAAAACTTACAAAAAAGGTATCATATTAAAAAAAACAACCTATTGATAATTTTGTTTCTAATCGTGTTTCCACGTTAAACAGTCCCAAGGAAATATGATCAAGTTTAATATATCCAAAGAACAGACACAAAAACTAGGGAATGCAATTTAACCGGTTATTAGACGTTTTTGTATGAAAATAACCGGTTAAAACCGGTTATAACCGGTTATTTGCATTCCCTAACAAAGACGTTATGGTTATTGAGATCCAGATCGCGGAACACTATCAACTTCATCATGATCAGAGTTGACCAGACATAGGAATCCAGGGGGCAAAATTTTATGACAGGTAGTGAGTTCCTATATCGATAAACTCAATTATCGATGCTTGACTGCTTGTTCTATATAATTACTAGTGTTCACTCAAAGTTCTTTTTTTTATAAATTATAAAAATAATTAACTTTACTCTTTTTTTTTTCTTCTGATCATAATGTATGTACGTACAGTCAAGGACTTTAATTGTTATGCCACTATGGACCCCTGTCATAATGACAGCGTCAAACCACATGACAGAAATTACGCTTAAATGAATGATTAACGTTATGCGACAGGGTTCCATAGTGGCATAACAATTAAAGTCCTTGACTGTACCATCTTTTCATTGGAATCTGCAGTCTAGTCCGTTATCTCGCTCGTAGACGCTGATTGACCCACATCTTAGAGTGGGTACACATTGGGCGCTCGGCGTTGCGTTGAGCGCGCGTTGAGAGCGTACACACACCGCGTTCAGCACGGCGTTCAGCGAGCGAGAGCGAGTACACATTAGGCGTTTTGAAGCGCGCGCTTTGGTAACGCGCGTTTTGAGAACCAGTAGTTCTCATCTAGGTGTACACATGCAATCGCGCGTTCAAATGTACAACAAAATGGCGGCTCATGTATCTCGAAGCGCGCGGCTGACGCCCTCCCAACGCGCGTTTAAACGAAAATCTCAAAGCGCGCGTTCGACTCGCGCTTGATCAGAAACGCGCGCTTGCATGTGTACACCTAGATAAGAACTACTGGTTCTCAAAACGCGTGTTACCAAAGCGCGTGCTTCAAAACGCCTAATGTGTACTCGCTCTTAGGCTTGATTTCCTCCTACGCTGACATCGGTCGCTGACGTCGGTCGAGCGTACGAATATACACCATGTTCCGTGGGACACCGAACAGCGACGCTGACGTCCTCGGCAGATTTGCCATAAATTCGTACGCTCGACCGACGTTAGCGACTGAGGACGAGGACCGTCAGCGTAGGACGAAATCAAGCCTTAGGGTCGTATCAATAAACTGATGTAAGATGTACATCTCAAGACACGTTAGAAACGACAGTTTTCTTGAGTTGTTTGCTTTGAGATGGGCAATTTCATTTGAAAGTTTATCTTATTAAATGCTTTCTTTAAGCGCCAATTACATTACTGTGTTCACCTATGCAGTCGCCGAACTTGTTTCAAACTACTTCGCCGTCTTCACATTAGTCTGCCCGCCTACTGCGGTCACCTAATTAGGCGGTTAAAGCTGACTACCGTGTTCTTTACAGTGTTGCGGTCGGCATATGCAACATGCCGCTTTTGTCCGATGAAGACTTGAAGACGATGCAGACATTAATAATAACAATACTAATAATAAATTTATTTATTTACCAAGAACACAAATACAAAAAAAAATCCTACGCACTAGGCTAGGCCTGTCTCGCGAACACCACAATGACAGATTGACAAAAAGCAGTTTACAGCCTCTCATGCACAGTGCAGGCTACATTTTTATTAAATGGGTATTTAATAAAAATGTATTTATAACTAGGAAACATGAGTAGCAAAAGGACAATTTTTTACATTTATATCGTCTTATAAATTAAAGAGCATAATACGATATTCAAGCCACTAATGTGTGTGTTTGTAAGGAACGTAGGTATGGGAATTTGTGTGAGTGAGGTTAAGTCGTGTGAGGGCTTGTTTCTGGCAATGAAGTGTGTCTAGGCATGCGTGTGTTGTGTGTAAGTGTGAGATAATACCTTCAAAAAGTTTTCCGTTTCTCTGTAACTCAGCGAACTTAACCACTGGAAAATTTTAGATTTAAGTTCTCTAACAGAACAAGTTTTTATTTTACATATTTTATGTACCTAGGTGCTATACCACACTATAATCTATCTCTGTGCCAAATTTCATCCAGATCCGTTCAGCTGTTTCGGCGTGATCGAGTCACAAACATCCATTAATCCAAACTTTCACATTTATAACACGGTAAGTAAAATGGCTTCCTTATTAATCGATCTTAATAAAGAAAACGTGACAATCATATGTAGCGCAGAGTGAACGCGTAAAACACTCGTTTAATTAACTACTTTGTACCCGGATAGCGTCCGGGTATCAGGGAACAAATCCGGCTAAGCCCGGACGGATGGTCGCCCTGGTTGCAGAGATGCGCTCTTCGTCCGGGTAATCCGGTAAAGACGTAGACATATGTATGTAGGCTGCTTGAAGGCGCTATAGGACATTTGGCGTAGATATAATCTGATGCTAGATTTAGTTTAAACCTATTTAATTTATAACCCTTAACAAAAAAGGGACGTTTTACAACACGTGTTTTTTGTGTATCTGTGTGGCTATATAATATTGTCGGTGACAATGCTATACCGCCTAACTAACAAATTCAATACGGTGCAAAATACACCTTAGCAAGTAAGTCAGTAAGGTGCATTTTGCAAATTATTGAATTTATTACTTACGTGGTATTGCGTCGATTGTGTTTTTTATTTCAAAGAAAGCTAGTTTAATCGGGATAGTTCTTAGCTTGGTCCTATGAAAATCTGTTAGGCCGTTTAGACGACATCAGCTCCGAAAAAAGGGGTTCGCCATTATTATATCGCAGGTTTTTATCTATTTAATAAATATAAAACGAAGTAATATTTAAAAATAAGATTCTGTCAAAAGATTATTTTTTGGGACACAGTGTAGAGTCGACTGCGATAAACTGTATCCACTTTTACAGCTAATCGCATTAAAATAATGTCTAAGGTCTGTTCATCCTTACTTGTCTTATATAGTAAACAACTTTCTAACCTCAAAATGAACCTTTTTTGGCTAAAACAGCTATTTTATCGTAAATAAAGTTTGTTTTGTCGGTAATTGCTTTATTTTGTTTAAAATAGCTGTTTTAGCGAAAAAAGGTTCATTTTGAGGTAAGAAAGTTGTTTATTATATAAGACAAGTAAGGATGAACAGACCTTAAAAGTGGATAAGTCTCTTTGTAGTCGACTGTACTTTTCTTTTGTCTAGTGATACTTAACATAGTCTCAACACGGCGAGTCTATATTACTCGTAAGTATAGCGGAGATAATATATTGCCACCTTCTGACTCCAGTATTAGGTCAGCTCTAAGATACCATAATATTGCATTGTCATCGGGGTTAGACAACGTATTCCCAATTTCTGCCAATTCCATTGACGGGAACTGTTTCCTTAAAAATTGACTTCCAAAATTAGATATACTCTAACACGTAAATTGAAATATACAAATCAAAAATGTAAGGATAAATCTATCCTTACATTCTTTTGATATTTTGCGATCAAATCGCACCGCAGTAGGTACATTGCAAAGTACTTATCAAAATATTTTTTCTGATTTCTATTGCCGCTATAACAACAAATAACAAAAAATAAATTAAATTAAACAAAAATGTACCCACCATACAAAAATGGTGCGGAACCTTTCGTGTCCATGTCCAACTCGCACTTGGGCGGTTATTTTTAAATATTGATAATGAACTGTCGCACCATTTGTGCATTTAGAGGTGCGCCGAAACTTAAAATTCATAATTCGATGGAGAAAATCCACACGCCACAGTCACAGTAAAACAGTAGTTCATCTTTAAACAAAATGTATCGCGCGTCTTGCATATGTGCGTGCCTCGACCGTACGCGCCAAGCCAGCCAGCACAAGCAAACTGGACAAGACGCACCAAGCCGGTTTATTTCACTGAGAAAATAAATAAACAAATTTCTGCCAATGGCCAACGATCTTAAACGCTACATGATGGTCTTTTCTACCCCACAGCTAGAGCTAGAATTAAAAAAACTAAACGCGGTTACAAACAAAATGACGTCATTCCGACGACTAAATAGTCCAAAGCGGGCGTAGTAAACACTGATAATATTTAATGGTTTTTTTCTTAATAAATAATAATAAAAAAAGAGAAAATATAGTTATCTCTGATTTTTAACAGAGCACCTTTTAACTAATAAATATACGTAAGTTATGCTGCATTGAAGCATTCGAGTTCTTATACTTTTTAAACTCGATACACAATTTTAAAAGCTTCCTTTGCTCCTTGTTCGACCACTTTTTTACTCTTTGTGTTATATTCGACTGACAAGAAATTGTTTAAAAGAAACATCCTGGAATAAGCGAGTTTATTAAAACATTCTGTGAAGTTATACTATTTTGTTTTTATTTAAAATAAAGTTGGTGAAACAATTATTAAGTATTCACGTCTAACTTTTTTCAAGATTTAAAATGAGAATCCATTTTTTTGTAAATTGAGACAATGTTGCCAGCTTATTTAAGAATAACCAAACACGATGATACTTATTAAAAACATAATATAAGCTTTTTTCTATTCAACTTTTTTACCAAGAACAACATGATTACTTCTGTAATTGGAATATTGCACGTTATTTTTTAATAGACGCACTTGAACTTTACATTCGAGAATTTACTCTATTGTCTATGAAGTAGAATTGTGAGTAGGGAATGCAAATAACCGGTTTTAACCGGTTATTTTCATACAAAAACGGTTAATAACCGGTTAAATTGCATCCCCTAATTGTAAGTCAGGCGATAGTTGTTTTTCAAACCGAGCACTGCGACGATTTTATTTTATTTCGATCATTAACATTGAAAATATTACAATACAATAAGTACCAATTATTCTATATTAACCTCCCCATACAATAACATAACGGAAAGTAAATACAAAAGAATTATTACAAAGTGAGTCTTATCGTTGATACAATCATTATGTCATGGACACGTCGCAGATTATGTCAAAATCATAAATTAATTTTTTAAACCGCAGCGCTTTAACTACTTATTTAAAAAAACAGCTAAGCCTACGTCACTACAATTTTGATATAGGAAAAAAATACTAGTTAAAAGATAAGACATAAATCCATGACGATTCTCTACAAAGATAAAGAAAAAATATCTCATTGATAGTGCAACAACTAACACATTAATTTGAACTAGAAAGAATTCAAATAAAATTAATGTCACATTTGATATACCTACTTAGAAAATAATTAATTACAGATATAAAAAGACGACTGTCATAAAAATAAAACAAGAAAGGTCATATTTGGGAGAGTTTGTCATCTTACCGTATCAGGAGACTCCAAATATGTCGCTGGTGATGTTATGCTAACTTTTTTCTATTAAAAATATTTTAACAACGAAAACAACTTTAAACAAAAGTACTAAAATAAACTTTGAACGTAACAGCAAGCTATAGAGAAACGCAGTTTCTTTTTAAAAACTTTCATCTTTCTTTTCACAAAAGAATTCACAGTGCCAAATTTTCAAAAACACTTTTTAAAATTTCCGAAAACTGTATTTAACCTTTTCAGTTATCACTTTCCGGTTGTTCCGTGGTCCGCACTGGCCACCAAAAAGTAATTTGCACTATGTCGATCAGAAAATTTTTGCGCGCGACTTTCAAAAATAGAACGACCGAACACGAGTAGCGTCACTGAACAAAAATGGCGGCTTCTATGTAGCGGAAGCGTTTAATGGGACTGCTATTTTGACCATTCCTTACTGTGTATTATTTATTTTTATTGGAAAATTAGCCTGTAATGGCTGGGTCGGTGCGTAACGATGTCTGCAGCATCCAAACCCACGCGGTCTCGGTACGCGACTGAACTCACGACTCGTTCATTCGCTCATCCTCAAATATTCTGTTTAATAATTTAAGACCTGTATACAATATAGGGCTCTATATAAAAGGTCACCGGTATCTCTGGTATGTACTTTAATGACGTCAGAGGAAGTTTACAGAGCGGGTAAGCGCGCAACAAAAGTTATCTCAATTTAAAGTTAAAGTCTGCTTTGCGAAAAGTTCTCCGTCGTATTATTATCGTGACGTAAAGTAATGAAAACAAAACGTTGTGTTTAACTGTCTTAACTTAACTTGTGTTTTGTTATACTCGATAAAACACTTATCTTCCATTAACAAAGTTCATTAAAGCATTATGAATAATTTCTAACTTGTTCTTCTTAACGGGGCGGTCGTTTAAAACTTTATAACAATGACGGATATACCCACTGCACATGTTTACCGCGAAGGACCTTAGAGGATACTCGATTCAAGACAATGACGTATTAATTTATCACGACAAAACGTCAAATATCAAGGCAACATTGGAAATTCATGGGTATCAGGTACGAGTAGGTAGGTACCTTATGTTCATGAAAATAAAGATTTCGTCGTAAAGAAAGCTTCGGATGAAAATTTGGTTTTAATTGTTTTGCCACCATAAAACTCCGTATGTTAGTTAGGACTCATGATAATTATGAACCTAAATTAATCATTACGTCAAGGTTCTAGACCGTAACATAGATAACGTTTCATTGATGATTCAAGCACACACATACAATGGTCTTATTTATATGTTCAATTAATATTCAGTGTCACATTTTTCACATACATACTCAATTTGAGAATGACTTGGTACCTACGTAACTGAAAATAAACCGAAAGATAAAACTTTAATGTTTATTGTATGTCCTGTCACGAACGTTAATTTATGACCCATTTAAAAAATACACGCTTGAAGTCGTCAATGTCATTAGCAGTGATCGGGGAAAACGGTGCAAAACTTTAACAAAACTTTCAAAGCTGACATAAAGGAGAACCTTGCAACCAACTAAAATAAGAATATTATTGAAAAATAGTAATAATATTGACAGGTTAGTGTTCAATTTAACTCTATATCAGAGTCTCGGATTTGGTATAAGGATATTATTAGTTTCATGGTTTTGAAGTAAGTTTTGTTGAAGTTTTGCATCGATTTCCCCGATCACTGGTCATTCATTAGAGATGCCCAGTCATTTTTAACTTATAGGTAGAGTGTCAGGGGCCTGTTTTATAAAGCTACAAATTACAATTTACAGGTTACAAGTTTCCATTTGACACAACCTCGACCAATGACGACCAGCCATTTGAGCAGTGTTGCCAGTTTAGACCTGTAAAATTGTAACTTGTAGTTTTATAAAACGTGTTCCAGATTGACTGTGGACCTAAGGTGGGTCACAAAGGAGAGTGCCCACCGGCCATACAAGGAAATGCCTGTTATGTCCAAGACCAAATCATACAGTAAAATAGGCTAAAAAAAATTAAGTGTCGAAAACTCCCTCAAAAATGATTTAAACACTTGGGATTTTGCTTTTATTACGATTTTTCTTTACAATGAAAGAGGTTATGTTGACATAAAAAACCTTAAATAGATGATCATGATGGCGAAATAATTCGCAACAGAAACGTCAATATGTCAAAACAGACCTATTTTGTTCGCTAAGACAAACTAATCACAATTGTCATGCATAAATAATACTTCTTGCGTGAGTGACAGCAGAAAATCTTCGTTATTTGTTTTGTTAATATAAAGTGGCAACTCGACGTAACGAAGGATAAAACCATGCAGGCATCGGATGTTTCAGTAATATACTAATTAATTAGTGTTTGTTTCTCCGGAGTTCAGCAGACTTCTATTTAATCTGTTTAGTTATATTCAATTACGACAATTTTTTTGAAATATTGGACGTCTTTGTACATTCCAGGCATTATTTAGGCATTCTCCTTTAAATCTTTGACCTACGAAAAATAAAATATTTATTGTCGATGCTAACATTCGCTTTAGCCACTCTACTAGTACCCATAGTACCCAGACAGGATAGTTATAGGTATACGGTTCAATAATTTTATTGTGCACTTAGACCGCCTACAACGTCTTTGTTCTCGGCAGCACCTAATGCCCTATCATTAATAGTTTGTGGGCACTTGTTGAGTTTGCTGCAACTTTGTGGCTGAAAGCTTAGCATCTAAGAGATTGTTGTATGTGTTGAAGAGAGATGTAAGTGCATAGTCACTGTTTAACGATGAAACACAATGATTAAGAATTAAAAACAATAAACTGACTTTTAAGAAATGGAAACCAGCTCTGTGCTTTTTGTTTCCTTTTTAGGGTTCCGTAGTCAAACTAGGAACCCTTATAGTTAGTCCGTCCGTCCGTCCGTCCGCAGCCTAGCTCAGAAACCCTTAGTACTAGAAAGCCGTAATTTGGCATTAATATACATATTAGTCACGCCAACAAAGTGGTAAAATAAAATCTTGAAAATATTTTTTTTTGTGTACCTCCCCTACACGTAACGTGGGGATGTCAATTTTTTTTCTGGTCTACCCCATAGTGTGGGGTGTTGTTGGATAGGTCTATAAAAAAGATTGCATGTTGGTGAAAACCATTTTTCAATTAAGGTATTCGTTTATGAAATATTAAGCTTTAAAGCGCTAATTTTTGTTAGAGTCGTGTCCCCCCCCCCCCCCCTACAGCCAAAACTACAAATACTAAAAATCTGAAAATAATTTTCTTAAATGAAAGCACATATAATGAATTTAATAGGAAAACTATCACGACTAAGTAGACTTCATTGGTTCTTGAGTTACAAACGGTTTAAATGTTTATACCTACCTAAAACTTATTTGCGGTGTTGGTAAACTGACCGCGACCTATGTCGATGTATGGGGATAACAGTTTCCCAACGGAAAAATGGAGTTTTGTCGCGAGGTCCAATTTGTTTGTAGTAGGCTTCGGATCGGAACCCTACACTGAGCATGATCCGACATGCTCTTGCCCGGTTTTTATTGAGTGTTTGGCTGTCACTGGTTTAGTACTTTCTGAATTAGTTTGGTTGTAACACTATGTACCTACCTACTTACTGTATTTTTTTGTTTCTATCTCGTTCTGTTTTTTACAGTTCTGTAGTTGTAGTAGTGTTAAATATATCTTTCTCTCTTACCCTTCCGTAAACCTTTCGTGAAAATGTCTATGGGTTTCAGATCCCATTGAACATCAAGTGACCTGTGTGCTAGTGTGTCTTCTCTATGTAACTAAAAAAAACACCTTTTCAATAAAAATAAACGACTTCGCATCATTCATTAAAACTATTAACACCTCTTTTGTTGAGTCGGTTAAAACTTTGAAATAATTCGCTCTAATCGGAATAGAGTTGTCAAATGTCTCGCTCGAGTGAGTACAAAAAAGTAAATTCTGACGAGATTTTTCACAATTTCTGAATAATGGTGTTTCATGCCCGTGCCAAACGATGCATGCGGTATCACAGTAAAGGCCCAGCCACACCGGATGCGGAACGTGCGCGTGCGCGTGCGCGTTCGCTTTCCACTGCGTTGTATAGTGACATGTCACAATGAGAATTCATACTATACAACGCAGTGGAAAGCGAACGCGCACGCGCACGTGCACGTCCGGTGTGGCTCGGCCTTAAATTTGCACATCGTCACAGTATAAACGAACCAGTAGAACATCTTTGAAAAAGGCTACATCGCTCGGCTTGCATGTTTGCGCGCTTTACGCGTACGCGCCACAAGCTAATGGTGGCGTAACATAACGCTGATAACGCTGATTAACGCTGAATTAAGCTGGGCAGGACAGCAGACATAGGCCTTTTAAAGGGACCATCACCTTAGTACCTACTACTAATATTTATTTTCTATGTACAATATTAATTTGTGAATTTGTTTATAAAATATACAATATACAGTTTACATAGATACCTGCTTGTAAAATGTAGCGGTTTTAGTACAATAAAGTGCTAACATCAATTTTAATTACTTACATTAAACACCTAAATATTCCGAATATTCTTTTCGGAATAATCATTTTTCCCTACGCTATTTATGCTGATTTTATTTTAGATGTAATAGTAGATTATACATCGAGGGGATAAAGCACTGTTTTATGTCACGGGCGCGATACTGAATCCTGAGCAAATGAGGGACTCCAGATTTAACTCCTGAGCGTAGCGAGGGTGTCACGAGTTAATTCCTGAGCGAAGCGAGGGAATTAAAATGGAGTCCTGAGTGCAGTGAGGGATTCAAGCTCGCCCAAGACGAAAACAGCTTTATCCCAAAGGAGAATACTCTACTTTTCTCACCTTTTGTTTTATTTTCTTTGTTTCGCGTATATTGTTTTGCAGTAGCCAGTTCGATTTTCAAAGAAGTTCTGTTTGCTGGAGGTTTCTATGTAACAATTTTTCATACGAATTCAAACCTCATTATAACCCGCTGGTTAGCCGATGGCTATAACAACTTACTTTTCACTTCTCATGCTCAAAACGTGTGTCATATTAGACTTATCAAGCGAGACTTAAGTAGTACATGTAAACCCTAGAGAATACATTATATCCATATTTCCCCTAGGGAAAATATGAAATGGAAAGTAGAATGATTTATTTGTACAAAACATTTTAATTTGGCCAATCAAAATACTTCACCAAATTAAATCCGCCAATCAAAATACTTCACGAAATTAAATCCACCAATCACAATACACATCGACTGTCAATAGGAACGGTAGGTTCTTTTTGGTACGTATACTCTTTAACTAACTTATCTCTTTAAAAACAAAATGTATTTGGTATCAACCAACCAGAATACAGCTGTATTAAAATCGACCAATCACGTAACAGAATTCATTTCTCAAAACATTAGGTGTTTTTTAGTCCCTATTTTACAATCGTTAAAATATGATTAAATTGATTGTGCAACGCTTTGAAGCGCTAAATACTCACACGGTCAGTGGCGTTTAGTTGCGGTGTCTATAATTTTGTATCTGTGTCAAAGTAGTTTTAAAAAAAACATGCCGCCAAATTAAAACAATATTTTCGCCGTGGAATTTGTGGTGGATAATCTTTGCAATTTTTTTACCTTTGCATAGATAATGTTTTTATTTTCTCACAATCGAAGTGAAAAATAGAGTGTATTACTCGGGTCTAAAAGCCATAATTAGGTACCCCTCGAACAATTTTATTTTTATAAAACAAAATAACCATCTCGTGGTACTAGGTATGGCTTATTTTAGACCCTAGTTATACAATATAATTAGGCAAATTCGAGCATGTGGTGTGAAAAGCATTTTTATTTAATTGCTATACTTAGGTTAGGTTAGGCTTGATTTATTAGCGATATTAAAAAATTAAGTCTTCCATCCAAACATTGCGTTTAGAATTAATGAATTTTCGGAGTTATGAGTGTACCCAATAACACACAAAACATAATGGTTTAATACAAAATGTAATAGAGGATTTATAACTACTTCAAAGTTTTCCACAAACTCATGTCCAAACTAGTTCAATTCAGATTTTTGGTTAAACGGCACAATTATTTATACCATCGCCAATAGAAACCCCTACAGCCTCGGTTACGAGAGGAGTAACATAGACATTATTCACGTAATGGTCGATAGAGGACATCGGGGTCGGGGATCGACAGAGAAGACACTAAAATATATTGTTACGTACGTGGGGGTAGGTAACTGATAGAAATGCACGAATACACCGATAATCAAAAGTAGACTTTAATAACGCTCTCACTTAAACCGTTACAAAACAATTATCGCACAATAAACTTCAAATACTTAGATGATCGCACAGGTCGCTCTTATTCGCTACTTCGCCCCGCCAAGGTCGATCGAGACTATTCGTTGCTGGAATGTTCTACGCCTTGCTACCTTGTTCTGTTTACCATCGCGATGTCCTTGACTCACGGGTCTGGATGAGTCTGGAATAGTGGAATGTTCAGCGTATTGCTATTCTCAGTATTGCTGTCTCTTTCTAGTCGTGTTTTCTCTTTCACACTCTTCTCGAAGTTTCTCAGTATTGCTGTCTCTTTCTAATCATGCTATCTCTGTCACTCTTAGTGGAAAATTGCCATATACTGAAATGTACTTCAAAGGCCCTGAAAATGCCTGAAAATGGGTTTTCAGGTTATGGCGTCATCTGATAGAGGGTGGCCTGAAACGGACTGAAAACATGTTTCAGGCGCCTGAAAACGCTTCTAAAGCACTAAACAATATGTAACATATAACACTTGATTTATGCATTGTCTACAAATGCTTTAAGAATATAAATAATGCCAGGCCTGAAAACACGCATGCAATATGTTTAGTCAGTGAATTTTGTTCACACATTTTTATGCGTAGGTAATAGTTTAGTAACTTTCAGGCCAGTCTGGCAAAACTTTCAACTGTCTTTAAGGTATATTCGTTTCAACGCATTGTAACAAGTATTACATTTAAACTTGCTTTGAAAATAATTATCTGAATGCATTCAATATAATTTTGGGTTCTTTTTTTGGAAATAACCGAAAACGCTCTGCCAGATAGATTCACTACTGTTGGGAAAGTATAATAAAGCCTCATCCGCATTTGTCACTACCTAGTGCCGTGCTGAAATAACATAGGCCAATGACGACAATTTTAAGTCAATCCTATTTAATTATCCTAAATACTTTTTCTTTAATTTCCGCAATCATACCGATTCAGTGCGGATGACACGCCAGGCGTGTCATCAAATGTTTTTACCGTGTGGCGGATGACACGCTATAGGCATGTTATCATATTCTATGGCATCGTCCTAATAGAACGCGATTGCGCGATCATCGCAAGTTCGCGCGAGTGTTTATATGACTGTTTACATACAAACAGTCGTGCGAACTAGCGATGATCGCGCAATCGCGTTCTATTAGGACGATGCCTATGGCCTATGGCACACCTGGAAAATGAAATAATTGTTCGCCGCCACAGCCAAAAGTTTTCGAAAATGGAAGACGCAACGAATCGGTTGTTCACAGCATGCAACTTGTCATCAACATAACTTTCCTTATTCCGCCTTTGATGCGAGTTTTTCACATCTTAACCAATAGACATACAATTGTAGTACTCGTATGGACTTGCCTCTTGGTAGGTTAATAAATCTGGAAAACTCAATGGTGTTAAAACCATGTGACTTCTGCACGTCAGAGTGAACACGCAAGTATGGCGAACCCGCTTTCGTGAGATAAAACCACTTATTACCAATACCTACTGAAAGTGGTATGTATACAGGGTGTCCCAGAAACCGACGTCAACCTGCCTAGGGCTGACAGAGCAGCTAAAAGCTATAGATTTAACCCTTATGTATGTTCAGCGATTTATGCTAGTTTCGGAGATATTGATCATCTATGGTCCATGTCACGAAAAATCTTTAATTTCATGTTTTATATCATAAGTTTTTCAATGGTATCTTACATAATTAGAATCATTAGAAACCAGCAAAGTTTTTAAACATATTTGCCCGTTTTTTATCAGTATTTTTTTCAAGTAGGTAATCACCTAAATTTGTTTTTTCCATACAACGTGAAAACCAAACACTGAGACACCTAGTATGGAGAAACAAACTTTATGGGAGTACTCAAAAAAAAACTGAAAAAAAAAAACGGCCAAATAGGTTTAAAAACTTCGCCGATCCGTAATGATTCTAATTATGTAAGATACCACTGAAAAACGTATGAAATAAAACGTGAAATTAATGATTTTTTTGTGACCTGGACATAAGAGAAAATGATCAATATCTCCGAAACTATCAAAAATCGCTGAACATACATAGGCATTAAATCAATAGCTTTTTAAATGATCTATCCGCCCTGGGCGGGTTGACGTCGGTTTCTGGGACACCCTGTATAAGAATTGGAAATTTAGCGACTCGATAGATTCTAGAACCACAGTATGCCACCAAAAGTTCTAAATCTACTTATAACCCATTCGCGGCCACTCCGCTCCCTTCGTTACCCAGTGGTTATATCAAATTTTCGATTGTGTCAATATGAGGCGAACCCTCTTAAAGCAAGGTCAGCCCAGCCTAATGGTATTCAGCCACAGGGGCCGCCTAACTACGTACTTGTGACCTACACCGAGCTTCGTGGCTCTGATTTATAGAACACCTTGTATAGAATGACAGGAGATGTCTCTTAAATCATCGTTTTTGGAACAATTAAAGTCCCCTCTTATTTGTAATCCTTATTAATCAAAGAGATTTTCTTTTAGCCTTTATTAGTGTCCTCTTCGCTGGTAACCTTACTATCTTAGCCTAATTAACATTTTTTTAGAGCTGTTGGTACTCGTAATTCTGTAGCTCAGCCTTCCCCATTTGGGAATAAAGGGTGAGTTTAAGTATGTTGTATGTGTTGTCCTCTTTCTCGTCATTACTCCCTACTGATTGCATGCTGCTGCCAGTCGCTTTGAAACACGCGTCCAAATCATCCCGCCACCTCCTTTTTGGTCTGCCTCTGCTCTGGTAGCCATCCTGTGGGATCCATTTGGGGACAATTCTGGCTCACCGTTCCGGATGCATACGACAAACTTTTTCAGCCCAGCCCCGCTCGACCAATTAAATAGACACCAGGAATAAATTCAGTATTAAAGTACTTATTAAAGAAATAAAAAAACGATCGAATAGAGAAGTCTACCAGGCACCCACACAACCCAGGGAAGTACAAAAAAGGTTGATGAAGGCGACAAATAATACGTTGTTCGCTTTTTTACGCAAAGGAGATGGCACACGAGCACACAGGCCACCTGATAGTAAATGGGACTCGAGAGTCTCGAGACCTATAGACATTTAAATTCTCAAGACTACAATATTAAGACTGGACTCCTAAGCCTGCTAATCCTAATGTTGCCAATCCTTCTAAGATAGAATTCCTCTACGCTAGTAATTTCACCTGGGGTACGTTTTATAAAGCTACAAGATACAATTTTACAGGTCTAAACTGGCAACACTGCTCAAATGGCTGTGGCCCGTTTCATGAAGCTACAAGTTACAAATTACAAGCGGAACTCACTTTCTAGCAAAAGGAGTTAGAAAGAGACTTCCACTTGTAATTTGTAACTTGTTGCTTTGTGAAAAGGGCCTCTGGTCGTCATTAGTCGAAGTTGTGTCAAATGGAAACTTGTAACCTGTAAATTGTAATTTGTAGCTTTATAAAACAGGCCCCTGTTGTCTTATCCACACCGGAACGCAACAATGCAAACACCGCATGGCTTGCTTGCTTTTCGACAAGTTAAAGGATAAGATGGTGGTAGCCATCCGAACGGAGCTTGCCCAAGGTCCTGCCACACATGCATGCTAGTATCCTGGTACTCGATGACATAAACTTGTCGGAGAAATCATTATGTTCTTTTGTTTCTAAGGCTGTGTTTCTACCAGAGCTGTGTGACGTAGCTAAGCTGTGTTGGGAGGAAAAATCCATACCTATAGGATTATTTGGTCTTATTAGCCTCACTATCCTATTGGTGGATTTTGCTTCGCATGCCGCTTACCCTCGCACAGGTCTGGTGGAAACGTTGCCTAAACCGACCACAGCATAGTTAGGTTAGCACAGCGCTAATTTTCAGCAATTCCCTAGATTAACACTGATTATGTGCAGCCAAACATCAGCCGAATCTCCGAGTCAACAGAGTCAGGCAGCATGGGGAGCAAACATCTAGTACGAGTACCTAATCACTTGATTGCGAGACAGTGGTAGGTTTAGCTAAAAGCAATAATTATCTTAGCTGACAATCGTCTGACAAAACTATTTGATATGCTCTGGGGGGGTTACCATGACATACTAAAACAATTATTCTGTAAATTTAACATAAAATCTAAGCTTTAAATGTACTTTATCTACACACATATCATAAGTCCTCTATTATGTGTTCAAAACCCGTAGGCAATGACCAGCATTACCCGTGATAGTAGGTGACAGCGATGACAGCTGTGAATTTTGGAAGATGTTCCAAATTTGGATCTCATTACCTTACAATATTCGATAACGTAATGGAATTACGTTACAGCTGTCATAACTGTCACCACAGGTAATGCTGGTCATTTGCCTTTCGGCTTCTGAACCCATCTTAGAGTACTTATAATATGTATATAATGGCAGTTTACGTGACGGTTGTGTAATGCTAATTACGCAGAGTCTCGTACAATACTTTATGAGATACTGAAGCAGTTCAGTTTAGGTTGAGAGAAAGGGACGGAGCTGTATAACTGATATCGCTCTGTCCCTTTCTCCCAACTTAAACTTAACTCAAGTCAAATAATAATCGAATTATTTATTCACCTCTCTAGAGTAGAGGCCTAGGTAGATTTTTGTACATTTTTCATACCAGTTGTTATGTTAGGGCCGGGTGACATTTTCTTTTGTTTTCTTTATTTTTTTGCTGCAAGTGGTCCCAAATAAGATTAAAAAATGTAGTGCAAGTGGTCTTTAAAGGCGAAAGCCATGAACAGGTAATGTTTAGTAAACAGGACGTTATTCCTGGCATATGGTAAGTATAATGTTGGACGGACACGAGGCGGAAAGTCAATATTTATCAACCTAACTCGTTTATGAGTCCAAAGTGACGAAAACGCCTTTAGCCTAGTTGGTAGTGACTAGTCACCCTGCCATCGGGATTTCCGGTAGGGGCAAATCTTTTATTGTTTAATATTTTATTAGGAATGGGGAAGGCGAATGGCCACACACCGGCCACCTGGGGCCTGTTTTATAAAGCTACAAATTACAATTTACAGTTTACAAGTTTCCATTTGAAACAACCTCTACCAATGGCGATCAGCCATTTGAGCAGAGTTGCCAGTTTAGACCTGTAAAATTGTTACTTGTAGTTTTATAAAACGTGCCCCTGATGGTAGGTAAGTGGAATATGTGACCTATAGATATAATCTGCCCTCCAAAATAAAAAGGACGCATGCGCAATTTGATAGTCAAAGTAAATTTAACCCTGTATCTTAAAAAATAAGGTCACTAATACATAAGCGGTTCTGTGAGACTTACGCCCTTAATTTTTTCTTAGGAGGGCAGTAATGCATTCTCAAGACTAATTCTAAGACCGCAAATGCGTTGCCAACCCGGAGGAGTCAGATGGAGTGCCTCCATGCTAGTCCCACCGGTTGTCTTATCCCAACACCGGAACACAACAATGCCAACACTCCTGCTTGGCGGTAGGTTAAAGGATAACAGCGAAGAGAGTATTTTTTCCTGAGTTTTGAATTATTTATAATGTATTTAGTTTTTTTTGTAACTGATTACCGTTGTCTAGTACCCATAGATAGTACTAACAAGCCTATGGTCCATTCTAATAGACTTGTCTTATTTAGTAAACACTTTTATAACCTCAAAATGCATCATTTTTGGATAAAATGCCCGTTTTCTGCTGAATAAAGCAACTAGAGACAACATTTTGCACACCATTTTCCTGGTTTTACATCATGGATAGTTTTTTTTACAACAAAATTGATAATTTAGGCGAAGAGGGAGCACTTTGACGTTATAAAAGTGTTTACTAAATCTATGGAATGGACCATAGAGCTTAGTTCAATTGTTAGCTAATAATTTTAAGAGTCCAGGATTTTAAGAGACCCCTTGACCCTTTTTTATAAAGAATAAAAGTTACAGGTGAGTAAACGGGGAAGTAAATACCCCATTGGTACCATTTACATACGGAACCCTAAAAATGAGCAAGCGTATTATCTAGCCACGATTAGAATGGGATTAGGTGTCACCCACGGTTTAACCATATACTTACGTCAAAGTGCATAATTATGAATTGACAGCTATTCCAATCCCAAACTGATCGCGGTTTCATAATAATACATCGATTTTGGCAGATTGATATCAGTTAACCCACGATAGATTTCAAAATAGCCAAAAAACGGCTGTCGGTCGGACGGACGAGCTAATCGAAGCGGCGAGTTTAAGTAGTCCCGTCCGAGGGAACAAAACACATTTTAGCGCGTGCATTGTCAAATAGGCAGCCTTATACGTTCGAGAAGTCATGCTGCTAAAATGTGTTTTGTTCACTCTGACGGGACTACTTAAACTCGCCGCTTGGACAATCACTCGTTCGTCCGCCCGTCCGTCGTTGTTGAGAGAATCACACCCAAGCTCTAGGTAATTTAAGATAGGTAATTAAGTCAAAAAACAACAAGTCTTAAATATATAGATTTCAGGTTTAAAAAGGTGTCAGTCCACTTACCAAAAAACCTCCGCCAGCTGAAATTGTCAAAACTCCACAAAACCAAATCCGTTCGATTTTGACAATCGCATTCACATAATATTAAATAACACTTGGTATGTTGCACTGTCTGTCACTGAGATAGTGATCATACTTATTTCAATAATAACTGAGATGTGTTATCTTATCAAATTATTGTTATATATAAAAGGCTTTCTTAGATTAGATATGACAAGCACTTGAGAGCCGGAGCGTCGATCAAATTTAAAAACGAGTTTCCTGAAGACAATGACAGATCGAGTCTTGAACTTGTATAACGGTCATGTCCTAATTATCATCAATATCAGTGGGCCAAGATGTTATCGCTATCGAAATTGTATAGGATTGACGTAAGCTGCCGGATGGTCGTGTATACCTTATGTCAATTCCATACACTTTGAAAGTTTTCGAAAACCGTTTTCGATAGCGTTCAGCATCTTCTCTAGGGCCTCTGAACCATTTGAGAAAGCAATATTCATGGGTGCCGGCACTAGCACCCCGCTGTCATAAAAGCAAAAATACACATTCAGATTTACCCCAGTATAATAAACACAGAATAAACTCGTTTTTCTCAAACATCCAAAGAAATATTGATGTTATGTTCCTTATAATAGACTGCGAAGTATGACGTTTCAGGTGCGGCTAGGACAAGAGGTCGTTAATGGAATTTCATACAAAACAAATTCAAAGTCCTCTTTTTTAATTTCCATGCATCATGACATTCTGCCACTATGCGTATTAAAAAAAAAAAACTTTGATTTTTTTGTTCTTTATTTCATTGCATGTTCGTAAAAAGCACTATACATACCTTGGCAGGAAATATGGGGTTGCC
This sequence comes from Acleris literana, assembly GCA_946894065.1. NCBI lineage: Eukaryota > Metazoa > Arthropoda > Insecta > Lepidoptera > Tortricidae > Acleris > Acleris literana. The sequence continues at coordinate 6,453,091 of OX335692.1, forward strand.
CGCCTCAGACCTATCCGCCTATATGTCTTCGGCCGGCAACCCTTTTTGTCCCGGCCTCTGTAGTAATGTACTATTAGTTAAATAATTATTTGTCACTTTCTGTCAAATTCTAATGTCACATCTTTACATACTTACCCCCTTAATAATAAACGTTGAGTAACGGTGGTATAGCTATACAATGTTTTGTCCTTGTCTATCATTGTGACATTTGAATTTGACATTTGACAGATAAGGACAAAACATTGTATAGGTATACCACCGTTACTCACCGTTTATTAGTAAGGGGGTTAGTATAAGGCCGGGATTCACCTGTAAGTTATTACGTAAGTTTTGAGACGCAACTATGGGTAAGAGTCAGTGGCAAATATCTGCATCTCTCTCTTGCATATAGCTCGCTTCCCGATGTCTCTCCCTCTGTATGTAGGCTTAGATCTTTTAAACTACGCAACAGATTTTAAAATGCATCCATCAATGGAAATGGGTTGCTAGTGGAGAGATAAGAAGAACAAAGCAGAATTTAAGCAGACTACTTATTTTGACTTTTATAAAGATAAAGATAAAGAGAAATTTATTCGCAACAATACACAATCACACTACATAGATACAAAAAGAACAAGACAGAGAAATTGTTGCGAAACAGTCCCAACTCAGCACTCGCTAAACACAGCGCTTATGAATACATAGATACTTAAGAAAATTAATAAAAAAACATTTCATTTTCATCTCACTAGCTCGGAAAGCCCTTTTTGTTTGTTTGATATCTATTGAGAAAATCGCTTTTTATTATTATTATTTTTTTATTTTAATGGCGTCTACAAGTTATGTAATTTTGCCAATGTCAAGTATATTAAGCAATTGTACGGTGAATCGTCGTTGTCGTCGGCGTCTTCCAGTCCTAGTCGGCACACCATTGAAGATGGCGGGCATCCGCTTCAATGGCTTGGAGTGTTCTTGACTTCTTGACCGCTTGCTAAATCGCTTTTTATCCACATGTGAAGAAAGAGTTTTGACATTTGAAGGCAGCTTTAGTGATATTTGACAGCTAACAAAACGTAAAACGTTAAAACCGCTGAATTTTTACCATAAAAATGTATGAATTGCATCGAGTAAAAAATACTAAATACAGTCTTAAAACTTTATTTTAATTCATAAATATCAGCATTCAACATTAACCTTCATTCTTGTTGTAAAAACGGATCAAATGTTCTGACATCCAAGTAAGTCGATGTGCGAACAAAACGCATCCGAAATAATAAAAAAAAAAACTTAAGACAAAACTTTTTAATTAAGCCGTCAACGCATAGAGGTAGTAAAGCAGAGGCCCTACTTTAAAAATCGAAGTTCGAAGTTACATTAGCTCCATCTCTGTCACTCGTCCTTCGAGACTAAATCGAGAGAAAGGGATGGAGCTAACGTGACTTCGAACTTCGATTTTTAAAGTAGGGCTAATTAAAACCTGTTTATTGTGTTTTTATAGTAAGGATAATTAACACCTGTGGAATTACGGGAAACCGTGCAAAATGCGGAATTGAGCTTATTTTCCTCGCTGTAGTGAGGTGAAAAGTTTTGTGTTATACACGGGTAAAAAGTTATTTTACGTCTCGTGTGTTGAAACGCTTAGGATTCTGTTTTTGAACCACTCGCTTCGCTCGTGCTCAATCATAGAATCCTTTCGCTAGCTCGTGTTTCAAATGAACACTCGCAGGTAAAATACAACTTCCCCCCTTGTATAACAAATAACTATTGTTTCAAGTCACTGTTTGAATAAAAACTTAAGGCGTGCAGACGTCCCGAAAAGAACCCTCCCGTGACCTATGCCAATATTTTTTTTTCTTCAGTTTTATCCCAGAGGGAAAGGCAAAGGACATTGATCCATACAGCCTACCTATGCTAATATCTAAAGTATGACAGCTCAATTTTTTAATAGGAAAAATAAAAAATCATTTTGAAATTTAGGTTGAACGGATTGGGATGAAATTACCAAACAGATAGTTTATACGAGTATCTTGGATTAAATAAACTTTATATCGTTAATAGAGTTACTATACTACGGATTGAAACTTATCACCAAACAGCAGTGTTCGCACTATTGTGTTGCGGTGCGGGGATAAGACAACCGGTGAAATTATTAGTATAAAGGCATTCCATCTTAGTCCTTACCAATGCAATTGCGATCTTAAGATTGTAATCTCGAGAATGTGTATGGGTCATAGATCCCACGTACAGTCAAGAACTGTAATTGTTATGCCACTATGGAACCCTGTCATAATGACAGCGTCAAACCACATGACAGAAATTACGCTTCAATGAATGATTAACGTTATGCGACAGGGTTCCATCGTGGCATAAAAATTAAGTCCTTGACTGTACCATCACGTGGCCTGTGTGCTCGATTGCCAACTCCATGCCATAAAAAGTACCTATTTGTTAAGAGTCTGGTACACGATACGGCAATGTGCGGCTGGCAACTATTGCTGTCTTACTCTTATTTCGTATTTTAGAGCAAGATGCGTATAGTTGCCGACCACAAATTGCTGTGAAAATGTTGCTCGTCTAACCGGCCCTTTAGCAAAATTCGCAAATCGTTTTATCACAACTCGACACTCCTTAATTATACGTAGTAAGAAAATTACACATAACAACAGCAAATACCTTAATTAAAAACTTAACCGCCTAATTACACAATAAAGGCAATAACAACCTGTTACCAAGCAAAACATCGGAATAAACGAGTAAAAACTAAAAAGCGCACGTAGATCGCAACATTGCGTGTCAGAAACCATTAAAAACTAAATCGCTCTAGCCTTGCATTTCCGTACATGTGGGTAAGCATATACACATGGGTGACAAACGCAACTGACGTTTAATTTACGAAACATCCGTGACGTGTGTGCGTGAAGTATTGCTGTGTTGACTTGAAATCACACGTAAAGGCCGCCTTCCTAAAGTGATTTTGTTCAAACGTTGCTCCAACCAATAAAGACGGTTAATTTTTAAATACTTTGCTCGTGCTCTCAAATAGCTGTAACGGATTATGGTAACGCTTTTAAGCTAGGCTCGTGATCGGTAAAGCGTTTATGTTCATCTCTCCCGTGAATACGAGTGATAGACTTATAATGCTTCCCCTTAACGTAGCTTTAAGGATTTTTGGAAATCTGTACGAGTATGAAGAAATTAATCTATGTCAATCACATTTTACAAAAAAAACACGTTTTACATATTTATTTCATTTTCAAAGATGTTCCGAGGAGGCGATGAGCCTATCCTCGAAGCCTTATGGTCTGCGGAAACCGGCGGACGGGACGGCAGAGGATATTAAATTTATCAATGTACCTATATTTTTTTTCTATTTCAATTGAAATAGGAGCATCGCAGAGGATTTGACTCCGCGGCACAGAAGAGCAACTTAGAGGATACCGCGGCGGTAGGCTACGGCATGCGCCGGTGTCCACCGGTGCGTGTGCGCCGGGGCAGCGCGGCTTCGGGAGAGGAAGGCGTAGAAAACCGGTGGACGGCGGGAAAGAGCATCGAAAAGGATTTTACGTCACCAGGCGCACACTGGTATCCCGGACCGGTCGGTCGGCTTTGATTCTGTTCCAATTTCAAATTCAAATTCAAATTGTTTATTGCGTATCACATTTCAAAAATACAGGTGGAAATACAGGTAGTTATACATGTGACACCCTGCAAGGGCACAGCAACATAGATCTAGAAGGGCTAACTAGGTATATTTAGTCAACCTATGTATGAACTAACACTCGATTAACACTTAACAACGTATGGTGAAATTATTAACTACTTAAACTTTAACCTAGGTTAACATGTAAAAAAGCGTATATATTATATATAAATTCGCAAACACACACGCATATATGCATAAATTTTCGAACATTAGTAGTTGACATTGAAAAATTCATTCAAATTATAAAAACATTTGCTGATGAGAAATAATTTTAATTGTTTAATAAATAGCATTGACTTACCTAGGTTTTTTATGGAATTTGGTAAATGATTATACATTTTTATCATCATATGGTGAGGGCTAGACGTAACCAATTTTAATTTTGAAAAAGGTAATTTAAGCTTGTGTAGGTTTCGGTCGTTACGTCTTATGTTTGTCACAGGCGTAAAAAGATCCATATGTTTTCTCACAAACTTGCATGATTCGAATATGTAAATGGAAGTAAGAGTGAGCATTTGCAGCTCTATAAAATGAGGTCGACAGGATTGCATTTGATCGATACTTGCTAAAATTCTAACACACTTCTTTTGGAGGATAAAAATTTTGTCTGCATCAGAACAGTGTCCCCACAGTACGAGACCATACGACAAGCGTGAATAGGCGTATGCGTAGTAGGCTACGACGGCGGTCTGCAGATCAGTGACACGCTTAAGATGCTGCAGAGCATATATAAAAGATGACAGCTTTTTTGATAATTTTTGAATGTGCGATTTCCAGTTCATATTGGTGTCGAGATCTATACCCAACAGGGTCGCAGAACTTACAGTTTCTAAAGTTGTATTATTATAGCAAAATGATATCTGTAATGGTGGTTTTTGGTGAGGTCTAAATTGAATTATTTTGGTTTTGCTTAAGTTAAGCTTCAGGTTATGCATATCTAGCCAATTTACGATTTTATCAAGCGTTAGTTTTAATTTATTTTCCACTTCATAAGTGGTACAACAGGGCAGCAGTATAGATATATCATCCGCAAAGAGCACACTATGATTGTCTAATATGTTTGGGAGATCGTTAATATAGATAAGAAATAGGCAACATCCTAAGACGCTACCTTGCGGGATAGAACCATTGACGGGGACTCTATCAGATCTGATGTGTTGTATAGCACCCGTCTCAAAGTCGATGTGTTCAATTTCAACGTATTGTGAACGATCACTAAGGTATGATTTTAGCCACGTATGAGCCAGTCCTCGGATTCCCGTGTTATACAATTTGTCCAGCAGTGTGTCATAGCAGACTCTATCGTATGCTTTACTCATGTCGAGCAAAAGGCCTACAGCGTATTTTTTATCGTTAATTGCATTGAAAATTTTTAGGGTGTATTTATAGATTGCTAGTGTTGTGGAGTGGTTTTCCCTAAAACCGTTTTATCATCATGTAAAATTTTTAATTTTTCTATAAAGGAATAGAGACGTTTTACCACTGCGGTTTCAAATATTTTAGCTGATGTCGGAAGGAGCGCTATTGGGCGGTAGTTGTTTACGTCAGATACCTCACCGTTTTTATGAATGGGTTTTATTATTGCGATTTTAAGCGCGTCAGGAAAAGTACCTTCTATAAAAGATTGTTTTATAAGCTGGGTGTACGGCTTGGTTAGATACTCCGCACAGTGTTTAATTAAAGTAGGAGGAATTTCATCTAAACCAAATGATGATTTACTTTTAAGATTTTTAAGTATTCTGTGTATTTCTGCAGGTTTTGGGGGGCTTAGGAATAATGATTTATTAATTTGGTTTGTTAGGGGTATTTTTTTTTACTGTTACAGTGTGAATTTCCGACGGACGTAAAGAAGGTATTAAAGGTGTCTGCTACTCGTTTGGGATCCTCCAATGGTTCCACTAGCGAAGCGACCACAGCTCATATTGGCGGACTCCGGTGCATACCGGTGGTTGCCTTCGCATACCGGCGCCTCCCGCCGCAGTAGCCTCTACGCGCTCCTCAATCACGTCTCGGAGCACGCGTAAAATAAGGTGTCCTGTCGTTTGACCAAAAAACGTTTCACCAAATGATTCATTTCATAAACAAATCATTTGACAAACCGCTATTTTTTCCGAAACTACATATTTCAGGATTTATTTCAGGACCATCGTGTAGAACCCTATAGGTTATGTTAGATTTGTTTTTTGGCCTCTGCTCGTCATTGGTCGAGTTTGTGTCAAATGGAAACTTGTAACCTATTAATTGTAAATTGTAATTTGTAGCTTTATAAAACAGGCCCCAGGGACAAACTTTGCAGTCCTGGGCGCCAACCCCGCGCTGGCGGACACTCGCGGTATCGTGAGCGATTTTTCCTCATCAGTGTGCGCTACGGCGGAGGAAATCCTCTTCGATGCTCTCCCCTGCCGTCCGCCGGTTTGCGCAGGCCATTAGAGCCGAGTTCACCAACCAATACGAGTATAACAGACGGCTAAAGTCTAAGGCCCTGTTGTTTGATCAGTAGTTAAACTAACTAATTGTAAAAAATTCGAAAAAGGAATGGAAAATTTAACACATTTCCTTGAGATTTTAACCATTAGTAACGTTTTTTGACCATTAGTTAGTTTAACTACCGATCAAACAACAGGCCTTTAATCAGCTGTTAGTCAATACGTTTGACAACCGTCAAACCGCTATCCGTCCGTTTAATTGTTGGTGAACACTGCACTTAGATTTTAATTCGGGTTCGAAACGGCCGGTTAAGTTGGTATCGTAGGTATTTTTTATGACATGAAAGTGCGTCTACAAGGTTAAAATAACATCAAGTTTTTTTTTTTTATTAATGGCTTTTACTCCTTGTGTTTAACAAGGTGTATTTCGCCAGTATTGAGTTTTAGACAATCACCATGGACTTATTAGAGAAACAAGTCCATGGATATCACACGCGAGGACAATTGTTCGGTTAAAGAGATTTACTCTGGTGGACTAAACAGAAGCACATAGAGTTAGCTCCACGCGCTTCTGTCAAGTCAACATTAAGTTTATTTCAATATCTCGAACAGAGTCTGTTTTGTTGTATGGCAACAATAGAACAAAGCAATAGAAATAAACGTCAACAAAAAATGACACATGCCTGTCGTTCCGGTTTTCAGTGCAGATGGTTTTGTTTCTCATAATATTAACTGGTTAAAATATAGAAATCGTATGTGTAATGTCTTTATTCGACAACGCTGTTTTTAATTCTACCCTGTACGAGGCTCTGTACCTTCAGATCGGGGATACTTTCGTAGTGGCAAAGGAGTTTTTTGAATCATGCGTGTCATCCCTGCCGATTGAAGATTTATCTAAATCTCTTGTGAATTTCACTGAACTTTCATTCTACGAGGAGATCGCTGGCGTTTTCTACTTCAACGAATTTCAATTTCTACTCCTGAAGACTTTTATTCTCATTTTACTGTTTACTTTGTTATTGATTTTCATTTCGTGGCGCGTCTACGGAAAACGGATTTCTGAACGGTTTATGAAACCAGGTGAGTTAATTTATTTTTGCGGTCGCGTTGACCTTGGAATCAGTTAGACATTCCTCTGTTCACAAGACCTGCATACCCACGATATTGCTAAATAAAATTAATATGCTTTAATCATTGGTGTTTAAAATCATGCTTCTGAAACACGTATCGTTATGGCTATTATAATCTCATCCCCCAAAATCAGTTGGATATTAAATTGTTGGCATATATCTGTCGTTAAAATTAGGCTCAGAATCATGAAGTACATACCTACATAGAATATAGAAGGAATAAGAAGATCAAATAAACTGCATGACCTTGGGAGAAAGTTGTTAAGGTAGGTTAGGCTTGTATCCAAAACTGAAAGTCTAATTAACCTCTTCTAAGCTTGTAGTAATTAGGTAAGTGTTTAATGTTTGAAGTAATATATAGTATTCATGACATTAATTCAGAACCGAATAAATGTAATAAATATCTATTTTAATTATGCATTTATTTGTTATCACACAAGTTGACTCTTAAAATGCCAACGATGCAATATTATGTACATAGTAAACGCAATGGGTAAGTACAGTGCAAGAGGTCTTAACCTTGTAAGGCCCAAAGGCCTACATAAGTAGAACATATGCCAAAATTACTTCAAACGTAACTTGACTGACACAATATTCATTTTTGAACTATCGAGATTTGACGTGGGCCTTACGAGGTTAAAGTATTTTTGGTTCAGAGGTTAAACTAGCATAATGTAGAGCATATGAGCAATACAAACTGGAACCTATTGCTGTGTACATGATATTACAAAGCTGGTACTCAATGAGTTAATGTTAGTCATGTATAAAAATATATATGAGAGTTTGTCTTAACAGACTATTTATCATAACAAGTATATTTAGGGCAAGTTTCTTGATCCGTGGTAAACCATTATTTCAGTAAACTACAGATCAATAACCCTACCTTAGCACAAGCACGATTTGTCATTATATAGATATGTAAATAAATAAGTTAATGGATATGTCCGTAAAATGTCTAAATTGTTTCCCTATTTAATTGACAACTACAATGAACAAGTAAACTGTTTTTTTGCAAAAGTCATAAAGCAAGTTTCAGTTTAAGAGAAAATACCTAGTTTCCACAAAATCCTACAGTAAACATGCAAACAATCTGATAACTTATCAACTTTATCTTTCAGCAACTTTAGACACAATTGAGCAACTGAAAGAAAGCGTGTCCAAGTTAAAACTACCAAAGGAGCACACACCCAGAATCTAAAATGGCAGATAAAATAAAAAACTTCTTTAAACAGAAAAAGACCGATGCCAAGTTTAAAATGGCTGGCCGTGGGCAAAGACTTAGTGAGTCTGTGATATCCAATCAAAGCGCAAACACTTCAAATTCTGAGAATAAGGTTAAGCGCTCTGGCTTGACGGAGGAGAGTAAGGTTGCCGCGGAAGCTGCTATGGCTAGGATGCAACAGAAAAGCACTCGTGCATTCAACACGTCTTATGCTGCGATTCAGGTAAGGTAAATAATAAATATCGAAAGGACAATGTTACACTGATTGATCTTGAGAACTCTTAGCTTACTATGGGTACTAGAGAACAATATACTTACATACTTAGATAAATAGATACTTAAATACATAAAAAATATTCAAAACTCAGACACAAACATTTTAGCTTATCATGTTATTGAAAGGACTGCTAGTTTTCTAAGTAGGGTCACTGTCACTATCAACTATTCTAATGTACTAAATTTCTCATTAAGTTGTTTATATTTAAACTTGAACTCACTGGTATACAGATACTAAATTGTGGTTTAAATTTAATATTACAATACTAGGCAGATATGAAGTCTATCCTGACACATTGGAGAACCATGAATTTTCTGAATATTAATAATGTTAATAATCCATAATGTTTATTACGCATAATGTATCATTACGCATGAAATTATTTGTCCTAAAACGGTTTTTACAATAGAAAGGGTTTTATTTTAATTATTTTAAAAAACTAACCTAACACAACCTAACCTAATCCACACAATACATGTTTATTAAATTCTGCATTGACAGCCTAAAAGGTTGTTTTCCGCAACTCGACGACTTAAATGTGCGCCTATTTTGCGTGAGAGGGTTGGTGACACTACTCCTGCCAACCCAGTTCCACCAGGAAGCCTAGCAGACCCTTGACGTTGCCGACGACTTCTGGTAGCGACCTCGATACCAGTCCGAGGTGTCGCGCCCGGTATGTTGCCACCTCTGAGCACTCCATGATGACGTGGGCCGCGGTTTCTTCCGCTGTCATGCAGGCTCTGCACAGGGGGCTGTCTGTAACACCTAAAGTGTGTAAGTGTTTGTTAAATAGGGCATGGCCGGTTATTGCCCCAGTTACGAGTCTAAGTTGAGTCCTTTTCAACTTCCGTAGTTTCCGTGACAATCCGGGATTTATTGTCGGGAGGGCTTCTTTGGCCTGCCTGCAGGTGTTTAGGTTGCTCCAGTATCGTTGGTGTTCTACCTTGATTAAGCGTCGCAGTTTGTTACGCAGCCATCCGAACGGGAGAGGCAATATGGTCTCAGGACCCACTGCTAACATCTCTGAGCCCTTCCTCGCCAGCTCGTCGGCTGCGTCGTTACCACGTGAGTTGCTGTGCCCCTTTATCCATTGTAGTGTGTTGGGATTGTTTTTACTTACCTTCGTCAGGGCATTGTGGCACTCAAGTACCAGCCCTGAGGTAACGGTGTGGCTCTGTAGGGCCTGGAGCACTGATCGGCTGTCGGAGAGTATTCGGATCGGGAGATCTATTACCTTCCGTGCCTCTATTGCTGTCGTAGCCACTATGATGCCCATGCATTCTACCTGGAAGACTGTGCCGTGGGCCCCTAATGGTATTGAGATGTGTATGTTTAGGTCCTCCGAGAATGTACCGGAGCCGGAGCCTGACCTTGTTTTGGATCCATCTGTGAAGATTCTTACCTCCCTTGGGCTCAGGCCCTCCCAGGGATCTTCGTGGAGCTGTATTTTGTACTTCTTGTCGAAGACAAACGTCTCCGGCACCATGTCGGTCACCGCTTCTATTAGTGGGTCGTTACTTACCAACTCACATAGGATTTCGGTGTGTGGCACCTTTGTAGTTTTCCATAGGTTTAGTTTTTTGAGACGTACAGCGGTCGAGGCTGCCTCCTGTTTTATAAAGAGGTGTAAGGGTGGCAGGTCGAGTATGACTTCCAGCTATGCTGTCGGTGTTGTCCGCATGCATCCTGTAGCTGCCATGCCGGCCAACCTCTGTAGTCTTTGTAGTTCGGCCTCGACGGTCGATAGTTTGGTGCGTGGCCACCAGACCACCGCGCCGTAGCTAATGATGGGTCTTATAATTGGCGTGTACAGCCATAGGGTGATCTGGGGGGTAAGTCCCCAGGTTTTACCTACCATTCTGCGGCATTGCCAGAATGCTATCGTGGCTTTGTCAATTTTGCTGTTCAGGTGGTTGCTCCAGTTCAGTTTGTTGTCCAATATTACTCCGAGATACTTTACCTCAGTCGAGAGTTGCAGCTCTGTGCCAAATATCTTGGGGAGTTTGTAATTGCCTAGGTTTCGTTTGTTTGTGAACATTACCATCTCCGTCTTTTTTGGGTTGACGGATAGTTCGTTGTGCATGCACCAGCGTTCCACGATTTGCAGGGCTGAACGGGTGATGTCACATACCGTACCGGTGACGTTACCGCTCGTGAGGATTACTATGTCGTCAGCGTAACCCACCGTGTAGTAGTGACAGTCGTTCAGTTTGGTGATCAGCTCGTTCACGACCAGGTTCCATAGCAGTGGCGAGAGAACGCCCCCTTGGGGGCATCCTTTCGCCACGAGTGCTTGTTGGGCCTTATCCGCTTCTAGTTTGATAATCCTTTTGCTGAGCATGTTACCTATCCACTGCGTCATAACTGCGTTTACACCGTGCCTTTCCAGTGCCACTGTTATGCTGCTGAAGTTGGTCTTGTCGAATGCTCGTTGTATGTCGATGAAGACGCCCAGACATAGTGATTTGTTCTTGATGGCTTCCTCAAGCCTAAAAGGGTGTTATGGAAATGATACATTATGCGTATCAAAATTATGGAAGGGGTCCCTGTTAACAGTACTCAAACAAAGCTACACTTATTCTTGACGAGTGAAGGAATAGTAATAACAGTAATCAGCATTAATTTACTGCTGTCAACATTATCAATATTCATAAACTTCATGTTTGTGCAATGTGTCAGGAATTCAGGATTGACCGGGCCTTGTACTATATTTCTGATTTTCTAAGTACGTACAGTTCATTAGTATGGATATAAGTGTCACAAAGTTAATGTGTGGTATTTGGTTTGAAAACATGCTTTTTTTATGTAATGTAAACTTTCTTTATTTGTGCATATTGTTCGCATTAATGATTAGGTAACATTCTTTGTATTGTTAGATATGAAGTTCAAAAATACGAAATTCATCTTACAAAAACAAATTCAATTCCAATGAATCAGAATTGAATGATACATATTTTCTGTTCTTGCATCGTCCTGTCTGTCTGTCTGTTGAACCATAAAAGATCTTTTAGTCTAAATGTAAGAGACAATCCATTTTTTTAAAGTTTGTTTCGCTTAGTTGTTTGATCAATAGTTAAACTAATTGTTAAAATTCGAAAAAGGAATGGAAAATTTGACACATTTCCTTGAGATTTTAACCATTAGTAACGTTTTTTGACCATTAGTTAGTTTAACTACCGATCAAACAACAGGCCATTAGGGTTGGTATGGTGAGCAACTAGATTTGCTCCTATTATGATCATGTAAGGAGTCAAAGTCGTATTTGACCTGGTTTCAGTGTAAATTACGTTTTTTGTTATAATAGTAATTTTGAACTTGGGCATAGCCATGTACAGTCCACGTCAAAGATATGTTTAAACTTTAGTACCTTGTCACTTTATACGCTATAACAATTTCATATGGCAGTTAAAACATGACGTTTAATAGACAAGGTACTAAAGTGTAAACATATTTATGATGTCGACTGTACAGTTCAACCATTTTCTTAATATCGATCGGCCATCTTCGTTTTTCTATGACACATGAGTGAAAATTAATATACTGTCAGTTGCGAGTGCAAGTGTGATAGCGATAGGCAGCCGAAAGCTATTAAGAAGCTGGGAATACTGTACCGCAATGTCCTATGATTCGTAGTATACTAATAATAACTTTGATATTCAAAGAACCTTAATATAATTATGTTATAATCAAATACCGGATTGACGGGGGCAAAATCGTACCTGTGCTAGTGATTAATTAAATATCGACTAAGTTTTATCGACATCGTGAAAAAGCAACTTTGAATCGTCATAATTAATGGTCAAGTTTAGATATCTTTTTATAATTTGTAAACCTCTTTTATTTATACTTATTGCAAATATTCCGTCGTCAAACAAAAAATTATTTTTCGACATTTTAATTTACCACTTAGTTTCGCCATGTCTGCAGCTTTTTGCAGTTATTTGGCATGAAAATACATATTAGTCACGCCGATCAAGTGGCAAAATAAAATCTTGAAAAAAACAATTTTGTTTGCCTACGGAATAGTTGCGATTCGTATAAATAAAAGAAGATTACAAATTATCAAAATCTAAACTTGACCATTAATTATGATGATTGAAAATTGCTTTTTAACGATCTCGATAGAACTTAGTCGATATATAATTAATCACTAGCAGAGGTATAATTTTGCCCCTGTCAATCCGGTGTTTGGTTATAATTATACAACTATGATTGTAATTACGTTAATTAAGAGGCCCAACATAGATACAAAAGGTTAAAGTTCATCCCTTTATATTTTCAGGCGCAAGTTAAAAAGGAACTAGAAAATGAGAAGGCATCTACATCAAAAGAGTCAACGGAACCGGAACCGAAGGATGACCTGTTGCAGAAGAAATGTGAAACTGACATGCCCCACAACATGGCTGCCTCTGGGGTGTTCTTTAAGTAAGCACAAGTTTGATCTATTTATATCGCCTCAGAATTATCTTTATGTATGTGACTAAAGAAAAATATTTAAAAAAAATGTCAGAAAGATAAAGAACAAAACATGTAAGCCCCAAACGCACTGCGTTTTTTAGCACGTTTCCATGCTAAAAAACGCCTCAGTCACGCTTTGGGAACGGCTCTAAGGTCGTACTCGGTTCGCTTAGGTAATAAACTAAACGTAAACAAACCACACCACATGATATAGTTCGTCGCCAATAGAAGCAGACATTAATACGAAAAAGTTCTACACAAAAATTTTGATTGGCTGTTTTAAAGAGGCACGTGCATATAGACACTTTAGTGATTCGTCATGAAATATACTAATACTGTCTCAATGGTCCCTTTTTGGAGGAATGCTAATTGTAATAATATTGGAATCATTCATTGTTTTTTTCCATAGCATTTTTTTTGTCTTTGACATTTGATCAAAGTATTCAAGAAGGTAACATGCCATCAACGCGATCTCAGTTTTGCTCTGGTAAAAAAGCCATAGCAATTAAATTTTTTTTTTTTTTTAAATCGTTTAATTTTAAATGTGATTAACTAAACTGATTCTTCTAGATGTATGTATCCCAATTAATTTCATAACCTTATTTAGTATTTTTATTTCCAGATGCCCAATTATCGGCAGTGACATACTAAGCAGAGATGAATGGAAGAAGAAAATAAAATCCTTCCTGTACGAACAGTTAGAGGAAGAGAGAGGGCTGTCGGCCTGTCTCATCATACAGTCTTGTAATAACAATAGGGAAAAGGTAAATGTTATTCTCTACCTCTCTCATTTATAAAGAAAGAAAGAAAAAAAATATATTAATACGAAAACGACACAGTTCATAATAAACGAAGAATTAAAACAGATAACATATTTTCATCTATGCCGTACGTTGCGTCAATAAGGAACCCACACAGTATGATGCCGAGGCAAGTCGGAAGTCGGAAGTCGGCACAACACCTATGCTTAAAAATGTGCTTTGTCCTAATCTTTCATTGTTAGAATTTTATGGCAAGTGAAACTCACTTGAACTAAATATTATGATTATGAACTAGCGACCCACATCGCTTTGCTTCAGTTTAAAGAAAATATATACAATTGCGTATACAGGGTGGAATCTAAGTCGTGATCACAATGATCACCTCTGTGGTCTACCCACGAATATGAACAACTTTCACTATGGGACCAACTCTGAAATCCCGAAAAAATAATCAGCTGTTTCATAGAAAAGTTCAATACTTACTGGACCAAAATGTATGAAGCAGCTGTTTTTTTTTTCTTGATTTCAGAGTTGGTCCCATAGTGAAAGTTGTTCATATTCGTGGGTAGACCACAGAGGTGATCATTGTGATCACGACTTAGATTCCACCCTGTATTAGTTAGAGATAATGTAGCTTTTTATTTGAAAATGTTTTTTTAAAATTGGTTAACCCTTTACACACGAGCCTAGCGTGAAGTGAAGGTCAAAATTAATCCATATTAACGCTTTGTATTCCTGTTTACGAATTCAGTTTTTTTTTTCAAGTACATCTTAGAAAATATATTTAGTTTTGGTGGTTTAGAACACAAACGCAAAGATACTGAATAATAGTATATTTTTAATTTGTTACCCAAAGAATTAAATAAAACTAACAATAGGAGCCATTTTTTTTGGGTTACCAGGTATATATTCATAAAAAAAAACTTCACAATCGTATCAGTATAAAGGTAGACCCAGAGATTACATACAAGACAACGTTTTACCTCTTTATATTATTAACGAACAGATAAACCTAAATTCTCTCTTCTCTACTTTTCCAGGTCGACACGTGTGTAGAAACTCTATGCAAGTATTTAGAGAACATTATAACCTATCCAGAGGAAGAGAAATATCAGAAAATAAGAATGTCCAACAGGTCAGTCCAACACAACATGACTTTTGTTCTTGACATCCACCCTATACGAAGTGAAGCTCTGTACGCCACGGAAAAAACCGTTTAGTAGATAAATATGTACTTTAAATTCCATCTTAGAAGGTTTTATTTCGAGTTGAATGTTGGTAATGTTTGAATGACGTTGGCGTGTGAGACTTGTTTAGCCAACATATACAAACTTGAATACAATTTGGACCATACATAATAAAATAAAATTATCGTTAATATATTTAAATACATTCATATTCATAATCATTAATCGTGTTTCACGAAATTAAAGCTTTTTTATTTATTTTTGCACAGTTGTCATTTTGAGCATATTTCCAAGCCCTAAAAATGGTACATACTCAATAACTGAAAATGGCGATAATCCTCCTTTCACAAACTCCGTGATTGGTTGTTTAGGGGTTTCCAAAGTAAATTAAAAAAAATACTTTAATCCCTAGAGATTAATAAGGAGCTTTAGTCCCGATGTGCAGAGACTAAAGTGACATTTTAACTGCATGAGAAGTGAAAAAGAATATAAGGGTACCATAGAATAAGTACTAGCATAGAAACGGAACTATAAAATGAACAAGACGTATGTTTGACCTTTTTACACCACTGCCAAAAAAAGGAGTGTAATGTTTTCTTATATTTAAGCCATAAAGTGTTGTCTCTCGGTCCCCTCTGTCGTCATACCCCCGCGCCCCTGTACCGCGCGGGCGAGGACTCATTTAAGTGGTCAACCTATAGTACTTACGTGCGTTGACGTGGTATTTCTACTGTATCCTTATCACAGGGCGTTCATGGATCGTGTCCAGCCAATAGAAGGTTCCATGGAACTGCTCATGGCGGCCGGCTTCGGTCAGCAATCGCTGCCCAACCCTGACGGTGTCGACGAGGACTATCTAGTGTTCAACAAAGAGAATGTGCCCAGCGTTGAGAGTTTAGTGGTGAGATATAATGTTTTAGTAAGGAGGTAAAAAATAGTGGAAACTTTTTTTTAATCAATCAAATCAATTGGTGAATATTTTTTTTAGGTTTATGGGAAGCGTCATAAAAATAGTACAAAAATCTTGAAATGTATGTAACACTTTTTAACCGACTTAAAAAAAGGAGAAGGTTCTCAGTTCGTGGCTTTAATCCCCGATTACTCCAAGATGGAAATAAGTTCCCTTTCCCTGTTTTTTTTTAGTTTGTTATTTTCTCTTTGTTCAATAAAGAGCTTACATACATAATTTATTTATTTATTTATAAAATACAAGCATCCAATCATCAGTACCTATCAAGTTTTACCTACATTTAGTAGGATTTTGTTGATAACTAGGGAACAGCACTGGAATCCGGACAAATCAACAAATAGTCATTAAGTAAGGAATGACTTGAAATTAGAGTCATACACACTAAAAATAACAAAAGTTGTCTTTCCTGTGGTCAATAATTAAAGGTTTGTGTGCGTATAAGTTATGTTTTATCTGATAGGACTAAAGTATACCTGACACCGTTTATACGGATATAGGTTGAACCAGAAAATTACGCTTTAAAAACGTTAACTTTCGGATATGTCCAAAGAAAACTTAAATCTGTGTATGATTAATCTGTGTACCGTCCGTCTGTCACACTCAGAGCTGGCCGAAAATCAGCGCTGCAGGTGAAACACCTCACCTCCACCTTTTTTCTGTGTGTCTTGTGCGATTAGTTTCTTTTCATTAATAGTATAACATTGTCTCATAGAGTCTAATCGAAGCGCTTCGCTCTGCCGAGCCGATCCAACTGGAGTTGGATCGCAACCTGCAAGTGCTGCTGCCGTCGCAGGCCGCCTCCAAGGTGCAGCTGCCTCCAGCGTTCTATGCGCTCTCGCCGGAGGAAATCAAGAGGGAACACCAGCTTAGGCAAGTGAATTATCATCATCAGCATCATCAATATCATCACTACTCAGTAAGCTGCCGAAGGCGGTGTTTTACTCCGAACCCTCGAGCAGGAAACGAAGGCAGGGCAGAAAGGTATCCCTTCATTTTTCATAATTTCAATTGCACTAATTTCATTTGCCATCATGGTCACTGAACATAACCTTCATTTCCTCTAATATCACATACCATAATTTTTGAATGTCATAATACTCTAGTGTCATAATGTTCAACCTCCCTAATATCAGATATCATAATAACACTTTCCATAATATTAACTTTCTATAATGTTCACAATCCCTAATATTATATGCCATAACACTTCATTTGCCATAATTTCGGAAAAAGCAGACCCAGACTGTATCAGTGTATAATGAAGTACGGGTACAATCTGGATTACGTACTACTATTATAATAACTTACCTATTCTAACTTACCTACTGTAAATAAGGCCTCCGTTAGGTACGACGACGAGCGAAGCGAGGAGTGTTAGGTAAAACTGCGACCTTGCAGCCAGACCCGATTTTTTTATGGTACTATACTTACGACACAAAAAAAACAAGAAGAAGATGTTACGCATTCTGAATGTTTTATGGCAAATAATTATTATGGCGTTTAAAATTTATAGCATAAAATTTTATAACACTTGATAATAGGGAAAATGAAAAGTATGTCATAAGTATCGTTATAGCACCTAACAATTATGTCAAGTGAAAATATACCAAATGATCATTATGGCATATGATTCGTTATGGCATATAAAATTATGTCATAATGAAATTCGGGCAAATGAAATTATTGCATATGAAATTCGGTCAAACGATAGAGAACCGGGCAGAAATTATCTGCGGTACAAGGAAGTCTCAAAGCGCAACCTTGCAGCTGTAGACATAGCTAGTGATAGATGGGAGGAGTTTGCATGTCACAGACCGGAATGGCGTCGGGACATTCACACAAACGCATTCGAACAAAAGGATCTTGAAGACCTTGATGCAAAGCGCCATGTATTGAAGACTCAACCTAAGCCCTCCTATACCTACACCTATAACCCGGCTGGCCAACTCTTCTGTGCACCCTGTAACCGCGCTTTTAGAGCGAGATTCGGTTTTGCTAGTCACGTTACCGCGGGACACGGTATGGAGGACATGATGATGATCATCACTAGGGTTAGGATTTTGGTGGCATACCGTGGTTCTAGAATTGATGGAGTCGTTGATTTTGACACTTGGATTTTGGTCTTCAGTATTTTCATATTTCGAAATGAACTAAATACATGTTTAGTTCGGTTTATCCATACCTACTAACATTTGTTGGTTTGTTATGCTATCATAGAGGAGATATCCTCTATACCAAAATTAATTTAACCTTTTGAACGCCATACGTCGAATACAAAATGTGCCACCCACACGCCAAACATGTTTGCTATGCTATGCAAATTACACCTTATTGCTACCAAATAAAGCCTCTTTTAATCTTGAAATCTTGTCGGCTGTAGCCGACGCGGCGTCAGTGGCACGACTTTTAGTTGACGGCCAGAGCCGACTGTGGTGTTGAAAAGGTTAAACTTGTTGAGCGATTTAATGAACGAATGAATTTTTGAAATGTTAATTCGGGAATTAGTTCAAAATAAATGTGCACGTAACTTTAACCTATATTTTTTTAGGACCGAAGCGATGGAAAAGAGTCAAATGCTTCGCACAAAAGCGATGCGCGAAAAGGAAGAGCTCCGCGAGATGCGCAAGTACAAGTTCGCCATCATCCGGGTTCGGTTCCCGGACGGGATTCTGCTGCAGGTAAGTTATCATTTGCTTGAATCGTTTTCGGCGACATGTAAATCGACTTCACAAGTTTCGATAATATAATGGGTACCCGGGAGTGACCTACAGTAGCGGTATCGAGTGATGGCACTTTTGATAGCTGACAAATAGTGATGTGAATCACTCCATTTTACTGTCGTAAAAATTTCAGTTAAATGCGAGAGTTATATTTTTAAAAATTTATTAAAGAAATAAACTGTGAGAAGAAGACGACATTGTCAGAAATTTGAAATATTGTGTCAAAATATACAAAATGTGAAATTATTGATAAATGAGTGAATAAATAATCATTAAACCACGTTAACTCAGAGCTAGGACACGAGTTTGCCAGCGGCGGGGACGTGAAAGTGCAGAGACTTCATTGTCATACGTTGTTGTACCAGTCAGCGGTCCTTTTTTATCATCACGCGCATTGTTTTTTTGAGATGTTTTTTGTGAGTTATGATTAAAACGATGAACGCTAAACTGCGAGCAAATAAAAACAACTTCAAGATGAAGCTAGTTACAAAATGCGTTTCGGTAAATTACAGCGCCACATCACTATTCCGGTACCTACAACAATGAAGTTTGACATCTGTTCCTGTATACTTGCTGTCAATATTTAGGGAACTTCATGATCGAGCAAACTAAATAAGTGCCATCACTCGATGCCGCTACTGTAAAGGTCAGAAGGGTTGTATTATTATACAGTGATCGGATTAAATTTTTGAACGCCACAAACGGCTCTGGCCTTCAACTGAAAGTTGTGCCACTGACGCCACGACGGCTACAGCCGACACAAGTTCAAGATTAAATTAAAAATATAAATAAAAATCCGGCTTCGAAAACGCAAAAAAATACCTTCTTATAAAATGGTAGGTAGGTCAGTCCAGCTGTATTCGGCTTTTGGTTTAAAATATTGTGGGACGCCAACTTCAGTTGGTCTTAACATTATGATTACTACTTTATGTTATATCTCGCGAATAATCAGTACCTCATCCGATCACTGCTTATAGAATATCTAAACTCAAAATAGATGAATTATTTTAATTTACATATTTAATGTCAACAATGCTACGAGTGCTACGTTCTACGTAGCCTGTAGCAAAATTTTCCCGTTATGTAGCGAAAATCTGCTATGAACAGCGGACCCGGATGTGTTAAAATAAAATGATGTTCCCAACGTGTCATCAAATGTTTTAACGTGTGGCGGATGACACGCTAGGCGTGTTATCATATTCTATGGTATCGGCCTAATAGAACGCGATTGCGCGATTATCGCAGGTTCACGCGACTGTTTTTATGTAAACTGTCATATAAACAGTCGCGCGAACTTGCGATGATCGCGCAATCGCGTTCTATTAGGTCGATGCCTATGGCGTATCGTATGGCACGCCTGGCGTGTCATGAAATAATTGTTCGCCGCCAAAAGTTTTCGAAAATGGAAGACGCAACGAATCGGTTAAATAAGTTTGAATCTAAAAACGCCCAAAGGTTAGAAGGCAACTTACCATAAAAAATGCGTATTTCCGTTCCAGGGAACGTTTTCACTCTACGAGCGCTACAGCGACATACACGAATTCGTCCGCGAAAACCTCGAATACGACCTGCCCTTCGTCCTGCACACTCCCACAGGACACAACTTGGTGTTCGAGGAGGATGCCAATAAGACCCTTGTGGACCTTAAGCTAGTACCGGCAACTGTGCTCATTTTCGCTTGGCACGCCACCGTTTTAGAAGAGATAGGGGAGAACCCTAATAAAGATGTCTATTTGAAACCAGATGTCATGATTCTGGTTAAAGAGCTATAGTAGTATTGTTTACTACGATTAGAAAAACCTTGTTTATGTGTTAGTGTAAAATTATGTGACTTACGAAGTGTAGCCCTGAGAAGCTTCCGTGGATCCGTTAAATTAAAGTAGACACTTAGGGCGGGTCTTTTAATTCAAATTTCGAAAATCGATTCGATAACGTAACTACTTTTTTAATTTACTACGGGTCAAAAAATAATCCGTCGGTACACTGGTAAAACTGGTAAGCTGATATTTGTTTCGAGCACTTTAAAGGGCATTGGGTAAATTTGTTTGAAGAATATTGTCATTATTTTTTTCAGCGGCCACTGATGATTTTTACATAGTTATTTAGAAGACCTGAAATTACACATATATATATATATAATTTATGGCGTTAAATAATATTGGAGCGGAGATTTTAAAGACTTAAGTATTCAGTTTTTAGTACAAAAGTACGCCCAAGGAGAAATATTTAAATATCTTGGCTCCGATGCACTTAAGAGTATTACAATACATAACAAAATATGTTTATTTTTAATAATTCTATCATAATTTGCCACTTTTACGAATGTCCGCTCACCTTGAAAATGTATGAATTTTACAAATGACAACACTTTTACCCAAACCCCTTTGCTATAAGTTGCACATTGTTCGCCAGAAACAAAGTAACTCGACGTATATTACAATTGTATTTAAAAAAAAAGTATTTTTTGTATTTGTTTGGTACCTACTTACTGAAAACAATGAAAAGTTATGAGACCCCGTTCATTAGTAAATTTTAGCAGATTGATACGTCAAAGTATTTGAGAAGAGTTTAAAAGAACCACGTGATTTTGCTTTGTTTACAATTTTACATCATTTCAATCACCCAAAGAAACACACTATAGGCACATGATGCTTTACAATATTACCTATTAACAATACAATACTTTGCAACATAAACAATGGTTTTTCTGATCTTGACAGCTTATACTATAATGAAGAATGTGTAAAACTAGCACAACTTGATTTTGCACTTGTCGGCCAGTGCGTCTCTTTCGCTTCGGACTATTCAGAGGAAGACGCACTGCGTGACATAAATGGCAGTCGCGAACAAGTTATACTAGTCTCCCTGATGTGATAGAAACAATGATATACAAATGTATTGATAAACGGTTTTAGCAATAAAAAATCAACCATCATGAATTCATTTTGGAAAACTCTTTTATTGCTAAATCTTAATTTTAATTATTTTTGCTTTCACTGTAAAGAGCGGACGAATATATAATAGATTCAATTTAGTTCCAAAAGCAGTGGAGACGCATTGGTATTATTATTTCATACTTATTCAATACCTTTACCTTTATTGCACAGCACAGAAGAGATACAATTGTAATATGTTATAACGTAATTAACAACTATTATCAGAGTAGTTATTTGTTATGCATTTTTTTAATTTTTTATCCTACAAATACTTTAATACCAATAGTCTCGAATCATCTTGAAACATTGTTGTAGATTCGGGTTTTTCTCCTGGTCATAAGAATAATAAATAATTGTGATTTGCTATTGGAAGATAATTATCTAAAGCTTCCTGTCCGACTTTTATTTTCCCAGTACAGATACTGGTGTTAAATGGCGCATCCATAGCTTTATTATTCTTACGATAAAACTATTTTTTAAAGAATATTTTCCCAGGAAAGTTACTGAATGTGATCCGTGATAAAACAAAAATGATCTATAAACTTATGTTATGAACAAGTAATTACTGTCACGTAATCCTTCCATCATTGAATGTGCTTTTAATATTATTATGCAACTTGATGCACTATTATGTTTTAGTAATACTATTTAGTCAGTAATTTTTATTCCTTGTTAACTGTTAATATTTAAACGTACAACAGAAAAATGGTAGCAAATTTAATTAACTGTTACTGTAAATGGATCCACCTATTTACACTGTGAAACCTTATTAGGACCTTTGAGGTTTAAACTGCCGCTGCGCTCACTCATGCAGAGTTAATATTTTTTCTCAAACATGCAATGAAATATTGATGTTATGTTCCTTATTGTTGTTGGCTGCGAAGTATGACATTCCACATAAATTTGTGGCACAGGCATTATGACATTCTGCCACTATGCGTATTAAAAAAAAAAAACTTTGATTTTTTTGTTGTTTATTTCATTGCATGTTTGAAAAAAGCACTAAACATACAGGTTGATTCACAAGAGTTGGCACGAATGGATTGAACAAAAGTAATGTCACCTATTATTGTGTGAGTGCCGTCCTTTGAACCGATGTTCGAATTTCAAACCGAAAACGTGTTATTATTTTACACACTTGTATACTTTCGTTCACTCATTCAATCCATTCGTGCCAACTCTTGTGAATCGATCTGTACCTCGGCGGGAAATATGGGGTCGCCCGCCTCAGACCTATCCGTCCTCGCTTTGCTCGGCCGTCTTTATGTCTTCGGCCGGCAACCCCTGATGTCCCGGCCTCTGTAGTAATACCGCGAGTTAAGATCAAACTGCGGTATCCTAATTAGAGGTTCATTAACCGATTCAGTGCGGATGACACGCCAGGCGTGTCATCAAATGTTTTTAACGTGTGGCGGATGACACGCTAGGCGTGTCATCATATTCTATGGCATCGTCCTAATAGAACGCGATTGCGCGATCATCGCAAGTTCGCGCGACTGTTTATGACAGTTTACATACAAAAGTCGCGCGAACTTGCGATGATCGCGCAATCGCGTTCTATTAGGACGATGCCTATGGCGTATGGCACGCCTGGCGTGTCACGAAATAATTGTTCGCCGCCACAGCCAAAAGTTTTCGAAAATGGAAGACGCAACGAATCGATTAACCATTATGTTTTATTTTAGCTCGACCACCATAACATAACGTTCAAAGGCTCTGATCTCCTTATAGTCGCCGAGCTATAGACGTAAAGATAAATATAACTTACAGATCTAATGAATAATCCTTTCACATCGTGAAAACTCGGAACTCACGTCTACTTCCGAATGATGCCGACGTGTCTATGAATTATTGAATTATTAAGTGACATGTTTGTATTAAATAAAAAGAGTACTTTAGTTATCAGTGTCAAATGTCAAACCACGAGTTTGAAGTATATCACACCGAGATGTTAAAACCACCACGATCAAATATATAGAAATTAGGTGTAGGTAAACAAGAAGAAATATAAATAAATGTTGAAAATAATTTCACAGGCTTGTCGATCTAAACGTTTCCCAGGTCTTAATGCTTTCGGCATGACATATTAAAAATAACTTTAAACAAACTTAATCTTATTTAACAAAAAAATACTCTGGTATTACCACTCTATATATCGATTATCACTCTCGCGATGCAACGTTCCCCCACGTTGTCTTGATGGGTACTGAGTCAGACTGAAGTAGCATGACAAATACGAACATTTCCGAGAAAATACGACGTGAAAGGATATTTCACTACATCTGTACCCTCTCGAAAGCCACATGTAGCAGACATATCGAAAGGGTTTTGCTGCAAATTGACAGAAAAATAGTTGTTGTTGAACTATTGCATTTAACTCTTAATTTTTCTTGTGAATTAAAAACAATTGGAATGATCAAGCTGCCAAACAGAATCGTGAAACGTTTAAATGTAAAATTCATTCCATGTGGTTTCATATAATCGTTCAAAATTTGTTACAAATGCGATCGTATGAAAAGAACTCCTTTACTCACTTCGCCTTCTACTAGTCTCAAATACTAGAATCGTTGCCTTAGTATTATATTGAAGTTATTCATTATTTATTGATGGGAATAACCATCAATCAGTGTAATCACTTTTATCCTTGCGTTGTTACATTTTAAAAGTGTATTACGACTTATGGCCCATAAGGTTATCAGACAAATTGTCATGACTTAATTATTTATATTATTTAAGGTACTTACCGATTTGTATATCGAGTTTTATAAGTTGGTCGAATAAATAATTAAACGACATTATATATTTGTATCATTTATTTAATATTAACGCTTAGTCTATCAAAATAATCCAAAATTCAAATTAAAAATTGACAAAACTGGATTATACCAATAATTCCACATAAATTTATTAAATTTAATTAACTTTGACCCGTGTCTTGTCTATTAAATACCCATATGAACTTCGCAGAAACATGGACTACGCTTACATTTCTTAGCCCTGGGGCCTGTTTTCATATAAAAATAGTATTTAATGAACGGACCCCGAAATAGTTCGTACCGTACTATACTCCATCCATTGTTCAGGTGTTGAAACAAAATGTAAAGAAACCTAACCAGTGTGTCACGTGGCTTTGTAAACAGCCAATCAAAACTGTTCTGTCAAACTTGGACATATCACTGCTATGCTATTGGCTGATGAAGTATATCACGTGGTTGTTTGAACAAATGAAGCTCTGACGCTCCCGCACAAATTATCACCCACCTACCTGAAGCTAGGAAAAAATGCAGTAGTGACCAGACCCCGTACATTTGGTGCCGGTGACGTAAAAGTGACGTAATTTCACATTCAGGAAGTCGTTTTATAACACTACCAGTAAATTAAGTAACCAAATCGTTATTTTAACCTATCAATGTAGTGACACGTTAATAAAAATACATACAGTGTGTCCCTCAATAAAGTGCACAAACGAATAGGGATAACACTAGATGCAATTTCACAGACAAAAAAAATTGTGTCATTATTTTATTTTTCAAGATTTCTAAAAATAACATATATATATAGAAATATCTCGCCTCATATGAGGTCTATTGAGATGAAATAAACGGTTTTTTAATTACAGAGCATTTCCTGTGTCAAACAAATAAAAAATACGCTATACACAAAAAAAACTGGTTTTTCTTCAAAATAATGTAGGAATTTGTTTTTACGTACATAATCTCACGCCTTCGTTCCCAGAGTGGGGTAGGCAGAGCTACAGAATTACAAACATCTATCCTGTCATTTGTTTTTAAAATTCGTGATATTCCTCAAATTACTTAAAAATATGCCCATGTTACCTTTTATTATTAGCTATAATTATTTGTGAACTCAATTAAAGTTGTCTTTCATTTAAAAAAAAAAACGTATCTAATGAAAACACGTCATTTTTGATGAGCGGTGAATGATATTGTGTCGTTTAATATGTCTAATAAACCTGTTTTTTTTGTAACGGTTAACTTAAGAACTTGATAATGTACGTAATAAATTATTACGAAAAAAAACCGCCTACATGCCGCGTAACGTCGATTTTGTGTCAATCGCACCAAATGTACAATTTCTGGTAGTGACAAAGGGGTGGAAACAGCTGGAAAAAACTCTAATAGCCATGGCCACTGACAGTAGAACTACCCTCGTAAGCCAATGCAGTATCTCAGATTCAATTGCCAAAGTAGATTCAACCCTCTGTTCTTAGTAATAAGGTTGTGATTGCTACAGGAGTTTTATTTGAGATGCTGCTATTTTGCTTTGCAGTGCAGAGAATGTCACGATGACATTTAGGCAACAGGGATGTCTTCAGCCGGTCTCTCAGGAAGCTTGTTCTCGATGGTGAGTGACTTGGTACAATCCTCAGTCTTGTAGATTCCGACGAGTCGGTTCGACACCTCGAACATGTTGTACCGCAGCGAGATTATAATGAACTGGGCGTTTTTCGTGCGTTCCTGGATTGGGAGAAATACTTGTGTTAGCCAGAGGTGCAAGATCCTCATTTCCGATATACAGAATTCAAAAATTCAACTTGAGGTTTTTTTTTGTGACAGGCAGGCATACGGGTATGTAGGTTAACGGTCCATTCGTTTGGGAACTACGGAGCCACAGATAAACAAGACAAACACATAGGACAAAGGCATAGGCGTTACTTATA
The DNA here is from genome assembly GCA_946894065.1 of Acleris literana. Classification (NCBI taxonomy): domain Eukaryota; kingdom Metazoa; phylum Arthropoda; class Insecta; order Lepidoptera; family Tortricidae; genus Acleris; species Acleris literana. Next base: position 6,479,541 of record OX335692.1, read on the forward strand.
TCACCCCTCTTTTTACGTCAGGGGTAAAATGGATGTTTGGCTTTAGCTCCTAATCTACGAGATCGATTTGAATAAATGGGGTGTCATATGAGTCTACAAGAATGTTATAGGCTATAATAATTTTTTTTAGGGTGAGTGATACTGGTCGCCATTTTCTTTAGTAACAATATAATTAGAAGGTAAAAGTCTGATATGTTTGTATATTGGGGATAATCTCTGAACCTAATGAAACGATTTTAAAAGTTCATTGACTAGGAGGAAAAGCTGCGCTATCTTTGGCTAATATAGGCTATAATTTATTCGGTTAAACTAACGCGAAGCCAGGGCAGGTCGCTAGTTCATTACTTTTGATTTATTACACTAATTCAAACATAACTGTAACTTGATTTGCAGTCTTTGTTCTAAACATACTGATAAGCAAACAAACATACGAAGTTCAATTGAAGTATGTAATTACTTACTTTGATATAGTTAGCGACGATGGAGACATTTTTAAAGTCCAATGCGGCGTCTATTTCGTCCATAACGTAAAGCGGCGTCGGCTTGTAGTAATGTAGAGCGAACACTAGCGCAAGAGACGATAAGGTTTTCTCGCCGCCGGATAAATTTGAGATGTTCTTCCATGACTTGTTTGGGGGGCGGACGCTGGAAAAACAGTAAGGCTCTTGAGTATTTTGTCAACAATGCTGAAATGGTCGGTCGAAAATTCAAAGCAGATTACCATATAAAATAAATGCATTTCATACATTATAAATTATAAATAATAGTTACTTTCATTAATAGTGTGTGTAGTTATCGACTCATGGAGAAAAAGTAGCAATAAAAAAAATCCCTCCAAAGTTTTGAAAGAAATAATCAAAAGTAGGCGACATGCGATATTATTATTGCAAAAAAACAAGTCGTAGGTTTTTAGACTAGAGCAATTTTCATAACGAATACCTCGGTGCTCGATTCGCACATTGCCAGGCTATTTTTCAATTTATGACTCATTAAAAATATATCTACACTATACAAATGTATTATATTGATGGCTTCAATTTTTTTTTATCCAAGCTATTTTCTCTGACACATACCTGAACGTGATACCCTCAGTGAAAGGGTCGAGCGTATCCACCAGCTCCAACTCGGCGTCACCGCCCAGAGTGATCATCTGGTACATCTCCTTCAGCTTGCCAGTTATCGTGTTGAAACCTGAAACGTACATTTTTGTTTTATTTCTTCATGTTTTTTATGCGTGTAAAGGCAATTAGGCGGTTTTAGACCTCTACATACCTGACAAGAAGTCTGTTGTGCGTCTCTTCTTAAGTTGGTCATAAATGGAGCGCATTTCGTTCCGCTGTGTGGTGATTTCATCCAGTTCGCCCGCGCGTCTAAGGTACAACTCCTCTTTCGTTTTGTAGTCCTTTTTGGGAAAAAATAAATTACAGACATCGAATTGTCACCATAACTTATATTTTCACCATTACCCTAGTAAGGCCCACCATACTGCATGCTGAATCTATCATCAAGGCAATAAAGCTCTATTAAGTTTGTTCGATAATGGCATTTTCAATTTTTGAAGATATGAAAATAAACTTTATTCCTATTGCAATACCGTTCAAATTAAATTGCCTTGATTATGTACATCCTATTTCACACTGGGCCTTACAAGGTTAGAGTGGAAAATACACAAATCGCAAGCAATTCTAACCTGTATGGCCTGCAGATTAGGCTTTCCATCGCCACACCGGGCCTGCTGCGCCGCCAGCCTATTCCTTAGCTCTTCAATTTGAATCTCATCTAACTCTTCAGGAGTATGTGTGGCCAGCGGCTCTGGTCTCTCGATGCCTTCAATTCCTTCTATACCAGGGTCCTCCAATTTTAAGTTGGATAGCTGTGGAAAATTAGGTACAGTCACTTAATGTTACAAAGTTATTTTTGTTTTTTCATGCAATTCAATACAAATACTCATTATTGAACACTATTTTGTGTTGTGCCACTGACGCCACGACGGCTACAGCCGAGTTCAAGATTAAAAGAGACTTTGTTTCGTATCAACTAAGTTGTAATTTGCATAGCATAGCAAACATGTTTGGCAAATGAGAGACGCATTTTGTATTCGACGCAAGGCGTTCAATAGCTACTTACTTCTCTCTCCCACTGCGGCGACTTCGCGCCCGTGTCTACGATGTGTTTCTCCATCTTGGTCACCTTGTTGCTCGCGTCTATTCTTTCACTCTTCAACTTGTTAAGGTCGGCTTGTAGCGTGGCTATTTCTTGTTTTAGCTCGGTAAATTCGTCGGCGCCTTCGTTTATTTGCTCGTCCAGCTGTTAATTTATAATTGATAATGCCATTTTCAATTTAAGATAATAGGAAAATAAACTTTATTCCCATTGCAAAATGGTTTAAATTAAATTGCCTTGATTATGTACATCCTATTGCACGACGCGGTTAAAATATAACATAGTGAAATAATTACCTCTTCTATAAGCCTCTGCAGTTCCGAGCTGTCTAAAGTCATTTGTCTCTTCTGCCCATTAAGGTTTTCTAAGTTTTTATTTGTCTCCGCCAAATCTGTTTCCATTTGTGTTATCTTGTCTCTGGATTTGTTTGCATTTCTGTAATAACATCATGATCGAAGGGCTAGTTTAGTGGTAAATAAATATCACGTCCCAAACTAAGCTCTAGGCTTGTACTATGAGTACTAGGCAACGAAAACTTACTTATACCGGGTGTCCCATAAACCGACGTCAACCCGCCTAGGGCTAATAGAGCAGCTAAAACGCTTTCGATTTAACCCCTATGTATGTACAGCGATTTTGACTAGTTTCGGAGATATTGATCATTTTAATCTGAATTTTTGTAATTTTCCCTTATGTCCACCTCACGAAAAATCATTAATTTCATGTTTTGTTTCATAAGTTTTTCAGTGGTATCTTACATAATAAGAATCATTACGAACCAGCGAAGTTTTAAAACCTATTTTCCCGTTTTTATAAATATTTTTTTAAGTAATAAATTAATTAAATAAAAAAGCTTCCAACTCGGTCCATTTGTTTGGGAGCTACGATGCTTGACAAAGATACACAGAAACACAAATATCGTCCCTTTACTTTCTCAACCTCTGATCTGATCGAATATTTTGATATAGTAGGAGATCCGAATAGGAGACGATTTGCACCGGGCTGTTTATTCGATAAAAAGTATTTTATACCAAATGTAATATGCTAAGTAATATATGGCGAATAGGTAGGCTGAAAAATTTCAGTCTTTCAGTTCATTTGTATTGGTGGAATGTGATACCAGAACTGCCCTCCTAAAGAAAATGCACAAGTAAAATTAATTCATAGACGCATATTAAACTCTCAAAGGTTGAAAGTGTGAAATTCATATAGTAGATGTGTCTTTTTCCGTAAGAGGGCAGAGTAAGGGTCCCACTCAGCATGTGGTGCTACAACGCTGGTTTGATGTGTGTACTGACCATACATCGTTATCGCGGGGGCAAAAACGATTTGACAGTAGTGAAAGATTATGACAAATAGGCAATAACAGAAGTGACACGAGTATCGAGAAACGTTTATACCTACAAGTTCAAAATGTATACATTTTCTTTCAATTATCTTACCTCCGTACTTGACTTGAGTAGTAGTACATAATTAAAAATGTTAGCTACGCAATCCTTACGTCAACCTCTTCAGTCACTTTTCCTGCTACTTTAGACATTTGTCATTCTTGATTGATTTGATATGTACAAACACATACAAACATATATCTTAATTTAACTTGAGTGCATGGAAAACAAATATTTAAAAAGATAAAACTAGTTTTGTAGAAAAATACTGGATTTGACATAATAAAAAAAATATTATTAAAGTTGACACGTCCACTCATAAAAGCGTTTACTCAGTGTAAGACAAGTTTGATTGACCGTTTCCAGCGAAAACTTCGTGCTACATATGAAGAACTTCTTAGAGGCTTAGAATGTATAGGCAGAATATTCCGTTTATACTAAACAGACATGTTATGTGTGTTCTTTAATAGATTTGTTTTTGCCCCCGCGATAACTTCGTATGGTACTGACAGAATAAACTATCTATATATTTATTCTTAAGTGACTGACCTTTTGCTCGTATTAATGGCGACCTTAAGCTTGGTGATCTCTGTGGACACCTTGTCGATCTTCTTGCCTAATTCGTCGACGCTTTTCTGCAGTTCCTTAACGCGACCACCGGCGATCGCCGCGATCTGGGCGTCCACGCCTTGGACTTCTTTTTCCACCTAGGGATTTAATTTAAATGCATAGTTAGCTAAATCACTTCGGGAACAGAAATCTTGACTTACTTCTCCTTCACTGAATCGCTGTAAATAGTTAATCCATTTATTTACAATTAAAAACATCAAACTAGTTAACATCAAAGAAGATACTTTACGGTCATCCATATAATAATACACGACAAACAAATTAAGAGGCAGTATACGGAATTTTGCCGATTTCGCTGATTTACGTGATTTTACAGTTGAAATATTGTATTTCTACAAGTTTTAATGCACAACACGAAAGATAATTTGTAATTTTAACGAATGTATGAGCTATTTTTTTGTTTTTATTATTTTATTTTGATTAATCGACTTGATACCGGCGACTGTTATGTGAATTTTGCTGGAAGAGGTTTAGAATGTCACATATTCATGAATCGTTTTGACGTCTTAACGGTATGAAAAATTTATAATGTATTGCTGTGAAAGTCGTCTAAAAAATGTATGAATTACTTTTTACCACTTTCATATAAATTTTTAGAGTAAAAATAATAATAAACTTTTTATAGAAAACGGGCAAAAAATATTTTTGATATCGGCTACTCAGAACTCTCGTTCATAAAATTAAAACATCAGAAATAAACTTTAGTTCAAAATCAATCCATTACCTAAAAAAATATCCAAAAAGTTCAAAAGAATTGGTAATAAATAATGTTTTAAATAACCTAAATCTCGCATTATAAACTCGACAAAAATAAAAAAGTGGCTCATTTATTCGGTCATAACTAAAATGACATTTAATGTTGAGCATTAAAACTTAGAGGAAAGCAGTATTTTAACTGTAAAATCACAAAAATAAGCAAAACTGGCAAAATTTCGTATACGGCCTCTTAACTCATTAAAAATATACTAGGACAAACACAATATCAACACTTTTATTATTTCATAGGAAAAAAGTTTTATTTTTGGATGTTACCAATGAACATTAAACCTTAACCCTACCTCTCCAGCGTTGAATTTGGCACCATCCAACCGCTCCTTCGCCTCTTGGACAGCCGCTTCCAGCGTCGACCTCTGCCCCTGGTCCACTCGCGACGAAGCGGCCTTAATCTCTTGTTGACGCACTTGATTCTGTAAACAGTAAATCATTTTAGTACCTACTTAAGTCGTTGGGATAAAAGTAACAGCCTTATTCATAAACTCACCGTAAACCTATTTTAGTTATTCTTTCTCACTCTTATCAAATTTTAATGGCATAATGACAGATAAAGACAGCATATTTCATGCACATTGCAAATATACGAACAGTAGCAAGTGGCGCAACAATCCCGTGTCGTACATGTGTTTTTATTTCCTCGCAAAAGCCATGAAAGGCAATATCTGTCTCGGAGGAAAGGACAACAAATCATGGAATCGTGTAGTCTCGAAGCATCACCACGCATCACACGAAGAATCCCTCGTCCATCTGTTGCATACTTTACTGCCTCTATATAAAGTACTAGCTGTTCCCGTGCCCACTTTGTTGGGCAATAAACATTATTTTTTGGGATAGTATATAGCCTATGACACTCACAAATAACGTGGCTTTCTATTGGTAAAAGAATTTTCAAAATCGGTTCAGTATTATCTAGAGATTACCCCTACAACGTCACAAACTTTACCTCTTTATAATATTAGTATAGAAGTATAGATGATTGATCGCCAACATAGTCTAGAAGCATCATCCATCACTCGTCCATCTATTGCCTACTTTTTCGCCTCTACATTAATTATTGATCGGTAACAGAGAATGTGGCCAGGCCGTAAGTCATCGATATATCCCCGCGTACCTCCAAAAGTGGAACTTGCTCGGTGAGACTCCTCAACTCAAAGTCGAGTTTGTTGAGCGTCGATTTTCCATCGCGTGCACTTCTCTGGAGGGATACGACGTTCTCTTCTATGACGCTGTGCTCGCCTCGGAGAGAAGTAAGTCTAGAACAAATACAAAATTGTAGTAGCGGCATCGAGTGATGGCACTTTTGATAGCTGACAAATAGTGTTTTGAAACACTCCATTTAATTATCGTAAAAATTTCATTCAATGCGAGAAGTATATTTTTAAAAACTTTATTATACAAATAACGCATAAAAATAAAAGGCCATAAATTGTAGATCAAACTCTCGAAATAAACTGTGTGGCTAGAAGAAGACGACATTGTCAGAAATTTGAAATATTGTGTCAAAATATACTAAATGTGAAATTATTGATAAATGAGTGAATAAATAATCATTAAACCACGTTAACTCAGAGCTAGGACGCGAGTTTGCCAGCGGCGGGCGGTGACGTGACAGTGCAGTGACTTCATTGTCATACGTTGTTGTACCAGTCAGCGGTCCTTTGTTATCATCACGCGAAGTGTTTTTTGAGATATTTTTTGTTAGTTATGATTAAAACGATGAACGCTAGAATGCGAGCAAATAAAGACAACCTCAAGATGAAGCTAGTTACGAAATGCGTTTCGGTAAATTACAGCGCCAGCAGTGCATCACTATTCCGGTACCTTCAACAATGAAGTTTGACATCTGTTCCTTTATACTTGCTGTCAATATTTAGGGAACTTCATGAGCGAGCAAACTTCAAAAGTGCCATCACTCGATGCCGCTACTGTAGTCCACCGTATACATAAAATTAAACCAATGGTTCCGTTCATCAAATGTATTTTTTCACGCAATAAAGAGTGTTTGATGATTACTAAGAAACTGCGGTAGATAGAAACATCGTTTTATTTTTGATCTCATATTTACATTTATTTATTTAATAATTACAATTATAGGTTACATGAAATATCATAAACTGAAATTTATGTATTTCGAGGGTTGGTGGTTAATGGTATATATGTTCGTTTAGGGATAAGTTCACCTTTGTACATTAGTTTAATATGAATATTGTAATATTTGGGTGATTCCACAGGCGTTTCAACCGCCGTCAGTCCGCTGTCATAAATATTGAAAGAATGAGCTACACCAAGCGGCTAACATTCACACAGAGCTATACTGTTATCGTAATTCTTGCCACAATTGATCAAATTTTATATATATTATCGCCTATTTCCTAAATACTTACGACAGCGGACTGACGGCGGTTGAAACGCCCGTGGAATCACCCATTTATATTTTTGTTCCATAAAGAGTTTACATACTACATACATACATTTATATTATAGCCTATGTAAAAATGTACATAATACGGCCATTGCAATAAAGATCTATTGCAAATGAGATAAAGTAGAATTTACCTTGTTTTTATGACCGACAATTAAAATAGAAAATTGACTTTATTGCAATCATAATAGGTTCATTTTCCTTTGGCAAATTTCGTTGTATGGTGGGTCTTAGGAGGAGTTTCGACCGATTTTACAAAGTTGCTGAAATATGATGCTGTGTCACATATCGATAACATCGTATAATATAGCATTTAGTAATTCCATTATCTTTTCAAAGTTTTCCTGTTGAATGGGGTAATCCCGGACAGGGTTTTCTACAACATTTATATTCCCGTCAGGGGGGTTATTATGATATGGTTATGCAGTTCATTTTACGGCGAGCGTAAAGGACAGAGCTATAGCAGTTATATAGCTCTGTCCTTTTCTCTCAGCGTGTAGGGGGTGCAGGTTTACCTCTGCTCAAGCTCGGCCAGCCTCTCCTCGTTGGCCTGTATCTCGCGCGGGTCCTGTTCGCTCGTGTCCTGTTGCACAGAGCTGCCCATGCGGCCGCGAGTTGTAGTACGACCGCCGCCGGACATCGTACCTGTTATCGTAAACATTCATACTCCGTTTTAAGTTTTCTTGGGTCCATTTTGAGATCCCATAATCCCATTTCGAGTTGACACAAAGTCATTTTGAAAACTCTTAAACCTATTTTGAGACCCTCTTATCCCATTATATCCCACCCACCGGATATCTCGATGACCTCCCCGCCCAGCGTGACGACCCGGTACCGGGTCCTTCCATACGCGATGCGCCGCGCCTGGTCCAGGTCGTTGGCGACGAGCGTGTCGCGCAGCGCGAAGTAGAACGCGGGCAGCATTCGCTCGTCGCGCACGTTCACCAGGTCGAAGAGCCGGGGGACGTTCTCTGGGCTGGGAAATGAGGAACAGGTCAAAACTTCTGGGAAAAAGTATATCTGATTATCGAGATCTAACTAAGAGAGATGCCACACGGGCGTTGCCGATGCGCTGCGTCGTTGCGGGTGCGCTGCGTTGTTCTACATATAAATTAGAACGAGATGCCACTTAGTTATTACTAGTATTGCACAGTTCAACAAATTACTATAACTGGATTAAGAAGTAATTCAAAACGAACAAGATTTAAACTGCTTCATCGGTTTCTCGCGACCTTAGCAACGTCGTCGGTCTCCTTGTTGGAGGTGCCACGCTGCATCTTCCAGTACGTAAACGCAACCCGAAAACTCTCCGGCTCTATCGGCCATCTGTTCTGAGCGGGTCCCTGTCCACTAGTATCTAAGTCTAGCAATTCTTAGGCTATGTCTTAGCTAAAAACTGGTCCAAAGGGTAAGTTGGGCTCATGCTATTTTTTATTTGGTAAAGACAATATCCAAATCCAAAAATATAATATAAAAAATAATACAGTATAATTATTACTATATTTTATTATTATATAAAAAATGTAACAATAAAATATAATAATACCTACTGTGAGGCATTACGGAACCATCGGCGTGACTCGCACCTGACCGGTATTTATTTAAATAACACTCACAAGCTCCTTCTAGTCTGATAGTCCAAGTTCTGTATCTTCTCGAGCGTGATGCACGTGGTCCTGCCGACGTCGTGTCTGCGCAGGTAGTCGAGCGCAGCCTGCGCCGTGGACACCGTGTCGACCACCATGTGGTCGAGGGAGCCGCAGCAGGTGGATATAGCTACGTCGTACTTGGGGTCTATGCCGCCTAAGTCGCCCTGGGAGAAAGATTTTAAATAGAACCGACCGAATTACATTACAAATGATTTCGTTTAGTATAATATGGTTATATTGCATAATTTTGTGTAGCATAATGGGAGCGAGCGAAGCGAGCGAGCTACAGGGGTCGGGACAGAAGTGACACGGATAGGTTAGGTAGTTAGGTCTTTATTTCATAAGCCTGGAACATTTTGCTCTTATGCTTACTTGCTTGCTTTAATGTTGAAAACATTTATGCTGAAACATTATTCTGCTTAATAAGTTTATTGTTTATTCCTTACGAACATTTGCCACATCAATGTTATGCATAAAGATTATTCGATTATAAAAGATGGTCCTTTGTTGTGAGAGTACCGACCCTTTTTAATCAAGAATTCTGGCCGAGGAGTATCATATCTTGATGATTCCAAAGCCACACCATGTAGCTGACACCCCGAAAGAATAACTATTTTTTTAAATTTTATTCATTATGTATGTTAGTCTGTATGGTATATGGTATTTGTAAAAATGTGCCTCGTTTGCTCAAAATAAAAGTTTTGTATAATACGCGCATCGGCAAAAATGCTCACAAATACGTCTTTTGTTCATACAACCATTAACAATGTTAACTTCTTAAAGTTACTTTTTGATTTAAGAAGTTATACTTGTAAACAATTGTATAAAAATTGTATGAACGGGTGGGGTGGGCGGCTTTTTTTGTTGGTGAGTGCATAATGTAAGTAAGTATATAAATTTACATTATCAGTGGTGAAACTCACCAATCGTCCAAAGATCCCCGGCAAGTTTCCCTTTCTCTTTTCAGCCATCAGCGCGTCTAAAACTCTCCCCCGCGACCTGTTCGCATTCATCGCTTGTCTCGACTCTTCCAATTGCGCTCTGAAAATATCACGACAAAGGTACAATACAAAATAGTACAGGCACAGATGTTCCACTCCTTAGGAAATGGTAAGAAAATCTCACAGATATTTACCTAAAAACGTATGATGAGTGTGACTAGTAGGTACGTCGAGGAGATATATAAGAATTTTTACGAACGCTAGCAGGTTCATTATAAATTTTAAGTATTTTTTTTATACTTTTAAAGAAGATCAAGGTTCAATCAGAAAAACATAATCTTACATAAAGTAACCTAGGCCCAAACTTATACTAGCTAGATTGGACAACAATGCATACCCAAATTTACAGTAAACATCCAGAACCTAGGAATAATTTTCCCTTACTAACTTATCACTGCTAGCTTCGTAAACTAGGTTACCACTGAGATTAATTATTTTATCTAAATTGAGGCATTACAATCACAATTTTACCTCAAAGTCCTTGCTTCGGTCAACACCGTAGTTTCCTCTTGTTTCATGCTTCGTAGCCTTGATTGTAGATCAGTGAGTTGTCTCTCACTTGTAGGCACTGTTGAAGCTAATTCTTCTTGTTGACTAAAACAATTTGCATTATCTACCTTACACCACTGTAATAAAGTTTTACTGACAAACTGAAAAAAGACGCCACCCGCGAAATTCCGGTGCAGGGATAAAACGGCCAGTGAAATTACTTGCATAGACGTATTCAATCTTACCCCTCGCATATTGCAGTCTAGATTGCATGCGTCTCAGTCGTAGAATAGTACAGAGATCGCATACAAAATCACGCCGATCAAGACGTGTTAATCCTTACATTGATTGCTTTACGCTTTTAATTGAAAATTAACCCCAGTGTAATGTAATGGTTATAATTTTCTATGCTGTTTCTAAAAGAGGTTGTAATTCATGACCTATTTTATTTTTGACAATTCAAGAGTGAAGCTTTGACTGTCGGAATTTGCCTTATTTCGGTACTTAAACAAAATTCATGTTTGTGGAGTCTCTTTTCTGCAATTTTAAATTCATACTCACGTTCTCTTCTCCGTCAGATCTCTAGCAGCCTTCTCATAGCTCTCTTTCATCTTGTCTAACTTCTCTATCTCCTTTACTTCCGTACTGAGATATATCTTGAGTTCGGACTCTCTGAGTTTGAAGTTCTTATTCGCTTCGTCAACGACTCGTTTCAACTCCATGAGTTTCGCTTGTAGTCTGTCTTTTGTCTCTTGAAAACCTTGGGTTTGGGATCTGTAAGACAAATTTAGTTTGAGGAAAACTTCATACTGATACAGTAGAGAATGCAATGTGTAAACCAATTTCATGATTGTTTATTTATTTATTATTATTGGTCAAAATTAAGTTCGTTACAATCCTATGGAGCACGGCGTCTTCTGGTAATGTAACTAGCCCTTCCATCCAGGTGGACTAATACACGCAGACATGTATGTATTTGATGCAAGTTCGGTATTTACCTGACACTGGCCATTACAGTTTGCAATTCCTCTTCAGCCTGCGCTTTGCCTTCTTGATGCCTTTCCAAGAGTCTCTCGCAATCTTCTATTTCCCTGGTATTTTTTTCGGGTACCTATCATAATGGTTAACCATTATAAAGATATAAGATAACGTAAATAATAAGTATTCACACAAATTCTATAAGGTAGACAACTTAAATGAATCCTCGCCCGCGCGGTACAGGGGCATGGGGGTACGACGACAGAGGGGAGGGGAGAAGCGGGCGGCAGGCGCATTCTTGCCGTAGCTCAGTTCTCTAGCCACTCGGTTAGCGACCACTTGTGTTGCTACAGTTGCGGTCGCTCTCTGAGATATACACACGAGATAATTGAATACTCATACAAGTAAAATAGATTAAGTGTACGAATATTTTAGAAAAAATAATTAGACCCGAATTCTGCTGATACAATACATTAAATAAAAGTACAAACGTTTATTACCTACTGTTTCATTAGTATAAATCTTTATCTATTAATTTTCTCACTCAGAATATAAAACCATCTGTTAAATGCTATGAAATCACATATCTGAAAACTGTCTAGTGCACCATTTACCTCTAGTGTATCACACTACTCGCGCCTGCCCCCGCGGTCTCCTCTGTCGTCATACCCCGAGCCCCTGTACCGCGCGGGTGCGGACTCTTTTCAGTGGTCTACTTATATCTTATATTATTTTACAGATGGGCCTTTTCGGATACACTTCAGGCCTTTAGAATCTTCTATGCACCTATCCTCTTATACACTCAGCTGTTCGAATGTGAATTTTCCTCGTGATAACCGATTTCCGCGTCCCAGAGTTCATCTTGCACACTTGAAATCGAGAAAACTCTTATTTCTTCTTAGAACGAATAAAAGAAAGTATTTTTCATATTCAGACATCTAACAAAAAGACAAAAAACTTAACAAATCAAACTAAACCTGTAGCTGACCTAATGCCATGCCATGTCGTCGGTTGTTAAGATGTTCTTCCGCTGGTTTTCTTGGAGACGACATCGTATTAAATTAACAATAAACAAATGAATACTCACCAGCTCCAGTTCAATGAGCTTGCCTTTCTCCTGTTCTATGAGTTGGTCTAGGTTCTTCTTTTTCTTGGTGCCCTGAGTGATATCAGCCTGAGCGGTCACAGTCTTTCTCTTACACACTTGCAGCTTGTGGGAATATTCTTCTTTCTTCTTTGATAGGTCGTCATATTTTCTGGGAGGAAAAGAAAGCATACGTTTAAGAGCAAATGAGGCGTTTTACTCTTAGCGTGTAACGCGCGTGGCGAGTGTCTGCGTGCGGCGCGCGACCGTATCATATCAATCACACCAGTGCATGCGGTCGGACACTATACTCCGTTTGTTAAGGTTCTTAAAAATAAGTAAATAATCCAAACCACGTGGCATTGTTAAACAGCCAATAAAAACTGTTTTATGTTACTTTGACGTATCAGTGTTCTGCTTCTATTGGTTAGCGAACTATATCACGTGGTTGTTTTGTTTACATTTTTAAGTACCTAAAGAAACGGAGTATAGATAGATAAAACGCCTGCTCGAAATATTATGGACTCAATCTCATCAGGTGGTGATGATGAGTTTTAACATCAAGCGTCTTATCAAAAAAAATCGTGTATTGTCAGACTTACTTCGTTCCTGCGTTAAGGACGACGGTCTTCTCGGTCAACGTTGCTTGTGCTTGGCTGAGTTTCTCATCAATATCCGCCAAATTAGCCTTCAGCCCGTTCAACTCCTCTGTTTTGGTGGCGATGAGTATAGCCATATGACGGCTAAAATTATTACATTTATAACACATTTACATGCGGAACATTTTAATAAAGGGGCTTCTAAACGGGCCATATTTTCACTGCAATATGTGGCCGGCAACTATTGGTGTCCCTCTCTTACTCGTATATTAGAGAAAGACACCAATAGTTGCCGGCCACATATTGCAGTGAAAATATGGCTCGTTTAGAAGCCCCTTAACAGAATAGGTCTATTTATAGCCATTTATTTATTTTCATTTTCAAATTAATGCTTTTGAGTAGATTTGAAGTATTGTAATAGGAAAATAATCAGATAAGGGACCACTAATGTACAAAAAAATAATTAAAAAGGAAAAATAACACTTCCATTTATTGTTGGTATATTGCGGTATTGTGCGTAATCGGTAAGTTTCTGAGATATAACAAAATATCGATAATTTGAACAAAAATATGAAAATTTTAAATAAATTCATTCGCTGAATACGGAGTTACGGAGTAAGTTATGTTAATTTCTAGATTTCAAAAATATTGTACGCTATTACATTAAAAACATTACACTCCTTTTTTGGGGCAGTCGTGTAAAAAACCGGTTTCCCCAAAGAATAATTAGTAGTTACTTATTAGTGGAGCGCCGTAACGCGTGAAAATTGTGAAATCTCGGAATCAACGTCCAGTCAATGAATCTTTATATAAACTTTGAAATGTGTTTTTAACAATATATAAAAAAAAAAATGCTATCTTCATTTTTTAATCTCCTGTACATAAAAAATTCTAAAATGATTGTTGATATATCAACGCACAGCCCAAACCGCAGGACCTAGAGACTTGAAATTTTGCACATAGATTCCTTATACAGTGTAGAGAGAAAATTTCGCCCTCTATATTGCATACCTACTTAGGTTAGTAATAAATAAATGTATAGACAAAATTTTGTGACACAGTGGCTTTAAATCATGTGTCAAGAATAATATACATACATATACTTCTGCAGCAGAGTATTCCTCGTCCTCACAACGACATTGGTCAGGTTCATCTGCTCTACGGCCTCCCTCATTGGCTGTTCAAGCCGAATCTTCTCCTGCTCGACCAATCGCACGCGATTCAGCTTCTCTTTTCGCATCTCGCTAAACTCTTCCACTTTTAAAAATAGTTGCTCTATTGGGACCTGTTAGATTTGGAAGATCAAAAAGTGCGTCACGGAAAATTATAAAAAAAATAGTTTTGAAATGTGCAGACTGAGCCCTTTCATATGATACCCCGTTTGCTACCGTTTTTTCTACTAAAAACAGATGCGGGCAAGCAAGTTATACAACTATGCCAAATTTGATAGCTTCTATAGTTTCTGAGAAAAACTGCTGTGACATACAGACAGACAGACAGACAGACAGGCACCGAAGTCTCACTTTTTTACCATTTTGGTACGCAACCCTAAAAACTGTTCTTATATTGTAATAACCAAATTTGTATGATTAAATACTATTTTGGCATTATTGTTCAAAATCGCCGAATAGACATTCATAAAAGAAAATCGACTCATATTTGCCGTTTTATTCATAAATGCTGAAAAAAATAAATGCTGCTACTGTAATTCGTACTTGATTGCGATTAAGCTGTAATTTAATTCTGATAATTTTACCGCTTTTCATTTTGTACCTAAACACCTGCGAAACAAGAGCAGCCTTTGTGCAAAATTTCGTCATTTCGACGTCATCGGCAGCAAAAGTTTGACCCCTGGATATTATTAATAGTTAGTATACCTTGTATCTCGACGTTCCAATGATATCCTCCAAATACTCCAGCATTCCTGACTCGTGCTCGGTCACGGCTTTAGGCTTCATCATAGCAATCTGTTCTACTTCTCCCTGAAATTATCCAATTCTGTTGAAACCTATGCATAAGGCTGCGGCTCCACTGAGGCGGAGACGGGCGGAGCGGTGCGGAGCTGTGCCAATATTAACCAATAGAATCTAAACCAACGTGCGCAAGGCGAGCTCCACGTGACCGCATGCGCCTTCTATTGGTTAATATTGGCACAGCTCCGCACCGCTCCGCTCGTCTCCGCCTCAGTGGAGCCGCACCCTCAGTTTAGCGTTGGTACGTTTTCTTATCTACAGACATCAAAAAAAGAAATCGGTCAAGTGGAAGGCGGACTAATGCACCGAGTGTTCCGTACCGCGTACCGCCACACGCCACAGTAGTGTACCAAGAAATGGTCAAGCGTGAGTGTGGCTCGCGCTGATACGACTCGAAAGTGAATTTAAATCGGAATATAGTAATACCTACTGTGCGGCGATACGAGCCCTCGGTGCGCGAGTCCGACTCGCATTTGACGTCCTTTTTTCTTTACTGTATGAGCATTGGAAGGAAATGAATTGATAGGATCCGCTAAAGGGGTCAAGTGGACTTTTTGTACATTCAAATCCATTAATGGAGTAAAGTGGTCTTTAATGCTGGGGTCCTAGTGAAAAAGGGTATAAGTCTTCTGAAGATCAAGTGAAAAAGGGTTTAAGTCTAGTGTACTCTGTTCATGTATATACCCTTTTTTATTACGAGTTAAGTCGACTTGTACCCTTTTTCACTAGGACCCCAGTGTACCTACACTTAAATCCGTTTGCAGTCGTTTACACTTTTTAATATGCTGGGATGGATTTAGATATACTATGAAGTCTACAAAGATACAAGAATTCTATTGATTTTTTTATGTACCAGGATCCATCAATGGATTTTAACTACAATTACCACGAGTATCCATCAATTGATGACTCATATACATAGTAGTGTACTAAGATCCATTGATGGATCAAAGTGTAATTAAGAGTGCAACAGAATCCATTGTTGGATTCCAGCGGATTAAAAAGTGTAAACGACTCTAAACTGATTCATGTATACAATATAGCCCACTGTCAGCAGTACACCTAAATAAAGGTAAAGGGTACCTACCCTTCACCTGGCATAACTCTTTTTGGCATAATCATCATTTGGCATAATCATCTTTTAGCATACAGTATTTTTTTCTGAAACCGTATACTTTTCAGGATTGTTATAAAATAAACCTAGCCTAACCTAATAGGTTCTATGCAATGATATTTTAAATAATCCTGAATAGTATACGGTTTCAGAAAAAAATACTGTATGCTAAAAGATGATTATGATTATGACAAATGATGATTATGCCAAAAAAAGTTATGCCAGGTGAAGGGTACCTATTTAGGAATGTATTTCTCTATAAAATGTTGTAAGTTTATCGTTGTCTAGTACCCATAATACAAGCCTAGAGCATAGTCATAGAGCTTAATTTGGGACTAGGTCAATTTGTGTGAGATTCTCCCTTTTTTTACAAAACGGTCCACATTATGATAAAGTCGGTAGTGTTCCGCGAACTTGATCTCAGTAGTTGTTTATATATCTGTTCTTTGGATATATAAAACTTGATATTTTCTGGACACCTTTACCGCATTTTACTATTTTTTTATACTCAACGGAATCGATGAGGTTAGTTTGTTTTTAAAGATCTTAGAATGCAGCTGTGCCTAATTCCAAAATCAACGATGTCGTTAAAATGTCAAATTTTCCAAATTTCCTTAGCTTGTATAGAAAAAATTGTAATATAAATCTACACGCAAACGCATAAGGTTGAAATTTGAGTTACTTTTCCAAACGGTTGCGGTTGGTTTGATTCATTACTTCAGCAATAAAATAAAATTCGCGTTAACGATAATTCAACAAGACAAATAAACCTTTATTTCTCTAAATAATAAAATAAACAAATAAACCCGATTAACACAGATCTAATTTAATTTCAAACTAAATTAAAGCATATAAAACTGCAAAGTGTGACGAATTTGTTGTTTTTAAGAGTTGTTTCTCTTTACTTTTAAACGTGGATTCGCTTAACATTTTCACATCTTGAAATTATAAGTGTTTTAAATATAGAAATTGACGTTGTAGGTATAGTTCGTTCGTTCAAATAGTTTGCATGCTTTGATGTGCTGCTACAATTGCTAGAAAAAAGCCGCCGCGGCGCACACAAAGCGGTGTCGGCAGCTTCAAAAGGTTGTATTGCACACTATTTTAACGAGCGAACTGTACAGTGTTGTTGCATTGTAATTACTTTTATATTCTTGTACCTAATATTATCATTTTACACGCGTGTTTGTGACCCCATTTTCATAAATTTAACGTGTGTTGTATCTGTTTCTGGCATCGTAGATCCTAAACGGATGGACCGATTCGAATGCGGTTTTTTTTCAAATACAAGGTAATTCAACTGGGGTTGTTCTTAGCAAGATTTAAAAAAGCGATTGCTCCGTTTACGATATATCAGCCCTGAAAGAAAGGGTCTGACTGTCACAGGCAATTTTTTGCGAATTGACTGAACAGAAAAAAATATGAAATTTCAAGTACTATATTTTATGAGGTAAACTCATTATGAATGTAGCGCTATAGTGTTCGTTCCTACAGTTTGGTCGTTCTAAGAGGGCCGATTTGGCAGCTGTCAACGCAGTATAAAATATAACCTATAACACATATTTTGTACTGAGTTGACAGCTGTCAAATCGGCCCTCTTAGAACGACCAAACTGTAACATTCAACCCGCTGATAGATTTGGTTACTTCAGGTTAAATTTAGACACATTTTGTATCCACGATTTTTTTATGGTAAGGAGAAGGCACACGAGCAGACAGGCCACATAGTGAGTGATATCCGAGACCCATTGACATTTAAATTTTAAAACTACAATCACAAAACAAAACAACCCTGCGGACTAAGATGGAATGTCTCTATGCTAATTATTTCACTGGTTGTCTGTTTGAAATAATATTGGGAACGTATACAAAAGATTTAATTGAAGAATTGTATTATGAAAACGACGTGTAATTTTTTTTTTATCAATACAGTCTTGAATCTTGAATACCTTTTTTGACGTAATAACGTGATAAATCGATGCACGCCAGTTGCACGCACGAAAAAGTGTCACGTTCCGACTCATTGTCACGTTCCGTTCATTGACACTTTTTTATGTGGAAAATGAGGCAGACGAGCAAGCGGGTCACCTGATGGCAAGTGATCATCGCGACCTATAAACACCCTTACCTGTAGGATAAGGAATCGATTGTGATCCAAATCGATGCCATGTGAATTCAGCATTCTACCGACTTCTTTAAACTGCACTTTTCTCCCATCTAGTGTGTAATAGGAGGAGTTGTTTGAGAACGCTGTTCGGGACACCACGATCTCGCTGTCAGGCACAACAGTGAAGTCTTCACCTTCCTGTCAATAAAAAAAACCTGTTAAAACAGGGTACAATAGAGAGTCATAATTCCGAATTGATCAGAATCCCGAATTTTCATAATTCCGAATACAATGTTTTGATAGAAGCCTTCAGTTCTTCATATTGCTTATTATTCAAACCCAACCTAACCAATGTATGGTTTTTATATCATAAATTTAATAAAAAATAGCTCCAGCATAACATACCTTTCGGAAAAATTCTAATTCGGACAAATGAATATTCGGAAAATAAATCAGAATTTTTGGGTGTTTCCGTTAAAAAAGCCAATGTTTCTTAAACTTTTTCAAGCCGGAGTTTCAATGCTGCGCACGCCACGCACGCACTCACTACATACGTGAATCGAAGTTGCTATTGCCTAACGCACTCGCAATCGCAATCGGCTAAAAAGTGGAATAATTGTTTTCATTTTGTATGCAGTCTCGCCTTCGGACCGTCAAAATGAAAACGATTGTGATTGCGAGTGCGCTAGGCAAAAAGCGCTCCGGTCTATATAAGAATCTCCAATCGTGATTTGTCCTAATGCATCGTTTGTCCGAATTTCCGTTTATCTTAAATCCTTTTCCGTCTTTCCTTTTTTTGTGTTGTAATACAACCTTAACCTAAACAAACCGCAGAATTTTTGTGAAAACTTAAAAGTTATCTGACTCATCTGAAAACCAGTTTATGACAAACAATAATTCGGACAAATGTTATTAGGGATTCCGAGGGACACCCACGTGAACCATTCATTCGATTGTTTGTCACTAGCGTTATTTCGTGCATTCGCACTGCAGGAGGACATACATTTTGATACGTAGCGAATTCGTATCCAAGTGTGCGTGTATACTGTGCTTAGCGTTCGCCGCTATGAAATTATGGACCTCGTGGCCCATTTGGACAAATCCACTTTTACATATAATGTTTGTTAATACATTTTCGCACGTATATTTTAAATTAAATGAAATTGGTTTTATTATGCATAAGATAAAATTTACGAGCCGATGATTAAATTTGATTAGATACGCAGAATATTAAAAAGTCAACATCCGAGCAAGAAAAAGTATAAATCATAGATTACTTGATGCATATAAGTGATTTTTAAAATAAATTCCTGTACATATATAGTGAAAAGTCAAAATTTACAGATATTTTTCTTAATTTCTCGGTTAGCTTTAGTACCTATCCATCGATAAGCGAGGAAAGAAATAATAATAAAGAATAGAATAAGAAAGTAAGATAAATATAAATTTACACGCTGAAATACGAATTAGTTTGATTATAAACTACATTTGTATCATAATTTTTATGTTCCTGCATCTATCTACTAAACACCCTATATAATATATATATATATATATATATATATATATATATATATATCGCCACGCGCAGAAACCTCGCGTTCGATCTTAAAAAATGTATTTGCCTCAATTAAGTTCCTTACAAAATTCAAACAAACATAACTACGTAAAGTATGTCGTCTAAGTTGACTGTTAGACCTCACTTCACCCGGTGGACAAATGCGAAGAATGTCGTGTGTGTGTTTGATCACGGTTCAATGCCTTAACGATACTTGTGGACACAGATAGTTCATAGCCTGGAGATGAATACCATGAATAATCTTATAAAACCAAATATTCGGGTAATAAACAGTAAATCAAATAAATCTACAGTGTCTCAAGTCGAAAGTCTCCGACCAGTGTGTTGCCAGTGATTGTTAATTATAGGTACTGAGCCGTGGGCGCTAACAATGGGCTTCATAAGAATTGGTCATGGTCCCCTAAGGGCAATGGAGAGGGCTATGTTCGGATTTTTTTTGCGTGATCGAATCAGAAATCAGGATATTCGCACGAGAACCGAAGTCATCGATATAGCCCTAAGAATTGCTAGACTTAAGTGGCGGGGCACATCGCTCGCAGTACAGATGGCGGATGCGGTGAAAGAGTTCCTGAGTGGCATCAGCGTACCAGAAGTGAATGGGAAACCGGTGGATGCAAACGTCGCAAGACCGGTCCTCGTGGAAAACCTTGGGGGAGACGGTAGGCCTTCGATTTCGGTCAAGGGAACTAGTTCGGTCTTTTAGTTCCTTTAGGAACTTTAGCTCCGGAGAAAATTTAGAGATCAGGGAACGAGTAACAGTTTCGATCTATTAAGAACAAGGAACTAACCCAGGTATCAATGCACAGTTATGCGTCCTACTCGAACTTCAGCAGGACAGGAAATAGTACAATTTGTCTCGTTCACACATCGAAATATAAGGCTCCGTTTCGCTCATACGTTCACCGACGGCTACTGAGCTAAAGGACCGAAGACCGATTAATATCGTTTACGACTTTTACGAGGAACTAGTTCCTTTCGGTCCATGACGTGAATTCATTCCTTTTTTTCGTTCCTGACCGACTCAAGCCTACTATGTCCAGCAGTGGACGTCTTTCGGCTAAAATGATTTTGATGATCAAGACAAATAAAAACTGTTGGAATAAGTAAGAAACAAAATTGAATGGTTACTTTAACAAGGCCGCGAGTGCAGAGTTTCTTTTAATAATAAGCGTGGCTAATGAAGTGTGATATATAAAGTCAACGAGGGTTAACTCACCACTTAAGTGTTAACAGAGCACTCATAATGAGGCTACCGTTGATCTTAGGTAAGTGTCCAAGCTTTTTTTTTAAATGGGAAAAAAAATTAAGAATGCATCGAGCAAACGTCCAGTAGCGCCCTCATTAGTCTCATTACTACCGTTTTTTATACTATTGTTTTGTGTTAAACTAAAGTATTGTCTTGGATCCTAAGAGTGGTTATTTTTGTACAAATTAATACATAATTTATAGAGTATATAACATAACTTAATAACAATTGATCTGTGAGTGTGTAAATTTAACGGAATAAAGTGGCCATTTTTTCCGTTAAGTTGACTACATAAAGTTTAAAGGTAAACTATGTCATATATGCTATAAACCGCGTATCCATTGGTACAACAACAATCACACTTCGATTTCAAGACAATGCTTTAGTTAATTACAAAACACAATTAATAATAATAATGAGGATTGAGGACACCTCTGTACCTACATCCGGCGCTAAAGAATTCTTCACTCCGCCCTAGTGGCTGTTATAAGTAATCACATAAAATTGTTTTTTCCATACAAAGTGATAAGAAAACACTGGGACACCTAGTGTGGAGAAACAAACTTTAAAGTAATTTAAAAAACACGGGCAACTGGGTTTAAAAACTTCGCTGATTCCTAATGATTCTAATTATGTAGGATACCACTGAAAAACTTATGAAATAAAATATGAAATTAATGAGTTTTTGTGACATGGACATAAGGGAAAATTACCAAAATTCAGATTAAAATGATCTCCGAAACTAGTAAAAAACACTGAACATACATAGGGGTTAAATCGATAGCTTTTTAGCTGCTCTATCAGCTCTAGGCGGGTTGACGTCGGTTTATTAAATACCCTCTAACTGTATAAGTGAAGGATGCTTTACCTTCCGCGATAAAGGGGAACATAAAACGGTGGTGGATAATAAATTCCCAACATTCAAAATTATGCCGTCCCCTGAAATATGTCATTTTGACCCATTAACAATCTACTCATATAATGTTGGTTCCAGTGTCGGTGATAGGCCTGGCGGTGGGGGCCATGGGGAAAGGCCATTGCAGCTGCCCACCAGGGCTTCAGGGCCCGGTGTGCGCCAGCGACATGCAAACCTACCAAAACGTGTGCGAGATGCGCTGCTTTAGCGATACAAACGACGTAAGAGCGCTTTGGTTAGGTACCTGCGATCAACCGCCGAGCCCCTCCTATCCACCTTATAACCCCCCCTGTAGGGATTGTGATCTACCTTATAACCCACCTTATTATCCCCCTTATTATCCACCCTATTACCAAGATCAGGACAACGGACCGTACTACCCATATTGGAACAAGAATCTTCCTCCCTATCCTATAAACCCTAATCCACTTCCACCTGTTCCAATAAACCCCAAACCTCTCCCACCCTATCCTATAGATAACGGATCCCCTCTTCCACCTTATCCCATAAATAACGAACCCCTTCCACCCTATCTTATAAATAATGGAGATGTTCTCCGACCGTATATTAACCGTATAAATAACGGAGGTTCAGGACCCCCATTAATGCCCAACCCCAATGCCTAATCCAGCAGATTCTGCACCTAACCTAAAACTTAGCCTACCCTATATTTAGCCAAAAGAGCTAGGCAACCTGAACACAAGCGTAAGCATGTGTAATACTTTTATTTTCAAGAATATTATGTTGTGGTCACAGTTCATATTTAATTGGGTAATAAAAGTTAATCAAGTTATGTAGTTATTCAATTAAATTCGTCAATTTCAGGCGTATGATTGACCTTGGATTTATTGTAACATATTTGGTAAAATAAATTATTTGATGTAACATGATTGGTTAAAATAAATTTAAAATTCAAGATAATGAATGAAGTTTTATTACAACACCGCTTCTAAATGAAATGTTTCTATTTCTATTTCTATTTCTATTAACCGATAACCTTAAATTTTGAAATCGAAGTTAAAAGGTTGCAAAATTTTACAGGTACAAGTGTAAAAATATGGGAGAACGCAACATCTTAAAAATATGTCCCAATGCACCTTATTCCAGTGTAACAAGAACTTCGTAACATTATGAGAGGATTCTTTCGACACATTATTTTTGCAATATGGTACATATTTTTGGTCTCCTCATGTTTCACCGACACTCATATCATAGAACGTATCACTTCGCAGAATTTTCGTCTCCTAGAAAGCTATTTTCTGCTGAACCGGTGTCAATTTCTAGTTAACTTAAATATGATTCACGTAGACGTTAAGTTACACTAGTAGGACCCTCACAAGATAACCCGAAATCAACAGGGTTCAGCAGAAAATAACTTTTTATTTTTTATCTGAACCCATATTTTTATTTTTCTGACGGGGCTTTACGCGGTTGGTGCGGTCTCCGTCGCTTCACGCTGGCTGTGGAGGGGAGCCGCTACGTGGTTTTCTCCGCTCCGTTGGGGTTCACAAGATCAGATCATCAGCCTGAGTTGAGCAGTAACCTAGCCAAGACGCAAACGCTGCTAACGTTTCTGTTTTTATCGACTCAAAGTGTATTCATAAAGTGTGTTGACATAAGCGACGAAGCGATCTGTCACCATTACGTCAATCCTATACATTTTGTTGATTTTCGAAAATCGATATCTTAGCGTTACCTATGCATTCCCATGCAGCAAGTCTTACCGCTCTGGTATAGGAAGTAGGGGTACAGTCAGCCTCAATAGTAGCTAAGCAGAATAACATGCTCAAAATGATCTAGACACGACGTATTCTCTTGACAATAGAGTCGAGTGCAGATCATTTTGACCGGTTGCGTAGCTACTTCTGCTGCTGACTGTACCTATGTTTTATAAGCGGTAACACCCGGAACCCGAATGGACGCCGCCGTACAATCAATGGCACTGAATAATGAGAATTTCTCAAAGGTTTTTTTTCTTAAACTTCACTTGTATGTAATGTAAGAATGTATGGGTCAAATCCTGCAAGTAACTTTTGCAAGAAATTAAATGATGCATGTTTTTTTACAGGTTCAATAAAAGCTGATACATGTTAAAAACAGGTGAAAAAATTTTTTTTTGGATACCTATAAAAATAACCAAGATATAAGCCAACAAAGATTTGTTCCTATCTCTTTCTAGCAAAGCAGAATTTTACGTGGAGTTTATAAGGCCGAACTGCACAATGACGTCACCGGTGCACTTCGGATCTCTTCTAATTAGCAGTTTAAAATGTTTGTATCATCCGTATTTCTTGACCGATTTTAATTTTAATTTCACTTTTAATGATCTCTTTTACGGTATTTTCATCTTTTGTTGAGAAATGCGATTTAAAAAATCCATGCATATTCCCTATTCCAGAGAAACGCCACAAGAAATAATAAAATATCTTCTTTTTTCATTTAACCATAAAACACAATTAAACATACAAATAATAAGTATACAAGATTTCACATTACTGGGATAGGGATGGGAGTAAACTTGGCAATGTATAACGAATTGTCACCCGTCAACTATCATCGTCAGGGTGAAATTGAGGCTGGTATCAATATTTAAAAATCACGGCTCCGATGCACTTAAGAGCAGGGATCGTATACCGGTATTATTTTCATACAAAAATACCGGTATTCAATTTCGGTATCTCGCTTAGGTATTATTGATTTTTTTGCTCTTCAATGAGTTTATATAATAGAATAGTGTTATTACCTAAATTCAAGTCGAAAATATCAAGGAAATAATTTAAATTAAGGAAGATATTTAAGTTTTAAATACCGGTATTAATCCCTGCTTAAGTGTACTACATTGTATTAAAAAGCGTTTGTTTTAAATCTATCTAGATATATCATACATTAATATACAACTATTACGAATAGCCACTCACCCAAAAAAAATATGACTTACAAATGACAATACTTTTACCCAAACCCCTATGAACCTTTGGGAAAAGTAGGCTTTCGAATTCATTCGTTCATTTCAACGAACGCTATTTTCTGCTGAAACCCTGATGTTGTCAGGATATCTTAAACATTAATTGGTTAGGTTAGACTTACAACGGCGAGAAATACCATTCGATAAAATGAAAATTCTGCGCAATGATACGTTTGTTGAAAGGTGTTTCGATAAAATAATATGTACCCGAAACGAACAAAATAATAACGTTAGTCACGATACTAAAAAATAAATAAAATATTAGATAAAATATGTTACAGGCATCAACGGCGATTAGAAACACAATAATATACTACAAAATCTACATCCGAGCATAAAAGTGTCAATCATAAAATTGTTTCTAAAAACATAATTCCTAAGAGTCAAAAAGCCAAATCAACAGAATTTGCTTCATTCCGAACGTAATTCTTCGGTTGAAGACTTTTTTATATTGCTTGTAATTGTAACCTTTTTCCCAGAAGAATCCCTTTATGGGCTTGAAATCCAGGGAGAAGCTATGAGGAAGCTGGGACTCGGTACTAAATAAAACTCCTGCTGTGTTCCACCGCTTTGCTTTTGGATGGCGTTAGGGGAACGCTATCGCAGGCATCGACTTTCCTTTAAACGCTGTCCCTTAAGGGAAAGGGGCATAGATAATTAGATACCCTGGACCGACTCCACTGTAGGCACCCCAGAACACGTGGGGAGCCTTCCAGAATATTTAGGGCCTCTTAACGCAGGCGATATATAATGCCTGCAGGCATTGGCGTACATAGGCGCCGCGCCAACCCGAGGATGTTGAACTACCGATTTTAAATTCTAGGCTGGACATTTAAATAACTTCATCGGCCATCGCATTTTAGGGGCCAGCCAGGCCTCTCTCGACAATACTCCAAACTCCAATGCCCACAAGTCTACTCATTTCAGCAGCAGAGGATAAGGAGTACAACTTTTCCTCTGTGGCGCTGACGGTGCAGCACCCAGATTAGGTAGGAGTGACGGACCTCGATACCAACACATTCTCCCCCGCGATCCCAGCCATAGAGGTGAGGGAGAACGGCGCACCGTAATACACTCTTATTATTCCTCTGTGACGCTACATCCCCCCCAGATCACAAAGGGTAGGAAAAGTAACGCACAGTCCGCGGTTACTAGAACCGCCCTAGCCACGACAATGTGGGTAACCGTTTTAGTTTTAATCTAAGTTAACCTACGCATAGAAAATAAATTATGCATTTAATAAAAAAAATAGCTTCAGCATAACATATAGCTTTTGAGAAAAAGTGTACATCGAATTTATAGTTTAGTCGATATTATACTAATCTGATTGCTTTTTAACGACCGGACGAACATTGTTTTTATTAATATAAAGTATGACTAATGGGTATAAAATATGACCACGAACGGTGTTTTGACTCACTAAGTATCGAAAAAGCTTCAAGATGGGGCTTGTGTTGGTCTTAGGTAAGTTTCATATGAGGGAGTTGTTTTAATTCTACCCTGGTCGCGGCACCGAATATGTTAAGAAAAAATATTTTACATTTAACACACCGATATTAGCTTCAAATCTAGGATGACAATTTTAACTTTATTCTAGTCATCAGATTGAATTGAAATTCTGCCTAGGTATACTTGTATGATTTTGATTGATTACAGTACAATAATATTGTTCCATCGAGCTGCTATAATGGTAGAGACAAAAGGCAGCCATCGGGACATCTCAGTGGCTAATAGTAGATCCGTCGAGATACGACTCGCTTGACTAGTAGTCTTTAAATAGCGAGTTTATCGTCCGTAGTACTGTACCGTCAGAAAGAAAATCTGTTAAAAACAAACTTTCAATTAGGGTAACACGAATAATACATAGAGTAAAATTTATATTTTTCAAACTTTTTTTCAGTGTCTGTTCTAGTTTTAGCTTCGGAAGTCATGGGGAAAAGTACTAATTGTGATTGCTCGCATTTAAGACGGCGCCCAGTATGCGCTAGTGACTTGAAAACTTATCGAACCACATGTGACATGAAGTGCTATTCAGATCAACCAGATGTGGAAGTGATTTGGTTCGGTCCTTGTAGGCTAGAACCAGGTATCCTACCAGTTGCTATCCGAGACCAACATCCTAGCGGATCCATAATTTCGGACCATCAACCTAGCGCACTAAAAGTAATCCCAGGCCAACAACCTAACGAACTAGACGTAGTTCCGGAGCAACAACCTAGCGACCCAGTTATTGACCTTGACCAACATCCAATCATTACTATCCCAGACCAACATCCTATCGGACAAATAACTACCCCAGTACAACAACAAAGCGAACCTTCTACTCCGAATCAAAATTCTAGCGTACCAGATATTATCCCGGGCCAACATTCTGACGGACCCGTTTCTATCCTGAACTATTTACGAAGATTCGTTGTTACCACGGACCAGCTACGTAATAAACTCTTTATTATCCCGGACCAACGTTCTAGCGACCCTTTTATTATTTTGGCCCAAACACAAAACGAACGAAATGAACCAGTTATCGTACAGAACCTAGAACCCAGAGGACCAGTTGTTATCCCGAACCCACAACTTAAAGAACCAGTAATAATCTCGAGCCAACAACCTGAAGAACCAGTTGACATCCCAAACCAAGCACCTATAGCATTAATTAGTATCACGGACCAACAAATTAAAGAACCAATTATTAACCAGACCGAACATCCTAACGGACCAGTTATTATCCCAGACCAACCTCGTAGCGGCCCCGTTATTTCCATGGACCAACAACACAGCGAATCAAATATTACTCCAAACCAACATCCTAGCGGATCAGTTATTATACCGGACCAACATTCCAACGAACCCGTTTCAATTTCAAACCATCTACGAAGATTCATTGATACCACGGACCAACTACGAAACCGACTCTATATTCTCCGGCAACCGCGTCCTAGCAAACCTATTGCTATTGAACAACAACCTAGCGAACCAGTCCCGAATCAAACTAGAGGACCAGTCGTCATCCCTAACCAACCACCTAGAGAATCAGCTGTTATCCCAAACCAACAACCTAGAGAACCAGTTGCCTTCCCGAACCAACTATCTAGGGAACCAGTTGTCATCTTAAACCAACAACCTAGAGAACCAGTTGGCATCTCGAATGATCCACCCGAAGAACCAGATATCACCCCAAACCAACAACCTAAAGAACCAGTTGGTACCCCGAACCAACAACACGAAGAAACAGTTGTCATCCCAAACCAACAACTTAAAGAGCTAGTTGGTATTCTAAACCAACCACTTAGAGAACTAGTAGTGAGCTCGAACCAACAACCTGCAGAACCAGTTGTCATACAAAACCAACGAACTATAGAACCAGTTGGCATATCGAATTATCCACCCGAAGAACCAGATGTCACCCCAAACCAACAACCTAAAGAACCAGTTGGTACCCCGAACCAACAACCCGAAGAAACAGTTGTCATCCCAAACCAACAACTTAAAGAGCTAGTTGGTATTCTGAACCAACAACTTAGAGAACCAGTAATAACCCCGAACCAACAACCTGCAGAACCAGATGTCATCCAAAACCAACAACCTAGAGAACCATTTGGTATTTCGAACCAACTTTCTACAGAACCAGTAATAATCTCGAACAAACCACCTAACGAACCAACCAACCCAAACCAACTTTCTAGAGAACCAGTTATTAACCCGGGCCAACATCCTAACAAAACCGTTATTAACCCAGACCAACCTAATAGGGATCCCTTTATTTCCCTATACCAAAAACACAACGAATCGATTATTACGCCAAACCAAAAGCCTACTGGATCACTTATTATCCCCGACCAACATTCTAACGGACCCGTTTCCATCCCGAACCATCTACGAAGATTCATTGTTACCAAAAATCAACTACGCAACAAACTTTTTATTATCCAGAACCGACGTTTTAGAAAACCTTTTGTTATTTTGGCCCGAAAACTAAGCGGACCAACTGTCATTCCGAAACTACAACCTAGAGGACCAATTGATGTCTCAAACCAACAACCTGAAGAACCAGATGTCATTGCGGATGAACAACCCGAAGAACCAGTTATCATCTCGGACCAACAACCTAAAGAACCAGTTGTTATCCCAAACCATCAACGTAGAGGCACAGTTGTTATTGCGAACCAACCTAGAGAACCAGTTGTTATAACAAATCAACAACCAAAAGGACCAGTTGCTATCTCAAACAAACAGCCTAAAGAAACCGTTGTTACCTCGAACCAACAACCTGGAGAACCAGTGGTCATCCCGAAGCAACAACCTAGAGAACCAGATGTTATCCCAAACCAACAACTTAGAGGACTAGTTGTTATCCCGAATCAACAACCTAGAGAAACAGGACCCAACTTGAAAAAACAGCCTAAAGGATCAATTGTCAACCCGAACCAACAACCAAGAGATACAATAGTCAATTCGAACCCACCACCTAGAGAACCAGTTGTCATCCCGGACCAACCATCTAAAGAGCCAGTTGTTATTGAAAATCAAAAACCTAAAGGATTTTTTTGTTTTTTCGAACCAGCATCATAGGCGACTTATCGTAAAAAACCGTGTATTCTCCTTGATTATATCGAGCCACTTTTTTTCCGTATACGCAACAACCATATTTGTCCCACTCATGAGATGGGCAGAAATGGATGCCACGTATAACTATACAAACATAGTAACTATAAGTGCTCTTTAAGTTGTATCAATCACCTCATACACAAGCATCGTAAGAAATACAATACTTAATTTAAAAAAATGAATTTTATTTCCTTATCGTGTCAGCTGAAAGACGTCCACAGAGCAGGTCTTGGAGCCAGTTTACTTCGCCGCTACACAGCCCACCCTGCACACCAAGATGCCTCGGCCTCGCGAAAATCACTGTATAAATAAACAGTAGTTCGTCTCTAACCAAATGTAGGTATATCGCGCCGCTTGCGTGCGTGCCTCGTCCTCACGCGACGCGAGCACCACAAGCAAGCTCAACAGTACTTAACAAGCCGGTTTAGTCGGGGCCGCACCGTCCCCGCGTTTGGTAGTATACGTATTAAGTATTGAGCGACGCGCATAGGCGCAACCCTAGCGCCCGAGCTGCAATAGGTAACAGAAACTCCTAAAGAGAAGGAAACTACTTTTCTATTAATACTATGCCAAAGTCTTTCTTCCCGCGGGATAACAGTGCACGAAGATTGGACTATAGTATTGAGCATTTTCTAGTCATAGAGCCTATATACAAATAGTCAAGTAATTTTAAATAGAGGCATTCCATCATGCTCCTTAGGGTAGGTAGCGCATTTGCAGCCTGGATTATTAAGATAGTAGTTCTGAGATTATAATAAAATAAATAAATAATAAAAATAAAAATAAAAATAATTTATTTTCAGATTTGTCGAGATCCATTGTTCCGAGTTGTTAGTTACAAAAATACTTAAAAAAACTACGTTAGTACATTAATATTAAAAAGTTACATAAACTATTTCAGTCTTAAGACATGAAGGCCGGTGTATCGGCGGAGAATATCCGAATCCCACCTCCCTGCTATCATTTCCAGTATGCTATTTGTGCTCCCCCTCATCTGCCTCACCACAGAGGCCGTCTTCTTACGTACTACTGCATAAAAGTCCTCTACGCTAGCTCCGGCAAACATCCCAGAGGCGCTGCAGAATCGAGGAAGCCCAAACAGCATCCTGAAAATGTTATTATATTGGATTCGCAGGGTATTGTAGCGCCTCAGCCTGAAACTAGCCCACAGGCCGCACGTATAGAAACTTTGACAGTAAGCTCTAAATAAAGTCAGCTTCACTTGAGCACTGCAATGCGCGAACCAATGCGCCAGCATCCCGCCTCGGACTGACAACGCCCTGCGCTCCCGCTCTATATCGAGATCGTCTTTCAGGTCCTCGGTCACAATATGACCTAGGTATTTGAAATTGGATTTATAGTGTTGAAATTGGAAATGTCTATAGTCTCAGATCCCACAAAACTTCAGGTGGGTTTTGTGATCGTTTGCCTTGTACTTGTTATATAATAAAAACTACGACTATTCCTCTTCGACTTTAATTGGATGCAGTACGAGTAACTACCTACTATAAAGTAGAGAGGTATGATTTAAACAACCCTGTTATTGTACAGTGGAATTTTTATGTAAGAGGCTTTCTTAAAGGTAAATAATACAAAGGTACTATCTCATTATTTGTACTGTATTATTATTCGTAAAACAGAAAATAAACTCTGTTGACAAGGTTCATGTTTGTTTGCTTTTAATCTCTCTCTCCATTTAAAATTTATATCTTAATCTTTCTGTTGGTTTAGATTAAAACAGATGGCGCCCTCTGCTATCTCATTTTTTTTGAGTCTCTGCACTAATTCTTGTGCAACATACTATGGTAAGTTGTTTTCGCACCGAACTAGCTCATGAATCCACGACCCTAAATAAACTCAAACCGCCAAGGCCCAATACCAAGTGTGGACAGAACCTGTCAAGTTACAGCGCACATCAGTAACATATACTATAAAAACTGTGTTACATTTTTGGCTAGCTATGTAGCTAGCAGTACCAGCAGCGGTCGCGCTGTTTTTCTTGTAAGCAACATCAATAGGGAATAAATATTTATGATTTTTTCACAGCTTAAATAAAAGCTGATTCATGTAACAAATAGGTTTTTTTTAGCTATAAAAATAACCAAGATTTAAGCCACCAAACATTTGTTCCTATCTCTATCAAGCAAAACAGAATTGAACATGGAGTTTGTATGGCCAACCTGTTGCATGACGTCACAGTGCATATCGGATCACTCTGTCTAAATAGCTGTCTAATTAGCAGTTTAAAATGCTTGTATCATCAGAATTCAGAATTTCTCGTCCTATTTTAATTTGAATTTTACTTTTGGTGATCTCTTTTACGGTATTTTCACATTTTGTTGAGCATTAAGATTTTAAAAGTCCATGCATATTCCCTATTGGGACACACCACACACCACACTACCCAAGAATGACTGCATTCCTATAGTTATTCCGACATGAGGGGTTTATTATAGCCGCGTTTATCGCTAAGGGTAAAGCATCCGGCACGCTGGCACTTAGAGAATGTTTTATCCACAGCCATAAACGCGACTATCATAGACCCACCGCTGGTAGAAATTTTAAAGTTACCGTTATACTCCCAAAAACATCACCCTAATACTTCGAAAGTCGGGTAAATAGGAGTAATAGTGAAAAGGGAGGGGTTTATTCAGACTCCCGGCACTTTCAATGAGCGAACTATTTACGTAGGTAATCTTCACGCCAATCATCCGTGAGATTTTCGATTCAGTAAGCGACAAATTGTTAGGAAGAAATAGAAATTTCATAGTTCTTAATTAATACTTTGCAATCACGAGATAAGCGGCGATAATTTTCATTTAACGCTGTCAATGTGCACTGAACTGAGTGACAGTGTCGTTTTGTTTAACATTTGTAACGATTGGATTTAGAACATCAGTATGACACAGTTCCATGGTGGTTCAGGGTTTCATTTTGCCGATTGTACAGTCAACAGCATAAATAAGTGATCATTTATGTACCTTGTCGCTTTCAATCGTTTCACAATTTTGTATGACATTTCAAACACGACGTTAAAGTGACAAGGTACATAAATGATCACTTATTTATGCTGTTGACTGTACCACGAGCCATCATAATATGCACGTTATAGTTTTTAAAGGCCTATGATAGGGTAGATAGAAAGCAGTAGTGGACGGTACTGTCTAGGTATGGAGTGAGCAGCAACCTGGTGCAGGCTTTGAGGTCCCTTTATGAGGGCTCCAGAGCCTGTGTCAGGATCAATGGGGCGTACTCGGCCTGGTTTAATATCTCTAGAGGTGTTAGACAGGGCTGTGTTGCCTCACCATGGCTGTTCAATCTATTCATGGACAGTTGTATGCGAGATTTGAAAGAGTATAATAAGGGTTTGTGTATGGAAGAGTTGCTAATCAAATGCCTCTTATATGCCGATGATCAAGTTATACTTGCTCCATCGGTACTTGAGTTGCAGGAGATGGTGACAGTGATGAATGAAGGATTTAAGCAAAAAGGGATGAAAGTAAATGTTGCCAAGACCAAGGTTATGGTGATAGAGAGGGACGAGGAGATGACTGAGTGCGTGATAAATATAAATGGTGAATTAGTAGAGCAAGTGAATGAATTTGTGTACCTGGGAAGTATGTTTACAAGAGATGGTAAGTATGAGAAGGATGTCGAGAGGAGGGTGAATGCGGGAAACCAAATTAATGGGGCCCTGTACTCCTTTGTGAGCAGAAGGGGCGTTTCACAAAAAGCGCGACTGGCTGTTCACAATGGAGTGTTGATCCCTACTCTGATGTATGGTAGTGAATGTTGGGTGTGGCAGGACAAGCATGAAAGTCGTATAAACGCAGTTGAAATGCGCTCTTTGCGTAGTATGTGTGGTGTGAAACTGATTGATAGAGTAAGGAATGAAAAGGTCAGAGAGAAATGTGGACTAAAAGAAATTGTAGTGACTAAGATTGAAAAGGGCATGCTTCAATGGTTCGGTCATTTGGAAAGGATGGATGAAAGAAGATTGACGAAAGAGATATACAGAGCAAAAGTGAGTGGGAGGGTCGGAAGGGGCCGCACTAGGCGTACTTTTTCGAATCAAATCGGAGAAATACTGGAAAAGGGCCGGATCTTAAGTGCCCGAAACCGACGTGCATGCATGACTCGATGTATAAATGTGGAAGAAGCGAAAGAGATTTGTCAGGATCGTAGCAGGTGGAAAGAAGTGGTCTCTGCCTACCCCTCTGGGAAACAGGCGTGATTTAATGTAATGTAATGTAATGTAGTTTTTAAGATCTTTTGTAACACATTAGGCAATAAAGTATATGACTACGAGTATGACTTAATCAAATATAATGGTCTTAGTAAAAACTTCACGTCATAAACAAATACTCAAACAACTGGTTAAGATTACACAAGACGACGGTAAATGTCTGCTGTCGGATCCATGTTTGGTTTCAAGAGGAGTACCGCAAGGATCTATTCTGGGTCCTTTACTATTTATTCTTTATACTTCTGATATTACTAATTGTATTAGGCATTGTAAATTTCATCTTTATGCTGATGATCTGCAACTATATCATTCTTTTTCTCCCCGTGATGTGGGTTCTGCTTCTCAATTAATTAATGCAGATCTGGTGCGCATTTTTGAATGGTCTAGTGCTAACTCTTTGGTACTAAATCCATCTAAATCCAAATATATGGTGCTTGGGTCGTGTAAGCAAGTGGAAAAAATTGTAGCAGGTGTACCAAACATTGTATTAAATAATGTAGAGATTGACTGTGTTAGCGAAGCGCGCAACCTTGGACTCTTAGTAGACAACAATTTACGTTTTGAACATCACGTCATTAACACGGTACGAAATTGCTTTTATAGGCTAAAAGTTCTATACAACGTGAGGGATTTCTTGAGTATTGACGTGCGTGTGAGACTATGTGAAGCTCTAATTCTTTCAAAATTAAATTACTGTTATACAGCTTTCGGCCCTTGTCTCTTGGTGCGATCTCAGCGTCTCATACAGAAAGTCCAAAACGCTTGCACTAGGTTTTGTTTTAAAGTACCACCACGAGCTCACGTTACCCCTTTTATTAATGGTGCGAAAAGTTTGAAAATGTCAAATAGGCTGGAGCTCTACTTTGCGTGTCTACTTTTCGACACTATTAAAAATCAAGCTCCTAGCTATCTTTTTAAAAAGTTAAGGTGGTCTGACGAAAATAGGCATTTCAAAGCTAGAGCATCGCGTGCTGTCGTATTCAGGGTGCCTCTGCATAGAACAGCGGCTTTTAGGGGCAGTTTTAGATATCAAGCTACAAAGTGCTGGAACAACATTCCCCCACCCATCCGTGACCTTAGGTATAAGTCTTCGTTTAGAATTAAGTATAGAATTCATTTGTTAAATAAACAAATAGCTTACTAAGCTTGATGTCGTAGAATAATTTACCTGTGTAATTATTGCTACTTATAATTTAGTTTCTCCGTTTTGTTTATGCTGTGTAAATGTTTAGTTTCGCTTTACTTCTAGAAATTATATTAAAAACTAAAGGCTAGAGTAATATAATATATAGTATGCAAAAACTGATACAGAGTAGATAACTTAATGTTAATATTCATATTATCATGGTCGTTTGGCACATCTTTCGGCTTCTTTCGGGCGCCACAGACCTGATTCCAATGGTTCTGGCAGAATACCAGCGCTGCAGTTTCTGCAGCATTATGCTGAGTCAGCGCCAATTCACAGCACAACACATGGCTCTCTCACCGCATATAAGTCAATGTATATTTTAAGTCTCGTGTTTGTTGTCTATATTTTTAATGTTTTATGTTTAATTTAAGAGCCTGCGTTTGTGTTTATGTTGAATAAAGTTTTTATCTATCTATCTATCTACATACATAATTAAATCACGCCTTTTCCCAGAGGGAAAAAAAATATACTTGTATCGAAATTTTGTCATTGACTTTCTATGGTCAGGTTTTATGCCGGCTCAACAATTTGTATGAAAACAATATGATTTAATGTTACTGAATTTTGATTTACGTTCTTACTGTTATTACTTATACCAAAATAATACCAAACTTACCCAAATGAAACACTAACATGAAGGCATTTCAACTTAAGAGGACTGTGCAGCTAATAATTTAACCCTTAAACCAAGTCCGATTTAAACGATTTTTCAATAGGTATGTTGTAGATATTATGAAAAATTCTCCAAGAAAATATTTCCTTGGAAAGAAACAACTTAAAAAATTTAAAAACGGAAACGGAAAGAGAAACATTATCGCCCGGAGCTAAATTCGTATGGAAAAAAATTAAAGCTACGCGATTAAAGCATCGCTTTACAATCCTCTTAATCCTCAGCTCGAATTCCAGTTCGCCTGAAAAGTGGCCTGTGTGCTCGTTTGCCTTCAATTCAAAAGATCAAAAACAGTCATAAGTAAGCTTTAATTTTTTTCTCAGAGGTGTAAACGACAAATACACAAGAGGAGGTAAAAGTGTTAAGCAGTGAATCGAACTCGGCGACGTATAAGCTTCAAGAGTTAATTAAGACGCAATCTCAAGAGTCATCATGCAATTTCAAATTACTTTGGGTATGTTTAATTTAAAATCAAAAATCTGATTTTTACAGCGCGAGATATTTCTACTCAGTTTTAAAAAAATAGCACTCAATAACAAAATGGAATAAATCTAGTCTAAGTAAAATTAAGCCAAATCCACCACGCTCATTTAAAATGGCCGTTCAACCAAATTTCCGGCCTTCTTACCCAAATTGCCGGCAGAATTGATAAAAAGATGGACTTTCTACCCAAATGTCTCGCTAAATGATGTTAAATGTCCGGCTTTCCGTGTTGTGATCCATGTTGATGCCAACTCTAGTTAGGGCAAGTGCACTACGAGAAAGTGCGTCTCCGATATGCCTCCCGTGCTATCCCTCTTAAATAATTAGTAGTTTCGGCATCAATTTCATTTGGGTTACCTTGGCATAATGTTAATTGTTCGAAATACACTTCGCAGAAACACTTTTAATCGAATGACACTCTTTAAGTTTGTTTCCATAATTAATTCCTTGTTGTGACTGTTTATTGATTGGCACAACTATCGCTTACAGTAGCGAGCCAGAAAAGTAGGTAAGGTTAGGTTAGAACTTTATGCTACCTAAACACTAAGCAAAATATTTATCTGCGAAATAAATATTCAATTATATTAATATATTACCATCTGTTAAACAATGCGAAAAGATTGTATGCTGAAGGAAACTATACGAAAGCTAGTTCTCCCAAAAGTTATTTCTGCCATATAAAGTTATGCGAAACTTCTTTTTCAGTAACTTTTCTATCAGTCCTATGGCTTTCGGGTGCTATGGGATTCCTGCCCTGCCATTGCAATCATCGGTTGATCAAACCAGTATGCGCCAGTAACTACAAATCATACCAAAGCCCCTGCCACATGGGTTGCGACTCACATGACCTGTTTATACTATGGCGTTCCACGTGCGAAGATTTGCCAGGGCACGACGAATAAATAGACAGTTGGATAAAAAGGCATTGAAGAGTTGTCGTTTTATGTATATTGATATTGCATTAAAAATAGAACTCTTTAATTGTTTTTTTAATGCAGTAAGGTCAACCGGACAATTACTTCTTCAGGGTAAGCGCGTCTTTTAAAAATAGGTAAGAAACGTAACGTTTTAAAATTTCTGGCCACTCTTAGAGGTAGTAATAATAGTAATTAAGTATGTAGACTTCCTTCTACCTTGTACGTAGACCTTGTGAGAATTTCTCTTCAAAACAAATGTTTAACCTTTTCAACGCCACAGTCGGCTCTGGCCGACAACTAAAAGTCGTGCCACTGACGCCACGTCGGCTACAGCCGACAAGAGTTCAAGATTAAAAGAGACTTTGTTTGGTAGCAATAAGGTGTAATTTGCATAGCATAGCAAACATGTTTGGCGTGTGGGTGGCACATTTTGTATTCGACGTATGGCGTTCAAAAGGTTAAAGGATACCCGGGTACATTCAATTAATATAATACGTGGCAGAAGTAAATTTACCACATTGGTTTTAGCGTATTTACCCCACAGATGCAGTTACCCCGTTTGACCAACCTTTATCATTCCCGAGGGAGGCGTTTTTGCACTTATCGTTAAGGAAATAAACTGGATAATGTGAGATAAGTGTTTTGCAAGTGGCACTCATTAAAACACCTTTTCATAGACTGTCTCTATGCACTTTGAGGAGCTGCAGGAACTTCAGCAATGCTAGTACAGTAGTAGGCAAGTTTCTTACTACACTTCTTCTTAATAGTGTACTCTTCTTGAGAAGCGCTGGTCACTCAAACATGTTAACGTGCTTTTGCGCATCCTTACTGAATACAGTTCATTATTCATTAAAAGCTTTTGGATGAAGTCGTTGTTTCCAAAAAGGCATCAACATTACCTTAACATTTTTTTTTGGGCTTTCGTACCAACAAGAACAAGATCGGGATACCCACTCACCCAACGGCTACAAACTACCCCCAGCCCGTCTGAAGAGTCGAAAGAGCTTTATGAGAGCCACTAAACGTGTTACTGACACACCATCAAAAGCTCGACTCTCATCCTGGCAGACCACCCGTCCACCTCCTGAGGGATTAAAGCCTACGTAGACTCTCTCCAGCGGGCACACACAACCATGGCCTACTTAGAAAGCACTGGACAGGCTTCGTACACAAGTCAGCCGACGCAGGGAAAACCTAGTGCGATGAGGTTTTTCTGGTGGCTTCAGCGCCATGTGCAAGTGTAGAACGGCGCCCCAGACAATGGCCCACCTACCTGGTCTTGACCGGCCTGCCCACATCCCTGTACTGAAGGAGACCGCCGAGTTGCAACTGATAGGGCGATCAGCACCGTTGCCTTGCGCGTCATTTGAACCATCAACACGAGAAGAAGACCAAAAGGTTAAACAAGGAATTCTATGGTGTGAAAAATCATTTAAAAAACTTTTACATATTAAAACCCTCCCATTAAATAACATTTGTAGTTTCAACGTATTTGTAAAAATGCATAACAATATGGCGCACCCTGTATTGTTACTTCTTATTCTTAAGATTATGTTAATCATCCAAGAGGCTAACATTTGAAATTAAGCAAGAGTTTTACGGGTGGTGAGGTTAATAGCGATTTGGAATCTGATAGGTATGACGCATGTGCGTTGATTTTAGTTTTTTCGATTAGATTCAAAAAATTTATTCAGTAAATTGGCCACATGAGGGCTCTTTTACACGTCGGTAATATGGAATGAATCTACTAGAGCTTCGGAAAAGACAATCAATGCGGAGGAGAAGCACCGCAAGAAATTCAAGCGTTTATTAACACACAATAAACGCTTGAATTACTTGCAGTGCTTCTCTTCTCTTGCAGTCTGTTAAAAAAAGTAGGAAAAATAAACTCAATTTTATGAAAAACCTCTTAATAATGAATTTTTGATTTGATTTTTTTCGACAATTATCATTTTAGTTAGCCTGTTATTAATTATAATTAATTTTTGTTTTTGTTTCGTGTCGATAGGCGGTTTAGTTTAA
The DNA here is from genome assembly GCA_946894065.1 of Acleris literana. Taxonomy (NCBI): domain Eukaryota; kingdom Metazoa; phylum Arthropoda; class Insecta; order Lepidoptera; family Tortricidae; genus Acleris; species Acleris literana. Next base: position 6,518,749 of record OX335692.1, read on the forward strand.
AGCAGTAACGTTTTGTTTACATGTAGTATGGAAATGCGAAATAAAAAAACTAAAAAAAACTAAATAGCCAAAAGATGTTTTTATCATTTTTTGTGTCGATAAAATTGGCCGTAGTTTCTCCCATTTTGCTATGTGCACATTAAGAAGACTCACAATGTATAACAGCATATTTTGATCACTAAGGGCTGATTTTTCAATCTCCAGATAACACGATCTGTCAGGTAAATTGTAGCTCTGTCCTTATCTTCCTCATGACAAAGAAAAGGACAGAGCTACAGTTTACCTGACAGATCGTGTTATCTGGAGACTGAAAAATCAGCCCTAAAAGGTATACAATAAAATGTTTTAAAAAACAAAAACCGCCTGCTACAACGCTGAAAATAGTCAGTCAAAATGAAGTCGGCGACCCAAAATATTCAAAGAGGCTCTTTGACGTCATGAGAGATTGAAGAGCTAGCAGTTTCCCTGCTCAATGCATAAGTTTAACTATCCAGAGAGGAAATGCTGCCAGCATCATCAGGAAAATGCCGCAGTGGTCATTTTTATCCACTTGACAGTCCCGCAATAGCATATTATCCAAAACCAAAATGCATTTAACCATCCGCGGATACCTTACGAGTATTTTCCCGAGGTGTGAACAAGGAGCAGTTTATTATAGTGCCATCTAGTAAAATATGCCGGCTTTATTTACAAATTCTACTGCTGCACAAACATAGCCTAACAAAATTACTCATGTTGCATATCCATTAAAAAATATTATTTGCCAGTACCTTGTGTACGTGCGCGTGATTGTGAGTGTTTGTAAAGGACTCGTAGTTATGTCAAGTAGTTATTATACATAAAAATGATCAGCAATGTGTACTTTCTACGATAATGTGTATTATTTTCTAGTGACCTAGTGTGATGCTTAAAATAACAAAGTTTAAAATGTCAAGGTTTTTCGAGCTGGGGCAGTGAATGTTTATAAACTAATTATTAGTAATTTGACGCCCTGTTTACTGAAATATAAAATAAATATTGACGATTATTAAGAACAGATTAATAAACCCCAGAAACCCTAAACCTCAGAAATATAGTCATACTATACTACTTAGGATTCACGTCATAAAAACATTTACGGTGCTTCTCAAGTTTTATGCCGTGGATGGTTGACTATAAGGAGTAAGGAATTTGTTTAATTTATTTTGCTATCTTATTAAGAACGATACGTGTTTGTTGTGGTATCATTAGAAAGGAGAAATAGTATATTTTTCTGATATTTAATAAAAAAAGGGAGTCATCGCTCAATATTTCCTGTAATTAGCTAGTTGTCAAATAAAAATCTTTTAGCAATTTTTACCGAATCAATTTCATAAGTTTAACCTTCATTATAGTCAGTCACTAATCATGTATATTATAATTGTTCAATAAAAAGTATTTATTTGAATAAGTGTATGGTCATGTACAGGTCGATTCACAAGAGCTGGCACAAATGGATTTAGTCCTAGCGGTACGCCAAAAAATGCTGCAAATGGTGTTAAAAGCATGAAAATCGGAACGATTGATCTTAAGGCAATACGAATCAATTTGAGACGTAGCACGAAAAAAAAAACGGAGACGAGTTATGACATCATCTTTATTTTGTATGGGAAAAAAATGTTTTGTTCTGAAACCTATCGTGTGAAAAGGGCCCAACTCCGATTACTAACTGGAGCCATAACTGGCCATGCCTTGTTTAACAAACACTTGGTCACATTAGGTGTTACAGACAGCCCCCTGAGCCTGTATGACGGCGGAGAAAACCGCGGCCCATACCAACAACAACAACGCAACATACCGGGCACGTCACCTCGGAACAGCGAGGTCGCTGTCGGAAGACGCCGGTAACATCAAGGGTTTGCTAGGCTTCCTGGTAGAACTGGGTTGGCAAGAGTAGTGCCAAAAACCCAGCACGCAAAAAAGGCGCATACATTAAGTCGTCGAGTTGCGGAAACCAGCCCGCTCTAACCTATAACCTATAACCTATCGTGTGTGGTATATAATGATAGGGCTTACTAAGCCGATTCTAAAAATTATCACATCATTATATTTCAGTCACTTGTTTTAAATTAAAATAAAAATCATTTTCAAAACATACCAAGTTTGGGCTCCTCCAGATATGATACAGTTGAATCATTATTTCTTAAATATACCTAAAATGATACGTAATAGCCTCATGTCCTACCCCAAAGAAGCCATTTTGAAAATATTTACATTAAGTATTTATTTATAATTTTATATTACAAAATGTGATAAAATCACAAGTAGTTGAAACATGTATAAAAAGTTCAATTTTAGACACTGAGGATGATAAATACTAATGCGAGAGGAGTTTTCAATCATATTTATATTATTTACTAGCTTTCGCCCGTGACTCCTTCAAATGTCTATCCCAGAAAATTGGAAAGTTCCCGAGGGAACAGCGATAAACGACTTCTACGCGGACGGAGTCGCGGGCGAAAACTAGTAAATAATATAAATATGATTGAAAACTTTAAGGCCAAATACAAATAGTGAAAAAGATGCAGAATACGCCGAATACCAAATACCAAAACGAATATTCGGCCCATCGCTAATTATTACAATAAAATACTATTAAGGTGGAAAGAAGTAGTCTCTGCCTACCCCTCTGGGAAACAGGCATGATTTAATGTATGTATGTATTTTAAATGTAATAATATTTACATAAAATTTAATCAATAGAATTAAATTAGAAGTGGTCTCTGCTTACCCCTCTGGGAAACAGGCATGATTTAATGTATGCATGTATTTTAAATGTAATAATATTTACATAAAATTTAATCAATAGAATTAAATTAGAAGTGATCTCTGCTTACCCCTCTGGGAAACAGGTGATTTAATGTATGTAATTAAATTCGAAACTTACCCCGTCAATAATCTGACAGAAGTGAACTGCAACACTGGCACTCGTGATGTTTGGGTGCTTGCTGGATGAGTGAATAAGGACTGAGATCTTCTTGGACCGGATCTTAGTGGCTCTGTACCCGAACACAAACAGCATGGAATCAATTACGTTGCTCTTCCCGCTGCCATTTGGACCAATAATTGCCGTAAAACTCTGGAATAACAGTAAAATAATTATGTCACTTATTTTAAACCAAAGTCAGTGTCAAAAGTGATTGTACTTTATCACTAGGGATCGGAAATTCGGAGGCTTTTATTGTTTTGTTTTTGTTGTTGTATTGATGTTAAGTATTATGGAGGCGGACTCAATTTATTTTGCTAATAAATTTCCCGGGGTTTCCCGGAATACCGGAAATTAGGATACATATACACATACGTATTTAAAGTATTTAAATAACATATTTTAGTTGTTTCTTTTTATAAAATATGTGGTTTGTTTAACTAACAGTACCTAAATTATTCTTTAACATCAAACTAAATTAAATTTGTGAAGTTACATATTATTCTTATGAAAACGAATGGTACTAACGTTAGTAGTTTTGTTAAATCACCAAATTAAAACAAATATACATAGTCATACAAAATTGTACTGTTTACCAATATTGCTGAAAATAGTCATAACCTAAATATTTTGACAGTTATCACTATTTCCTGATGTTTTATACAATCCCGGAATCCCGGAACTTAAATAATTAAAACAATACTTTTAAGAAGCCGACACCATACTTGCTGAGCTTTTTCCAGAAATTTGCTAATTGTAGGTATAAAAGCATCCGAATTTCCGATCCCTATTTATCATATTAATGGATTTGAGAATCTTGTTTGACATTGCTTACGTGACTGGAAAGAGACATGGTACAAAAGTTTGTATCTACTTTTAACGAAGACTGTACTACTATTTGGTCATGATGGAGGGTGAATTCAATGGACTTAATTAAGACAACATTTACTTTTCCCAATGTGCAACTGTTACATAAATCTGTCATACAATCATATGGTTCCAATAGATGGTACACAATGGAAACATAATATTAAAATGAATATTTCTGAAATTCACCCGTAATGTAGTCCTACTTATTGACTATGGCAAGAATTAGCAATATGAACTGTAAGTGGTGGTAAATAATATAATAAAATAGCTACTGATTTTACAATCCGGGTCATTCTCAAAAATATTGTACATAATTAAAGGGGGTGTCCCTCACAATCCCTAACAACGTTTATCCTAACACATCGTTTGTCCGAATTTTCATTTGCCCTAAACTGGTTTTCAGATGAGTCAGGCAACTTTTTAAGTTTTCCAATTATATCTGCGGTTTGGTGAGGTTAGGGTTGTATTATAACAATACTAAAAAGTTTTATAATTTAAGCGGAAATGGCGTTAGGATAAATGAAAATTCGGACATACAATGCATTAGGACAAATGACGATTAGGGCTTCCATAGGAGAACCAATTAAAGGCTTATCGAAAATGAAATCATGATCACATCCTTTCTGTAACGAAAGTTAGTCATACAAACTATTTGGGTAACTTCGTTACACAAAGGAATCAATTAAGTTTTGTTTTAATTAAAGCCCTTAACTATTTACAATTTTTTTGAAACCGACCATTCTACCAATAAATATATTTTTTATACATATAAAATAAGGAGGCAAACTACCATGACGGTTACCTGATAGGAAGTAATGATAACATAATACTACCAAATATAACTAATATTACTACCAATCATAACAAATACTTAAAACGAGATACATAAAGCAATAGTTTCTATTGTTATCACACTCTTGGAGAGCTCCAGTCTATTTGTCATTTATGTTTCTTGGAGCCACTGGCTGTTCATTAAGTGAACGTGCTATAGTTACCTTGTGAAATGGTCCCAGAGTCTGCACACCAGCATAACTTTTAAAGTTCTCGTTAACGATGTGTGTAATGATCAATCTCGGGCCGGTAGCATCAAAAGTTAAGGCTGGCTTAGGAGCTGGTGGTATATAAACGCCGCCCACACGGCACCCGCCGTCTTCGTCATCCGAAATATGGTCAATGTCGCCGTTATTATCAAATTGATCTGGTTCTTCAGTCCCGCCATTGGCGGAAGTAGTCGGATTATCGTCTACTTCCATGGGCTCTTCGCCACCCCTCTTCTTTTTGTTTGGCTGCATTTTAAGCCACTATCTTAACCAATTATCCTGATTTGCAGGAAGGCAAATGTGATTACGAGGGTTAAAAAACAAAATATTTTGAACAACGACCGTTTGGGATGCCCAAGCGCGAACTCGGCGGTTTGTCACATTGACAATGACAGTGACATTTGAGTATTTGACTTAAGAATAATGCCGCTACAATTCACTCAATCTACCTTAGTTACGTTTGGTTAACCTTCGTATAGTGCATTTTTTGAAATAATTAAGCTATTTATATTTATAAAAAAGATAATTGAAAAAGTTATTTAAGTTAATAATTATAATTGAATGGAGCTTTCCTATTATTATTTTTTGTGTTGATTCTGATAATGGCACAATGAGCGCGATACACCTCGTTCATCGCTTTTTTAATCCTTAAGCCGCTTTTACATGTGTGAAGTACCTAGGTAAATTTTAGTACGAGTTGATACATATTACTCTGTTATTTTTTATTTACTGTGGTACTTAGGCATTCTGGGGCACAATAAAAAACAATTTTTGGCGTCGGTAGTAGTGTTTATACACTTTGGTACAATACAAGACTTTCTTGACTTCCACGGCTCCGAAATTTTAAACCTGTTGCGGGTAAGCTGTAGTTGTACGAGACTGCGAAGTGAACTGCGTGAGTCATAGGTACCTAATATTGTTGAATACCTACCGATGCGGGCGTCTCGAGCTTGGTTTTTAATTTTTGGGATGTTTCACTTTAGCTATAAACATACTTTTTGTACTTACTAATGTTTTGGTATTTTTATGTAGAATAGGTACGGTAAACCCAAAATTAAAGGTGCTTGATTATTATTCTAATTTTATTTAACCAACTTATTCGACAAACATTTCATACAGAAAAGCCCGTCAGCAAAAGACAGTTAGTTTCGTTAAACTGTATGTAATAAAAAACAAAAGATAACCATAACTAACTACCATAGTATCATCAAAACGAATTCGTAAAATTATTACGACTTCCACAAAGTGAAGCAACTACAAGCATAGTCTAAAACAGAATGGGTGGCCGATTAAAACATCATGTTGATAAAATTAGTATATTTGTAGCAGTTTTACTTGGGATTGCTATTTAGTCGCAAGCAATGCAAATTGGACTACAATTTAGGTTTAAAGTAACATCTAAATAAGAAGCCATTATGAAAATGCTAATAAATTGTATTTTTTCATGTTTGGGATTTAATTTATTGATTATTTTATAATTTTAAACGATAGAGTAATAAGACGTATTCTGTGAAAATTTCAATTGGTTACTTATTACGGTTAAAAAGTTACAGCCCTTACTCAATCATATACCTGGGGCCTATTTTATAAAGCTACAAATTATAATTTACAGGGTACAAGTTTCCATTTGACACAACCTCGACCAATGACGACCAGCCATTTGAGCAGTGTTGCCAGTTTAGACCTGTAAAATTGTCACTTGTAGCTTTATAAAACGTGCCCCTGCCTTCGTGAAATAAAACAACTGTAATTAAATTACTGTTCAGTGGAACAATTATTTCAAGTGTTAATTCCAGTAACTCAATACACGTAAACGGAGCTGTGACATTTGTGTCAAACATAAATGTCAAAACTCAGTAAGGTAAGGTAGGTAAGTAAAGATGGCGAACCGGACGGTAAAAGACGCGAAGTCCATTCGCGGCACGAATCCGCAATATTTAATAGAGAAGATCATCAGAGCACGTATATACGACTCGAAATATTGGAAGGAAGAATGTTTCGCGTTAACAGCAGAGCTACTAGTAGACAAAGCCATGGAATTGCGCTACGTCGGCGGCGTGCACGGCGGTTTTATTTACCCTACTCCGTTTCTGTGTTTAGTGCTCAAAATGCTCCAAATCCAACCTGAAAAAGACATCGTTGTTGAATTTATAAAGAACGAGGAGTTTAAATATGTGCGTGCGTTGGGTGCTTTCTACATGCGGCTTACAGGAACCTCCGTAGATTGCTATAAGTATCTGGAGCCGTTGTTCAACGATAATCGTAAGCTAAGGCGCCAAAATCGAGTGGGGCAGTTCGAAATTGTACATGTAGATGAATTTATAGATGAATTGCTTCGCGAGGAGCGTTTGTGTGACGTTATTCTCCCCAGGATACAGAAGAGGCATGTACTTGAAGAAAATAACGAGTTGGAACCTAAAATGTCTGCCTTAGATGACGACTTAGATGAGGATATGCCGTCAGATGATGACAATGATGTTGAGGCCAAAGAAAACAAGAGGGAAAAGGACAGACGGGATAGAGACAAGAGGAGAGAAAGGTTTGTTCTTGTGATTATTCTGGCATTCATTTCAACCTCGACCTGCCCAATGTTCTTTAATAAGAACAAACAGATGTAGTATAATCAACCTGGTAATTCAATTTTCTATACAAAAAATGTTTTTGAGCTTTTAACATTGACATTGAGCAGGAATCAGAAATAGCTTAAAATAGCTTGGGCAGGATAAAGTAAAAGCATTTCAACTTTTGTGTCTTATTAAAATGTTGTTTTGTATATAAAAGATTTTCACACAGTAGACTCTTATCTATCCATGAGTTCTGTGTATTATAAATTTTTCAACTGCATTTTGCCAAGGCAAAGGTTTGCATCTAGGGACTCTGGGGCACTTAATAATACTTATACTCATTTAGCTATACCATTAAAACTTGTTAGAAACACCAACAAAGAGAGCTTGCAACCTTAATTTGGCCATTTAACTTTTTGCATTTGTACCTAAATTGACCTTTGAGACTAAAAGATTCAACCACATTGACTTGAGAAGCAAAACTCATTTATTTTATAAGTTCCCACAATGTCATTCAAATCCATTTCATAGAGTACCTGTCTTAATACATAATAGAGACTTTGGTGGTTTTAGTATTCCATAGATTAAGTATTTGTGCAGCAACAATGCTGTTGCCACTGATGTCCAAGGGACTAATATAGTCTACACTTCCAACTATTGTTATTGGATTTAAATTACTGCGTACCTCTCTGGGGAAGGTATCCTCCCAATCACCAGTCCTCATTCCCATCCCATCAAACACTGGGCACGTGCGTGACTCGTAAGGAAAAAATAAACTGCCTTGTCTGTTGCAACTCTGGTTGTCATTCTGCTGATTATTTACAAATCGAAAGCTAAAAATCAATATCACCTTGCTACTCTTGCTGGCCAAGTGAAACTGAATATACAGTGCAATAGATCGTTAAAGTTGGTTGGGCTAGCAAACGAGAGAAGCTTTTGTAAGGCTCAGTTTCACTGGTTGATAGTTGGCATGCTTTTTTTTTACATGTTTATCATAATACTAGCTTCTGCCTGCGACTTCGTTTGCGTGGACTTCAGAGATGTTACAAGGATGAATAATATAAGTTTGACCTATCTGAACCGATAACGAAATATAGCGCTGTATAGGGAAATTTGATATCATTTGGCCGTCCCTGAAAACAAGAAACATGATACTCGTGACAACTTTTTCAAAAACCATCTTGGCTGCCATTTTGAATTCCAAATTTGATATTATTTTCGAAATTGCCATCCCTGAAAACATGAAACATGATACTCGTGACAACTTTTTCAAAAACCATCTTGGCCACCATTTTGAATTCCAAATTTGATATACATACATACATTAAATCACGCCTGTTTCCCAGAGGGGTAGGCAGAGACAGAGACCTGTTACGATCCTGACAAAATTTGATATAATTTTCGAAATTGCCATCCCTGAAAATATGAAACACGATACCCATGACGACTTTTTCGAAAACCGTCATTGCCACCATCTTGAATTCCGAATTTGATATCATTTTCGAAATTGCCATCCCCGAAAACATGAAACACGACTTTTTCGAAAAACATCATGGCCGCCATTTTGAATTCCAAATTTGATTTGAATGTGACATCACAGCGTTCCGGAAAACATGAAACTGACTCCCGACGACTTTTTTACAGGCGTTTTTAAAGCTGCCACTTCCTGTATCAAGGCAGGAAACCGCGGTGAAAAACGCCTTTAAAAAAGGTCACCAGCCAACTGAAAACTCCCTATAGCTCCAACAGTTCAGAGGGCCCTGCCAAGATGCATTGCGCTAACTAACGTTTCTATTCGATTCGTTTTTAAACCAATCGCGTCTCTGGTAGATGAAGTGATACGAAGTTAGCGCAATGCATCTTGACAGGGCCCTCAGGAACTCGACGGGTAGGTCGTGCCTTGCACCTTGCCGTTATACTCAAAGAGAGATGCTACGGTCTACACATTAGGTGTTTTATTTAAATTGCAGTCCAAATATGTCTGGATTTAAATATTTAAACTTAAAGGAAACTGTGTTAGATGACTTGATTTGTCATCTGATTTTAGAGTAATAATAGAAATAAATGTGATAAATTACGGCATTAATGAATGTAGTGGACCGCACCTTCGTGAAGTGGAGACTATTAAACAAAAGACAAAATGTGTGCACACTCTCGTCCAGGATTATAGAGGAAATGCGTATTTTGACTTATAAAATAACTTTCCATTTCAGATCTAGAGAAAGAGAGCGACGCGGCAAAGACCGAAAGCGGGAGCGCTCGCGAAGCAGAGACCGTGAGCGTCGTCGTGAGCGAGAGAGGGAGAGAGAAAAGGATCGAGAACGCGAGAAAGAAAGAGACAGAGAACGCGTGCGAGACAAAGAAAGAGAACGTGATAAGGAAAGAGAGAGGAGGGATAGGCATGAGGCTGAGAGGAGAAACCGAGATAGGGGCGGAAGGTATTAGAGTAATAAATTGTTTTAAGATTATCTAAGTTTTGTTATTTCTGAAACTGATTGCATAGCCCTTAAAAATATGGTTATCCGCGCCATAGATTCAACGTGGACGGAAACGAAACGGAAAACCCGTCACGGCTGACGGTAAAGAGTGGAAAACCAAATCTTAATTAGGTTTTAACATATTCACTGCAGTTAAATGACAGAGCCAAATGTCATTCTGTGAAATAATTCTACCACATTTAATTTAATAGTGATTCACACATTCACGTAATGTATCATTATATTTAGCTAATCATTTTGTACGCAACAGAATGTTTAAAAATATTAAAGTAAGGCAAGTTATAAGCCACGTGATGTTGGGTATGTTATTTTTTTAATTAGGTACGTTATTTTGAAACCGGCCAGAATGGTAGGGAGACCCTACGCGAGCCCGACTCGCACTTGGCCGGTTTTTTGTGAAAGTATTATGTCAAGAAGGTAAACAAGCACAATGACCACCTGGGCCTGTTTTATAAAGCTATAAATTACAATTTATACGTTACAAGTTTCCATTTGACACAACCTCGACCAATGACGACCAGCCATTTGAGCAGTGATGCCAGTTTAGACCTGTAAAATTGCACAGTAGAAAGACTAAAGGCATGGAAACCGTACTAAATAAGCAGAAAATACATTATGGTTCACTTCTTTTTACTTATGGTTTTCATTGTGAGTTGGAAAGAGATGAATCTATAGCTGTTCTTTCGTTATTTGGTACATCGTCACAAGTAAGGCGTGATTTGAACATATAAGCAACTATAGTATTTGGACCTATAGACAAGGAAAGACAAATCCTTCCTATAGGAAGGACAAAGAAGTCTCTGTGTAAAACCTTGTGACAATGACAGTTAAAGAAGACAAAACAGCCTACTTTTTGTTTAATTTTTTCTCATGTAATACGTAATCTAAAAAGTAGAGAAAGATAGCTGAAGCAAAGTACGTCTTATAGTCCAGTTTCTATGCTATATGTTCTTATTCTGTGTAAAATTGTAACTTGTAGCTTTATAAAATGTGGTACAGTCAAGGACTTTAATTGTTATGCAACTATGGAACCCTGTCATAATGACAGCGTCAAACCACATGACAGAAATTACGCTTAAATGAATGATTAACGTTATGCGACAGGGTTCCATAGTGGCATAACAATTTAAATCCTGGACTGTACTGATGGGTAGTGGGTTTTGACATTTGCATTGTCAAGATTACAACCACAACCACAATATTTTCTTAACCTTTTGAACGCCATACGTCGAATACAAAATGTGCCACCCACACGCCGAACATGTTTGCTATGCTATGCAAATTACACCTTATTGCTACCAAACAAAGTCTCTTTTAATCTTGAACTCTAGTCGGCTGTAGCCGACGTGGCGTCAGTGGCACGACTTTTAGTTGACGGCCAGAGCCAACTGTGGCGTTGAAAAGGTTAAAACCTAGCTAAGAAACATCTCAATAAACTTAAAAAAAAACGCATTCGATTATATCCATCCGTTTGTGAGCTACGAGGCCACAGAGAAACACACAAACTGTTTACGGCGAGGTTAATAAAACACATTTTTAAATGATAAGCTGCTGCCAATTTTATTTTGAATGCATATAATAATAACAAATATAATATTAATATACTACATGATTTCATAGACAATATCAATACTGAATCCATAAATTCATTCCACCCTTAAAATTCTCATCACATTATAATTACTAATTATAAATTTAATAAATGCGCCATTAAACAAAAAAGTCGCATTCTTGCACTTTGGAACAATCTTTTACAGCCAATTAAATAATGTGGTACTTAATTTACCTTATTTCAATTCCATTTTACATTTCTAGCTAGGTTCATACATATTTTATAATAATAAGTTATAGTATAATAACATATTTACCTAAACGTATTTAAATTAAAATTTTAATTTGAATACGTTTAGTTTTCATTTTTAATTGTATTAAGTTGAATTCTGTAAATATTATGTCGAATACATATTTAACTAACTGCCGCACTCAGAGGCGTCAATTAAATTTTATGCTTGATTAAAGTTGCTGCTGTCACTTTCTTTGCTATAGCAATAGAATAAGACAACACGTCACTAAAATAGCATTAAATTTAATTGCTTTGAGTGCGGCAGTATGTGTTCATTATGTAAGCCAGCCAAGTTAACTTAGATTCGACACTCCAAGCCAGTCTCATGCTTTAGGTTCAAATTTTAACCATTTTGGCACTTATATTTAACATAGTGTCAATCATTAACATTTCTAGAATATCTTTTTTTACATTCCATAAAGCTAAAATGCCTATCGATAGTTTCACTCCACCAACCCGCCTTACTTAACCTCGTAAGGCCCACGTCAAATTTCGTTAGTTCGAAAAAGAATCTTATGTCAGTTAACTAAAGTTAAAAGTCGCTTTGACATATGTCCTAAATTTAGGACATCGGGCCTTACGAGGTGGTAAGACCCCTATCAAAACGAATTCTGGTTTCAGGAGCGGAGGGGCATGGCTTCCTGCCCTCACCCTCTTCTAGAGCAGTCACTAGTCTATATTCTGAGGATTGTGAAGCTAATCATTTCCATACAAAATGCGATAACGTTTCTCTCCCCGTAAACGTAGTCCGATTTTTAGGGTTCCGTAGTCAAACTAGGAACCCTTATAGTTTCGCCATGTCCGTCCGTCCGTCCGTCCGCAGCCTAGCTCAGAGAATTTTAGTACTAGAAAGCTGTAATTTGTTTGGCATGAATATACATATATATTAGTCACGCCAACAAAGTGGTAAAATAAAATGTAGAAAAAAAAAAATTGTGTGTGTGTACATGTTTTTTTTTCCTCGTCTACCCCATAGTGTGGGGTGTCGTTGGATAGGTCTATCAAAAATATTGCGGGTTTGTGAAAACTCTTTTTCGAAAGATATCCGTTTATGAAATATTAAGCTTTAAAGCGCTAATTTTTGTTAGAGTCAAGTGTCCCCCCCCCTTACAGCCTAAACTACAAATACTAAAAATCTGATCAATATCTTAAATTAAAGCACGTATAATGAATTTAATAGGAAAACTATCACGAGTAGTAGACTTTATTGGTTCTTGAGTTACAAACGGTTTAAATGTTTATAGGGTAGAAGTACCATTTGTGGCCACTGTACCCTTTTTGGCCACTTAAGGTTGAAATGAGTATCAAAAATACTGTAAAATTAAAAATAATGTTCATAAATATTCAACACTGAAGATTAATATTAAGATAAACTATAAAAATATATTTGTAATATCATAATGCTTTAATTTAATTTGATATTAGTTAAAATTTAGAGTGGCCAAAAACGGTCTTAAGATGGCCAAAACCCGTATTTTTACCCTACCTACCGAAAACTTATTTGCGGTGCTGTTAAACTGACAGCGACCTATGTCGATGTATGGGGATAACAGTTTTCCAACGGCAAAGTTTGTCGCGAGGTCTAATTTGTTTGTAGTAACGGCTTCGGAACCCTACACTGAGCATGGTCCGACATGCTCTTGCCCGATTTTTGAATATGTTGTAGATATCGTGAAAAACTATTTCTGTACGTTTTCCTTTCCAAGAAAATATTTCTTAGAATTTATCAATCTAAAAAAAAAAAACAGAAACGTACTGACCTATTTATTTATAATAATTATAATAAAACAACATAATCAAAAATCGTGGAAATCGGACTTGATTTAGGGGGTGAGAAACGTTACGCCCGGAGTTAAATTTTATGGTTTTTTTTTGACAGCTACGCGATTTTAGCGGCGCTTCACAATCCTCTTAATAATATTATTCTGCCTTTTAATTCAATTAACAGTATCTTGGATTCAATTGCCAAAGTATATTCAATCCTCTTCTCTAAGTAATTAGGTTGTGATTACTACGGGAGTTTTATTTGAGATGCTGCTATTTGGCTTAGCAGGACTGTATTAAACTTGTAAGGCCCGGTGCGCAATAGGCTGTATGTACATAATCAAGGCAATTTAATATAAACCATTTCATAATATGAATAAAGTTCATGTTTCTTTGTTTAACAATTAAAATTGGAACAAAGGAACTTTATGTATGTGTTCCCACTCAAAAAATCTTCATGTTTGTAGTATGGTGGGCCTTACGAGGGTAATAATAGGGTCCTAGTGAAAAAGGGTACAAGTCGACTTAACTCGTAATAAAAAAGGGTATATACATGAACGGAGTATACTAGACTTAAACCCTTTTTCGCTTGATCTTCCGATGACCGACACCCTTATTTATAGTCAAGAAAACTAATTACTTGAGTAAAAGTAATGACTAAAGTAACGATTTTAATATGACTTTTGACATTACTAATTCACCAGAGGGGCCTGCCAAGATGCATTGCGCTAACTAGCGTTTCTATTCTTTTCGTTTTTAAACCAATCGCGTCACTGGTAGATCACGTGACTTTTCGTATCATGTCATCTACCAGTGACGCGATTGGATTAAAAACAAAACGAATAGAAACGTTAGTTAGCGCAATGCATCTTGGCAGGGCCTCCAGGACCCCAGAATTTTAAAAACATGATCACTTTTTTTATCAACTTAAAATGTTGAATTTACTCTAAGTGCCCTAATAACAATAGTCTTAATTTCATTTTTATGGGGCATTCACCTAATGGACGGTGTTAATGAAAATTAACGAAAAACAATTATTTTCTTATAAATATTTTCTATAAGACAATTTGCTCTAATGACCTGCATGACAATATGTTTAAAATTATTTTATGTTAATTATAAGACTCGATTTGAGGCATTTTCTTTTCTGAGTCAACCAGCCATTGGAAGTTACCGGCCAAAATCTCAATAATCACGTTTCTTTCTTAACATTGACGTTGGCGGAATCATCGAGTCTCGATGGAACCATAACCTACAAAAAATTGAATTGAGGAATGTTTGAGGTTATATTTTGTACTGCGATAACAGCTGTCAAATTATGCCTCTTAGAACGACGCGACTATAGATTTAGGCGAGTTTAGTAGCGGAGTCGACGTAGGTACGGGTCCTCCCTTTGCCTAAACCTTTATTGAATTATATTACATGCAATATTGTGGGTTATTCCCACCTGTTACCACCAATTTGTTACCACTGGTAACAGCTGGGTATTTTTTTCCCACCTGTTACCACTGGTAACTACTGGGAATAAAAATTCCCAGCTGTTACCACTAAACTAATTGGTGGTAGTTATCACCAAATATTTTAGTGGTAACAAATGGGAAAAATATTCCCACTTGTTACCACCGAGTACTTTAGTGGTAACGGGTGGGAAAAAAAATCCCAGCTGTTACCAGTGGTATCAAATTGGTGGTAACAGGTGGGAATAACCCAATATAAATAATGGATAAAACATGTATATATTTATACATATAAATTATAATTTACACTTTACAATTCAGTAAGATCTGCTTACTTTTATTTTAATAAACAATTCATCTGTAAATAGCATTGAAATATTTATTATTAACTCTAAATAATATTTATTTATTATGATCTCAAACAAAGCTCAACTTTGTTCCATTTTGTTTATTTCTACCACTAACTAAATGTCGTTTATTTACAC
Source organism: Acleris literana (assembly GCA_946894065.1). NCBI lineage: Eukaryota > Metazoa > Arthropoda > Insecta > Lepidoptera > Tortricidae > Acleris > Acleris literana. The sequence goes on from OX335692.1 coordinate 6,534,214, forward strand.
AATATATTTTAAATTAGATTTCAAGGAGATCTAATAAGGTACAATTGCTCGAGCATGGTTGCCTGATTCTACATGAGCATAATATTAGTTCGTTATGTTATGGTACAAGTGCGCTAAGATGGTCACTCATTACAGTCGAGGTAGCATAGCAGCCCGAGCTGGAGTGTAATGTTAGGGTCTCCCCAGACCTATCGACGCGGAATCGGCTTGAGCCGGTAAGAAAAAGTTTTATGTCCATGCAGTAAGAGTGAAAAAGGCGTCGCTCGGCTCGGCTCGGCTCGATTTGGCGTTGCGAATGGAACGACGTCGTTTTCGCTCTTATTGCATGGACATAAAAAACTTTTTCTTACCGGCTCAACCCGTTTCCGCGTCGATAGGTCTGGGGAGACCTTAATGACACAGTATAAAAAGTAATTCATCTTCAAATAAAGGAATATCGCGCGGCTTGCATGTGTGCGTGCCTCGTCCGTACGCACCGCAAGCCACCACAAGCAAACTCAACAGGAAGGACCGAGCCGGATTTTTCACCGCATTTGGTTCACGTAAATGTCATATATGGTCAACCATAGCGCCCGAGCGGTAATAGGTAAAATAAACTTCTAAAGGGCCGGAGATTACTAACGTTCACGCGTTCCATAGAACTTTTTCCAACAAACTACCGCGAAAAAATAATACGATTTCATTTTGCATTTCCGCACTAGTGTATCTTACATATTACAGTGAAATATATATTTTGTATTTTAACTAAAACAGTATATTTATTAAAGAAAGAAACTTGGTACTCTTGGTAGTGTATAAAACGCACGCGTGTTTATGTGCTGCATTATGACCCTTAAATAGCTACAACAAGGGCCACTTTACGAGCAAGTGTGTGCACTCAGACAATTAATAACGAGTCGTTTCTTAGTGAGGATTTTTAATACAAACATTTGAAAAAGGAACTAGTTATTGTTTCTAAAATGTCTGACTTCGGCGGTTACTTCATTTGTCAAAATTTTATCAAACCAAACCACGAGGTTCTGTCTAAACATCCAAACAAAACTGTTTACTCGAGCTTTGACGTATCAGTGTTCTGTTTCTATTGGCTGACGAACTACATCACATGGTTTTGTTTGTTTACATTTAGGTAATCACCTAACCAAACGGAGTATAGCAAGTATTATTCTGTCGTTTAAGTTCGGCTCGGTAGATATTACAATTCTCGCCAATGAACGATCCAAACGCCTACGCATCTTGGAAAAACTACCTACAGCGCCCTCTATCGAGCTTAAAGTGTATACTCCTCTTCCTCTTTCCTCTCCTTACTGTTCCGTAGTAAAGAGTTCCTCAGAGCCGCCATCCCGAAGGCGTACTGCTAGAAGGTCGGCGCGTTCATGATGAATATCCTCTGCTCTTCCCGTTTGATCCACCGGAGGAGGCGGTCTACGGCTTTGATAGCGTGGTCTTTCTCCATTAGGGGATCAAAGGTAACGTAGAGCTCAAAGCCGTTTGTTACCTGAAAGAAAGATAAAAATAAATTATTGTATAAACTAATCTTGGCCTAGGTGTCTCAAGTTAAGTCACGTAAGTTTCGTAATAATCTTGAGACAGACATATTACTTTCAGTTTATTACTGCGAAATTAATGTTTATGTTTCTAACACAAATATTCACCTTTGAAAATACTAGTGCTTTTGCCCGAGAAGATTTACTCTTCCTTCAGTCGCCTTCATAATTAGTAATCACATGTACTTACCCAAGCCAAAACAGTATCCTGCGAATTGGACCGAAAAATCAACTTCGCCGGCGTCGATGTACAATGTATCTGGCTACAGAACTTCCGGTAATTCCTCACATAATCTATCTCGCTCATCTTCTGTACCTTTTTCTCTTTCACAACATCACCACCTTCTTTGTGTCTTAACCTATAATCCTGCAATCTGTCTATGGATATAGGATCTGACGAGAAAAGTTGGGCGGTCGATTTACATTTGTACATGAAATGCCTTATTTCTGGAATGCCTATATGTTTCAGTGGGTCTGTTGTTGGTAAGTCTGGGTGCCTATTTAGAGCGTCGTTGATAGCTGAAAGGCATTTGGCCTGTCGTAGTTTGTCTGATATTGTGTGCTTCGCTTGAGAGAGAGGGTAGAAGGCATCACGTTGTACGGTTAGGAGGAGAAGGCATGCTTGACAGTCGTCTGAGATGTAAGAGACGTGGCCATGTAAGAAGCCTCTGCAATAAAAAAAGTTTTGATTAATGCTTTCTAACTATAACTATCTATGCTAATCTTTGTACCAACTACTAACTTCTAGCGTTTTTTTACAAAAGCGCAGAAAGACACGCCAAATTAAGATGTGACGCACATCTTCGCAGAAATATAATCATTTCAAATTTAATGCCGGTCTTCAATTCAGGTCTTAATGGTTTAGTACCGTTTGGGAACCAAAATTTCGTAACCACCTTTAAATTTAATGTAATTCTATACCTGGTTACGAAATTTTGGTTACCAAACGGTACTAAAACATTTTACTTGGTACTTGAAAACTGCAGCATTTTTTCCAATAATCCAAGTTCAGTAACATAGTGAGCGGGTACTTTATTTGACGAGCTAAATAGCCAAAAGTCGATAATTTACAACTAGATTAGTACAAAAAAACGCAAAGCACGTAAAAGAAGTATGATTTTAAATAATAAATCAACTTACGTTGCGTCAAACTTCGGCAAACAAATCGGCGTCCAACTCTCTGCCGTCTTAAACGACTCGGAACTCCTCACTAGGTTGAACAGGAGATGTATATCGGACGGATGCAACGTATACTTCTTCATCCTCACTAAAGTGATCAACTGATTACCAGCAATCAGTATAGCGAACACCAGATCCCTGATCTTGTGGCAAGCAGATATTATAGCGTTTGTGATGGTCTCCCTAGATTTTTCTGCAAGAGGAAGACATCGCACAGCTCCAAGTAAGAACGCTGGGTCTTTCTCCATGAAGATTAGCAGATGGTCTATTAGTCTTTCAGCACCAGAGAGAAGCCTTCGAAGGTCATAGTTCCGACGCTGTTCGAAGATCCTGTTTAGTTGTGTTAGAGTAAGTACTGATACTATTTGGTTGAATGCATACCTGAAAACGTGTAAAGATAAATATTTAATATCACAATTTAAAGTTACAAATGTCGCTAATATGCTTGCGGCCCCATACAAAGGTAGGGCTTGTCAGATTGTAATGTGGCGTAGCTAATATGAATTTTTTCATTTGATTTGATAAAGTAATTTCTAATAACAATAATTGAATTGTCAGTTATCTGATGTGGTATTTTGAAATAAAGCAGCATTAGAATAGGATCAAATAAAATAGTTTATTCGTCAATTCTTGAACAATTACATTTAATATTTACATAAACATAAAGTACACTAGAATACATGTCAACTTACAGATAATATTTATTTAACATTTTATTATTATTTATTTATTTATTGTTTCATTTGTTATTTAATAGTGCTACTGATACATTCATTTACATTATATATTGTGTTTTCAATTAAAATATTCTTTAGTAGGGTCTGGAATCCTGACACGCTGGCCACGTCTTTAACGCGCTGTGGGAGCTTGGGGTAAAGAGTTGGCCCCAACACCTGCGGGTCTTTGTTTGACATGACCAACCTTCTACGAACTTTTATTAGGCGATTCGCGTTTCTTGCATTATATTTGAATACATATATTTTTGTTTTTTTTTAGATTTTTTTCAAAAACTATGTAAGTACCTAACAATAGTTTTAGAGAAAATAATAATTTTGGAGTGTGATGCCATCCTACTTGCTTTAATAACACCAGTTTTATTCAACCCCCCATTTAAGATCCCAGAAATACTTATATCTCACTTACGTTAACTGTAAAACGAGTTGGGTCTCACTCTCATTGGACTTTGAAACAGCAACCAGTATCAATGGACCCTTGACCAGGAACACCGACTTGCAGTCCTTAGTGTTGATACATCTCAGGATATCCTGGTTGTGATCCTCTACCACACTGACTAGAGCTTGTATCACTCCACACAGGCCTGCTAGTTTGTCCTCATTCCCATATCTGAAAAATAAAAGGTTCTGTGCTTGTGAATCCATATGGCACAGATATTTATTGCTAATCCCTTGTTGATTTTCCAGGATAAAATGCGTCCTGTGTCCATTTTATGCGCTCTTTTCTTAGGATTTGCTGGTAGATTTTTGTCATGTGAAAGTGTCCTTGAGGCCTACTCATGGACTAAACATTTTTTTTTTTGGGACTATAAACTAGGCATGTTACGGAGGTGGTTTTATCAGAGCCAAAGTTGGAGCTGCCGCTGCGCTTCGTCCTCCGATTAGAACCTCCGATACAAAAGTATCAGGATTGAAGTCGGAACTGGAGGTGAATATCAATCAGAAGTTCCGACTAATAGAAAGTGGATTTGAAGCTCCGTAACATCCCTATTATAAACTATCTCTGTAAAAAAATAACTTTTTCTCCTTTTTACTTCCGAAGCCCTTGTCAGTGAAGTAATTACCACGTTTCTCTATTGTCTGGTTAATGCGAAATCTTGTTATGTTAATTGTTTAGAGAAAACCAAAAATATCTTAATATAGTTCAGGAAATATGAATTGGCCGTCTGTAATCTTCACTAAGACCTTTTTGTTAATATCAAATCCCTCATACTTCAAACAGCTGGGTTGAAAGGTTTTGGTACTTGAGTAATATTACGGTAAGTATTAACGCAGAAAAAAGATCACAAAGTAGATAATAGACAGCAAATCATAATTATTTCCTGAAGTATATACTAGTAGGTAGAATTCATTCATCTATTAATATCTAACTAGTCATACTTAAGGAGTTATTACGGGGGCTTACATCATTATTACTAGCCCAGAAATATTTCCCTCCTTGCCAAAGTTGTCGAAATCACTATCTGTGCTGCCATGGTCCTCTTACATTGTCCAAGTAAGAAGACAGGGTCTTTTCAAATGTAAATAAACAAGCGAATCAAATTGTCTTTACCTGGAATATATAGGTTTTCCGGCAGAGCTCAGTATAAACACATGCTTCTCCTTATTGACTAGCTCTGGTGAGCGGAGGTATTCATCTTTTTCACTGTCTATTTCGCCATTCTCTTCTAATAGGTTGGAACTACTGGCGGAGCCTGATATAGTTTCCTGGATTAAGAATAGCATAGGATTAGGTTTGGACTAATAGTAACATTTAGTTATTAATGTTTTTTTTATGGCATGGAGAAGGCAATAGACCACACGCTCCTGATAGTAAGTGTGATCTGAGAACCATAGACAATTACAATCTCAATACTGCAAATGTGTTGCAAACCCTGAGAACTACGTTTGAAAACCTCCACGCTAAGGAATAGGGTATACTGCCTTATACTTGGCACCCTACCAATTATTGACACCATTAACTTACAACTCAATAGAGGTAATAATTCCACATTTAATTAATTCCACAATTATTCCACAATTATTACTATAAGTGCCATTATACGTGCCAAAATAACTGGTATTTTGGACGTCAATAATTTAACAATTTACCTAAGTTTCAGTTAATTCATGTCTAAAAAATAAAAATACAAGTCAGAAACAATTACTTAAGTCAAGACACTTTATCAAATCTTTAAAGCAAATAAGATAAGACCAATCAAACAAAACAAAACACTTACATTGCCTTGCAAATCATCGCTCGACTTTGCGGCTTTCATTAGCGCTTCTTTCGAGCTCTCACCTATCTCGCTCTGGATCTCACTTATAGTACTGCTTTTTGCGGTCAAGGAACAATTCCTTTCCTGAAGAGTAGAGCTCATTTCTGAAGCAAATTCCTCGAAAGAATCGGTTGGGTTGAGTATACTTTCAGGGCAAGCGCCTGGTTCTAAAACACTGCTCACGCTTTCCTGCACATCACTAGTGGAAGGAACACTTTCCTTAGATGTTGATGCCATGGTTAAGTTAACAGTTAGCAGGGAAAACTATACGTTATGGAATTTTAAGCTGAACTTTCGTTCACATTTGGGGGAAGATGAGGCAAATGTCAAAGTCGTCAACGTCAAACTGACGTAGACAGGCGTTCCATTTCAAGCAACTAACTAACATTAAGCTATTTATGCCGTCCGTACCTTTCTTAAAATACCTAAATATACCATTCAATGTTTAATAAGTGTGTCTTAATCCATGAAATTACATAAAATTTATTTTATATAATATATTTTAATGCCGGAACTTGGTTAGGATTTTCGCGTCACAAAAAATATAGGCTGAAACGTAAAGAAACTGCAAAACTACCGGGTAAGTGCGATTCGATGAAATATATAGCCCCTTATTGCATATGAAGCCATATATATGGGTCTTTTTAATGATTTGAACTAGGTATATTTAATCAAAAAAACAAGAAAAACGATGCAATGTCCTTAAAGTTCATTTTCAAATTTACATTTTAAGTAAATTTCAAACTTATAATTTATGAAGTAAGATTTATAGCTTTGTTAAAATTCTAATTTGGAAATGTCCTTTAAAGCCAAGGTTTCACTTTCGACATGCTTTGTATTGCGGGGTTAGGGTCCCGGGCTATCTATACAAAACGTAAAACACTTTGCGTTATCGGTCAGTTATAAAACTCTCTGTCGGTTGGCAGCGGAAGCAGTGGCAATTCAGGGTGCATCGGCTCCAAATAATGAAATCAAGCCTAAGGTCATCTAGGTTTTATATGGTTTGAGGTCATCCTGCATCATTCATTTTATCTTTTGACGACGCAATTAATTTTGTTGGCAGTGATCCTGCCTACGGCCCCCGGTTTGATTCTCGGTAAGGGTAAATACTTAATTTACGCGGTAGGATCGCATTATCAACTACGATATTTTGTTTGATAAGAACGAGTATTGGAACCCTATCTTAAAAGTGTCCATAGTGAAATAGCCTAGGAGCTTAGTTTAAGACACGTTTCACGAATGGTAGAAAAACGTATAATATACGTAAGATAAATAATAGAAAAATATAAAATAAAAAGTTTAAAAAAACAAAAACCCGCATTCAAAAAGCAAAAAATAACTTCTTTAAAATGGTAGGTAAATAGGCCAGTCCAACTGAAGTCTGCTTTTGGTTAAAATATTGTTACGCTGTTGGACGCCGTTTGGAAGTTATTTTTTGCTTTTTGAAGGCGGGTTTTTGTTTTTTTAAACTTTTTTTTATTTTATACTTTTTAGTGATCATAATTATGCTGTTATTCTCCCATTTCTCAATAGAACATTTCAATCTCGCCGCAAGCAACGCCGTGGGAAAGTCATAGTCATATATTTAAACCTAAATATGCTTCGTCATAGTCGCTCAACTATCTTCGTTTAGGAGTTCCGGTGGCCATCTGTGGTCTTCATCATCAGTTCCACTTCACCAAATAGTGGTTTCCAAGACCAAATACACGAGTTACAATGAAAAATACCAAAATCGCTATAGGTGTGCCTATAAATTTTGAAGAGTTCCGTCGATTCCTCATGGATTCCACCATCAGATCTTCATTTTGAAAAAAATGGGACCAATCTGGAAGCACCAGCTTTCAAATAAAAAAAGAATCTTCAAAATCGGTTCACCCAGTCGAAAGTTCTGAGGTAACAAACATTAAAAAAAAAAACAGACAAATTGAGAACCTCCTCCTTTTTTTGAAGTCGGTTAAAAAAGAAGACACAACGTTGAATAGGATCCCTCTCAGCATTGTGCCGCTGTGAAATGGCGGCGCTGATTTTCAGAGGCACTCTGACTTAAAAGTAACATAAATTAAACATTAAAACGGTTTCGAGTAAAGGTAACAGAGTAAGTTCCCTAAATATGGACTAGGCACATAATATTTATTTATTTATTTATTTAAAGAACATATCTGACTAACAGCTTGATGCCAAAGCGTCAGACACGGAAATATACAGACAACTAGGTACTTAAAGATACGCAACACAATATTATTATATTATGTATATACACAATGCAAACAGAGAGGCAAAAACTACACTACAAAAAATAACTTAATAAAAAAAAAATATTATAAAATTAAAAAACACGACTGCTGTTTAAAATCAAACTGAAAAAAGATAGAAATAAATTTTAGGTATGGTAGTTAATTGAATAAATGTAAACTAGAATATAAGTGTACAGTCAGTCATAAACGTGTTTACAAATTTTCTCTATATTTCAATGACATAAGGCGAAAAAGTTTATAGAGGTTTATGACCGTGAATGTATGTACACACTCTCGTCTTTTTATATTTGACCCCTGACTTCATGGCACTGAAATTCAAGTCCCACGTCAAACCATAACGAAATCCCCAGTAGGTACTCAATTATACGTCAAGACCCTGAAAACAATTTGTTTTGATGAGCTATTTACGGCGTACACTTAATCACCAAGACGTCGGGCGCAAGCAGACATCTTGCCTAAAGTTGTCAGTAGGGAACTCTTCAAAAGTCACTCTGCGTCATACAAGTTGATACAAGTCCCTTACAAGGGGTTTACTATTGGTAAGTCGATAGCAACTCACTTGAAAGTTGTACTTTTCGTGTTGTTTTTTCGGTGTTTGTCCGTGATGATGCGGAAAATCTTGAAATTTATAGATATACAGGGTGTTATGCAGAAGGTTGGACAAACTTCAGAGGGCCCTGACAAGATGAATTACGCTAAATAACGTTTCTATTCGATTCGTTTTTAAACCAATCGCCTGTCTGGTAGATGACGTGATACGAAAAGTCACGTGACCTACCAGTGACGTGATTGGTTTAAAAACGAAACGAATAAACAAATCAATGATATCCATCTTCATAATCCACAAGTTTCTATTAAGGGCGACGTTTTAAAACAAGTATCAGAAGCTCGTAACTTGGGCGTTATTATGGATGGCAGGCTTAGATTCGAGAAGCACATGTTAGAAATTATGCGTAACTGTTTTTATAGGCTAAAAATATTATATCGTGTCCGTGACTATATAAGTGTTGATTTGCGTATCAAACTGAGTGAGTCACTGATATTGTCAAAACTCAACTATGCTGATTCTGTTTTTGGAGGTTGTTTACTAGGGCGTACCAGTAGATTAATGCAACGCATTCAAAATGCTTGTGTTCGATTTTGTTTTGATGTGCCCCGTCGATCACATATAACTCCATTTTTAAATATTAACAAGATGTTAAATATGGCAAATCGACGAAACTTACATCTAGCTGCTCTAATCTTTGGCATTCTAAATAGTGGTGAACCATCTTATCTTTACGAAAAACTGAAAAAATCACAACGCCAGGTGAGGTTTGCCTCAATCTTAATCGGTACCCAGCACAGGACGACTGCTTTTCGTGGCAGCTTTCGCTACGCTGCTACGAAATGTTGGAATAATCTCCCACCGCCAATCAGAAACACTAAAAACGTTACTAACTTAAAACATAAAATGAAACTATATTTACTAAATATCCAATTGGCCAACACTTAGCAGACGTCCTGTATTCATAAATCCTATAATCATTAAAAATATAAACATACGCATTCACACGCGCGCACGCACACCAAACACACGCACACACACACACACACACACACACACACACACACACACACACTCACACACACACACACACACACACACACACACACACACACACACACACACACATGCAACACAATAATTCAGAAGTCTGTAATAAATTTGTTTGTTTGTTTTATAATTTAGTTTAAGTATTGTTAATAATTTACTTTAAGTATTACTTTTAATAAATAGTACTTAGTGAGATGGATTGGGAGCGCTCTCCTCTCTCTTCAACCCGGTGGCCCTGAAAACCAGCGTCAAGGCTAGTAAGCCTGACACCATGCTGAGTGGCCACCTTTTCGGTGTTAGTTTTAGATGAAGTACTCTAAGTTTGTATTACTCTACTTTTTATAATGCTTTGCTGTTGTTTATGTTCATTTTATTTTAGCACCGAATAAACCATTTCTATTCTATTCTATTCTATTCTAATATAAACGATGGTTAGCGCAATGCATCTTGGCAGGGCCGCCAGGGACTAACTCTGTAGGTCATACTCATCAACTTTTATTATGGGACCAACATCCAAATAGCGAAAAAAAAAACAGCTGTTCCATACATTTCCGCTGTTTAGCCCTTAAAGTTTGTATGGAACAGCTGTATTTTTTTCGCGAGTTCGATGTTAGCCCCATAATAAAAGTTGATGAGTATGACCTACAGAGTTAGTCCCTGAAGTTTGTCCAACCTTCTGCATAACACCCTGTATAACATTTTTCCGTCATATCATCTCAAGCCTTTCTCCACCAGTTTGGTGTAGGTCTCCTTCAGCTTTCTCCATGTTGTTCTGTTCTGGGCTGTTTGCATCCGGTTATTTCGCGCACCTTTCCGATATCGTCCTTCCAACGCATCTGAGGTCTTCCAACCGGTCTTTTATGCTCACACAAATGGGTTTTATGGTCTTTTATGCTGCGTTTTCCTTAGTAGACACAATTACCACAGTGATGCTATCAGCACTAAGCAGTTTTTTTTTCCGTTTCTGTTACTCGGATGTATTATGGAACTGTGTATATTTTTGTCGGTTGTTTTGTTAAAGCATGCGCCAGACGGCATTCTACCACAGTTTCTGCCAGGTGACCTTGGTAGAAAAACAGTGGTTTTAAACCATGAAGCTAGTGGTTTTAAACCGCTTTACCTAATTCGATTGACATTTAAACGCTCTTGGTAGACGGGCGTGCGCTTCAAACCATTGGCAGAAACAGTGGTAGAATGCCGCCTGGCCGCTTGCTTTAAACCATTCGAAGGACAGTCTCGCAGCCGCACGCTCCGAGTGTAGACGCCATAGCGTTTATAGGAATTTTGCGCACGTCGTTAGCTCAGCACAAGCGCTTCAAGCGCACTGAAGTTTGGGGCTTGTTTTAAACCATGTAGACAGAACAGGTCACCTGGCAGAAACTGTGGTAGAATGCCGTCTGGCGCATGCTTAATTCGTCTACCCCCTTTGTATTGTCCTAAAGGTCCCCATATACGATACGAGTTGTCTGTACGATTGATCTGATGAAAATCTTGACTATTCATCGCATCAAAAATGACGTCCATACACGAAACGATTGGTCGTAACGATCGATCATTTACTTGTTTGAAACGGAGGATAAAGACGTGTTCAAATGTTCGTGTCAGACTGTCAGAGTGAGCCAAAATCGAATCGTTGATCGTAAAGAGCCATACACTGTCGATTCATCTTTACGATATTCATGATTGCGATTGATTCGATGAAGTAAATCGTTAACGATCTTTACATACACTATCGATTTTTAGCCTAAAAAGGTTCATTTTGAGGTTAGAAAGTTGTTTACTATATAAGACTAGTAAGAATGAACAGACTTTAGGCGATTAGGCGTCCATTTTGTAACAATCCGCTTTTTTGGCACGGACCCAAAAAAATTACGGACGTACCTAACCTCTCGTCTAATCATGAGTGAAGCATGCTAAATGGCTGTCTGTGTGCGTGCACACACACACACACGTAAACTGTCACTCGTATTGTGGCTCGGCGCGTTGTCTTACCTAGTGTATCCGTGTGCGTGCGGTAAGTCGTGCATAACGAACGACAGTACCGACCTTGCATGCTTCACATCTTTTTAATGCAAGGTTACGTCCGTATTTTTTAAGGTCCGTGTTTTTTGGTTGGAAGTTACACAGTTACTTCGACTCACACCAATAGTAGGTACCTCCAACCGCTACGTGTCTCGCGAATTCAGAAACTTCACTCTCAAAGTCGCGAACCCCAAACGGCAGTTTTATTACAGGCACTTTTTATACGGAACCGTCTAAAACTTGCAAAGAGACAAATTTGTTATACGTGATGCGCTTGCCTTATTGTGCCGGAAGCGATCTGTGGGACGCATTCGAATTTCAAAAGTGCGAAATGGCTGGTTTGATACGTTATGTCGTAACGGCTGCTACTTGTTGGAACTTGGAAGAAATGTGGAAGAAATAGGTGAAAAAAACTATTTTATGTAGGTAATTCTGATGAAGAATTTACCGGTCAAAAGTTGAGCGAGCGAATTCAGTAAGGGCAGTTGTTGCCACGCGAAAAGATCGTAGAAGACCATATTAACCCCCGACGCAAAAAACGGGATGTTATCTATTTTGTATCTAGCTATTTTAATCGGAATGGTTCCTATTTAGGTTTCATGAAAATCTGTTGGGCCGTTTTCGAGATATCAGTAGGCTAGTAATCATATGTTTATCGATGTGGATAAATGTGGATAGCATGTTTGTCACTTTCGTGCACCATTTCATTTATTGCGAGAGTGACGGGTGCTTTATCCACCACCGCGATAAAAGGCGATGGATAAAATATCCGTCACTTTCGTACTTACGTAATGGTTAGAAAGTGACAGATGTTTTGTCCACGATTATCCACATCGTTAAACACGACCATAATAAGCCCACATCTCTGAAAGTGACATTCATAGGTGCATTATATTATGCCTAAATTGAAGAATAAAGAACTTTGACTTTGACATTGAGTGGTGTGTGTTTTTACGTTTTTAACGAGGCGGTTTACCTTGTTATTACCCGCCTACAAAGATAGTGGTCCCGGGCTCGGTCTGGTAGGGGCAATGTGTAATGAGCACGAGTATTTGGGCCTGGACACGTCACCACGGCACGACGTCGTTAACGTGAAACGGCGCGGCGCCGTAGAAAGGCACGTTACCGCGACGTGCAGATACACGGTGCCGTCATTCATTATAAAGTGCAATATTAAGCCCAATGTCCTGCGCATAGAGTTCAAAATAGTTGAAGCCATTGTCACACGGCACCGTGTATTTGCACGACGCGGTCTACGGCGCCGCGCCGTTTCACATTAACGACGCCGTGCCGTGGTGTTGTGTCCAGGCCCTTTGTTTCTAAGTCTTGGATGATAGTTTTTTCTCCATGTAGACTTAAGTGACCCACTTTTGGACAGAAGTCAATCTTACATTCTACAGTAATGTTACCTAATGTCCTATAAGTTACAAATGACTGGCCATCTGTAATGATACTCGTATAGACGAGTATAAGCACATTTTCTTAAATGGGTCCTATGTTTCCGTTTGGCGCCTTCTTTACTTCTCATGCTCAAAAAGTGTGTCATATTAGACTTATCAAGCGAGACTCAAGTAGTACATGTAAACCATAGAGAATACATTATATTCATTATTTCCCCTAGGGAAAATATGAAATGGAAAATAGAATGATTTATTTGTACAAAACATTTAAATTTGGCCAATCAAAATACTTCACCAAATTAAATCCACCAATCAAAATACTTCACGAAATTAAATCAACCTATCACAATACACAACATCAAATCGACTGTCAATCGGAACGTTAGGTTCTTTTTGGTACGCATAGTTACTCTTGAACTATATTAATCTTTAAAAAAAAAACTTTGTATTTGGTATGAACCAACCAGAATACAGCTATATTAAAATCGACCAATCAGAGAACAGAATTAATTTCTCAAAACATTAGGTGTTTTTTAGTCCCTATTTTACAATCGTTAAAATATGATTAAATCGATTGTGCAACGCTTTGAAGCGCTAAATACTCACACGGTCAGTGGCGTTTATTTGCGGTGTCTATATTTTGTATCTGTGTTACTTACTTTACGTTAAGTACTTTTAAAAAAAACATGCCGCCAAATTAAAACAATATTTTCGCCTTAGAATATGTGGTGCTATCTTTGCTAATTTTTTACCTTTGTATAGGTAATGTTTTTATTTTCTCGCAATCGAAGTGAAAAGTAGAGTGTATTACTCGGGTCCTAAAAGCCATATTAGGTACCCCTCGAACAATTTTCCCTCGCTTTGCTCGGGAAAATAACCATCTCGTGGTACTAAGTATGGCTTATTTTAGACCCTAGTTGTACAATCTACTATTGTGTGAGATTGTTTCCTGAACATTATTAATTTATACAGTTGTGTTTGGGCATGTCCTAGGATTAAGGCAGTAGTGTAAAATTCAACTTTTACCTGTCTATTTGCCAATATTTTCTTTCCTATCGCAGAGGATTCTATAGCTATTCCACAAATTCATAACAAATTGGTTCGGACGTGCAGTGGACTCCCGTCGACCTCTCTATGTGTCTCGTAAGCAGCCAACTGGAAACAGCTGATAAATTCACCGTTGGGATTCGTAAGCAATCTTCAGCCGCTAGCCGGTACCAGTTTACTGAAGCAGACGGCGATACTTTACGGTCAATATGTATCAAAATATGCGATATTATACGAATATTTGTGAAAGTTATTATACATTGTTGCATTTACCGTATACAGTCAGCGTCATATACATATAAGGTACCTAACATTCACAGTGTTCAGATAGTTCGGTACACCATATTAATTGTATAGTTCACTAATGTTTGACCAAAAATCCTGAAATATTTACAGTATCGGAAAAAATAGCGGTTTGTTAAATGATATGTTTGTGAAATGAATCATTTGGTGAAACGTTTTTTGGAACGACAGGACCCCTAATTGTATGGTGTACCGACGGCGGCGTCCCCACTCATCATCATCATGGTGTACCGAACTATTTGAGCACTTTGATGGTTACCTTATATAATAACGGTGACTGTACTAAGTATATTAAGGTTTTTCTGTGCTTTTATTTTTACTATCAAGTGAATTAGAGATAGATACCTATAGTCAAGGTTCGTCACTTTGGGACCTTATCAGCACTAAAATATAGATAGTTGAAAATAAACTTTTGGACCTTACCAGCGTTAAAATACAGTTGAAAAGTGACAAACCTTTTCGTCGTTACTATCGTCAACAATATGATAACTTTTTTTTTTTCATTGCATTAAGGCAAAGGAGTACATGCTACCTTAACGTAAATGGGATCTATCTACTTAAGTCCCATAGACATTTCCATTCTCAAGACAAGAATTATTATTTTAGGCATATTCATATAGAAGCAAGATGGGTAAAATGACATGACTTTATTCCTCGTTGCGTTAACTAATCATACTGTTAATCAACATTATTTTGACATAATTATAATAAATATAATAATAATGTTGCTGTTTCTCCGACTACTGTCTGTTACTGTCAAGTGATTCATAAAAATGATGTTATTTTTTCAAGACAAAGCGGAATAGAGACCCTTAGGGCCGTATTAATAAACTAATCTCAACTCTAACGCTCGTCTCGAGATGCGTCAAAAATGACAGTGTTCTATGGTTTAACGTTTACTTTGACGTATCTTGTGACCGGCATCTCGGCCAAGATGAGTTTATTAATATGGCCCTTAGACTGCAATTCGTCTGCGTCTCAGTTGCATTCTATGATAGCTAACTACCTACTTTAGAAAATGACAAAATGTAGGAATTGACTTAACTTCGTAAGGCCCAGTGTACATTACAATGTACATAATCAAGGCAATCTAATTTGAACTGTGTCGCAATGGGAATAAGGTTTATTTTCCTAAATTCATAAACTGAAAATGGCATTATCGAACAAACGTAATTGAACTTTATTGCCTTGACGGTAGACTCAAAGTCGGCCTCACAAAAAACTCCCTGTTTGTAGTATGGTGGCCCTTACGAGGATAAGCGTTAGATGCGACCCGTCCGGCAATAGGGAACATTCATAACTTCAATAAAAGCATATTCATTTAACAAACAGTTGAGACAAAACATTTTTTGAATAGCTATAAAAATAATCAAGACATAAGCCAACAAAGATTTGTTTCTATCTCTTTCTAGCAAAACAGAATTTAACATGAAGTTTATATGGTGGACGTGTTACATCACACATGACGTCACAGTGCACGACGGATCTCTGTCTAATTAGCAGTTTAAAATGCTTTTATCATCCTTATTTCTTGGCCTATTTTAATTTTAATTCACTTTTGGTGATCTCATTTACAATATTTACATATTTTGTTAAGAAATGCGATTTAAAAAATCCATGCATATTCCCTATTGTCGTCATCGGCACCAAGAGACCAAGAGTACGACCCCTGAGGCCCGTTTCACGAAGCTAAAAGTTACAAATTACAAGCGGAAGTCTCTTTCTTACTCCTTTTGCTAGGAAGAGAGGTCTGCTTGTAATTTGTAACTTGTAGCTTCGTGAAACGGGCCTCTGATAATATTACTAGACGAGAATACTACTTGTTAAACGTCGGCGAAACATCTGCGATTCTTCTACTGATGTTACTCATCAGGAGGCCTATTCAAGAAGCATAACGCTTATAAGAATAAACAGAAGTAATGACTATAAAAGCGACTATACTAGTCTACCGTCGACTTTTAGATTGTTAACTTATGAATTAAGTATTCACCTTCGCATGGGAAGTGAAGAAATAGCTATAAAGGACATTCCATTAAAAGTAATCATTATGCATTAATTTTAATACCAATTGAGAAGTACAACCACACGGAGAATTCGACGCAGTCAAACCCGCAGGCGAAAGATAGTCTTATAATAAATACATGAAAACCCTCCACGTGTCCTAAACGATATTAGATTGAAAATATTCGCATGCTCATAAAATTGTCATTTTCACGTCAACGCTCGAGGGATTTAGAAAGAGGCGTCTGTTCCTTACGTCCCTGATCCATTGTCATGGTGAAATCCATACAATTGACGTCGAAAAATAGGACGAGACGCCTGATGCCGACGTGGGACGGGGTCACTAAAGAGCTGATATTGTGCTAGCAGGATATTCAAGCAGGGAAAAAATGTAGGTAAATAATTTTCTTTAACAAAAATATCTGTAGACAAGCTTTTGCCGATTGTACTTTTTCGCACAATCATCAATAATTATATTTATCAAGACGAAACTTATGTAACGAGCCCGGTGGGTCTAAGTAAAGAACAGCTATCCTGTGACTACAAAATCAGATCAGCTCTACGACACCATAAAAAAAAGAATTGTCATCGGTTTCACATGTTTTCTAATTTCATAGCACCGATGCCGCCGTGCGCCCTGTATCCGCCCATCGCGCCGTACATGCCGCTAATGTCGCACGCGCCGCACACGCCGCACGGCCCGCACGCGCGACACGTGTCACCTGCGCATCACTTAAACGACGACCGCGACAGGGATAGGGAGATAGCGATTCAGCGGGAAAGGGAGAGACAAGGATGTTTTAGAGATATATACTCGTTCCTTTTTCAACCTTGTGTATGAACAATCGCTAAGCAACGAATTAATCGTCAGATTCTTAACGTTTTCGTAAACGATTTTCGAAAACTGTCAAACGGTCTGGAATTGACATCTGGCAGCTTATGTCAACCCTATACATTTCGAGAACGATGACGATCTCGCAATACATCTTGTCTAGCTGAGTAGTCGGAGTGCGGCCGTTACACTATTTGAACTTAACTTAATTTTAAATACTGGCAGACAATAAATAAAATAAAAATCAAATAAATATTTATTCAGTAACTTGGCCACATACGGGCTCTTTTACACGTTGGTAAAATAGAGTGAATCTACCAGCGCTTCGGACAAGACCATTATTGCGGAAAAGAAGCGCCGCAAGAAACTCCAGATGAAAGTTATATTTTCAAACATTCACATTAAACTAAATATAATGACTAGGAGAATAACACGACGAGGTCTCTACGTCAAAAGCCATAACTGGAATAATTAACTGAGCAACAAGTCCTTGCAGACGTGAACAGACCGGACCCCACAAATTCCACCCGTTCACGAGTAAAAGTCTTCGCACACTATATCAACTCCATGCCACTGCGGCAGCAACTCTACTCACACTTTCGATGAGTAGTCAACTAGTTGATCCACCCAATGGTCACTAATGGACAACGCGGTGTCAACGAGTGGACAACGCAAATGGTTGCCCGTCACGCGTCAGTCGCAAGCGCATAGTCGCCGCGGGGACGACGTGTGGTCAACGCGTGACAAACGTGTCGGAGTTGACCTTAGTGTACGACGCGTAGACCACACGTCGTACACTACATTAATATCATTTTTTGAAATTAAACCTAGAAAATATGACATAGGGCTTAAATTTCAATATTTGGCATAGAATCGAGTCGCCGTTGAGTTGTTATAATATGCGAAGACCTTAAATACGCATATCTCAGCCATCGCCTCCCTCAACCATGTGTTCGGGAAGGTGGCGACCCGATTATAATCGAACATTCACTTCTCAGTAACGACGATGAAAAATCATTAAAGCCATATTCTTTCATGTACAGTATCGTACAGTTTCGACTCATTGCCACATCGCGCACGTAACTCGAATCGAGGCCAATCGTCCTTAACAAAGATGGAGCCCGTAACGATCTGCCTGTAGCTAAAAATGAACGTTACTCTATGGCAATGGGTTTCCGAGTTCTGATTTTAGTTATTTTTTACGAATGGTTCCTGTTTTTACGAAATAGCTGTTAGTTAGCTAGCCTTGGCTCAGCTCAAGCCGAAATGTAAAACATAGCATACGAGGGCTGTTCCGAAAATTTCTAGTTACTCAAAAAAACGAAGAGATATCTTTATTATTTATTTACAGTTTTTCGAAGTATTCGCCTGCAGCTTCGATGCATTTTTGCATTCTTCGAAACCAACTTTCGAAACAAGAAAAAAATTGATCTTGCGGAAGGTCGAAAAATACACGATTAAATTCATTGACTGCGTCATTGGAGTCGTTAAAAGTTCGTCCTCGCAAGGTTTTTTTTATTGTGGGAAACAGGAAAAAGTCGCACGGAGCTAGATCTGGGCTATATGGTGGGTGAGGCAATAGTTGTACACCGGAAGTGGCCAAAAATTCGAGGGTCCGGGCAGCAGTGTGAGCTGGGGCGTTATCCTGGTGAAAAAGAATGCCGCGGGTACCGCTCTTCGGACGATCCTCGCCGAGCTGTTCGAAGGCTTGAGGTAAGCACACTTCGGTATACCATTGACTAGTGACAGTTCTTCGGTCTTCTAGAGGAATAACTGCCACAGGACCACTACGTCGAAAAAACACGGCGATCATTTTTTTGTTGACCGTTCTTCCTCGAACAACTTTCGTAGGCAAGCCATCTTCCTCGAACACCCATTGCGTCGATTGTTGCTTGGTAAGTGGGTCGTAGCTATATATCCACGATTCATCACTTGTCAGGATGCTCGACACCTGTTGTGATTTGCCGTAGTCAAATTTTTCGAGCATATATTTGCACCAATCTACCCGCCGAGCTTTTTGGTCTTCAGTGAGCAAATGCGGTATCCATTGTGAACAAACTTTCCGTACTTTTAGGTGATCGTTCAAAATATTTGAAACTGCTTGTGATCCAATCTTCAGTTCATCCTGTATCTCCCTATGTGTAATATTTCGGTTTTCTTTAATAAGCCACTCCACTTTGATGACATTCTCGTGAGTCACTGCAGTCGGCGGCCTCCCCGGTCTAGCTTCATCTTTGACTGACTCCCTGCCTCGTTTAAACTCGCGGAACCAAAAGGAAATGGTGGCTAATGAAGGAGCAGATTCCCCAAAAGCTGTGTTTAAGTTTTCGTGTGACTCCTTAAACGTTAAACCTCGTTTGTAGTCGTAATAAATCATCACACGAAATTCCTCTCTTGTAACGTTCATGTTGAAATCGAAACAATGTATGACACATGTTTTTAAAAACATTTTTTTATTGTCTTTGAAAAATATTTTTAATTATTTTCGGCCAGGGTTTTGAAGGCAATAAAAAAAGGTTTTAATCGGTAGTATAAAAAGTATAGTTTTGTTAATAGGTTCGGGCCAGCTAGAAACTTTCAGAACGGCCCTCGTATGATACTCAGGGATAATGTACCATTCTAATGGTGAAAGAATTTCTGAATTCAGTCCAGTAGTTTTGAGTTTATTCGTTACAAACATACAAAACTACAAAAACCAAAATCTTTCCTCTTTATAATACTAGTGTTTATAATTCGAACGTAGATTATCGCCAACTGTGTATAGTCTAGCGCCACTGGGCTATCTATTTACTAAATTTTACAACTATCGATTGAGGGAGGCTTGAACCGTTAAGACGGGATAAACAAACATTATTTCGCCCGGAATTTAATGCAATGCGAATTGCTTGCAACAGTACATTAATCGTAGAAGACAAAGACCGTAAAAAAATGTACTTACCTACTTATGGTCTAAGATCCGAATAGGAGACGACCTTCACCTAGCTGTTTATTCGATAAAAAGTATTTTATATTAAATTGAATATGCTAAGTAATATATTTACAATAGGTTGACTGAAAAATTTCAGTCCAGTCCTTATATGATAAAAAAAACCTGAAAATGAACTTTTTTTTAAATTGCTATTGCTTGTTTAATAGACCAATTACAAATTTATCGAAAGTATGTTGCCTATAGAACATGCAAACGTTAGGTTGACTATTTTTTCTCATCTTAACTATTAGGTAGGTAGGTAAGTCGGTACTAGTAATTTGCACTAAACCTAACGTTTGCATATTCTATAGGCTTCATGCTCTCGATTAGTATGCAATTGGTCTATTAAACTAGCAATAGCAATTTAAAAAAAAAAAACATTTTCAGTTTCTTTTTAAATCACGGTGGACATCTTTCGGCTAAAATTATGATGATGACCCCAACGTATTCATCCCAAAGGTATAGACCACTACAACTAAGGGCTGGGGACACAATAAACAGGGCATTTTATTAGCAGTCGCAATAAAACAAACAGACGGTTATCAGACGTCCGGCGATAACAACATAGCACTTCCTTTTTGATTGCTTTGCGCGAGTACAGCAGGACCTCTGACAAATATGAACTTTAATTTATTTGAATAAGGTTAATAATAGCGGTCTCTCGTGTCGAAAAAGGATGACATGGGTTTGTGTGAAATTATTAAAAGATTATACTATTTTAAATGGACTGCAGTTTACTGATATAAATAATATGCGTTAGTGAAGCAAGGTCAATAGAAAAATTGGGTGGACAAAGATTTGGTAGTGGTTATGATCTATCACATCCTGGAAATATTTTTTTACTTACCTACCTGACTATGATTATGATTTTACTAAAACCCTACTACGCCACAAGCATATAATAAGATTGTTATTTAGAATTGTCTAAACCAACTGTGGACAAAACACTAACTAAAAATATGTAAATAGTATATCATTAACGATTGTGTCCTTAGAAAGAAAAATACAAACACAACTACAAAAAAAAGGGTTTTATAAAATCCAATCTATGCTAACTGTGTTTTAATGTAGAAATACTCCGTCGTAAACTGAACGCATTGAGGTAAATAGACGGTTAGGTCTCACTACTTTCGTTGTAACAATAACAAGAACTATGGTCAAACATGTTTATTATTGCTATAGAAGTAAGTGAAATTTATTATTAAAGTAGTATATTTAGTAATTATTGGTAATAATACATTTCTTCGTTGTCTGTTTGTCAGTTGATGGTGGGGTGGATTCGGACTGTTACAACGGAGGTTGGTTTTCTTTTTCCGAAATTGATTGATCCATGCAAAGATCTAGAATCTTATTTATTCTAGAACCGCGGAGCCTAAGAAAAAAAAAGAAAAAAAATTGTACATATAATGCGTTTCTATTTTTTAATATGTGATGTATCTTGGTTACACATCAGCAAAAGACATAAACAGTTTGTTTTTTTTCTCGGACAGGGCTTTTCCCGGACAGAATCAGATAGTCAGATTTTAAATGTAGCCACGCCAGGCAATCACGGGGATACTTAACACGAAACAAACAACCACATAGAATGACAATGGTAGTATAACAATGGTAATAGCGTTTAAAAAAATAATTAATTATCTACTTCAAATTTACATTAAATAAGTCTTAGTGAAATTTTTTATGTTTAGACACGTATTTCCTGGCTGTATTTTTTACAACGGAGCTCATGTTGCCATCGCCCTGCTCTAGACCAGTTCCTAGATGCCTTATTACTGGGTTGTACACTGTTTCATAGACACTCATTTCATAGAACGTATCACTTCGCAGAATTTTCATTTCATAGAAAGCAATTTTCTGCTGAACCCGTGTTGATTTCAAGTTATCGTGTGATGGTTACAAGTCTAACCTAACCTAACCTACCTAAATCATACTTAAGATACCCTGAAATCAACACGGGTTCAGCAGAAAATAGCTTTCTATGAAACGAATATTCTGCGAAATGATAATGTTCTATGAAACGAGTGTCTATGAAACAAGAGGACACCCTATTACTGTTTTGTCATCAAAATCGCATAAGTTTACAAAATTCCAGCTCAATCGAACACTGGGAACTGGTTCAAAACTTGTTTGCAAGATTTAAACTAAGTAAACATACATACCTACCTTCATACATACGAGGAGCGGCTGAAAAGTTCTAAGCCTAAGATAGAAAAAAAAATGTTAGATTATTAAAGTTATATTTATTTTTCAATATAGTCCCCCCTAGCTCGATGCATTTCTTAGAGTTTGTTTATAATGCTTTTATACCGTAAAAAAATAATCTTTATTTTGTCCTTCAAAATGGTCCTCTACCGCCGCCTTTATTTCTCCATCACTATACCAAATCGCTTTCCCCGCAAGTCTTTCTTCAAATTACTGAGCAGAAAATAGTCGCCAGGGGCTTAATCTTGACTATACGGTGGGTGGTGTAATTTCTTCGAAACCGATTTTCATCAGAGCCACCCTTGCAACACGCGCGGTATGAACGAGCGCGTTGTCTTGCAAAAACAAAACTCCTTTACGGAGTTTACCCCTTATTTTACCCCTGATGGCTTGATGCACTTTTCTCCGGTCATTCTCCAGACAGCCATTTCTGTATGTCCTCGGGGTTAAAAAATATAAAACTATTGAATTTGGTATAATTTATATTTTTTGTTCGTAGAAGGTACTCGTATTGAGGTGTACATGAATTTTCAAGTAAATATTCAATACCTTTCTAGGAGAAAAAAATAATCAATACCCCATTCTCCTAATTAACACCGCGCGTCCCACTTCCGAAATCACTAATATAACTATTTTCCCCGATCATATACAAGAGGAAAGATGAATGAAAGTATTTTTATTTAATAAAAGATAAGATATCCAAATTACAAAAAAAATACCAAATTTATTTAGTAATATATCACTAAGATTTAAAATAAAGAAACGTTGTCCCGATATGTGTACTAATTCACGCGCCGCTTTCATTCTTGTCCGTGCAAGGCCATTGAAGAAATAGACAGACGTCTGTAATGCATTTTGCGTGAGCAGACACTCATGTCAAGACCCTCTTGAGAGAAAGACGTGTTAATGTTGTGTGGATCGCACACTACAAATGTAAGTATCTAATTCGCATGTGTTGGTTCTCGTAAATGCTAATTAACACGTTCACGTTTTTAAAATCAGCCAATAACTCTATAGCTCTGTAAATTATTGTATACATTAAGAACCTCAGTATTTAACAGTTACTGGATTATGTAGTTTATCACATGTACCTAAAAGAAGTTATATTTTTTTTATCAAGAATCCCTAATACACACGTCTAATTCACGGGTCAAAAATGAACGCGTTAATTAGTTTAAGAGTAGTAAAAAAGGTTTTTGGTACATAAAAGTATTTTATTTCTAATTGCTCGCTTAAGCTAAACCAGTTTAAATTAATTTACAGGAATAATCTTTTTACAAAAATGTAATTCCCGGAAGAATGATGGCATGATTAGAATGACATATATTATGTCAAACTGATGTTATTAGAGTGGCCTTAACCTTAAAATGATCCTTATGATCATATCTGTGTGCTTAACTGTTTGGACAATATGTTTTTTAGAGGTTATTTTATTTTTCCTAGCATATTTCTCTTGGAAAACATGAAAATTTTGCTGACCGCATTAAAAAGTTGCATTTTGACAAAAAGTGACAACTGTAATTCTAATCATGTAAGGAAAATCCTAGGGACCCGGCATCATTCTTCATATTTGTATAAATTATGTATTAAAACCACCCGCAATAATTAAACTACATACTTAAAGTTGAATGTCTGTATGTTATGTTACATAACTTATGTATGTAAAGCTTAAACGGCTCGACGGATTTTAGCATCATGAATTATGAGGTGTCCTTAGATTCAATAAAATTAACTAGTTTATTTATATCTTTTTAGTTCATCGGGTTTTTAAAATTTAAATTACTTTTTTTAAAGATAGATAGGGAATGTAAAAAGTAGGAGGAAGAAGTATTATTTTTTCTTTAGCAGATACGGCAATTTATTTGTTATCGTTTGTTCATAATACCTAAGGTTTATACCTTAGTTATTATGTTAGTAAAGTTATTAATTCTGTTTTTTTTTTATCGTTTTCATTGTTGATTATAGAACGATTATTTCAGTGAAATATTAGTTAGCTTATTATGTATGTATATCGTGATGGATATTTTATATTCCTAATAGTTTCAACGTTGCAATATAATAAATATGATAAAATTAATAGACAGTCTGACAGTTTTTGTCTTATTTCCTAAAAAATATATATTTGGCATGAACATTTATCTAATAAACGCGTAGTTTTTTTAATTCGCAAGCAAGTAAACCTAATTAACGCATCGCTTTTCTAATTCGCGCGTCACGCAAATATTAAAACCCTTCTAGTTAATTAACCGCTAATAATAATTAAGTGCCCAATAAATATTAAAGTTTGAATGGTCGATATGTTACTACATTTTGCATAAATTTTATCAAAAACCAAGTGGAAAAAAAGGGCGGTGTTAATTAGACTGAGAACACAATTCTGGAGAATGACCGTCTCATTTTATCAGCATAGTATGTTGCATTTACTGTAGAGCCTTTTGCCAAATAATCTATCAAAAGAATTCCAGCCGAGTCCCAAAAAACCGAGATCATAAGCTTAGAGGCCGATTTTTGCAGTTTAAACTTCTTCGGTGGCCTTTCAACCTTCTCAATCCATTACATGGACTCCAACTTGGACTCAGGATCACACTGTCTAACCCATATTCCTCAACGGTCAGTATTTTGGAGCAAATTTTGTCAACACCATCTTTACACAATTCTAAAAACGCCTGAGAAGTTTCGACACGCCGCTCTTTGGCCGCCCGCGCCTTCAGCATTTTCGGTACCCAACGTAAACTGACCTTAGTCATGTGTAAATGCGCGTGAAGGATATCCCCAAACCATTCCTTACTAATGCCCAAGGTTTCAGCTATTTGGCACATTTTAATCCTTCGGTCCTCCAAAACCAATTTTTTAACTTTTGCTACGTTTTGTTCGGTGACCCCCGATACTGGCCGCCCTGAGCGGGGGTCGTCCTCGATCGACTCTCGCCCTTGTTTAAATAAGCTACTCCACTTTTTGACGGTAGCATAAGAAGGCCCAGAGATACCGTAAATAGAAGCATATTCTTCAAAAATGCATGGTGGTGTTTCTTTATTTTTTGTGAGGAACTTAATTACAGCCCGGTACTCGGTTTTCGTAATATGCGTTAATAATTGACACATGGTGCTGTTTATCGTTGAATATCTCAAGAAACAATAACAGTAAGGCGGCCTTTACACTGAAACTTACGACCTACGTAGGACGCAGCTATTGGTTAGAAGTAGATAGAAATATTTTTTTCTCATTCTAACAGATAGCTGCGTCCCTACTTACGTAAGTCGTAAGTTAGAGTGTAAAGCCGGCCTAATGACATAATATTTTTTTCCATGATTTGTGTTTAAATGCTCTATCTAGTGGTTAGTACCTTGAACACATGTCATATACAACCTCAAAATACCCTAGGCTTAGAACTTTTCAGCCGCCCCTCGTAGTAATGTGCAGTTAAATAATCTAAAAAATAAACTTTATAAGCAAACTAACAACAAACCTAATAAAACTTACTATTTTAATACGAGTACAAATTGCTAGCTAAAACCCTTACCTTGCCTTCGAAGTCATTTTTGGCGGGAACTCGCCGCGAAACAGCGCGCGTCCTGCCCTCCTAACGTTATGGCGACACCTGCGCGGGCGCGCGGTTGACCCTTTGAGTCTCTGAAGTTTGCCATTTTTTAACGTTGTGATGTCACTTTGCCGTTTTATAGTATTGCATCCATTGATTGTTTTTAATGGATTGTCAAAACTTGAAAGCGGTGACTGTCTTTAAGCGTTGCAAATTTTTGTTAGACCTATGTGTTCTACTACGACGCAACGGTTAAGAACCTTTAACGATGTTTAAGAGAATTAGCATTTAAATAACGGTTTTTTTAAATTGTAGCCCCTGACGAAGCTTGCATAAAATAAATTGGTAAATCACAGCTAGAGTAAGATAACTGTTTTAAAGTGAAGTTGGTTGCTGTAACCGTGTTTTAAGTTTGCACTGAGAATCAGTTGTAGTTGTTAACAACACAGTTCTTTGCCTTTAAACGTGCTCTAGTGTCGTGACGTAACTTAACTGTTTTTAAGTATTGACAGACCCAAAAAAACCTTTACTTAGCCGGGTACGGGACCCTCATATCTCTGAATCTATAAATGATAAAAAATATTGGCCTACACTAGTCGACAGAGAAAAAAAATCTCTTTCGCGCTATATATAAAACTCAAAATTGACAAAATGCTACTTAACGGCCTTTTAGTGATCGGACGGCAGCAGCAAGTTTAATTAGATTTTTGACAGATGACGCAACGCTGCTACGTTCTGAAACGCCATAGATTGGCAATTTGGTATCGGATCGAGTCTCCTTAAACAAAGAAACATATTATTGAAACACAAAGTTCAATTTTAAATTTTTTTTCGTTTGTCCAGAGCGTATCGGAACAGTTATTTCGGTTGTTTTGGAAGTAACATAGACTATTCAACGGTGAAAAGAGTGACGTTGCAGTATTCTGTATGAAATCTTAATACACAGATTTTAATCGACGAGTACAAAAAGATATTTTCCTTTGCCATTTTGTTCAAAACCTATTTTTAATGAACGAGATTTTATTTATCGTATTGAAAATCTAAGAATAGTCACACTTTGCTTTAATTACCTATTTCATAACATACCAGTAGCAACACTGTAATAAAAACAACCGCTATACTTCTTTAGAAGTCGAATAACCCAGTCTAATTAAAAGCAAGCTTTAAAACCAGCGTCACTATTGCCTAACGCACTCGCAATCGCAATCGGCTTCAAAGTGGAACAATTGTTTTCATGTTGTATGCAGACAAGCCTTCGATTTTCAAAATGAAAACGATTGCGATTGCGAGTGCGTTAAGAAATAGGCCCTCATTGCATTTTTTAATATTGTCGTCTATATAAAATACATTATGTTAAAAAAAATAAGCATAGGGGGCCTCTCGATAAAATATAGCCTATGTCATTCCCACAACCAAGACGAATCTAACGACAGCTCAATGTTAAAATCCGTCCAGCCGTTTAGCCTGCAGAGCGTGCCCCAGAAACAGAAATACATACACACTCGAAAAACATAACCCTTCTTCTGACGCATTCGGGTAAAAATACCCAACAGGCCAACTGGCGCGACGCACATACAAAGTTTATGTCCCAGAAGTGCCGCTATGTCCTGTCTCTCTTTATCTCCACGTCCATTTACTCGCTGCCCTATAGAGTTATTAAACATATATTCTACTTATGGCAGCTTTTTTCAAAATGACCTGGTTGATCCTTATGTTGTTCTGTGCGCTGGTGTCATTGGGAAAATCTGAGGGGAATAATACTTTTAGTTATCACAGTAAGTTATTTTTTTATTTATGTTTTCATCAGGGTTTTGTACCTAGGGAGTTTAAATTAAAACATTACGAGTACACCGAAAAGTAATTTTATTACAATTCCCATATTTTATTTATTACTTAAAATTATGGTAATTTAATTAATCTAAATGTTTTTTAGGTAAATAATGTCGTTATCTTACTGTTGCAAAATTAAAATGACATTATTTACATTATATTATATTTAAAATAATCCTGTCTTTTTAAAGTACATAATTCTTATTTATTTGTATGTTTGGGTTGTTTATAATTTTATAATTTTATTTAGCACCACTGGCCAATTTAATTTTGTTTATCTTTTAAGTTCTCATCTTTTTAAGGTTGTTTGGAAGAGATAGCTATTTAGCGATAAGACCGCTGTAACCTTTTTTTGTATTTGTTTCCCATAGGTAAGTACCGTTATTATTTGTGTGTTATAAATAATATTTTATTGCTTTGTTTACTTATAATAATTATAAAATATTTTATATACAAAAAACTAAAGTAAAATTTTGAAATCAAAGAAGGTTCGATGCTCGTGTCAATTTAAATAACTTTCAAAAGCTACCTTGGCATTTGAAAATTAATGATATAACAGTTTAATTCGCCGTTCATATTTTAAGCGTTCTGGAACTAAAATATGTATATACAAAGAGGAATTGTAAAGGGAAATGAGGAGTTGATATTTATTTGATTGCAATTCAATTAAGGGTTACGTTTTGTTTCTGTAGACTTCTAAATAAAACCGCTAACGAAAGCCTTCAAAACATTTTGATACGTGGTTTTTGGTCTTCATTCTATGAGACCTCTTGCAAAGGCGATCTGACAACGTCGCAGACTATTATAAATTATAATGAAACAGCGAAATCGTCAAATGTGATAAATATAAGGGAAAGGGATTATTCAGATTTGAATACACCAGACATTAGATGCCCAAATTTAATGTAATCCACATGAATAAACATGCATACATGTGAGAATTTTACCGTATCTTACCTTAATATACGAGAGACGAAAGTATGCGACGTTGCACAAATCTTGTAAGATGGCTTGTAATTGTTTTTATTTGTCAGTTTAGTGAATAATATCATATGTAAGGTCTGTTCATCCTTACTTGCCTTATACCTATAGTAAACAACTTTCTAACCTCAAAATGAACCTTTATTGGCTAAAACAGCTATTTTAAACAAAATAAAGCAATCATAGACAATACATTGGCCAAGTGATGTCCAAAATGTTAACTCGGTTTACTTTATTTACGATAAAAGAGCTGTTTTAGCCAAAAAAGGTTCATTTTGAGGTTAGAAAGTTATTTACTATATAAGTTATCAAGGATCGGAAAAACAACTGTCATTTTGAAAACATAACCCTGTTCCATATAGCAGAGACTTCCTTGATATTAATTAAAAATATTTTGAGGTATTTTATAGATTTATTATACAATAATTTATATGTACTCAGCGACAATTCTATTAATGAATGACACCGAAATGTTAATTAGAAAACACAAACACACATACAAACAGTACACCAATGTCAACGATTGCCCCAATGTCCTCCGTAAACTGTGAACAAACTTTTTCGACTCTTAAATAGGTCCTAAATTCACGTCGTTATGGAATAACAGGCGAAAATTTAAAAAAAGACATTCTTTTTGATTGGCGAAAGTGTTTTTTTCCCATAACCATTATGGTTTTATTCATTAATAATATTGTTGCTGAATACATATAAATAATGGTATTATAAATGTAAAATACCTAATAATATTTTTAATTAACATCAGAACGAAGTCTCTCCTGTACGGAACAGGGTTATGTTTTCAAAATGACGGGCGTTTTTCCGATCCTTGTATATAAGACAAGTAAGGATGAACAGACCTTACACAATACCACTGTTGGTCGCCAACTACAAACAAGCCAATAGCGTAGCGTAGCCAAGTAGTCCTTTACAGTTCTTCACGTTGGCCCAATACCTTGTCCCAACGCATTGGCCCAATGTGTACAGCGGCCAATAGATGCCAGAAAAATTTCATTGCTGAATGGCTACATAATACACTTAGCAAGGAAAACGTCAGCTTTTCCAGTGGCATCTTTTTCATCCTTCCTTAAATTTAAGAGCTATGCTTTTGTCGGTGGAGAAATTTCCATGACTCTCTTTCTAGAGTCTTTTCTTTTAGGGCCTGATTTTATTTAAACACTCCTAAATATATGGCTTGCACTTTCAGCTGCATTACAATGCAAGGAGCACGTATGCAACCACGGATACAAGTACGAAACCTTCTACAGAATCGACTCCGAGGATCGTCGGCAAATCCAGACGGACTCGAATGTGAAATTGGAAATGCATATCGCCATACTTGGAGCCAGTAACGGACATATTTTGCTGTCAACTGTACCAAATCCGAATGGATCGGAACCGGTGTATGAAATTGGTAAGACTTTGCTTTTTTTTTGTTGTAATCTATAAAGTGGAGGCGTTTTTAGTCCTCAGGGTAGGTGATAAATTTGCTATATTGAGATAGTATATTCCAAGGGCCTCATATACTCAGACCGGGTGCCGGCGCGTTGGTAACCCTGCCTAGGCCTTTATCCCACATCGTAGGTATTGTTGACGTTATAGCCACTTTTGCATTAAAGTTGATTTTATAATGCAGTTGTAAGTAATTTGAGTTAATAGGTACTGTTGTGATCTAGCAGTGCGTTTAATCGCTTCTAACATGATTGTGATTGTTATGGGTGTTTCGGCGAAATATGTTTGGCAATTGTATCGTTTCCCAACCGTTTCATTTGCCAAACCGCTTTGTTTTCTGTGACCGTAAATATTTCAAGTCACAGGGTTACCTTCACTGTTTTCTTTAATCATTTGTATATTTTATTTTGTGTCTTATGATTGGTGAATAGAATGTATTTCTTCTTCTTCTTCTATAATTACAGCGTCTTGATTCCATACAAGCCTAACAAGATGCTAACAAGATGTTAGATACGTCAACTAAGATGTTAGTTGAATCACTAAAGAACTGGCTGTTATTACTATCAGGTTTGGTTGATATAACTAATTTTAAAAAAAAAGATAATCAAATAGTGATAAACTAGTTGTACGCGGACGAAGTCGCGAGTAGAAAGCTAGTATTACATTTAAAAACAAACTAACAATCGTTTACAAAGTTAGTTAAATGTACCGGTAGCCGGGAATAGCATTAGTTATTGTTGTGAAACTGTGTCGCAGACCGCGTGTACAGAACCTACAGTATTACACACATACATACATACACTCACGCCTTCATTCCCAGAGTGGGGTAGGCAGAGCCACAGGATTACCAACAACTCTAAGGGCCGTATTAATAAACTGATCTCAACTCTAATGCTCGTCTTGAGATGCGTCAAAAATGACAGTGTTCTATGGTTTGACGTTTACTTTGAAGTATCTTGTGACGGGCATCACGGCCAAGATGTGTTTATTAATACGGCCCTAAAAACTTGTTGTTAATTCGATTCAGTGCAAAAAATTGCATGGAAAATTACACTTCACTCATCTAGTAAAATTTCCCCCCTGCCCATACCCCCCCAATGGGGCAGGACCCCTAAATTTTGGTCTCGGCAGATCCTCATTTCTAGTGCCAAGATAAAGTTTCATTGATGTAAATAATTTGTCGCCAAACGGTCATATTTAGTCTTACTTTGCCTGTACACATAGTCGCTATATAAGAGTATATGTCGCACTGCTAGATCTAAACAGAAGTAACTCAAAACACAACTGTATTTTAAAATCAACTTTAATACAACTTCTATGAACTTGAAACAAAACTAGCAAGGATTTTGAGTTGATGCTGTTTTGATCTAGCAGGGCGATGTATTAGATTGGTCCAATACGGTGAGCAAGGACATCGCTCGCAGAACAGATAGCTGATGGCGTCGATGAGTTCTCGAGTGGCGTCCGCGTACCAAAATCACAGAGTTGGTACTCCAACAAGGTGGACCGACGACGTGGCTATAATGGTTGCGGGAAACCGGTGAATAAGAGTGGCTCAAGACCATGGGCAAACCTATGATGTTGACTTATTTTGGCAGAAATGACAATGACAATGGTTTTTATACAATGATTTGACTTCTCGTCTCTTCTCTTCTTCAGCGCATATGCGCCCACCGTTGGGCATAAGCCTCTCAAATTTTCCTCCACTGGACCCGATTTGCGGTGGATCTCCCCCAGGTAGGGCCTGCGGATGATTTGACTTAGTTTTGCTTTATAATAATGTATACCTACTAGCTTTTACCCGCGAGTTCGTTCGCGGAGAAGTCTTTTATTGCTGCTCTTGCGCTTAATTGTCTAGGATATAGACCATCTGCGAGCCCAATCTTATTCAAATCCGTCCGGCCATTTATGCGTAAATGAAAGACAAACATCCAAAAAATAATTGAAACGGTTACGTTATTAATATAATATTATCGAACTAATATTATAAAATGCGAAAGTTGGAATGTTTGTTACTTAATCACGCCAGAACGCCTATACAGATCTGGCTGAAGTTTGGCACAGAGATAGATTATAGTCTGGAATAGCACATAGACTACTTTTTATCCCGAAAAATTGGACAGTTCTCGAGAGAATAACGATAAACAGCTTCTACGTGGACAAGTCGCGCGTAAAAGTTACTGTTATATAATAATAATAGGATTTAATACTGCTAATGGTCCCAATGAAGCTCGTAAACAATCCTCATTGAACTCTGCGAAAATGAGCACAGCCAAGTATCTATGATCGCTGCCGAACTAAGTCAAACAACTGCCCTTGTGTATAAACTACTTAATGGCTATTACAGTGAGTTGGGGAGCGTTATTAAATTAGCGAAAACCATCTGATGGCTCAGTTGGGGATTTAACTTTCGATTCATGGCAACTCTGAATAGTTAACTGCGCGAATACAAAGATAGGGTTGAGTTTGGCCGAAATATTTTTGGTCGAATGTCAAATTTTCATCATTTTAGTGGTGACCTTATGCAGGGTCCGTTCGGATTGCTACCACCATCTTGTCGTTAAAACTACCTCCAAGCAGCAGTGTTCGCATTGTTTCGTGTGGGGACAAGAAAACCGGTGAAATTTCTAGCATAGAGGCTTTCTATCTAAGGTCTCCCCAGATCTATCGACGCGGAATCGGCTTGAGCCGGTAACAAAAAGTTTTATGTCCATGCAATAAGAGCGAAAACGACGTCGCTCGGCTCGGCTCGGCTCGATTCGGCGTTGCGAACGGAACGACGTCGTTTTCGCTCTTATTGCATGGACATAAAACTTTTTGTTACCCGCTCAAGCCGATTCCGCGTCGATAGATCTGGGGAGACCCTTACTCAAAATGATTAATAGTCTTTATTTCCAGGATTAAAGACCTGTTATAATAGTAGTTTATGTGACTGGTGTATAATGAGAGGCATAGTTATGTGTAGAGCCGCATACATAACTTTATCTACATGCATATCATGTTTTCTAAAATATGTGAGAAACCTGTATCTGTGGTTGCCCTGTATCTTAATGTTTACATTAAAGTATCGGTCACCGATACTTCAAATGTCAACATTAAGATGCAACTACATGCAATACTTTAATGTACACATTAAAATACAGGTACATTAAGATACAGGGCAACCACAGTCACAAGTTTCTTAATATAGGCCATTTGCTTATCGTTTTTGAACATATTGTAGGGAAGTTATAATATGAAAGTAGATAAAATGCATTTGTTCCTTTTTCAGATTTACAAACAGCAATCAACTAAGTGATTTAAACGTATTACTGATTCTGAAACGGGAGATTTGTTTTCAATTCAATATAAAAAAATGTTGGGCATTGTATGTGTAAGGTTATGTGTAAAAAATAAATTGCATTATGAAAACATTTAAGTAAAATGTGGTATTATCTATGTAAAGGGACCTTATTGTCGATGGCGCTTATGCCGCGCTGCGTCACGCGACGTTGTATTTATATCGGAGCATCTTTAATAATGGCGGAAGCGCCATCGACAATAAGGTCCCTTTTCATAGATAACGTCTCAAATGTTTTGTGACTAACTAAATCGTGGGTAGGGCAATGGATACAAATATAAGGTTAATAATAAAGAATGCATTTTTTTTATCTTTTGCAGTTGTTGGAGGTGGTGGCAACAAATTCACAGAGCTTCGAAGGAACCTAAGACGTAACGCCAAAGACTCTGTTAAAAGTGTTGGAATCCTTTCAGTTGTTGAATTCAGACCGTTTTACATAAGGATTGGAAAAGGTAAGTAGGTACATTATCAAGTTATGTTAAGTTAAATGCCCTGATGTTATAAAGCTATCAAGTTTTCCTCTAATGTTTGGCTGGATCACATTTGGGCCTCTATTTCACCATGTCTTGGACCCTGTTAAAAAAATGGTAACAATAAATATGAAGAGCGGCTTAGGGCTTAGGGGATCCACTCGTGATCGTAAGGTTCCGAGTTCGAAACCCCGCGGTCACCATGTACCAATGAGTTTTTCTAACTTAAGTAAGGTCGGTTTCAATTGAAATGGGCAAAGATGAATCAAATAATGCAATTTACCATTATAACTCGATAATCACATACTTTTGTAAGATCATGATTGTGTGGTTTTATTAATGATTTATACACTTGATAATCACTTTCATATTAAGTTAAAGATTGAATAACTATTAATTATGAGTTTTTTTAAATAAAAACACGCTTGATGAAAATTTGAGGTTATGTGTCAAACGGTGCTGAATTGTTTATATCTTTGGCGATTTCAACTGACTGACACCGACTGTACATTACCCGATGCTCTTACGGTGAAGAAAAAACATCATGAGGAAACCTGCACATTCGAATAGCTGAGTGTGTAAGAGGGTAATTACACAAAAGATCCTAAAGCGATCGAAGTGTATCCAAAAGGGCCCATCTGAAAGATAAGATAAGATAACAATAAATATGATAATGATATGGTCAAAACCCAGTAGACATCGAGGTCCTGAACTATTTAAATGTATTGATATGATAGAGTCGAGAGTCGGACTATGCTCAGTGTAGGGTTCCGAAATCGTTACAAACACTAAAAATAACTCAAAAAACTTTCAATTTAAAATTATTTCGTGCTGTATTAGATGATTTTTAATATGTAGGTATACACTTTAATCACTGTATCTTAAGAGCAAATACTTGATTTAATTAAGTATACTTAGTCGTGATAGTTTTCCTTTTAAATTCGTTAATGTGCTTTAATTTACGATATTTTCCAGAATTTAAGTGTTTGTAGTATTGGCTGTAGGGGTAGAGTTCAATATATGTATGTACCCAAAATCGAAAAAATATAATTAAAAATATCATGTTGTTTTAATAGTTATCTAACAATTATATTTATCACAGCAGGCTGTAAAATAAAAAAACCCTTACCTATTGTACGGGTAGGTACCCTAAATTTATTTTTTTACCTGATTCACCATTGATTAAATATATGTAAATATACTCGTATGTAAGATGTGTATACAATTTCAGTTGTGTAACTTTGATAGTTACTAAAAAAAGGGAGTGGAGATAAATACAGACAGCCATAATGACGGACATGGCGAAACTATAAGTTTGACTTCGGAACTCTGAAAAAAGAGGTTTGATCCAAAGTTCTGTCGTAAAACCAATGTTGGTTTTGGTTAAACATCTTCCTTTTAATCTTGACAGATGGCCTGATGCAGTTCGGCAAGGAAGGCGAGCCCCCGCTACTCAACTACCTCGATGTGAACCCAATCGCGGTCCAATACTTCAGCTTTGCGGCTTGGAATGGTGTAGAAATAAAGTTCTTGTATGACTGCCCTGCGAACGGATCTAATAGTAAGGTTTTTTTATAACATGAAGTAAGTATGAAGAAACAAGTTTGGCGGATGGATGCAATCCCAATCCAAATTCATTTAAATTAATTAGAAACAGGATTACTGCTTGATTTTTACCGGCTGCCTTACCATCACACGGGAACACAACATTGCGATTACTGGTGGCATGATTAGCGGGTAAAGGCCCAGCCACACCGCTTGCGTGACGTGCACGTGCGCGTTCGTTTCCACTGCGTTATAAAGTATGAATTCTCATTACGACATGTCACTATACAACGCAGTGGAAAGCGACGAGTGCACGTGTACGTCACGCAAGCGGTGTGGCTGGGCCTTAAAGCTGCGCGTCCATTAGTGGAGTATGCGTGAACATCGGAAAAGTTTAAAACGAACGATTCTTCCGCCCACTGACCACTTAGGCTTTATTTTATAATTCTTAACATAATAACTGATGGAAATATGTTCACCCTTGTGGGCTATAAGTGGTAAATGTGATAATAGAAGTATACACAAACTGGCAGATATACTATACACCCCCTTTTATAGGAAATTATTGTGAACTAAGCTTTTGCATTACGCTAGGACATAATGTCCGTCAAAATGATGGAAAAACTGTAGTTCTATAATAGAACAGATTGCGAATTCCCTTATTTTTAGGCCAGATATTAATATAATAAGTGTTTTTTAATCAGGTTCAACGACTGACTCCAAAGCAGTAGAACGGCCAATGTCCAACTCTGAGAAACTGAAGGAAACTCTTCTATTGGACCGTCTTCCACACCTGCCTCCAGGTCCTCAGGTGGAGGTCAGACTTGGACTCAAGGTTACCAGCGTCAACTATAACCCATTTGATTCGAGACTGGTCACTGGAGTAGCTGGCCTTGTGGTACGTTCTCAAAGATTTTGACGTTTTTAAAATCACCCCAAACATATGGGTACCAGAAGCCAGAGGGCTCAGATAAGATGCACTACGCTAACTAACGTTTCTATTCGATTCGCTTTTAAACCAATCGCGCGAATTGGTTTAAAAACGAATCGAATAGAAACGTTAGTTAGCGTAGTGCATCTTGTCTGAGCCCTCAGGTCAGAAAAGTGGTCCGTAACGAACTGGTCTATATCGTCTTAACTTCATAATTACCAAACGATTAATCTTAGAAACATAAATCTCTTTTCTTTATTTGGCTGATAATAATATAGGCAGCTCACTGCTATGACCTTGAATTTGCTTCGGGGCCGAGTGATGTGGTGGAGGTGGGCCGCCACTCATAACGATCGAAATTGGCGTTCTCGCTCCTTTCTGCTCAAGTTTATTTACCTATATAGGTGGTTTATTTATTACATTCAATGTAGCCAATAATTATAGGTAAAAATAACCAAGCAGCGTAAAAAAATATCTGGAAATTCAATATGGCGTCCTCAGCCCGTGCTGAAGCGATGGGACTATGGGCCACGCATAGGTGCCCTAACACCTTGCGCCGAGTGAGCGAGGCGGTTTCGGGAGCGTCTCAAAGATGCCAAGGCACGCCTAGTACGCCGCCGACTCCGCGAGCACGTCAATACAGTGAAAGCGACTCACTGACATAAAAAAATTAGATGTTTCACGTTAAATCAACGGCCTTGTGCCTCGACACAGGCGTCACACAGCCCCATCCTATTTTTTTACGACACTCTCCGGAAATATCGCCAAAGCTGGTTCGAGTCAAATCCCGGGCGAAATATTATAAATGCCAAAGTATATTCCCATATTTTCTGTTCGGAAAGTAAGAGTTTCAATTGATTTGACACTAAATTAAATGAAAATTAATAATTGTTTATAGTCATAGTCATTAATATCGTTAATCGTTACAATACCATTGGATAAACTTACACGGGCATTACGAAATTGCCATTACTTATTTCATAACTCGTAGATAAATAGTGTCATGAATACAATGACACGTTTTATGACAGTAATTAAGACAAACTAAATTCGTGACAATAACATAGACCATTCTCGTTTACTTTCCTCTTAGGCGAAATAAAAATTAAAGTATTTAACTCGGGTGAAAGTAGGTTCCAATTGCACCCTTGAATTGTAGGCACAGTCACTGGCGCTCTGGTGGCTTAAATATCTCGGGATGCAATTGATCACTTTCATCCCTCGGTTAACAATCTAGTTACTATAGTTTGTTCCGGTTTACACTTCACAGCTTCTCTCAACGGACCGTTGTCCGTATAATATACTATAATATCTCAAGGGTTTAGCGATAAACAAATGCAGACATAGTTGCTAGTAGTTAATAATAATATACTTTACAAACTACAGGATCATGTATTTCCTGTGTCGAGTTTACAAACCGGATCTGAGATAATTGCTACTACAATATTGCTAGCGAGTTTGTAACTTTGACGGAAATAGACGTCGCCTACACTGACTTTGTAAAGTAACTCTAAAACCGTTGGCTGAACCTACTCTCCAAAGCAATCCCTTGATGCGAGATAGTTAATTGTTTAAAAGAGTTTCTTGATTATAACAGACTTGTATCACTGAATTATACCAATGACACTTCAACAAATTATGCGTTCGGAACGCAAATACTTGTTTTATTCCCTTATGCCTATCTCTTGTGAGCAGATTATGGATCCATCATCATATTCATCATCCCTCGACTTTTACCTCACTGAGACTATTTTGAAAGTTCATGGTGTTCATTAATGCTGCAGCTACGAATAGTTGAACACCAGGGTTCTGACGAAAACCAGCTCTGAGGCTCCGGCTGCAACTCTTGCTTTGCTGAGTCCTATTTGATATCTATTTTTATTGAATAAATGTAATGAGTTTGAGTTTGGGTTTAATGAAGGTCTTGAACTTTGGCCAAATTAGTAAACGAATCTTGGCTGAAATGCATGTCTTCTTAGACAAGAGCAGCTTATTATGCTTATCTCATTTGTCCTTCCAGTAGCTCGATCATCTGTTTGGATAAAAATATTCCATGTATTTATGCTGGTTGTTTAGTTTACCCTTTTGGACAAGCAAGTATTGCTGCTTCGAAGGGCCACAGCACCTCGAAATACGAACTCCACAGCTGCGGAGCTCTGTTAATCCCCGCCCAGCATTCGCCCATTTTTGTCTAAGCAGTTGGATGATCGAACTTCCAGAAGGACAGAGTGGAATAAATGGTTTATTAATAGGACTATGTCCTAAAGGGGTTTAGGTAAAAGTGGTGTCATATGATATGACATAATTTTTAGGTCAGTGGCCATTGGTTAAAGGGGTACATAATTATGATAGATCTATTTGAAATAAACTTTTTTATTTGCATAATGTAATACATACAAGTAGGCAAGTGCATCTTTGGTGCATCGAAGCCGAGATTTTGAAATATTAATACCGTACCAAAAACTTAGAAATTAAATATCCCTGATCCGATATTATTTAAGGGCCGGTACAGACGGACGGATTGCATGCGCAGTCCGCTTGCAGTTGGCGTGCAGTCGACCTAAGGGGACTGCGCAGTTGGTTTGCAGTTTTGATGCAGTTACATCAACTGCATCAGAACTGCCCTCGAACTGCCATTTTGCAGCTGGGTTTCAGTTTAAATGCAGTCCGTCTGTACCGGCCCTAACTCCTTAAATTATATGATATTTATGCCTACCCCTTCCGGGAAACAGGCGTGATTTAATGTATGTATGTATGTATGTGTGTTTAGAAGTGCTTTAAACCATTATAGAAAAATCATCCGTGGCCTCAGAAAAAAACGTCAGTTATGTTCATACAAAGTGACACAATGCCCTTTGTTAACATTTTCCAGAGCTGGGTGGACGACAGCATGGCGTGGGACCCGTATAAGTTCAACAACATCACCAGACTGTCCTTCCACGACGGACAAATATGGCGGCCGACATTTTTCGTTTTCAAGTAACTGTATTTTACAAGCATAATAATATTACTTATACTGTATATTATGTACGGTCACGATCGTTAATTGGTGACCCATTTCAGAAAAAATATGATTGAAGTCGCTAATGTCATTAGAGATCCCAAGTCATTTTAACTTATAGGAAACTCAACCTTATTGTTGTAGAATGTCAGATTGACTTTGGCTCTTAGGTGTGTCCCAAAATTAAGTCTTTGACTGTATGTACCTACAGTGCTACCATTTTCCTAATAGCTATCGGCAATCTTCGTTAATTTTTTGATTCACATTTGTAAATATCGTAAGATATATTTCGTTATTATTCATCACGTGTATAGCGCGATAGTTCTGTTACGTCTCATGTATCCCCACCCGCACCGCTCTAACCGCAGGAACCTACTCAGTTATGCGCTATGGCTATAATACCTTAAATGGCCTTAATGGCCCTAATGGCCCTAATATATTTTTTATATTAAAGTGCAGACGGGAAAGGGGCAGTTAACACGGAAAACCCTGGACCGACGACTATGGTGAACAGTGGAGAGGCGACCTTCTACTTCCAAGCCGAGTTGACCACGTGGTGCTACGAATACGCCAAAACTGTTAATAAGTAAGGAAAATATAGTAAATGGTGGTAGGAACTTGTGCAGGGCTCCTTCGGATCGCTACCACCTTCATA
Organism: Acleris literana; assembly: GCA_946894065.1. NCBI lineage: Eukaryota > Metazoa > Arthropoda > Insecta > Lepidoptera > Tortricidae > Acleris > Acleris literana. The sequence continues at coordinate 6,574,296 of OX335692.1, forward strand.
TCCTTTAACCTATAGCCAAGCAGCAGTGTCCGCATTGTTAAGTTCCGGTGTGGGGGTAAGACAACCATAGAGGCATGACAGTCGATCGGGTTCTTGCACTCCGATCAACTAAACGGATTAACAAATTGTACAGGTACAGAATGGAAATCATATAATAACATAAGTATGAGATAGGTTTAGAAAGTCAGTCCTTCAACTGGCCCGAAGGGCCAAAACACTTAGAAATAGGAGCTCCGCGATAGGAGCTCCATCGGCTCAGTTAAACTTGAGCCGTTATGAAAAATTGATGAGTTTGAGTTGGTCAGTTTAGTTGTTCGGAGTGGAATAACAGATTCCATCTGCCCTCAGGAACACTCACTTCTTGGTGGTAAAGGGTACGGTAATAGCGATCTGTCCTTCCACCACTAGCTAATTGAGAAAGCAAAGCGAATACGAGCATTTCCATAAGTAGACATAATGCACAAATTTTGCGTCTTTATGCTAATCAGTAAAACCATATTGCTTTTGATATTTTATCGAATATGTACAACATTCTGATATAGCTCTTAATATGCGTGACAGTAACGGCGACTGAGATAAAAACAGTACAATAACATGTCAAAAGCAATATATAGAGTTTTACCGAGAATTAGGCTTGCTACACAGGTACGACAACCACACCACGTCACAGCGACAGGATGTGGTCAAGCAGTGATTACCTAAGGTCTGTTCATTCTTACTTGTCTTATATAGTAAACAACTTTCTAACCTCAAAATGAACCCTTTTTGAACAGCTCTTTTGTCGTAAATAAAGTAAACTGAATAAACATTTTGGACATCATTTGGCCAGTGTATTGTCTGTGATTGCTTTATTTTGTTTAAAATAGCGGTTTTAGCCTAAAAAGGTTCATTTTGAGGTTAGAAAGTTGTTTACTATATAAGACAAGTAAGAATGAACAGACCTTACGCCTACGTGTGAATAGTGTCGCTGCAGCTCTTGCAATTGCGTTGTGGTACCGACAAAATCGTATATGGGGCCGCTGGTGGTTGCGCGGTCGTTGCGATGTGGTTGCGATGTGGTCGGATCACTCACGCGGTCGATAATGACGGCAAACTGTAGTACGTGTAAATTGTACAAATAACAAATTATTTTTAATACAAAATATGCGCCCACCGACGTGTTGTGGTTGTAGTGTGGTTGTGGTTGTGGTTGTGGTGTGGTTGTGGTTCATGTAAAACCAGCCTTAAAGCCACTGTACACGTTATTAATAGATGGCCGCATGATGAGTATCGCTGCACTATTCTTTTGGGTCCCTGGGAAGCTCATGAGAAGATCATCATTGAAGAGATCAGCCTCAGAGATGAGAAAATGGCAATAGTAAGTAATATATAATATATCCCCGAAGATAGTGTAGTTTAATACTTACATTGTAATATAAGCTACAATAAAATACCAAAGTACAGGCTCCTCTTTTGCAAAGGATTTTAGAAATCTCGCAAGCTATCTTCATTTGACAACAAGAACGTTATTTTTAGTTCGCAGATTTAGCCCAACTAAATCCAAACGAATGGCAAATCGCGTTTGAGAAGAGAGTGATGACGCCTGCCAGGTGGCACACAATGTTCAAGGCGAACGACAACGAAACCTACCAGAGCGACCGGTTCCTAATGAACATTACGCTGAAGAGGCAGGCTATGGCTTACAACCTGGTGTTCTATACGCCACTGACTGGTAAGGGACACGAGAGGTTTGTGAGTTCGATAAACGTGTGGGCAACAATATTTCCAGCAGTCAACTGCTTTCAGGACCTCTATTCCGCATCGTACTAGCCCCTGTCACTTCGAAATCATCAACATATTGTGGACGATATGACAGCTCTTATTAACTTGCCCTTAATTTGGCAAAAATAAAAAAAGTCGGGAATTCAAACCCTTTTTGATTTTGAATCAGCAAAAAAATAAAAACACATTCCCAACATAAAAAGTGAGCATTATGGTATGTTGACTGTGATATACATTGCCAAATTAAGGGTAACAGTAAGAGCTGCTGTAATGTCAACAGTCTGATTAAAATATGGGCAAAATCGAAGTGAAGCAAGGCATCTATGTAGATAAAGACGAAGGTTTTTCTTGCTTTGTTCATAAACGGTAAAAGAATGTATGTTTAAGTAGTGCTCAACTGATAATAATTTTGATCTCGGCGTTTTACTGTTTAGTATGTATGTTTTTAAAGAGAGCAAAAATCAGATGTTACACGTTACCTCCTCAACTGTTAGTCCCATTTTAAATGGGGTAATTTTTATACAGTTTTTATTATCCATCCATGATTCGTTGGATACCTAAAATTTTCTCAATTCCTCTGTACTGGGCCAGCTGGATGCCCTCCTGAATATTAACGCCTGTGGCGTTGCATCTGCCCATCGTTTCGGCGCTCTGCCTCTGCTTGATATTTGTTTTGACGATTTTAAACTTTGCTTTCCTCGTATATATTTTTCAATCTTTTTTCAGTATTGGTGTTGTTCGTGTTGATGTCATTTTGGGGGGAGCCGTTGCAAATGGCTCGCGTCTGGTTCTACGCGGGCGCGGCCATCGTCATCTGTATAGGACTGTGCTACATCGACTACATGGTGCCGTGCCATGTTGTACCCACTATTTGTAAGTACAGTGGGTAGGTACGCAAGTTCATGCCCATCCTGAGAAATGCTGTAGTCACGTCAACATTTTAAGGACTACACTAGACTGCGGATAAATGCGGCGAAGCAGATGAAGGCGGAGGGGCTGCCGCGTTTTACTTCGGCCCCCAATGGACATTAACTCGCGCGCGTACAGGGCTGAGATTCCAGGCGGTAAAAACTATGTTGTAATATCGGCGAAACGAATGTACGCGCATGACCCAAATTTATTGTCAGACCAGATTTATTCATTTGTACACCTATCCAATCCAGCCAACATCCAACAACAACAACACTGTAGCCTCCTCATGCTGCATTTAACTGTCCTGCGTTAACCTCATCCAGCTCTTTCCCAAACCCTACCCAGATCATCTGACTAACAGCTTCCTTTACCTTGACTAACACTCTGATAAATTGACCTCGTCCACCGCATGTGTTACGGCCGAACTGAGAGTCAGATGATGACCATTAAGTTGTTCCTTATTGACGATTTTTTATACACATGTTTGAAAAAGGATCAAGTCAATTGGCTACCAAATGTCTCTAAGTACCGCTGTTACTTCGACAACTTAAACAAAGAGTAAATTGCCATAACTTCATCATTTGCACGAATACACTTCCGGTCCCAGTGTCCTCTACGTGACTATGATGAGTAGATTTCTGATGGCCTTACTTTTTCCCGGTCCCAGTGGTCCTCTACGTGACTGTGACGAGTGGATTCCTGATGGCGTTACTTTTTTTTCGGTCCCAGTGGTCCTCTACGTGACTGTGATGAGTGGATTCCTGATGGCGTTACTCATACAAGTGCTACTGATGACGGACGTTGCTGAGAAGCTGTGCAAGTCCACTCCAGTGCACTCCTTACTCTCTGCTAGAGTATTCAGAATTATTTTCTTTCTGCCTGCTTTAAAGGTTTGTTTTATTTACTTATACAAGGGTCATTATTCGAGCGTTTCAACCGCCTCACTTTTGTGGACCTATTTTTGAAGAATTCGCCTTATATTTTGATGCGGCTTTTGGATATTTGTTAGATGTCCGGTAAACTTAGATACCTAACCAGAAACGAAAACGAAATCTGCAGCCACTTCCACAAAAATGTGACCACGAAAGTGATTCGGAACAAACGCCCAAGTAATGACCCACAAAGAAGCATATAAATGGGTCGGAAGAGGTCACCCTAGGCGTACTTTTTTAAAATCAAATCGGAGAAATACTGGAAAAGGGCCCAATCTTAAGTACCCGAAACCGACGTGCGACTCGATGTATGAATGTGGAAGAAGCGAAAGACATTTGTCAAAAAAACGAGGGTTGCATGATGGTAAACTACCACCGCTAACCCAACTCGCTATACCAAAGCTGAATTTGAATGTGATAAAGTCCAGTTGTTTTGTTTAAGTGATGAGAAGAAATTTGTTTAAACAAAACTGAATATGGAAGAAACAGAATATTCTTCTCTTTTTAGTGACTCTTTGCATCGCTTTAAAATATGTGCATCGCAGGTAGAATGAGTATTTAGTTAGTTAACTTATTTAGTTTTAGTTAATGTCGCAGAACAGTAGCGCTGTGGCTGATCAGCATATTATTGTAAGTATTTTATTATTGATTGTGACTCCCGATCCTTTAATATATCTACCCGCCTGCCAAACTAGATTTAAAACGCACGTTTTTCGTGGAACAAAGCTTCGGTAAGTTTTTATATTTCAGTTCAACGTTTTATTTACAAGATGTTTAGAAGAACAGTTTAGAAGACGTTTTATTAACTTATTACCACAGTTGAGTAAAAACCACACAAAAAAATATGACTGATGATAGCTGGAGGTTTGGATGGGATGTGACTCAAAAATATAATCCATAATTGTCTTTATCTAAGACCCTTTGTCTCGTGAAATGTAAAAGAAATAATCACAAACAAGTTCTTTGTACGAAGTTGCGGACAAAAGCGATTTTTCTACAAATTAGTAATACGATCCGTTTTTCACAGAACGCAATCAACTACGATATGATAAACGAAGCCTATTCCCAAGAAGATGATGAATCGGGAATCATTCCTCCAAGAAACGGCAACATCGAAGAAATGGAGGCAGAGAAGGTGGAATACGGAGAAAGAGAGGAACTTGCATCGGTCATAGACAAAGTTCTGTTTGTTGTGTACTCTGTGGTTTTTGCCGTCATGTTAGCAGAACACTTTTGATTTTTGAATTACGTAAAGAGTGATTAAAGATTTAATACATTTTTTTTACGTTTTAATACGCACTATACTCCTTTTAATCTAGGATGATCCCTATGACAGCCGCATTTCGTAATTTATATCACTTACTATGCTCACTAGCGAAGTATTTAAAAAAAGAAATGAATTATTTAAATTCCTGAACCGCGTCGCTAGGTTTGTACCAACTGTCGTCACCTCAGACAGAGAGAGAGAGAGAGAGAGAGAGAACTTTGTTTCGTGCCTTTCATCACCGCGTAGCCCAAGTCTTTCCGTAGAGGCCGTATTGATACCTGGTTAAAGTCCTAGCAAAAGGCCCAGAGTGATGATAGCAGTCATATAGCTCTGTCCCTTTCGTTGGCTAGTTCTTGTCAGTTTTAAGAATTTGTAATATGGCCTCTTTGATAAAAAAATATCTAAAGTCATGCATGCCATCAGAAAACATTAACTGTGCATTTGCTGATAGGGTTTAAAATTCCAAACCAAACTGCAGGCCAAACTATCAAGTGGGTGGTTTCCGGCACACATTTTTATATCATTTTTTAAACACTTTTTTTCCGCTACTTTTACAGAGATGTAATGAATCTTACTTATTAATTATTTAATGATTTTTCACATAATAATATGTCTTATCTGTGTACAAGTTGGGGAACAAATGTATTGTAGTAAAATTAATTAAGAACCTTAATCTTCTTCTTAAGCTTCCTTGTTTAAACACAACCCTCGAAATAAAGAAGTTGCGTATTCATAAGTCCCCATGGTGCGAAAGTTCTTTAAACAACATTCAGGATTGTATTTCTATCTCGCTTACTGTCATACGCTCTTATGTGAATCGGACCGACGACCAGAACACGTACGTTATTTTTAGAGCCATTGGACTGTTATGCTGGAGCTGTTTTAGATTAAATGCAAGGTTTAATTGATATACGTAAGGTCTGTTCATTCATACTTGTCATAATAAACAACTTTCTAACCTCAAAATGAACCTTTTTTTTTAGCTAAAATAGCTCTTTTGTCGTAAATAAAGTAAACTGAGTAAACATTTTGGACATCACTTGGCCAATGTATTGTCAGTGACTGGTTTTTTTTTTAAATAGCTGTTTTAGCCAAAAAAGGTTCATTTTGAGGTTAGAAACTTGTTTACTATATAAGACAAGTAAGAATCAACAGACCTTAGGTTAGGTTAGGTTTGATTCATATTCATAAGCTATATCAAAAAAAGTCTTCTATCAAAACATTGCGTTGGGAATTATGAAAATTCGGGATTTTGATCAATTCTAAATTATGACATTTTGGAATTATGTAGTGTACCCTGCCCTGAGACTCTATTTTACTGCATAAAACAATATTGCTTTCGACATGTTATCCTGTTTTCAACGTTATGATAACTCTTACCTATTTACTTGGCAGTAATGGCTGCTAAATCAAAATCAATATGATAATCAATATGATTTTTGCGAGAAGAATAATAGAGCCCCTGAAATCCTTTTCACGTAACACGTATTTTCAATTTGTCACCGATGTTTGTCACTCCAAAAAGCTTCCAACGACATTTCAACATAACCTAATTGAACTGATTTCTTAAATGTTCGACTCACTTTAGCCAGATAAACCCTCTCTATACAAAGATTAAGAGACGTCGAATTTTCGTTTGGATTAACAAGAATCTAATACGGCTCTCTTCACTGGAATACGAAAGCCTTCACTCAAATAGGGGAAAGCGAGCTGTTTGATATACTACTGATATACGTATGCTAGAAGTTCCCGATGCGGTGTATTGATACGAAAAACGCGCTGAAAGATATTTTTTCTTGTAAATTTTTCTCATATATTGGATGAGGTTCTGATGGAGAATTTTAAATATCTTGCTTGCATTTTAACGTTTTCAGACATCGTCATTTTGCGTAAAAAAACATCCTGTGTTATTAACTCAGGATGTTTTGATAAATATAAAAGGCCGGTACAGACGGGCAGCCAACCCAGCTGCAAAATGGCAGTTCGGGTGTAGTTTTGATGCAGTTACGTCAACTGCATATGAACTGCCCTCAAATTGCTGGGTTGCAGTTCAAATGCTGTCTGTCCGTACGTACAGCTCTAAGTGATGAGTCTGAAATAGTTGCAGTAACGGCGTTATAATAAAACAACAGGTTTAAAAGTAAATTATCTACTCACAAAAGCATAGATGTCGTGTAATTTATAAAGGTCCCGAATAATTTAATAGTGGAGCCAGTGTCACGTCTTGAATTACCTTTTTTTTACATATATTTCAGTAGGGATTATATCCAGCCCTGTCCCTTCCAGGCAGAAGTCACCAATCAGAGCGTTGTGCGAACAATTTTCGCAGCTTAACGAACCAATCACGTTTCTTTGATGTGGGTGTGTGCCCTCCCGTCGGTTTTTCACATGCAAATTTCGTTTCCAGATCGATTTGTATAAAAAATTAAGCACTTTTATGATAAATGTATAAAAATGCGGGCAAAAGTGCTCGGTGCATTTATTTGCATATTTTTGAGGTAGATTACGAAAAATAAATCACCTTTTATATAAAATAAAGGGTGACGTTATTTTAAACACGTTACTTTATCGCCTAACAGGGGAAAATTTTGCACAAATGACCTATTCGCGAGCACAGCACCACTGTCAGTGGGTCTCGGAATTTATCGGACAGTTTGCGATGCCAGGTTCCAATTTCGTTGTAATGCTGTTGTAGAATAAATAATGAAACAGAGAGTGACTTTCCTTAGAAATAAAATTGTATCGTACCTAAAAGGCCGGTTAGACGAGCAACATTTTCACACCAATTTGTGGCCGGCAACTATACGCATCTTGCTCTAACATACGAAATAAGAGTAAGACAGCAATAGTTGCCAGCAACACATTGCCGTAAAAAGTTGATCGTGTACCAGACCCTTAACCGTTACAGCGTTCCCTGAGTAAACGATTTTATTGTATAATTTGACTATTTACAAACTTAAAATATCTAACACCAATTGACCTAGTTCCCTAACTACAAAATAAAACACTAAGTACAAACCCTGAAACTAAATGCCTAACTTCCGTAATTATAATCGACACAAGGTTGTTTTTACTATTTAAATGCAGCAGGCGCGTTACACGACCCCGTAGATAATGCGATGCCATAGCCTACGTCAGAGGCTCAGAGCAGAAATAAACTGCTTAGCAGTAATCAGTTTGGCTTCACCAGAGGACGATCCACAACTGATGCAGCATCTGTACTCATTAAATATATATACAATATTTGGGAGAAATCTTGTGATGCAATAGGAATTTTTTGTGACCTTTCCAAAGCTTTCTCTCTCAAAGACTTTTATAATAAAATAAGAACATTATGGTCTGTCAAATAATTCTCTAAATCTTATGGCTTCATATCTTAGTGATAGAACACAAGCGCTTTTCTTAGGGATAAATATAGACAAAAACTTGCAATGGAATCCCCATATAGTAGCACTAGCAGGTAAATTAAGTTCGGCAGTTTATGCTGTTAGGAAAATCAGGCAACTTATCAATGTTGAGACAGCTCGCTTAGTTTATTATAGTTATTTTCATAGTGTTATGTCGTACGGTATTCTGGTTTGGGGAAAAGCTGCTGACATACAGACTATATTCGTGTTACAAAAAGAGCCATTCGTTCTATTATATAACCTAAACTCACGTGATTCCTTAAGATTACTATTTAAAGAAATTAGTATTTTGACAGTAGCGTCACAATTTACTTATGAGAATATTATTTATGTCTTTAATAATCAAGACTCTTTTATTAAGTATTGTGATATACATAGTTTGAATACAAGAAATAAAAATAAAATTGTTATTTAAAAAAATCGTGTCCGTGAGGTTTATAAATTATTTGTAGGTCAATGCATCCATATCGATAATATATTACCACGTAGTTTTAAAGTTACCATTTCCAGTAGGTACTTAAACATTACTTGAAAAAGTCGTTGATGTCTAAAACTTAATAGGTATAGGGTCGAGGTCTATCTAACATAAAAATGCTGGGCCTGAACTAAACACCTAACTATTTTAATAATAAAATAGTCATAAAAATATGTAAACATTGTATACATGTAATTGTCTAGGGGACACGGGTTCCGTAGGAGAACGTATCGAAACTTTATTTAACTACTAACTATTTAACTCAACTATGCATGATATCATTTTATATCCATTGTTTTATATAATGCTAGGTATGGTAGCGATATTTAAAAAAATTACTTACTGTTCAGTGTCTTGCGAAGTTTCTTCTCAGTGGTCTCCTCTTGGAAAGCGCAGGTAGATTTTTGACCTGTAAAAGTGTCTATTTACTTAATAAACATCTTTTATCTTTTATCTGTTTTGGATTAGAATCTGTTAATTTCTTTCAGCGTTACCACAGACATATAAATGTGTAGAATAAAAATACTTGAAAACACCAGCTAAATGTACCTGTTCCACTTTAAACGCTATTTAAAACACCCCTATGTTTGCGTAAACCAGAAACATACGCGTATAAAAGCATCAAATGGGTTTAAAAATTCAATTTTCACTGGCCGTTTGCGCGGATTTGCCTAGGAAGGACTTAGCGATCAATTTCATGGCTCGCAATATTTATAGAATAGATACCGGGATTAGCGAAACAGGTTCTGGGTTTTGAAACGGATAAAAAAGTTAAATGAATGTACAGCCGTCAAAATATGGTAGCATCTTAATCTCCTGGCAATGGAGTCGTGTTAACATTTTTAAGAACGGTTAGCCACGCTTGCACGTACATGTTAACCCCAGGTTAACCCTAGGTTAAATTTCATTTTTTTTTTTAAATTAATGTCAGATTCATATGAATCTGACATAATAATTTACCTTGGGGTTAACCTAGGGTTAAATTTACGTGTAAGCGGGCCTTAATGTAACTAAATGAAGATAAGTTCGATTTTTAAAAGAGAGCAAGCTTTTTGCTTTTTTTTTTGTTTCAAATACTTAGGGAACTTGGGGTAATAAAATTAGGGCCTAAGAATTAGTCGATTTAAAAAATATTATTTTTTGCCGATTTTAAAATATTATTTAACTTGGCATATTTGTAATTTGCATGTTTTTTGTATGTACCTACGCTTCGTTTAAATTCTTGCAATTCAATTTTGAACGGGTTAGTGAATAGCAGAATGACTAGGTTTGTAAATAATGTAGCGTTATTGCTACAAATCGCGTAGGTTTGCGTCAATTTTCGCTTGTCTATTCCGCCTTTTTTATCTGGATCTTAACCTCTTTTGTAGTTCGGACTTACCGATTGACCGGTTGGGGTCTGGCGTTCACTGTCAGTTTTGAATTTTGAATTTGATTTTGTCACGACGGGAGTTTCAGAAAAATCCAGCATTATTTGACAAACCTTGACTCCGAAAAGAAGAATTATTGTTCAGTCCTAATTTTGGTCTTGGCTGAAAAATAATTTCAATGTTGTACGTGTATTCGTATTTATAGTGCCATTCCCCGAAATATAATATGTGAGCGGGGTGGTTGTTGTTGCTGCATACGTTTACCAGAAGCCGATTTTCGGGTCCTGATTGTCGCTCTGTCTTTTTATTTTTGTTTCCTTTTTTTTTAGGTGCCCCCTACTGTTCTGTTTAAGATCCGCTTTGTAATAGGTGTTTTTTTCCATCACCCCCCCACCTCTTGTATCTTGGCGGTCAAAGCGCCAGCCTTCGGCATGCGAATGTCGATGTTGTAATGCCGCTTCGAGCCGCCTAGTATCGTTGCGGTACTCCATACTGCGTCGGGTGTGTCTCGGGTTCCACCGGTTGAGCCAACGGACAACAACCGCTAAAATTTGTTTTGTTCGCTCGGACGGGACTACTTAAACTCGCCGCTTCGATTCGCTCGTCCGTCCGACTGACGGCCGTTTTTAAGAGAATAGCCCTGGTACGGACGGCACTAAATAGTGTAGTGCACACTGCAGGCGGGAGAGGAGAGGCGTGGCGCCCTTCATCCCAGGCCCCGATTGCAGTCATCACGCGCGTGGACAGTACATAGACAAACATTCAAGACTCAAGAACTAACATCAGCGCTCATCCAAAATCTTTGACCTTAACAAGGGCCGAACCCGGGTCTGCTAGACAGGACTGGGCTAACCAATTCATCATAACAAAAAGAGCATATCTCATGTGCACTCAGTTATTTAAAAGAATTCCCTTGTTCCTTGGAGATAACCGTGGCCAGATAACTGGTTATCTGTTAAGATTTTTTTTCCTCTAAAACTAGTATTCTCCGAGGATATTATAAATCCTAGGAGATAACTAGTTATCTACAAGGAATAGATTTTCTTTACAGATAACTGTTAAAAAAACAGTTATCTATGAGGTTTTTTTTCTTCCTAGTAGATAACTAGTTATCTCCGAGGAAAAAACATCTTCACAGATAACCAGTTATCTGTCCACGGTTATCTCCAAGGAACAAGGGCCCCAACCCTTAATTACATCGACAACATCGTCCATCTTGCTATTAAGTCTGTCTTCGCAATTTAATTTCGTAAGACAACTTCAGTTGAAACTCAGGTTAACTTCAGTGTCAGTTTCTCTTTAACTTAACTGAAACTTAAACACGCCTTGTTAAACTTTTGCGACAATAGTACGTTAAATCCCTTGTTGAACAAGTTATTTAAGTTATATGACATTAATATTTTATTGTAGATTTAAAACTAGCGTGAGGCTTCTTGGACACGTTTTATAATTTCCTCTATACATATGTATAAAATTCTTCTGTCACTTAATAAAAAAGTTTAATAAAAAAATCGATCACGTGCGAGTTGGATCGAGGGTTCTGTCATCATCATCATCATGTCAGCCGAAAGACGTCCACTGCTGGACATAGGCCTCCCCCAAGGCTCTCCATTCAGACCGGTCTTGTGCTTTTCGCATCAACCGCGTTCCCGCGATCCTTACAAGGTCGTCACTCCATCTAAGGGTTCTGTACCACCGCGTTACTTTTGCATAACTATGTGGCAAATAACCCCATCATAAAAGCGAGGACTATTAATTACTCCAGTGCAAGTAGTTGACATTATTATTATCTATGTATTTTTATCAGTCAATCAATTTAAATAGCTGTCGGAAACAAGTGATGTTAGTGAAAACAAATAACAATGAAATACGTCATTTAGATAAGATATGCAATGGAATAGGTTGTGAGGATACCGCAGATAATAAAAAGGACTTATGAAAGAACATACGATTAAAAGGGTTAGCAAAGAGTTTGTAAATGTAGAGAAATAACGATAATGAGATCATCTACCGCACTAGGTTTTCCCCCACGACTTTGCCCGTGTGGGTTTTCAGGTTTCTTATCTCATTGGGGTCCTTACGGATACACTTCGACCCTATGGGATCTTTTGTGTAATTACCCCTGTTTTAGCGCTTAATCCATAATGCAGCCTCCACCCCTTCCAAAAAGCAAATGGTAGAGTGCAATGGCAGTGCCATGAAATCGTTCGATTCTGGGTAGCCACAACCGAGGAGTTTCATTCTTACTCCGGCGAGGGCATCGCATTCACACAGTAAGTGTTTTATTGTCTCCACTTCTTCGCTGCTCATTCTACAATATGTGTTGTCATAAAGGCCCATCTTTGCTAGGAGATGTTTAACCCCAAACTGCCCGGTAAACACTCCGATAATATATCGCAGTTGTCTGCTGCTGAGCTTCCGAAGTTTTTTGGTCCAGCTCTGGTCAACTTTTTCTATGAAGAGCTTTGCATGCCCTACGCCTACCGTAGTTTTCCACTCTTTTTGGTGATATCCTAGGGCGTTATTGTTCAAGGCTGCTTTTATGGTGCCCAGTGAGGGTGCCATAAATGGTTCAGGTCCGACGTAAGCGCCCTTGGACCCTCCCCTTCCCAGCTCATCCGCGGCTTCATTACTGGAAAAGCCTTCGTGTCCTGGAATCCACATCAGTTTCACTTTGTTGTGCCTACCAAGCCTGTTTGAGGCTTAGATTCCATTGTAGATTAGTTTCGAGTCTACTTTTGGCGCTGTAAGCGCCTTAAGTGCCGCTTGGTTGTCGCTTAGAATATAGATAGTTCTCTCCTGTGGAGGCCTACCAATATTCTCCTGCGTGCAGGCAATTATCGCATACAACTCCGCCTGGAAGACCGTTGCATAGTTGCCCATACTTATGCTACTGTTATAGTCTTTGGCATGAATACCCGCCCCCGTACCGGAGCTCATTTTTGAACCATCCGTATACCATATCGCGTTGTCTTCCTCTGATAGGTGCAACCCATCCTTCCGTTCATCCCTTGTCGGAATATGCAATCTCACGACACGCCACGAGCTCGAGTGGCGTACAAGTGTCAATGTGACCGATAGAACCATAGCCTGAAAGATCCGCGGGTTTTTCCCCGAGTAAAAGTATCAAACTTTCTTTTGGCCCTTTTACGTTTAAATTGACTTAACATTAACCCTTTACACTGCAGAAAAATCTCGGTTAGTTGGTAAGATATAGGTGTTTTATTTTAAATGATGTTATCAAGCGTGGTCTTGTGGTGCTTTTAACATAAAAAACTCAAAATTGGCAAAATGTTGCTTTGGTCCTTATACGTAGGACCCATCGATTGCAGAGTTTAATAAACGTCTATTGTGTAGATTAGGTTAGGTTACGTTAGGTAACTTTTTTATAATGATAAAAATAAAACCCTTTCTATTGTAAAAACCGTTTTAGGTCGAACGATTTTATGCCATATGATACATTATGTGAAAAACCCATTTTGGATTTCAATATAGACCCCCATGTCACTCGTCACAGTCGTAAGTAGATCGGATTCAAAATGGGATCCGCAATTCTGGGGATTATTTTCTACATTTCTTTTTATCTCAAATTCTCAATGTATCTCTGCCTCAAATTTAAAACTCTTAATTAACAGTAGGTACAAATTATAAATTATTGTTACGCCGATGGCATAAGGCGTCTCATTTTTTATCGTTAATTTTGGTGTTTTAGAAGCGTTCTCAGCAGGCTGAAATATCATTTCAGTCCGTTTCAGAGGTAGCTCTACCACATACCAGATTATCAAAATTTCGACCAACTTGCCGTTGTTTTTAGGCGGCTGAAACATGTTTTCAGTCCGTTTCAGGCCACCCTCTATCAGATGACGCCATAACCTGAAAACCCATTTTCAGGTATTTTCAGGACCCCTTATGGGCCTTTGAAGTACATTTCAGTATATGGCAATTTTCCACTCCGAGTGACAGAGATAGCATGATTAGAAAGAGACAACAATACTGAGAACCTTCGAGAGGTGTGTGAAAGAGAAAACACGATTAGAAAGAGACAGCAATACTGAGAACCTTCGAGAAGTGTGTGAAAGAGATAACACGATTAGAAAGAGACGGAGATATTGAGAACCTTCCAGAAGCGTGTGAAGGAGATAACACGGAATGAGACAGCAATACGCGGAACATTCCAGACTCATCCAGACCCGTGAGCCAAGGACATCGCGATTGTAAACAGAACAAGGTAGCAAGGCGTAGAACATTCCAGCAACGAACAGTCTCGATCGTCCTTGGCGGGGCGAAGTACATCGAACATTCCGGAAGGCATTCTGGAAAGTTCGACACGGGAAGTATAAAAGGCGGACCTACCGGCAACCGAGATTCAGTCTTTACTTGGAAAGCGAACAGTGCGAATAAGAGCGACCCGAGCGATCATCTGAGTATTCGAAGTTTATTGTGCGATAATTGTTTTGTAACAGTTTAAGTGAGTGCGTTACTAAAGTCTACTTTTGATTATCGGTGTATTTGTGCATTTCTGTCAGTTACCTACCCCCACGTATGTAACATAATAAAACACTACAAAACCTTTATTCCACTTTGGTTTACACCATCTTGCTCCTAAGTAAGTACATAGTTTTCATACTGTTGCTCTGATAGCTCTTACTCTGAAGTAAATAAGAGCTACTTCAACAACCCGATTACGACATAGAAGCAGGATGGGCTCATACAAAGTGGGACAGAGGCCCTGCTCGTGTTAAACCTAATAACTAAACCAAACGATCTTTTAGAAACTTAAACCAAAAATATATTCGGAATAGAAGCCTTCCATATGAATAAAACTCTTTTAAGACAAAGGTTTACACACATAGATATTAACCTTCTTTCTATGGGGGGTTCGATACAAGGGTGTACACAGTCTAAGCTCATGATTAGAAGGGGTAACAAAAACAGAACAAGGTATCTTCTAAATCTTGGTAAGTACAATCTTAGCATACTAACAGGAGCATTGACTGGGGACTGCCCGCTCAACAGACACCTAACGGTAATAGGTATCAGACAAGATCCCCTCTGCCCACATTGCGGCAAGGAGGAAACAGGCCAGCATGTTCTAGCCGAGAGTGTCATGTACTCGTCACTGAGATACCGCACATACGGGGAGGATGTTATCTAACGAAGAACTTAAAAGCATAAACCTACGGGACGCACTTCTGTTCCGTAGGAAACCGAGAAGATGAGATCCATGCTGGATGGGAGCGTCGCCGGACCAGTAACCTGCGGCTCAACCAAGGGGAGCTGGGCGGAATGACCGGGAGACCGATCGACCGCCCGCCTGATCCGGCCGGGCGTCCCCACTTATCACCATCATCAGCCTCATAGCCGTTTTCGATCCAAATGCTGCATTTGCCGGTCATTTCACCAGTTTAAGAGTAAAATATACTCGAAAATCTAATTAAACACCAAAATCTGACAGTTCCCATCTTGATTATTTGGTTATTTTAACATTATTTCATAAAAATATGAATGAGAACTCTTGTAATTAGGGTAAGTTTTATTGATAACTAATAACTTTAACAAAAAGCAAGCTTTAAAAAAACCCGACTGTTGCTAACCAACTTTAAATCGTTATAAATCCTAAACGATCATTCAAAATGAAAAATGGTGAAACAAACTTAAACATGATTTTTAATTACCAATTAAACAATACCCCACATGTCACAATGCGTCGACTTTATTTATTTTATTTTTTACAATATGCCGTCTCGTTGCCGCCATATTGAATGTTGATAACTGTCTTAACTTTAGTCACAAGATTAAGACAAACCGATTGAAATAAGAATCATCAAAATCGGTCCACGCGTTTAGTTTCTAGAGCGCCACAAAGGAACAAACTTACATATACAGGGTGTGTCCTGTAACAGGAGCAATAAATTTAAATGACGATTCCTTAGATATTTAGCAGTCATATTTAAAATATCTTAATGTTCCAAAGTCCTAAAATGTGGAGAAAATAGCGATTCAAATTAAGCTTCACAGTCAATGGATATTAACATCGCGATATGGTCGCCCGTCATTCGTTTGGTTTCTTGGTACGGGGGATGCTACTTCAGAAATACTTAAAACGATCGAAATTAGTTCGTATCCAGATGTACTTAGGAACTAAATTAGTAAGAGATACAAAATGGCACTGATTTTGGTTATTTCTTTTTAAATTGATGTTCAAGAAATTGTCAAATTCTTCAGTCTGAACTTTTTATTCAATTAAGGTTTTATGGTAATTTAAAACGAAAAATTCTAACATTGACAGCTAAGTGTTGTCAATTTTCATTCACCGATAAAAAATGGCACGGAATAATTATGATGCCCACGAATTGTGTGACATGATTCTACTATACGGGGAAGCAAGAGGCAATGCTGTTCGAGCACTTAGTTTATACCGTGAACGACATCCTAACCGGAGGCAACCTTCGAGCGGCCGCGTCATAGTCAACGCAGTGCAACGTGTGCGGGACAATCTGCCCATAACCGGTAGAGTGCAACCGGCGGCACACGGGCCTGCGGCATCTAGCGTCAGACCAGCATTGGAACGGCAGATTCTACAGCACTTCCGAGAACGTCCAACTACAAGCTCAAGGAGAGCGGGTCTCGTATTTGGTGTTAGTAATAGTGTTGTTCACAAAGTGTTGAAAAAGAACAAAAAACGCCCCTACAAATTTTTGAAAGTGCAGGCTCTGTTGCAGCGAGACCACACAGTGCGGCTGGCTTATTGCGAGTGGTTTTTATCTCAGTGCCATGGGAGTACACGCGACATAACATTTGCCCGAAACGTCATCTGGACAGATGAGTCAACGTTTACCAACAATGGACTCTGGAATCCGAAAAATACCCATTATTGGAGTACCAGCAACTCCCGGTTAATGAGACAAACAGCCCACCAATACCGTTTCTCGGTTAACGTGTGGGCAGCTGTTCACGGGAGTACAATAATCGGTCCAGTATTCATTGATGGAACTTTGAACACGGCACGTTTCTTACAATTAATAAATGGAACTCTGTTAGAGTATTACAATCAACTGCCTGAGAACGTAAGAAACGTAACATGGTTCCAACTCGATGGAGCCCCTGCTCACTCCGTTGTTGCAGTACGCCAAAAGTTGACTGAGATATTTGGAGATCGATATATCGGGCGTTATGCTCCCAAGCGTTGGCCCCCGAGGTCGCCGGATTTGACATGTTTGGATTTCTTTTTATGGGGAGCCATCAAAGATGATGTGTATTCCGCTGAAGTGGATACTGTAGAAATGTTGAAAAATCGAATTATACGGGCATTTGAGACCATACGGCAACGCGATCTGAATGCAGTGCATCGTAATACATTATTAAGATACGAAGCATGCAAACGAGCAAATGGTCAACATATCGAGAACATTTTGAATTAATTAGTTAATTCAAGGATTCTGGCAAGAAGCAGAAGAATTTAGGTTTTTTTATAATATTGTTTTCTTTATTTTATATTATTAAACGTGCATAAAATCAAAGTATAATTTCATTGTTATCAAGTAGTTAAATACTTCATCGTAATGTTTGACGCACTCAAGCGAACCATTCCTTTCCCACGTCACTACTAACCCGCATTTTTTAATTTGACGGAGTCAATGGAGCTCCGCCGTGCTCCTTTTTCTAGGTGGTTTGGGCCTTTGGGCCTGCTGAACAACTAAAAATAAATATTAAAAAAAACAAAAACCCGCCTTCAAAAAGCAAAAAATAACTTCTTTAAAATGATAGGTAAATAGGTCAGTCCAACTGAAGTCTGCTTTTGGTTAAAATATTGTTGGACGCCGACTTCAGTTGGACTGACCTATTTACCTATCATTTTAAAGAAGTTATTTTTTGCTTTTTGAAGGCGGGTTTTTGTTTTTTTAAACATTTATTTTATTTTATACTTTTTAGTGATCCTATTTATGCTGTTACGTAGCTCCACTTCTAAATATTAATAAGAAACTATAGAACATTTCAAGCTCGCCGCAGACAACGCCGCGGGAATGTCATAGTCATATTTAAACCTAAATATGCTTCGTCATAGTCGCTCAACTTCCTTTATCGAAATATCTTATCGCCACCTTTGAAATAGGTACCGTTAAGGAGTTCCGGGGGCCACCTGTGGTCTTCATCATCAGTTCCACTTCACCATATAGTACTTTTCAAAAGCAAATGCATGAGTTACAGTGAAAAATACCAAAATCGCTATAGGTGTGCCTATAATATTTGAGGAGTTCTCTTGATTTCTCCATGATCCCATCATCAGATCCTGACGTGGTGACAATGGGACCAACTAGAAAGTATACCCATACGAACAACGAAAAAATTTTTCAAATCGGGACAGTGGTCTTCGAGTAATCGGGGAACATACATAAAAAAAAATAAAAAAAACCCGACGAATTGAGAACCTCCTCCTTTTTTTGAAGTCGGTTAAAATAACATAAACCAAGCAACGGGACTGCCCCAAGGCCGCACTACTGACCAAAACTAATATCATAAATATGAGATAGGGTTAGGTTATGTTAGTTGTTCAGCAGGCCCGAAGGGCCAAACCACCCAAAAAAGGAGCTCCGCTAAATTCTAAATTTTAATTTCCGTCTTCTCCGTTAAATTTGAGTTAGAAATAGAAATCATTGGTCGGTAGTGCGGCTTAGTAGTGCCGTGGGGAAGGAGGGAACCGACCTACCTCACATTTAAAATACTAGTTTTGGTCAGCACCCTTACCATGAGTTACAGTTACCGTACTCGTTAGCGAGTCGAATGCTGTCCCTCGCACTCTATAAGAATACCTCGAGGACTGCGAGGGACAGAGCATTCCACTCGCTAGCGAGTACTTTAATTGTAACCCATGTTAAGGGTACAGTAGTGCGGTTTAGTAGTGTCGTAGGGCAGTCCCCCAAAGACGATTGTTATTCCGTTTACGAGCGCCTCGAAACATTAGTATTGTGTACCATAATTATTTTGATTACGACCGCAATCCCCTTCATAAACAAAAGCAAGTGAATGGTTTTTTTTTAGAAATTTTAGAAATAAGAATAACAAAATTTATTTCTAGTATTTTTCATAGTGTAGTTATCATCATTTCAGCCGAAAGACGTTCACTGTTGCTGGGCATATGCCTCCCCCAAGGTCTCCTGCGCCCTTTGCATCCATCGGTTTCAGGCAACCTTAGCTACGTCATCGGCCCTTGTTGGAGGTCTACCCGCGCTGCGTCTTCCGGTACGCGGACGACTGGAGAACTCTTCCACCCTATTGACCATCTGTTCTGAGAGTGATGTGCCCCGCCACCGCCATTTATATGCAATGAAGCCGTAGGCACACAAATTCAATTAATTTCAATAAATATGTGACTAGAGATTTGATGAAATATTTTATCAGCGTTAATAATATTAAAGGATCTATCCATTATGCCCCACACCTCTTCTAAAGCTACTACATCTTCTCCTCCGCCGTTGCTGGCTTTCGGCGATGATCATACTAGGCGCATCAAATTAGCGTTACCTGGAAATAATTCGTAAACTCGTTGTTTTTATTATTTTATCGGTTATTAATATTAATTTAGGTATATTAATTAAAAATCGGCGGTCGTAACCATTATAAAAATCATGAAACACTAATGTAAATCAGACATTGCCCGGGCGCTAGTCACTATAGGTGGGCAAATTGTGGCGGCGCTATAGGAGGTGGCGCAGCAGTTAGCCCAAAGAAACATTGTCATGAATAAAAATAATAATAACAATAAATAAAATGACACGTTTTACAGTGTATTTTTAATGCTTTTCTAATGTCTACTTTGTATAAAGATTATTCAAATCAAAGTTGTAAGGTCTATGCATGGTGTTGGTGAAAAGCTTTAATGCTTGTTTACGGAGACGCGGGGCGTCGCGCGAAGCGTTGGGCGGCGCGGTCTGCACTAAATTCAAACATATGGCGTTGTATAAAAGCGTTTACGGAGAAGCGGTTTTACGCGCGTTTGCTTCAAATACAGCGTTACTTGCGGCGGAGCCCGCGGATGGCATCGCCGCGTTGCACGCAGCGTCGCACGCGTTAATAACGACGGTTCCCGCCACTGCGCCCGCAGCGGGGCCCGCGGCGGAACCTTCTGACAGTCTTGTGCTCCGCCGCGCGCTCCGCTACACGGTCGAGAGTCCGCCGCGGATGTAGCGGACACCGCTACTCTTTACGCCCCGCACTACGTGCCGCATCACGCCCCGCATCTTTATAAACAACACCGTACATTGCCATATGTTTGTGTTTGCGCGTGTGATGACGCGGTCCGCTGCACGCGCCGCCTCTCTGTAAACGGAAAAAACGCCCGACGCGCCGCGCAACGCCAAGCCGCACGCCACGCGGGACGCTCCGCGTCTCCGCAAACAAGCCCTTATGCGGGATGTAAGTTGCAATTCTTCGCAGATCACCGGGTCTTGACGCCAACTATTTGAAGTACCTAGTAATTATACAAAAATATAAAATAACCAGCTTCTGCCCGCGACTTCGTCGGCGTAGATTTCGATTATCATTATTCCCTCGGTAACCTTTAAATTTTCCGCGATAAAAAGAAGCCTATGGTTTAATCCAGTGTATAAGCTATCTCCATTCCAAATTTCATCTAATTCCGTGCAGCCGTTGCCACGTGAAAGAGTAACAAACATCCTTACATACAAACTTCCGCGTTTATAATATTGGTAAGGATAAGGATCTAAGATCCGAAACGACCTTCACCCATCTGTTTAAGGAGAGAAAAGTATTTAATATCAAATTTAGATGTCATGCTCCCTGGACACCCCACTGTCGGTTTTGTAATGTTTTAAAGCATAACCCTAATGTACACAATATGTACCAAATTTGTACATACTTAAAAACAAATGTACCTCAATAGAGTACAAATTATATGATATTGGGGTTGCTGTGGAGCATCTCCCCAGCAATCCTAAAGATTAATTTAAGAATTTGTTATTTATTAAAACATAACGCTGTTGTACCCAATATGTACTCAATTAGTACGCAATTTATTTTAAATGTACCTCCATAGATCGAGAGTACAAATGATCTAAACTAGGGGTTGCCGTGGAGCATCTCGCAAGCAACCCCAAAATTGAATTTAGGAAATTGTTATTATAACCAACATGGAAAAAGTCGATTTTATTCTGTCGACATGTTGAGCAAAAGCTTTATTCTCTTTATAAAATACAGCCTACGCTTGCAAATCAGAATCATATGCGAAAGTGTTTCAGTTCATTTGTACTCTCGATCTATGGAGGTGCATTTAAAAAAGTGTGTACTAATTCAGTACATATTGCGTACAACAGCGTAATGTTTTAATAAATAATAATTTCTTAAATTCAATGTAATTCAAATAAATTGCGTACTAATTGAGTACATATTGGGTACAACAGCGTAATGTTTTAATAAATAATAATTTCTTAAATTCAATGGTTGGGGTTGCTGGGGAGATTCTCCACAGCAACCCCAAATTCAGATCATTTGTACTCTCGATCTATGGAGGTACTTCAAAAAAAAAAGTGCGTACTAATTCAGTACATATTGGATACAACAGCGTTATGTTTTAATAAATGACAAATTCTTAAATTAATCTCAGCCCAAACTCATATAATTTGTACACTCGATCTATTGAGGTACATTTCTTTTTAAGTATGTACAAATTCGGTACATATTGTGTACGTTAGGGTTATCCTTTAAAACATTACAAAACAGACAGTGGGGTGTCCAGGGAGCATGACATAAATTTAAGGCAGAGTTCACCGACAATTAAACGGACGGTTGTCTTAATCAGCTGTTAATCAATACATTTGACACCCGTTAAAATCGCTAATCGTCCGTTTAATTGTTGGTGAACTCGGCCCTAAGTATGTTAAACGAGTAGTTCGGCTAAAAAAATCCTGGCCTAGCTATGGGTAATTAAAAAAAAACCGGACTGCAAGTCGGACTCGCCCACTGAGGGTTCCGCACATGACACGGTTAACTCAATTCAAAATTTGCACCGCCGCCGTTCCTTGCATAAAGACCCTGTTTCTTTGTGATTTAATTTAAAATGTTGGGTTTCAGATTTTTTCATACCTTGGCCAGGAAACCCACTCGAGATATATTTTCTAACATACAAAATTTGATATAAAATATTTTTCATTCCTTAAACAGATGGGTGAATGTAGTTTCTAATACGGATCCTCTACTAAAAGGTCAATCACTTTGGGCCACTTCGGAGATGTCAGGATTATTAAGGACATGATAGATAACTTACACACAATTATTCGGATTCATCGGTTGCGTGGTGATTTTTAATAACGAGCTTGCTTAAAAAAATATTATCAGTACACAGTACCCTAAACGAATCTAAACGAATTTAAACCAAAGTTTGACAGCGATACATTAAACAATTAATAATAATAATTCATTTAATCAGGCGTCGCCATCTATGAACATAATCTATTTAAAAAAAACTTATTTCACAGGCGTATAATGAGTGGCAATAAAATTATCTCCATCTATTTTTCAGACCCCAATGCACCTTTCCACAACATTCCTGGCCCGAACATAATGCTTGTGAGAGTAGTACGCGCCTCCGGCGTATCAGCAGTCCCGTTTAGGATCGGCTCCATTAAAGAGGTTCTTTGGGCGTAGCTGGAGTCTCCTGCAATTTTTTTAAAAGATTTTACATGATTATCAAATTTTATTAACGTAAATTTGATCATATTACCCAATAATCACTAAGAATTCGTAAGAAATTAATTAAATATTTATATTTTAATTGAATAGCCGGAAACAGTATGAGGATACCTCAGCTAATGAATCATAGTTAAAATTCAATAAATACGCAATATTTACGGGGTATATTTTACAGTCGAAGACAAATATTAGATTAAAGAATCATACTTATTAATTAGACAAATGTTGACGTGTCATCAAATGCATTACATACTTTAAATTTACATAGGGTTATTGATTAAGTAGTGAGCTATAACTATAAGTAGTCAATTTCGCATGATCTAGATACACAGCAGTCCGGCCAGATTCGAAGTAAAAGCTGAGCGACAGTGCAGTGTGTGTATTTTTAACCGACTTCAAAAAAAGGAGGAGGTTCTCAATTCGTCGGGTTTTTTTTTTAATGTATGTTCCCCGATTACTCGAAGACCACTGGACCGATTTGATTTTTTTTTATATGACTATGACATTCCCGCGGCGTTGTCTGCGGCGAGCTTGAAATGTTCTATAGTTTCTCATTAATATTCAGAAGTGGAGCTACGTAACAGCATAAATAGGATAACTACATACATAATCTCACGCCTTCGTTCCCAGAGTGGGGTAGGCAGAGAACATCTTTAAAAACTTGTTGATAATTCTATAACCACAATTTGCACAATTAGGCTAAGATATTTACCAGCGTATTAGTGACAGGTTGCAAGCCCATCGCCTAACAGTACTACAAGCCTTTATTCCCTTAGTCGTCTCTTAAGACATCCACGGGAAGACATGGAGTGGCACTATTCTAACTCGGCAACCACACAAAAAGTATAAAATAAAATAAATGTTTAAAAAAACAAAAACCCGACTTCAAAAATGCAAAAAATAACTTCTTTTAAAATGGTAGGTCAGTCCAACTGAAGACGGCGTCCCACAATATTTTAAACCAAAAGCCGAATGCAGTTGGACTGACCTACCATTTTAAAAGAAGTTATTTTTTGCATTTTTGAAGGCGGGTTTTTGTTTTTTTAAACATTTATTTTTACGAACCCATTTATTTAAGCCCTTTTCAATGCAGTAGGTATGTAACAACATTATGAAATCTGTATAATATTTAAGAAAACTATGAAATTAGGGCTCAAAATACATTCAGCGGAAATAAATTCGCTTGACTGACATCTAGTGTAAAACTTGGTTCTTTGTCATGTCATATACTTTAGGTGGCACAAGAGAACTTGACCTATTTATTACCCAAGAGATGGTTTTGTTTTATAATGTATGTACGGTCAAGGAAATGAATTCGCGTACCTTTTTCACTTTTGTCACAATGACAATAAGAGTCAAAAAGGTACGCGAATACATTTCCTTGACTATATGTATGGAGGGATAAGTACATCTAAATTGCAAAATGATTGCAAATGACCACTTCTATGGAATGCATCCATAGATGAACTAAATAGCTTTTTATGTGTGTCTAGTGTTATAACTTATTAGTTAATTCTTGCATAATTTTATTGGTTTTCCCTTACATGGTGGTTTTTAAACTTTAAATTTGCAAATAGGATAATTATTTTATACTCACTTGACACTTCCTCAAGACAACCTCTCTATCTTTGCTTCTCTTGGGAAAATTTATGAACTTTTGTCACACTCTGGGGGTTGTTTAAAGCCTCTGTCACCTATAATTAAAACAAAACTTGACACTTCCTCAAGACAACCTCTCTATCTTTGCTTCTCTTGGGGAAATTTATGAACTTTTGTCACACTCTGGGGGTTGTTTAAAGGCTCTGTCACCTATAATTAAAACAAAACTTGACACTTCCTCAAGACAACCTCTCTATCTTTGCTTCTCTTGGGGAAATTTATGAACTTTTGTCACACTCTGGGGGTTGTTTAAAGGCTCTGTCACCTATAATTAAAACAAAACTTGACACTTCCTCAAGACAACCTCTCTATCTTTGCTTCTCTTGGGGAAATTTATGAACTTTTGTCACACTCTGGGGGTTGTTTAAAGGCTCTGTCACCTATAATTAAAACAAAACTTTAATAAAGGTAGCACACATAATTCCATCATTGTTTTTCAGTTTAACAGAATATTGCCTAGCCTAAAGCGGAACAAACATCTCCTTAAAAAAATGACATCAAGATCAAGTCGGAGAGGCTTTCACAATTTTAATATTAAGTATGTATGTAAAAACTTAATTGTACAAAAGAAAAACCAGAATAATACAATTCACATTAAAATATGTACATAGGCTACTATCTACTATGTACTAACTGTGCCCGTGACTTCGTACGCGTGGCAATCGCAACATTGTGTCTAAAGGGTTCTAGGGTTTCTTTGAGTACCCCTCGGTGTATTATCTTAATTAGCTATTAATTATTAGTTGAAGCGTTATTCACAACGATGTGTATGCGCCCAAATACGGCGAGTTAATGATTTTTCATCTACTGCCGATTTTTTATCAATGAAATTGGAAACCACTCTAAACACCTAGGGCTAACAGTCCACCGGCCGATTTTGGCCTGTCAGTTCATTCTATTAGAACAGAGACTGCCCTGAACGACAAATGAAAGTAACAAACCTACCCATCTTGTAAAATGTTGTTGATACGGGCCGTTTCTTATGCAGGGGCTGCGCCGCGAGCCCCGTCTACCCCGCTCTGGACGGCGAATAAAAACTATCGAATTCGTTTGGTAGTTTTTGCGCGATCGAATCACAAATAAACATACATACAGACAGACAGATAGACAATAATTACAAAAACAATCAAAACATGTTTTGTGGGTGACTTTTAAGCCCCTGAAGTATTTTGTCCCAAATATCGTACACCTACAGAATTCTTACTTCTTCAGTTTTATTATAAAAAATTGTAATAAGAATAGTATTAGCTACGTACGTACTTCCCAAAAACAGTCCCGCACTTTTGACTGGGACAGTGCCAAATGGTGGTCGTATGCTCCAACCTGTTTTTGGTACGGCCCATTTCCAAAAAATGCGATGGCTGCTAGTACCTACAACAGTATATTTAGTAGGTAATTATTCACTCAAACTGACGTGTGCAAACCTAAACATTAATAAAACCGGGCAAGAGCATGTCCGACAATGCTCAGAGTAGGGTTCCGACAGCCTTACTAATCTAACTAATCTTCTAATGACACCACACTCGATGTTATTACGAATTCAAAAAAAAACCTTACATGTACGGAAAGGGACCCTAAATGACATGACAATTTTCAAGATTTTATTTTACAACTTAGTAGGCGTAATTTAAATGTATAACTATGCCAAATTACAACTTTGTAGTACCAAGAGTCTTTTAGATAAACCGCGGATAGAAGGACAGACAGACAGACGGACATGGAGTAACTGAAAGGGTTCCTTGTTGACTACGAAACCCTTAAAACAAGTACAACATAGGTACTTACTTAAGTTAGAACAAAAAAATATATTTATAAGCTTTACATGTAAAGAGGGAGTTACACGAAAAGTAATTGTTTCTTTGTTGGCGTTATTTAAATCTATAACTTTGCCAAATTATAGCTTTGGTGTACCTGGAGTCTTTTAGGTTAACCGCTGACAGACGGACAGACAGACAGGCAGACGGACATGGCGTAACTAAAAGGGTTCCTTGTTTACTACGAAACCCTAAAAACAAGTACAACATAGGTACTTAAGTTAGAACAAAAAAATATATTTATAAGCTTTACATGTAAGGAGGGACACACGAAAAGAAATTGGTTCTTTTTTGGCGTTATTTAAATCTATGACTTTGCCAAATTACAGCTTTGGAGTACCAGGAGTATTTTAGATAAACCGCGGACAGACGGACAGACAGACAGACGGACATGGCGTAACTAAAAGGGTTCCTTGTTGACTACGGAACCCTAAAAACAAGTACAACATAGGTCCTTACTTAAGGTAGAACAAAAAAAATGTTTATTTGCTGTAAGGAGGGAGATACACAAAAAGAAATTGTTTCTTTGTTGGCGTTATTTAAATCTATAGCTTTGGATTATCAGGAGTCTTTTAGATAAACTGCGGACAGACGGACAGACAGACAGACAGACGGACATGGCGTAACTAAAAGGGAGATACACGAAAATAAATTTTTCGATGGGTTTATTTAAATGTACAACAATAGGTACTTAAGGTAGAACCAAAAAAATAAATTGCATGTATGGGACGTTACTTGAATAAAATAATTGCAGCTTTGTAATATTAAGTCTTTGTTATGAACCGCGGACAGACGGACAGACGGACCGAAGGACAGACGGACCGACGGACAGACGGACCGAAGGACAGACGGACCGAAGGACCGACGGACAGACGGACCGAAGGACCGACGGACGGACAGAGGTCAGATTATATCGAAAGTACAAGAGTTCCTTGTTGACTACGGAACCCTAAAAACAATTTATCTTTGCTTCACATGTAGGTACCCTATAAAACATGTTCTTCAAGATTTTATTTAACAACTATGTTAGCGTAATTTATGTAAATGTATAACTATGCCAAATTATGGCTTTGTAGTTCCAACAAAGAGTCTATGAGTTAGACCGCGGATAGAAAGACAGAAGGACAGATGGACAAACAGAAAAAAATCTTTTTTTTGTTAATAAATCATTACGGCGAAACTATAAGGGTTACTAGTTTAACTTCGGAACTCTAAAACAAGTACAACAATACTTATAAAGTTGGAACAGTTAGAATTAGTGGACATACATACATACATTCCTAGGTACAATCTATGGCATCATTATGACGACACATTTTTCAATTTCAAGATTAGCGCTTATATCGTAAAAGGTTACTTATGTAATGATGTTACCTACTACTTATCAATGTACGGAATAGGAACTTAGCTCGAGATTGAAAATCGATTGTATGTTTAAACATAAAATCGAATCACACAAACACTGTCTCTATGTCAATTGTTGAATATAACTAATAACTTGATGCATAATAAGTTAGTAAACATACCTTCAGCTCCGGCTGTACGGCTGTACCAAATTTCAGGGCTAATTTCATTGCACAATCAAACAAATTGTGGTTTTGTTAGTCTAAAATGTGCCCTGATAAAATCGTCGAGCATCTCCAGGGGGTTGCTCTCGAGCCTCAGAAGCCGACTCGACACCCTCACGTGCGCTTTGAGACGCTCCTCCTTCGCAATCGCCAGCAAATAGCTACGAGGCATTTTGAATCACTTTATTCAAAGGAAAACATATTTGAGTAGCTAATTTTGAATAACCATGGTGCCTATTTTTATTATTATATTATTACAGAAAAAATCTGACTTACCATCAGTCACTCCGACAGCACCAATGTCAATACGACGGTTGCTATTTGGTTATAATCTATGAGTGTTTTGAAGTTTTCAGCCAGTGTGTTTGATAAAAAAAAACAATAATCGAAGAGTATCGTGTCACAAACGCTTACAAACCACGCAATCCCGAATGCGAACTTTTTGATCAGGTGAAGAGGTTTTATTTATTTAAAAATACGGTACCTACATTAATTGACTATGTCAAGTTGTCAATTCAAAAGTTTTGAACAAATCACAATATTACAATGGAAAGCTTAAATTTCTATTGCCATGAATTGCGTTTACGTTACTGTGAGATGATATCTTACTCTGAAGCAAGAGAAAATTTAAGCTGAGGTTTAAACCGTAAACAATAACATACCACGGCACGGGCATCATCATCCATCAGCTACTAGCCGGGTTATGTAAATATTGTGTAGGTACTTACAAAAGCATGCGGGATAACCAGGGCAGCAGCCTGCACAGCACATGGCCAAAGTGTGGCCGTATTCTCTATCGTCGACAGAACAGAGCATTTTCTAACGCTTTAACAGAACTCCCTACTTCCGGCACCAGAGGAGCTGTTTGGCGTTTATCATGAAAACTGTAGGTACAAGAACAACTAAAAGAACATACACATCTCCAGAAAAGTAAGCCATGCTACCCTGAGTTTACCCAGTGTCAAATAATTGTGCTCATTCTTTGGACTTAATAAACACAATTATCCTTTTCTTGTTGTTAATCATTTTTATTTATGTAGTTTACGTCTTTAAAAGTTGTTTTTTTAAACGTTTACATAAACGTGCGTTTATTTAAGTGTTTAATAAAGTAATTCTTATCATTAGCAAGATTGTTAGCAAGTAACGTAATATTTGAAGAACACAAACGTCTACTTTTATTGACGTGTGTGTGACAAACGGTCGCGTTCGCGCCATGTTCAACGAAGTATTCCGACTAGACACGATCGTGATTTAACGGTTGCCGTGAGGTATTTATGTACATTGCTGGTGCAATTAACTTTGTTAGAGAATAACATTTTTTTTTTTTAATTTTAATTTAACTGAAACCATTTGGAAACATTTACTGATAACTTAAAAGGCCTATATTTTAATTTATTGTTCCTGTTACAGGACACACCCTGTATAGGCTGCTAAACACATTACCCTCCTCCTTCAGCAGTCGGGTAAAAATACCTACACTTAAACCAAATGCAGTAATCACATCGAATGTGCGCCAGTTGAGGTTAGGATTTTGGTCTTAAATTAGATTTTCGAGTATATTGGTAGCGCACTGGACGAACCTGGTGCAGTGCAGCAGGCCTAGCCAAGATGCAAACGCTGCTAACGTTTCTGTTTTCTATCGATCGATATTTATGAGTGGACATAGGCGGTCGAAGCGATCTGCATCAGCTTACGTAAATCGTTTTATCAATTTTAAAAAATGTCCCAGCTCTTTAAAAGTATTTTGGGTTCGGGTTAGAATAGAGTAAGAAAGTATGAGAGCGAGTAAGAAAGAAGTATAAATCCGAAAGTCTTGGGGCCCATTCCAGAAAGCCACTCTGCAACTCTGCACTCTGCACTTTGCAAACCCACGATAATGCAAAGTGCAGAGCAAACGTGTTCCAGAAAACACTCGTAATTTGCAATTTCTGCAAAATTCTGTTCCCAAAAGCTACTTTGCAAATCCACAAATCCACACTTTTTATTTAACACTGCCTCTTCAACTTTGCAATTGTCTTGTGGAACAGAAATGCCTTGCAAATCCACAAATCCACACTCTGCATTTGAAGTTTGCAATATCTTTGTGAAACAGAAATACGTTTGAAGAGTGGGATTTGTGGAGTGCAGAGTTGCAGAGTGGCTTTCTGGAACGGGCCCCTGTTAAGAGCTATTATTGCTGCATTGCAGGTACAAGTCCCACCAGCACTACAGCGGCTCTACTCTTCTCGGTCAAACCATGTTGCTTTGACATGTTACCGTATTGTTTTTAGGGTGACCTGCGTTTTGGCCGAAAATCATTTGGCAAAATGTATCATTTACCAACCGTTTCAACCCACTTTTTTTCAGTAACTGTAAATATTTCAGCATTTATTTCAGTACCATCGTGTAGAACCCTATAGGTAAGGTTCGTTTTTATAAAAATCCTTAAATATTTACAGTTACAGGAAAAAAAGCGGGTTGGAAACTATGCATGCGGGATGAAATGGTTGGGAAACTATAGGTACATTTTGCCAAACATATTTTTGCTAAAAGGCAGAGAACCAGTTACTAGCTTGCCATTAATGGCAAGTAAATAAGAGCTATTTGTTACGTTCACAATATGATAACAATGTCAAAAGCATAGAAGCAGAGTATATTTATGTACCTACATCCAAACGAAAATGAAAACGAAGAATTTAATCACAACAACAACAAACCCAACACGATGATTGTTATAGTCTGATAACTCTAAATATTTTTTATTTGTTATTCAGCGATTACCCCAGTTAGATAAATAAAAAACATTTCGTTTTATCTTTTTCCTTAATGTATCACTATAAATACTTTGTTTCCAATTTGAACTAAAATCCTACATTATATTTTATTGCTTTTCAAGTTTTTTAACTAGGTACCAGACTGCCAAAGATGGGAGTAATGTTTTGACCTGTATGTATGTTTGTGTATGAGGGCATGTATGCATAGTTCTTTTTTTCCTCCGTTGAGATTTTGAACATAGCCCGATTTTGACAAACAAAGTATCGTTTGATGCGTCGCTTAAGTTTTTTGGAAATTGTTTTAAATAATGACCAAATGGAGAATTTTAAATCTTGTTTTATGACAGACTTGTTTTTTGTTTAATAATTTATATTTTTAAGTTACTTTTGAACTTGTCCATTTGCAATAATCAGATTGGCTAAGAACAAGTTATACCTAATTATGGTCTGAGATCCGAATAGGAGACAATTTGCACCGGGCTGTTTATTCGCTAAAAAGTATGTTTTATCAAATTTAATACGCTAAATAATTTGTGGCAAATAGGTAGGCTGAAAAATTTCAGTCCAGTACTTACATCATTAAAAAAAAATTAAAAATGAACTTTTTTTTTGATTGCAAATGTTTGTTTAATAGACAAATTTTTAAAAACGAAGTTAATTTTTATTTTTTTTATTAATTATATACTGGACTGAATTTTTTCAGCCTACCTATTCGCCATATATTACTTAGCTTATTAAATTTGGTATAAAATACTTTTTATCGAATAAACAGCCCGGTCCAAATCGTCTCCTATTCGCATCTCCTACTATTAAGAAGTTGATTTAAGTGTCATGTACTACTAAACCCATTTTCAGGCATTTTCAGGACCCCTTATGGGCCTTTGAAGTACATTTCAGTATATGGCAATTTTCCACAACGAGTGACAGAGATAGCATGATAAAAAGTGATGTCAAAAATGCATTTAACTCTGTGAACAGGGACACCCTTATATGTCCACATTGCGGCAAGGAGGAAACAGGCTAGCATGTTCTAGCCGAGTGTGTCATGTACTCGTCACTCAGATACCGCACATACGGGGAGGATGTTATCTAACGAAGAACCTAAAAGCACAAACCTACGGGACGCACTTCTGCTCCGTAGGAAACCGAGAAGATGGGATCCATGCTGGATGGGAGCGTCGCCGGATCAGTAACCTGCGGCTCAACCAAGGGGAGCTGGGCGGAATGACCGGGAGACCGATCGACCGCCCGCCTGATCCAGCCGGGCGTCCCCACTTATCACCAATAATCAGATTGGCTAAGAACAAGTACCTAATTAAGAAGTTTATGTTAAACAAGAACAAAAACTTCTAAGTATAGGAAAATAATAGATTGTACTAGACTAACCCCGTTACTAATAAACGTTGAGTAACGGTGGTATAGCTTTATGTTTTGTCCTTATCTGTCAAATTCAAATGTCACAATGACAGATAAGGAAAAAATATTGTATAGCTATACCACCGTTACTCAACGTTTATTAGTAAGGGGGTAAGGAAGTACTGGCTTGACTCTTGTTCTCAAACTTTTTCTGCTTATTATCTTTATTTATTTTGATCAACACACAGCCGAAACCGCTGAAATTGAAATTTGGAGGGAATATTCGTTAGATATCCTCGGGGACCACTAAGAAGGGATTTTTGGACATTCTTCCCCCTATGGGGTTAAAATAGGGGGAGGAGCGGGAAACTAATTCTACGCGTACTAAATCACTGTCCTCTAGTTTATTATATTACATACATACATAATCTCACGCCTTCGTTCCCAGAGTGGGATAGGCAGAGCTACAGAATTACAAACATCTCTAAAAACTTGTTGATAATTCTATAACCACAATTTGCACGATTAGGCTAAGATGTTTACCAGCGTATTAGTGACAGGTTGCAAGCCCATCGCCAAACAGTACTACAAGCCTTTATTCCCTTAGTCGTCTCTTACGACATCCACGGGAAGACATGGAGTGGCACTATTCTAACTCGGCAACCACACGAGGCTGTACTTATTGATATTCAGACATAGGAGTTTTTGTGGCAAAAACGTCAGTTAAGTAGGGACTTCCTTTCCTTCCCATATTAAATTTATCGATAATTACTGTTTCAAATAAGTACTTATTTCAAAGTGACATTTCATGGTAGGTAGGTGTTGAGTTCACCGGATAAAATAAAAATTAACTAAAATGCAGCTGATCACTACCCATCGACGTTACATATTGATAGGTAATATTTAATTTAAGTAATTCATGGGCATACTTTTTAGGGATTGTAAAAATCAAATAAATATCAATTTTAATATATACAATTTTATTATTAACCGATTTCCATACAAAATAAACTGAAAATAAGAGTGACTTACAACAAAGGCCTATTTAGGTAAATTGTATGACATTGTGTAGCATAATAGTATACTCTAATATAATACCTACTCAGTTTTCGGAAAATATATGGAAAAGCCTAAAAAATTTTGGATAGGTGGATAATCATTTATTTTTGTCGGAATGGTTATGTCACTTTTAAGTTTTGAGTTACGGTGTATGGAAATTCAGTACTAATTGGCTCGATTTCTTTGCTCCCGAGTATAGGTATAGCAGTTGCATGTTCATATTAAACGTTATCTCATAGTCATAACTGTCATAACAAAGTACAATTTATCGATAAATGAATATCGTTCGGAAGTCCCTAGGACAATTTTATTCGTGCCACAATAACTCCTATGTCTGTTGATATTCATATCAATTTTGGCTGAAGTAAGTAAACCTAGGTCTTCCTCTTTCTCTCTTAGGCTTACTCACTTCAGCCAAATAGGACAGAAGGTCAATGTCGTGTCGTATCAGGAGGTGATAAAGCTGGCAGAGATTAAAGAAAAGTGGCAATTACTTCACCGACAAGAGCCTAGCACAAGTTAAATGATGATGATAGCAATTTTAATTTGGGTTTACCCTCATTTATGTCAGTGTTGCATTTATTTGGTTATTCGTTGTCATTTAGTTATTTTTGAGGAGGAGAGCGAGGTCTCGTTACACCTAATAGGAGACCAACCTTTAATAACACGCACTATAATTGTTGCTTACCCAAAAAAAAATCTTAATCGCTCGAGGGATTCAAATTATAATAATTTATTTATTGAACAGGTAAAACAGATATACATTTTAATATTATGTACGAAGACATCCGGCCCGGAGGCATACAAATATCTTATATGTTTAACATGCATCTAATTTGTCAGTTGGTTTCGCGCAAATACTCTCGCACTCAGTAGTAGGCCTTATCTGCTAAGAAAATAAAAAGTAGTTTTAAATACATCAGTCATCAATATTTGAGTTGCAATTTTATTACTTTTAGATGCCATTCCAAAAACGCGTTTACTAGAAGAGATCCCTTATAGGGATCAGTTTGCCTTTGTATATTCCTACTATGTTTTTATCTTCCTTTAAATTATTATTTTAAACTCTTTATTGCACATATATTTGGTATAACATGTAGTCCAATATCGCATAATTTCCGAGATTTTTATTATTTAAAAAACAATTCCATAGTTAATATAATTTGAACTCTGTCACCTTAACTTAAGGATTATTTACTAAGAAATTGATTAAATTAATTTATGTGGTACGTTGATGATATTGGTACTTACAACATGAATCTTTCTTAGTAAATAATGCTTTAGGTTAAGGTGACAGAGTTCAAATTAAATTAACTATGGAATTGTGTTTTAAATAATAAAAATCTCGGAAATTATGCGTTATTGGACTACATGTTATACCACATGATGTACTCCAAATAGGGTCTAGAATCGATGGTTAAAATCTTTCGGGTACGTCCCGGGCACGGTATAGATATTGTACATAGGCGAACTTATCCCATATGGAACAATAATGTGTTTACATACATACAGTATTCCCAGCTTCCTAATAGCATTCAGCTGGCTATCGCTATTACGCTTGCACTCGCAACTGACAGTATGTTTGTCACTCGTGTGTCATAGAAAAACGAAGATTGCCGATAGCTATATTAACAAAATGGTAGCACTGTACATACTAACTTAAGTTCATCTACCTATAACAATACATTACTATCAAACCCGTTGTATTCTGTAAAGGAATACAACGAAAAATCATTATAAATTGATATGAATTTAATGACTTGTTTTTACATTAATTACTAGGTTTTATTACATTATTAGCTTGTAATGAATACTGTATATAATATTATATTTTGACTCTTCACAATTTATATCTAGGATGCCCTAGCTTTTATAAATTTTTTGACATTTAAACATATTTGACTCCTTTGACATTGTACCATTTTAATATTATTTTAAATTGTTTCCATATTATTTCCTTATTTTAATTTTTTACTGTATTTTGATTTGACTATTATTTATTTTATTATTATTGTTATACACTCTGACGATCTTTTTGTGAATTCATGGTATTTTAATTTTCAAAATGAAATAAATATATCTAATCTAATCTACAATATAATACTATGCAGATGATGACACAAGCTTCGCAATGCATTTCTCTACTTTTACCTAAGTATCTATCTCGTATCAGAAAACTATTACGGCTATTAAAGTTTTAATCTATCATAAAGCAATCAAGGGTTTAGTCACGGTTTACTACGATTAAACCTGATTCCCCAGATAACACACAATATATAATAATCCGTACACTATCTTTAGATTTAGTTGGAACAGTGAACATCATGATTTGTTTTCAAAATTTTGTGCTAAGTGTCCTGGTACTGGGTGTAATAGTGGAAGGACATGATAGTAAGTAATAATTGAAACGGTTCACCCTGTTGTGGCATAATTTTGTAAGTTATAATTCTTTGTGGCATAATCTATATAGCCATATTAGGCTTTACGCATAATCTGGTGTCGCAGAATCTACATTAGCATAGTTTGATTACGCAGAATTTCGTTAGTCCGAATACATAAATTGTCCGAATGTATGATTTCGCAGAATACTAATTTCGCATAATTGTTATTCTACTGATACCTTTGACTTTTTTGAAAAGTTATAAATAAACCTAACCTAAGCTACTCCATTCTACCAGGATTACACAAAAAATATTGTCCGTTTAATCTGGAGAAAAATTATGCGAAAACAAAATTCGGGGTAACTATACATTCGGCGTAAAAAGTTTCGGACTAACTCAATTTCGGGATGTTACAAATTATGCTAAATAAGGTTTCTGCTATATTACCATTCGGCAAAAACCGATTATGCCAAGTCTGTTATGCTAAAACAGTTTCGGACCATAAATTTTATGCCACATAGAGGGAACCCAATTGAAACATATTGTACCAAAGGACATGGCCCGTTTGTGTCCCAAGTTGTAAACGGATAAGACATATGTGTAAAATCATTAAATAATTAATAATAACACGTAAGATTCATTAAATCTCTGTAAAAGCAGCGGAAAAGAAGTGTTGAAAACAAATATGTTTTGTGCCTGAAACCACCCACTTGATAGTTTGGCCTGGGCAACGAAAGGGACAGAGCTATATGACTGCTATCACCCTGTGCCTTTCGCTAGGACTTCAAGGAGGTATCAATACGACCTCTATGGAAAGACTTGGGCTACGCCGTGATGAAAGGCACAAAACAACGTTCTCTCTCTCTCTCTGTCTGAGATGACAGCGCCTTGAACGTAATGATATGTTTTCAGGTTATGTAAATAATTAGATACCAAATAACTTTTAAACGTCTACTTTATATGTTAAATGATAAATATATTTGTAAAGTACATATTTTTAGCTTTAATTTGACATATAAACGATTATTGTACATTCTGGGGCTCAGCGCCATAGTAAAACGGGCCATGTCCTTTCAATAATTTCGGAGCAGCACTATCGGCCTTAGGGCCTTGGTCGACTTTTTACATTTTCATACAATAGGTAGCACATCGGGTACTTTATAAATACTCCATACACGTGATCGCACTGTGCCGGTCAAATATTTCCCTCAGTGGTCTACGTACCTAGTAGCAGAAACCCAATTTTGTTTCTAGTCAATAATTATGCCGTCTCGTTGCCGCCATATTGAATGTTGATAACTGTCTTAACTTTAGTCACAAGATTAAGACAAACCGATTGAAATAAGAATCATCAAAATCGGTCCACGCGTTTAGTTTCTAGAGCGCCACAAAGGAACAAACTTACATATATAGGCTGCTAAACACATTACCCTCCTCCTTCAGCAGTCGGGTAAAAATACCTACACTTAAACCAAATGCAGTAATCACATCGAATGTGCGCCAGTTGAGGTTAGGATTTTGGTCTTAAATTAGATTTTCGAGTATATTGGTAGCGCACTGGACGAACCTGGTGCAGTGCAGCAGGCCTAGCCAAGATGCAAACGCTGCTAACGTTTCTGTTTTCTATCGATCGATATTTATGAGTGGACATAGGCGGTCGAAGCGATCTGCATCAGCTTACGTAAATCGTTTTATCAATTTTAAAAAATGTCCCAGCTCTTTAAAAGTATTTTGGGTTCGGGTTAGAATAGAGTAAGAAAGTATGAGAGCGAGTAAGAAAGAAGTATAAATCCGAAAGTCTTGGGGCCCATTCCAGAAAGCCACTCTGCAACTCTGCACTCTGCACTTTGCAAACCCACGATAATGCAAAGTGCAGAGCAAACGTGTTCCAGAAAACACTCGTAATTTGCAATTTCTGCAAAATTCTGTTCCCAAAAGCTACTTTGCAAATCCACAAATCCACACTTTTTATTTAACACTGCCTCTTCAACTTTGCAATTGTCTTGTGGAACAGAAATGCCTTGCAAATCCACAAATCCACACTCTGCATTTGAAGTTTGCAATATCTTTGTGAAACAGAAATACGTTTGAAGAGTGGGATTTGTGGAGTGCAGAGTTGCAGAGTGGCTTTCTGGAACGGGCCCCTGTTAAGAGCTATTATTGCTGCATTGCAGGTACAAGTCCCACCAGCACTACAGCGGCTCTACTCTTCTCGGTCAAACCATGTTGCTTTGACATGTTACCGTATTGTTTTTAGGGTGACCTGCGTTTTGGCCGAAAATCATTTGGCAAAATGTATCATTTACCAACCGTTTCAACCCACTTTTTTTCAGTAACTGTAAATATTTCAGCATTTATTTCAGTACCATCGTGTAGAACCCTATAGGTAAGGTTCGTTTTTATAAAAATCCTTAAATATTTACAGTTACAGGAAAAAAAGCGGGTTGGAAACTATGCATGCGGGATGAAATGGTTGGGAAACTATAGGTACATTTTGCCAAACATATTTTTGCTAAAAGGCAGAGAACCAGTTACTAGCTTGCCATTAATGGCAAGTAAATAAGAGCTATTTGTTACGTTCACAATATGATAACAATGTCAAAAGCATAGAAGCAGAGTATATTTATGTACCTACATCCAAACGAAAATGAAAACGAAGAATTTAATCACAACAACAACAAACCCAACACGATGATTGTTATAGTCTGATAACTCTAAATATTTTTTATTTGTTATTCAGCGATTACCCCAGTTAGATAAATAAAAAACATTTCGTTTTATCTTTTTCCTTAATGTATCACTATAAATACTTTGTTTCCAATTTGAACTAAAATCCTACATTATATTTTATTGCTTTTCAAGTTTTTTAACTAGGTACCAGACTGCCAAAGATGGGAGTAATGTTTTGACCTGTATGTATGTTTGTGTATGAGGGCATGTATGCATAGTTCTTTTTTTCCTCCGTTGAGATTTTGAACATAGCCCGATTTTGACAAACAAAGTATCGTTTGATGCGTCGCTTAAGTTTTTTGGAAATTGTTTTAAATAATGACCAAATGGAGAATTTTAAATCTTGTTTTATGACAGACTTGTTTTTTGTTTAATAATTTATATTTTTAAGTTACTTTTGAACTTGTCCATTTGCAATAATCAGATTGGCTAAGAACAAGTTATACCTAATTATGGTCTGAGATCCGAATAGGAGACAATTTGCACCGGGCTGTTTATTCGCTAAAAAGTATGTTTTATCAAATTTAATACGCTAAATAATTTGTGGCAAATAGGTAGGCTGAAAAATTTCAGTCCAGTACTTACATCATTAAAAAAAAATTAAAAATGAACTTTTTTTTTGATTGCAAATGTTTGTTTAATAGACAAATTTTTAAAAACGAAGTTAATTTTTATTTTTTTTATTAATTATATACTGGACTGAATTTTTTCAGCCTACCTATTCGCCATATATTACTTAGCTTATTAAATTTGGTATAAAATACTTTTTATCGAATAAACAGCCCGGTCCAAATCGTCTCCTATTCGCATCTCCTACTATTAAGAAGTTGATTTAAGTGTCATGTACTACTAAACCCATTTTCAGGCATTTTCAGGACCCCTTATGGGCCTTTGAAGTACATTTCAGTATATGGCAATTTT
Source organism: Acleris literana (assembly GCA_946894065.1). Taxonomy (NCBI): domain Eukaryota; kingdom Metazoa; phylum Arthropoda; class Insecta; order Lepidoptera; family Tortricidae; genus Acleris; species Acleris literana. The sequence goes on from OX335692.1 coordinate 6,613,366, forward strand.
CCACAACGAGTGACAGAGATAGCATGATAAAAAGTGATGTCAAAAATGCATTTAACTCTGTGAACAGGGACACCCTTATATGTCCACATTGCGGCAAGGAGGAAACAGGCTAGCATGTTCTAGCCGAGTGTGTCATGTACTCGTCACTCAGATACCGCACATACGGGGAGGATGTTATCTAACGAAGAACCTAAAAGCACAAACCTACGGGACGCACTTCTGCTCCGTAGGAAACCGAGAAGATGGGATCCATGCTGGATGGGAGCGTCGCCGGATCAGTAACCTGCGGCTCAACCAAGGGGAGCTGGGCGGAATGACCGGGAGACCGATCGACCGCCCGCCTGATCCAGCCGGGCGTCCCCACTTATCACCAATAATCAGATTGGCTAAGAACAAGTACCTAATTAAGAAGTTTATGTTAAACAAGAACAAAAACTTCTAAGTATAGGAAAATAATAGATTGTACTAGACTAACCCCGTTACTAATAAACGTTGAGTAACGGTGGTATAGCTTTATGTTTTGTCCTTATCTGTCAAATTCAAATGTCACAATGACAGATAAGGAAAAAATATTGTATAGCTATACCACCGTTACTCAACGTTTATTAGTAAGGGGGTAAGGAAGTACTGGCTTGACTCTTGTTCTCAAACTTTTTCTGCTTATTATCTTTATTTATTTTGATCAACACACAGCCGAAACCGCTGAAATTGAAATTTGGAGGGAATATTCGTTAGATATCCTCGGGGACCACTAAGAAGGGATTTTTGGACATTCTTCCCCCTATGGGGTTAAAATAGGGGGAGGAGCGGGAAACTAATTCTACGCGTACTAAATCACTGTCCTCTAGTTTATTATATTACATACATACATAATCTCACGCCTTCGTTCCCAGAGTGGGATAGGCAGAGCTACAGAATTACAAACATCTCTAAAAACTTGTTGATAATTCTATAACCACAATTTGCACGATTAGGCTAAGATGTTTACCAGCGTATTAGTGACAGGTTGCAAGCCCATCGCCAAACAGTACTACAAGCCTTTATTCCCTTAGTCGTCTCTTACGACATCCACGGGAAGACATGGAGTGGCACTATTCTAACTCGGCAACCACACGAGGCTGTACTTATTGATATTCAGACATAGGAGTTTTTGTGGCAAAAACGTCAGTTAAGTAGGGACTTCCTTTCCTTCCCATATTAAATTTATCGATAATTACTGTTTCAAATAAGTACTTATTTCAAAGTGACATTTCATGGTAGGTAGGTGTTGAGTTCACCGGATAAAATAAAAATTAACTAAAATGCAGCTGATCACTACCCATCGACGTTACATATTGATAGGTAATATTTAATTTAAGTAATTCATGGGCATACTTTTTAGGGATTGTAAAAATCAAATAAATATCAATTTTAATATATACAATTTTATTATTAACCGATTTCCATACAAAATAAACTGAAAATAAGAGTGACTTACAACAAAGGCCTATTTAGGTAAATTGTATGACATTGTGTAGCATAATAGTATACTCTAATATAATACCTACTCAGTTTTCGGAAAATATATGGAAAAGCCTAAAAAATTTTGGATAGGTGGATAATCATTTATTTTTGTCGGAATGGTTATGTCACTTTTAAGTTTTGAGTTACGGTGTATGGAAATTCAGTACTAATTGGCTCGATTTCTTTGCTCCCGAGTATAGGTATAGCAGTTGCATGTTCATATTAAACGTTATCTCATAGTCATAACTGTCATAACAAAGTACAATTTATCGATAAATGAATATCGTTCGGAAGTCCCTAGGACAATTTTATTCGTGCCACAATAACTCCTATGTCTGTTGATATTCATATCAATTTTGGCTGAAGTAAGTAAACCTAGGTCTTCCTCTTTCTCTCTTAGGCTTACTCACTTCAGCCAAATAGGACAGAAGGTCAATGTCGTGTCGTATCAGGAGGTGATAAAGCTGGCAGAGATTAAAGAAAAGTGGCAATTACTTCACCGACAAGAGCCTAGCACAAGTTAAATGATGATGATAGCAATTTTAATTTGGGTTTACCCTCATTTATGTCAGTGTTGCATTTATTTGGTTATTCGTTGTCATTTAGTTATTTTTGAGGAGGAGAGCGAGGTCTCGTTACACCTAATAGGAGACCAACCTTTAATAACACGCACTATAATTGTTGCTTACCCAAAAAAAAATCTTAATCGCTCGAGGGATTCAAATTATAATAATTTATTTATTGAACAGGTAAAACAGATATACATTTTAATATTATGTACGAAGACATCCGGCCCGGAGGCATACAAATATCTTATATGTTTAACATGCATCTAATTTGTCAGTTGGTTTCGCGCAAATACTCTCGCACTCAGTAGTAGGCCTTATCTGCTAAGAAAATAAAAAGTAGTTTTAAATACATCAGTCATCAATATTTGAGTTGCAATTTTATTACTTTTAGATGCCATTCCAAAAACGCGTTTACTAGAAGAGATCCCTTATAGGGATCAGTTTGCCTTTGTATATTCCTACTATGTTTTTATCTTCCTTTAAATTATTATTTTAAACTCTTTATTGCACATATATTTGGTATAACATGTAGTCCAATATCGCATAATTTCCGAGATTTTTATTATTTAAAAAACAATTCCATAGTTAATATAATTTGAACTCTGTCACCTTAACTTAAGGATTATTTACTAAGAAATTGATTAAATTAATTTATGTGGTACGTTGATGATATTGGTACTTACAACATGAATCTTTCTTAGTAAATAATGCTTTAGGTTAAGGTGACAGAGTTCAAATTAAATTAACTATGGAATTGTGTTTTAAATAATAAAAATCTCGGAAATTATGCGTTATTGGACTACATGTTATACCACATGATGTACTCCAAATAGGGTCTAGAATCGATGGTTAAAATCTTTCGGGTACGTCCCGGGCACGGTATAGATATTGTACATAGGCGAACTTATCCCATATGGAACAATAATGTGTTTACATACATACAGTATTCCCAGCTTCCTAATAGCATTCAGCTGGCTATCGCTATTACGCTTGCACTCGCAACTGACAGTATGTTTGTCACTCGTGTGTCATAGAAAAACGAAGATTGCCGATAGCTATATTAACAAAATGGTAGCACTGTACATACTAACTTAAGTTCATCTACCTATAACAATACATTACTATCAAACCCGTTGTATTCTGTAAAGGAATACAACGAAAAATCATTATAAATTGATATGAATTTAATGACTTGTTTTTACATTAATTACTAGGTTTTATTACATTATTAGCTTGTAATGAATACTGTATATAATATTATATTTTGACTCTTCACAATTTATATCTAGGATGCCCTAGCTTTTATAAATTTTTTGACATTTAAACATATTTGACTCCTTTGACATTGTACCATTTTAATATTATTTTAAATTGTTTCCATATTATTTCCTTATTTTAATTTTTTACTGTATTTTGATTTGACTATTATTTATTTTATTATTATTGTTATACACTCTGACGATCTTTTTGTGAATTCATGGTATTTTAATTTTCAAAATGAAATAAATATATCTAATCTAATCTACAATATAATACTATGCAGATGATGACACAAGCTTCGCAATGCATTTCTCTACTTTTACCTAAGTATCTATCTCGTATCAGAAAACTATTACGGCTATTAAAGTTTTAATCTATCATAAAGCAATCAAGGGTTTAGTCACGGTTTACTACGATTAAACCTGATTCCCCAGATAACACACAATATATAATAATCCGTACACTATCTTTAGATTTAGTTGGAACAGTGAACATCATGATTTGTTTTCAAAATTTTGTGCTAAGTGTCCTGGTACTGGGTGTAATAGTGGAAGGACATGATAGTAAGTAATAATTGAAACGGTTCACCCTGTTGTGGCATAATTTTGTAAGTTATAATTCTTTGTGGCATAATCTATATAGCCATATTAGGCTTTACGCATAATCTGGTGTCGCAGAATCTACATTAGCATAGTTTGATTACGCAGAATTTCGTTAGTCCGAATACATAAATTGTCCGAATGTATGATTTCGCAGAATACTAATTTCGCATAATTGTTATTCTACTGATACCTTTGACTTTTTTGAAAAGTTATAAATAAACCTAACCTAAGCTACTCCATTCTACCAGGATTACACAAAAAATATTGTCCGTTTAATCTGGAGAAAAATTATGCGAAAACAAAATTCGGGGTAACTATACATTCGGCGTAAAAAGTTTCGGACTAACTCAATTTCGGGATGTTACAAATTATGCTAAATAAGGTTTCTGCTATATTACCATTCGGCAAAAACCGATTATGCCAAGTCTGTTATGCTAAAACAGTTTCGGACCATAAATTTTATGCCACATAGAGGGAACCCAATTGAAACATATTGTACCAAAGGACATGGCCCGTTTGTGTCCCAAGTTGTAAACGGATAAGACATATGTGTAAAATCATTAAATAATTAATAATAACACGTAAGATTCATTAAATCTCTGTAAAAGCAGCGGAAAAGAAGTGTTGAAAACAAATATGTTTTGTGCCTGAAACCACCCACTTGATAGTTTGGCCTGGGCAACGAAAGGGACAGAGCTATATGACTGCTATCACCCTGTGCCTTTCGCTAGGACTTCAAGGAGGTATCAATACGACCTCTATGGAAAGACTTGGGCTACGCCGTGATGAAAGGCACAAAACAACGTTCTCTCTCTCTCTCTGTCTGAGATGACAGCGCCTTGAACGTAATGATATGTTTTCAGGTTATGTAAATAATTAGATACCAAATAACTTTTAAACGTCTACTTTATATGTTAAATGATAAATATATTTGTAAAGTACATATTTTTAGCTTTAATTTGACATATAAACGATTATTGTACATTCTGGGGCTCAGCGCCATAGTAAAACGGGCCATGTCCTTTCAATAATTTCGGAGCAGCACTATCGGCCTTAGGGCCTTGGTCGACTTTTTACATTTTCATACAATAGGTAGCACATCGGGTACTTTATAAATACTCCATACACGTGATCGCACTGTGCCGGTCAAATATTTCCCTCAGTGGTCTACGTACCTAGTAGCAGAAACCCAATTTTGTTTCTAGTCAATAATTATGCCGTCTCGTTGCCGCCATATTGAATGTTGATAACTGTCTTAACTTTAGTCACAAGATTAAGACAAACCGATTGAAATAAGAATCATCAAAATCGGTCCACGCGTTTAGTTTCTAGAGCGCCACAAAGGAACAAACTTACATATATAGGCTGCTAAACACATTACCCTCCTCCTTCAGCAGTCGGGTAAAAATACCTACACTTAAACCAAATGCAGTAATCACATCGAATGTGCGCCAGTTGAGGTTAGGATTTTGGTCTTAAATTAGATTTTCGAGTATATTGGTAGCGCACTGGACGAACCTGGTGCAGTGCAGCAGGCCTAGCCAAGATGCAAACGCTGCTAACGTTTCTGTTTTCTATCGATCGATATTTATGAGTGGACATAGGCGGTCGAAGCGATCTGCATCAGCTTACGTAAATCGTTTTATCAATTTTAAAAAATGTCCCAGCTCTTTAAAAGTATTTTGGGTTCGGGTTAGAATAGAGTAAGAAAGTATGAGAGCGAGTAAGAAAGAAGTATAAATCCGAAAGTCTTGGGGCCCATTCCAGAAAGCCACTCTGCAACTCTGCACTCTGCACTTTGCAAACCCACGATAATGCAAAGTGCAGAGCAAACGTGTTCCAGAAAACACTCGTAATTTGCAATTTCTGCAAAATTCTGTTCCCAAAAGCTACTTTGCAAATCCACAAATCCACACTTTTTATTTAACACTGCCTCTTCAACTTTGCAATTGTCTTGTGGAACAGAAATGCCTTGCAAATCCACAAATCCACACTCTGCATTTGAAGTTTGCAATATCTTTGTGAAACAGAAATACGTTTGAAGAGTGGGATTTGTGGAGTGCAGAGTTGCAGAGTGGCTTTCTGGAACGGGCCCCTGTTAAGAGCTATTATTGCTGCATTGCAGGTACAAGTCCCACCAGCACTACAGCGGCTCTACTCTTCTCGGTCAAACCATGTTGCTTTGACATGTTACCGTATTGTTTTTAGGGTGACCTGCGTTTTGGCCGAAAATCATTTGGCAAAATGTATCATTTACCAACCGTTTCAACCCACTTTTTTTCAGTAACTGTAAATATTTCAGCATTTATTTCAGTACCATCGTGTAGAACCCTATAGGTAAGGTTCGTTTTTATAAAAATCCTTAAATATTTACAGTTACAGGAAAAAAAGCGGGTTGGAAACTATGCATGCGGGATGAAATGGTTGGGAAACTATAGGTACATTTTGCCAAACATATTTTTGCTAAAAGGCAGAGAACCAGTTACTAGCTTGCCATTAATGGCAAGTAAATAAGAGCTATTTGTTACGTTCACAATATGATAACAATGTCAAAAGCATAGAAGCAGAGTATATTTATGTACCTACATCCAAACGAAAATGAAAACGAAGAATTTAATCACAACAACAACAAACCCAACACGATGATTGTTATAGTCTGATAACTCTAAATATTTTTTATTTGTTATTCAGCGATTACCCCAGTTAGATAAATAAAAAACATTTCGTTTTATCTTTTTCCTTAATGTATCACTATAAATACTTTGTTTCCAATTTGAACTAAAATCCTACATTATATTTTATTGCTTTTCAAGTTTTTTAACTAGGTACCAGACTGCCAAAGATGGGAGTAATGTTTTGACCTGTATGTATGTTTGTGTATGAGGGCATGTATGCATAGTTCTTTTTTTCCTCCGTTGAGATTTTGAACATAGCCCGATTTTGACAAACAAAGTATCGTTTGATGCGTCGCTTAAGTTTTTTGGAAATTGTTTTAAATAATGACCAAATGGAGAATTTTAAATCTTGTTTTATGACAGACTTGTTTTTTGTTTAATAATTTATATTTTTAAGTTACTTTTGAACTTGTCCATTTGCAATAATCAGATTGGCTAAGAACAAGTTATACCTAATTATGGTCTGAGATCCGAATAGGAGACAATTTGCACCGGGCTGTTTATTCGCTAAAAAGTATGTTTTATCAAATTTAATACGCTAAATAATTTGTGGCAAATAGGTAGGCTGAAAAATTTCAGTCCAGTACTTACATCATTAAAAAAAAATTAAAAATGAACTTTTTTTTTGATTGCAAATGTTTGTTTAATAGACAAATTTTTAAAAACGAAGTTAATTTTTATTTTTTTTATTAATTATATACTGGACTGAATTTTTTCAGCCTACCTATTCGCCATATATTACTTAGCTTATTAAATTTGGTATAAAATACTTTTTATCGAATAAACAGCCCGGTCCAAATCGTCTCCTATTCGCATCTCCTACTATTAAGAAGTTGATTTAAGTGTCATGTACTACTAAACCCATTTTCAGGCATTTTCAGGACCCCTTATGGGCCTTTGAAGTACATTTCAGTATATGGCAATTTTCCACAACGAGTGACAGAGATAGCATGATAAAAAGTGATGTCAAAAATGCATTTAACTCTGTGAACAGGGACACCCTTATATGTCCACATTGCGGCAAGGAGGAAACAGGCTAGCATGTTCTAGCCGAGTGTGTCATGTACTCGTCACTCAGATACCGCACATACGGGGAGGATGTTATCTAACGAAGAACCTAAAAGCACAAACCTACGGGACGCACTTCTGCTCCGTAGGAAACCGAGAAGATGGGATCCATGCTGGATGGGAGCGTCGCCGGATCAGTAACCTGCGGCTCAACCAAGGGGAGCTGGGCGGAATGACCGGGAGACCGATCGACCGCCCGCCTGATCCAGCCGGGCGTCCCCACTTATCACCAATAATCAGATTGGCTAAGAACAAGTACCTAATTAAGAAGTTTATGTTAAACAAGAACAAAAACTTCTAAGTATAGGAAAATAATAGATTGTACTAGACTAACCCCGTTACTAATAAACGTTGAGTAACGGTGGTATAGCTTTATGTTTTGTCCTTATCTGTCAAATTCAAATGTCACAATGACAGATAAGGAAAAAATATTGTATAGCTATACCACCGTTACTCAACGTTTATTAGTAAGGGGGTAAGGAAGTACTGGCTTGACTCTTGTTCTCAAACTTTTTCTGCTTATTATCTTTATTTATTTTGATCAACACACAGCCGAAACCGCTGAAATTGAAATTTGGAGGGAATATTCGTTAGATATCCTCGGGGACCACTAAGAAGGGATTTTTGGACATTCTTCCCCCTATGGGGTTAAAATAGGGGGAGGAGCGGGAAACTAATTCTACGCGTACTAAATCACTGTCCTCTAGTTTATTATATTACATACATACATAATCTCACGCCTTCGTTCCCAGAGTGGGATAGGCAGAGCTACAGAATTACAAACATCTCTAAAAACTTGTTGATAATTCTATAACCACAATTTGCACGATTAGGCTAAGATGTTTACCAGCGTATTAGTGACAGGTTGCAAGCCCATCGCCAAACAGTACTACAAGCCTTTATTCCCTTAGTCGTCTCTTACGACATCCACGGGAAGACATGGAGTGGCACTATTCTAACTCGGCAACCACACGAGGCTGTACTTATTGATATTCAGACATAGGAGTTTTTGTGGCAAAAACGTCAGTTAAGTAGGGACTTCCTTTCCTTCCCATATTAAATTTATCGATAATTACTGTTTCAAATAAGTACTTATTTCAAAGTGACATTTCATGGTAGGTAGGTGTTGAGTTCACCGGATAAAATAAAAATTAACTAAAATGCAGCTGATCACTACCCATCGACGTTACATATTGATAGGTAATATTTAATTTAAGTAATTCATGGGCATACTTTTTAGGGATTGTAAAAATCAAATAAATATCAATTTTAATATATACAATTTTATTATTAACCGATTTCCATACAAAATAAACTGAAAATAAGAGTGACTTACAACAAAGGCCTATTTAGGTAAATTGTATGACATTGTGTAGCATAATAGTATACTCTAATATAATACCTACTCAGTTTTCGGAAAATATATGGAAAAGCCTAAAAAATTTTGGATAGGTGGATAATCATTTATTTTTGTCGGAATGGTTATGTCACTTTTAAGTTTTGAGTTACGGTGTATGGAAATTCAGTACTAATTGGCTCGATTTCTTTGCTCCCGAGTATAGGTATAGCAGTTGCATGTTCATATTAAACGTTATCTCATAGTCATAACTGTCATAACAAAGTACAATTTATCGATAAATGAATATCGTTCGGAAGTCCCTAGGACAATTTTATTCGTGCCACAATAACTCCTATGTCTGTTGATATTCATATCAATTTTGGCTGAAGTAAGTAAACCTAGGTCTTCCTCTTTCTCTCTTAGGCTTACTCACTTCAGCCAAATAGGACAGAAGGTCAATGTCGTGTCGTATCAGGAGGTGATAAAGCTGGCAGAGATTAAAGAAAAGTGGCAATTACTTCACCGACAAGAGCCTAGCACAAGTTAAATGATGATGATAGCAATTTTAATTTGGGTTTACCCTCATTTATGTCAGTGTTGCATTTATTTGGTTATTCGTTGTCATTTAGTTATTTTTGAGGAGGAGAGCGAGGTCTCGTTACACCTAATAGGAGACCAACCTTTAATAACACGCACTATAATTGTTGCTTACCCAAAAAAAAATCTTAATCGCTCGAGGGATTCAAATTATAATAATTTATTTATTGAACAGGTAAAACAGATATACATTTTAATATTATGTACGAAGACATCCGGCCCGGAGGCATACAAATATCTTATATGTTTAACATGCATCTAATTTGTCAGTTGGTTTCGCGCAAATACTCTCGCACTCAGTAGTAGGCCTTATCTGCTAAGAAAATAAAAAGTAGTTTTAAATACATCAGTCATCAATATTTGAGTTGCAATTTTATTACTTTTAGATGCCATTCCAAAAACGCGTTTACTAGAAGAGATCCCTTATAGGGATCAGTTTGCCTTTGTATATTCCTACTATGTTTTTATCTTCCTTTAAATTATTATTTTAAACTCTTTATTGCACATATATTTGGTATAACATGTAGTCCAATATCGCATAATTTCCGAGATTTTTATTATTTAAAAAACAATTCCATAGTTAATATAATTTGAACTCTGTCACCTTAACTTAAGGATTATTTACTAAGAAATTGATTAAATTAATTTATGTGGTACGTTGATGATATTGGTACTTACAACATGAATCTTTCTTAGTAAATAATGCTTTAGGTTAAGGTGACAGAGTTCAAATTAAATTAACTATGGAATTGTGTTTTAAATAATAAAAATCTCGGAAATTATGCGTTATTGGACTACATGTTATACCACATGATGTACTCCAAATAGGGTCTAGAATCGATGGTTAAAATCTTTCGGGTACGTCCCGGGCACGGTATAGATATTGTACATAGGCGAACTTATCCCATATGGAACAATAATGTGTTTACATACATACAGTATTCCCAGCTTCCTAATAGCATTCAGCTGGCTATCGCTATTACGCTTGCACTCGCAACTGACAGTATGTTTGTCACTCGTGTGTCATAGAAAAACGAAGATTGCCGATAGCTATATTAACAAAATGGTAGCACTGTACATACTAACTTAAGTTCATCTACCTATAACAATACATTACTATCAAACCCGTTGTATTCTGTAAAGGAATACAACGAAAAATCATTATAAATTGATATGAATTTAATGACTTGTTTTTACATTAATTACTAGGTTTTATTACATTATTAGCTTGTAATGAATACTGTATATAATATTATATTTTGACTCTTCACAATTTATATCTAGGATGCCCTAGCTTTTATAAATTTTTTGACATTTAAACATATTTGACTCCTTTGACATTGTACCATTTTAATATTATTTTAAATTGTTTCCATATTATTTCCTTATTTTAATTTTTTACTGTATTTTGATTTGACTATTATTTATTTTATTATTATTGTTATACACTCTGACGATCTTTTTGTGAATTCATGGTATTTTAATTTTCAAAATGAAATAAATATATCTAATCTAATCTACAATATAATACTATGCAGATGATGACACAAGCTTCGCAATGCATTTCTCTACTTTTACCTAAGTATCTATCTCGTATCAGAAAACTATTACGGCTATTAAAGTTTTAATCTATCATAAAGCAATCAAGGGTTTAGTCACGGTTTACTACGATTAAACCTGATTCCCCAGATAACACACAATATATAATAATCCGTACACTATCTTTAGATTTAGTTGGAACAGTGAACATCATGATTTGTTTTCAAAATTTTGTGCTAAGTGTCCTGGTACTGGGTGTAATAGTGGAAGGACATGATAGTAAGTAATAATTGAAACGGTTCACCCTGTTGTGGCATAATTTTGTAAGTTATAATTCTTTGTGGCATAATCTATATAGCCATATTAGGCTTTACGCATAATCTGGTGTCGCAGAATCTACATTAGCATAGTTTGATTACGCAGAATTTCGTTAGTCCGAATACATAAATTGTCCGAATGTATGATTTCGCAGAATACTAATTTCGCATAATTGTTATTCTACTGATACCTTTGACTTTTTTGAAAAGTTATAAATAAACCTAACCTAAGCTACTCCATTCTACCAGGATTACACAAAAAATATTGTCCGTTTAATCTGGAGAAAAATTATGCGAAAACAAAATTCGGGGTAACTATACATTCGGCGTAAAAAGTTTCGGACTAACTCAATTTCGGGATGTTACAAATTATGCTAAATAAGGTTTCTGCTATATTACCATTCGGCAAAAACCGATTATGCCAAGTCTGTTATGCTAAAACAGTTTCGGACCATAAATTTTATGCCACATAGAGGGAACCCAATTGAAACATATTGTACCAAAGGACATGGCCCGTTTGTGTCCCAAGTTGTAAACGGATAAGACATATGTGTAAAATCATTAAATAATTAATAATAACACGTAAGATTCATTAAATCTCTGTAAAAGCAGCGGAAAAGAAGTGTTGAAAACAAATATGTTTTGTGCCTGAAACCACCCACTTGATAGTTTGGCCTGGGCAACGAAAGGGACAGAGCTATATGACTGCTATCACCCTGTGCCTTTCGCTAGGACTTCAAGGAGGTATCAATACGACCTCTTGTAATGAATGTGAAGCTGAGGTGACCAAGAGATACCGTGGGTTAATAATTAATAAAAGATTAGACACTTCTGTAAATAACTTATAATAATAAAACTAATTGATAAAGTGTAATAAATAAATCAACTGAGACAAATTCTCTTTAAAAAACAATTTAAGGTAAAACACAATATTCACACAATATTATTAAAAGAAAGCGCTTAAAATAAAAAGGTGCATGCAATAATAAAACTAAAACAAAACAAAAATATAAAATATAAACAAAAAGATTTCGCCCGTCGCGAGGATCGAACTCGAGTCTCGATATCGCTAGCCCGGCGCTTTACCACTAGGCTACGACGTATGTTGGCAGCCTGCGTGAAATAGTCTTCCTGATTACGCAACGTTGTGCGCTCTTAGTAATCAACGACTTGCGTTTCGGTGACCCTCGTCGAACAAAAATAATGAAATGCCCAGAATTCTATTTTTGTCTGCGCAACCAAATGGCGGAGTAGTAAAAGGGCGTTACCAGAGGCTGTGAACAAAAACCCCTGTGAAGTGAACTGTCACTGGCTGTTTTAATGCACATTGAGTCTTTACTTTACAAACTAGCACTTACCCCGTTTCACCTTGCAATATCACACACTCGCGTAACTGCTAGCCTAATGGTTAAATTAATGACAGAGCAGGTCGGGACAATAATTATATTTTCCGTGATCCGGAATATTTCCTATATTGGCCGTATGACATTCGTGCAACTCCCCGAATGCCACGTCTCCCTCCTACCCCCATTTATTTTCGCATTCGTAGGTACCGTCTAAATATAACTTAAAATTAAGAGACGGTCCAAACCTACGATTTTTATTTTAGATAAGTACCAAGGTAAGCCGTTGGCGTTAGTGAGCGCAATATTCACTCATTACATTATCCCCTCACCACAAATAGAATCCGAACAGGATTCGTTAATGCAGCTGATTACCCGTTTTAAATCGCAAGCGTGCCATTTTCCAAGATCCTTGCCTCTTAAGCTTTTTAAAATGTAAACGTTATCTGACAACTTATCTGCTACGACAGCTTTTTCATACTTCGGAGACAGTTTAGCCATGAAGTTCTTGCTTGCATTTGACAGTGGTTTCGTTTTTTTCCATACCATGTCACCTAAATCAAAAGTACACTTACGCCTACGTTTATTGTAATGAATACTGTTAGTCTCATATGCCTTTTTTAACTTATCGACCATGTCCCCGTAGATTTGATTTCTCATCATAAAGTTAGCTTCACGACTGGCTCTGTTAAAGTTCAGAGGGAGTTCTTTGTCGATTTTCGAAATACTGTTTCCGTGATATGCAATTTCGCGGCCGAACAGTAAGTAAGCAGGCGTATGTCCCGTTACTTCGTGAACCGCCGTTCTGATGGCATATCCAATATGAGAAATGTATTTATCCCATTCTCTATGGCTTTCTTCAATGTAGGATGCGATAGCGGTCCCAATCACGCGATTCACCCTTTCTGTCGGATTTGCTTGAGGGTGGTAGTATGGGGTATACCATATTTGGGTGTTGTAGCTTTGTACCATTTCCTTAAAAAGCGCAGCGGTAAATTGCTTGCCATTATCGCATATGATGACTTTTGGAGGGCCAAACAACAAGAACACCTGTTCCTCTACAATTTTAGTAAGATTAGATGCCTTACCATTTCTTAGAGGAAAAAGTAAAACAAACTTACTGAACCAACAGGATATTACCAACAGCATAGTGTTCCCCGTCTTTGACCGGGGAAAAGGTCCCATTAGATCCATTGATACAATTTGAAATGGTTCAGTAACTTCTCTTTGCTTACCCATAAGCCCCTGCGGAGGCAGCTGAGGAGATTTGTGCTTGGCACAAGTTTCACATTTCCGTACGAACTCCTTGACGTCCTTAATAAGTGTCGGCCAGTAGTATCTTTGCCTAACCCTACTAACTGATTTTTTTACTCCGAAGTGGCCGGCTGCTGGATCGTCATGGCATTCTTTCAGCACTTTTTCTCTTAGAGCTTCTGGAACTACCATTTTCCAACAGTCATGCTCATCGGGAAATTGGTCAAGCTTTAAGTACTTCCAAAGTGTGTTATGGCATATTGACCAATCTGATCCTTCTTTTCCTTCTTTGATTCTTGCTTCTTTGTCTTTGTACCACTCATCCTTGTCCTCTAATTTCACCTCAATTATGTTTATTTCTTGATCGTCTACGGCTCTTGACAATGCGTCAGGTACAACATTATATTTACCTTTCCTGAAGACGATCTCATAATCAAACTGTTGTAATTTCATCGCCCATCGGGCAAGTCTACCATGAGGATCTTTGGATTTATACAACCATTGTAGGGCACTGTGATCTGTGATTACTTTAAAGCGTGTACCCTCTATGTACGGACGAAAATGTTCAATGGCATGGATGACACTCAATAGTTCCCTTTCTGAAGTAGAGTACTTAGTTTCTCTCTCCGTTAGCTTGGTACTCGCAAACGCTACTGGTTTCTCTACTCCGTCTACCAACTGTATTAAAACTGCCCCCGTGCCTCTATTAGAGGCATCGCACTGAATGATGAATTCCGACGAGTAGTCTGGGCATCTCAGTACTGGTGTTGACGTAAGGGCTGTTTTTAGGTCACTGAATGATTTTTCCGTTTCTTCGGTCCATAAGACTTCTTTTCCTTTTTTTCCTCCTTTAGTGAGGTCATGTAAAGGGGCTGCCACCATAGCAAAATTTTCGACGAACCGTCTGTACCAACTGGCCAAGCCTAAAAATCGTTTCAGTTCCGTGTATGTTCTTGGTCTAGGGTAGTTTAGTATAGCGCTCACTTTTTCAGGATCAGTGCGAAGGCCGTCTTTGTCAACTATGAACCCCAAATACCTAAGAGTTGGTCGAGCGAACTGACATTTCTCTGCGTTGACAGTGAGACCAGCTTTGGCTAGCTGGTTAATTACCCAGTCTAATGTTTCAATATGGTCTTCAAATGTTCCTGTACATATCACTATATCGTCCAGATAAGCAAAAATTTTTCCCTCGTACTGTGGCGGAAACAGCTTATCCATCAATCTCTGTTGAGTCTGGCTGGCATTAACCAAACCGAATGGCATGACCCGGAACTGGTATAAACCTTTACCTGGCAATCCAAATGCCGTCTTTTCACGACTATCACTTTCAAGCGGAATTTGCCAAAATGCCGATCTTAAATCTAGCGTGGTTAGATAGCGAGCATTTTTCAAACTGTCTAGAATTGTCGTCACACGAGGCAACGGGTACGTATCTCTCTTAGTTAGTCTATTAAGTTGCCTGCTATCCAAGCATAAGCGGTTCTTGCCAGAAGCTTTTTTGACTATCAAAACAGGAGAACGCCATGAACTGTAAGAAGGTTCAATTACACCTGCTTCCAGCATATCGTCAATCTCCACTTCTATTTCTTTCATTACCTGAGGCGAAAAAGGATACTGCCTCTGATTTACGGGATTATGTCCTTCTGTGTCGATTCGATGCTCTATTAAACTAGTTCTACCGAGCCCAGAACCTATGGTATTTTTCAAATTCGTGATCAATAAATCTAAAATACGAACTTGATCGGACGTTAATTCATGACGTGATATTACTGAAGTTGGTGTATTAATTTCTAAGGCTTCCATCTCCGTAGATATGTGCGTCTCAATCCCAGTGTCCGCGCCATTCCCGATACTCACGCAAAAAGCTTCAAAAAAATTCATGCCGAGCAGAATATCATGTTTTAAGCCATCCATTACATAAAATTGAACTACCTGATAATTGTCTGAGAACTGTATAGGCAAAAACAACATAGAAGATACTTTGTGCGAGGTTCCATCGGCAGTCGATAACTTGGTCTGCGGTACTTCTTGCGCTGAGAATCCCATTGCAATCAGTTTTAGGCTTAGACTCTTGGAAACAACTGACGTGGTTGCTCCCGTATCCATCAATCCCAAAAAATCCTTCCCTAAAATTTTTATTTTAGCGTAATATCGGTTATCATTACAAACTTTTGTCAAATTGCATATTTCACCAGTGGCAAAATAATTTGAAATAAGGTTCAGCCATTTCTGCCATTCATCACCTCTAGCTTCGGGATTTATTGTTTGGGAAGACATTCGGCAGTTTTCATGCCTTCCGCTTTTCCGTTTCCCGAATTATTACAAAAAGAACAATTTTTTGTGGTCTGTCCAAACTTGCCACACCTATAACAGAACATTCTCTGTGGTGGCAATGTACAAGCTCTAAAAACATGTCCAATCGCCCTACAGTTCCAACACTTCATTTCACTACTTCTATTAGTGAATGTTCTGCTAAATTCTCGAGCTGGTGATCTTCGGTTGACCACATTAATCTCTTCATTTGTTTGTCCTTTGTATGCTAAGTCTGGTTCTAGAGCGTTAACCACCATGCTTGGCTCTTGAAATGAATCGCAATTAGTTTTGGTTTGCTCTATGAGACGTAACACTGAGATTAATTCAACAACAGAAACAAATCTATCTCTGCACACAGCTTGCTGATAGTAGGGTTGTATGTTTTTTAACAATATTGCTATCTTTTGACTTTCATTCAGACTCTCTGGCAACCTCTTGAACATATTTTGCATAATTGATACATAAATCGTTACATTTTCTTCTTTACCCTGAGTTCTTCTCTTAATTTCTTCTAACAATTCATCCTGGTAGTAGGGTCTCTGAAATGTTAATAACAGCAGCTTTTTTAATTCTTCCCAGTTTCGTACGTAGTCCTTATTAGCTCTGAACCATATAAGAGCATCTCCCTCAAAAAAGTCGACAGCGTATCTCCATAAATCGTCATCATCAGCATTACGGGCATCTTTAAGTTCATCAACGCGTTCTAGAAAAGCATTAATGCTCATTGTGCCTTTACCTGCAAATTTCACACCCCAGTCCTTAACTGGAAAAAGTTTTCTGCTCAAAACTTCTTTATCCAGGGTAGAAGACCGAATTAATTTCCCCCTACAGGCCAGCGAAGGTACAGGTGGGATTGTTTGATGTATTACCTCCTTATTTAAATCCGATACTACTCGCTGCGGACCTTTTGCTGGCAGTTTTGGAAGCTCTATGTCCCGGTTGCGGTTTAGGTCTTCCTCTCTCTGTCCTGATTCTAAGTCCTGCTCTTCGCTCCTATAAGGAAGCTCTTGACCCTGTACTGAGGCCCCAGAACTACCGGAGTGACCGTGGACTGAATGAGACAGTTTCTCTTCAGATTCTAATTTTGTGATTAACTGTATAGCGTCGTGACCCAGCGATTGGTATAACATTTCCTTGTCCTTATCAGATAACACCTCTTCGCCTTCCTGATTATCCAACTCTGAAGAACGAAGAAGTTCAAATAAACTTTCAACGTCCTCAGAAAGTTTTAAATGACGGCCTTCATCTAAGCTCGTCGGAACTATCCACTTGATCCGATTCCTCAAATGTATCAAGCGAGATGTAATTCTTTTTATCACTGCATCATCCGGTGAGTCTATCATTTCATTCACAGCCTGTGAAAGCACCCTCATCTTCCCCTGACAAATGTTTAACTCAGATCCCGGTTCATTAACGCAAGCCGCTGGCGCAGAAAGTTGAATGGAAGATACACCTTTATTTTCAATGTTTAACATTTCCCTAAGTATTTTCCTCATGGGCATGACGGTTAAAATATTATAAACGCCCCTGCAAGCCAACTCGAATTCGAGTTCATCCTTTAACAAATCTCCAGCATCCATCTTTAGGAATGACATTAAGAATTAAAAAAAACAACAATGAGTCAAAACAAAAAAAAAAAAAAAAAACTTGGCCAACAAACACTTAAAATAACTGGCCCAAACACAAAACACAAACAATACTGAATAAAATGTATAAAAAAAACATATAAACAAAATTATATACCTAACCTTGTGGTCACCCTACACAAAGATATGACAAATCTGTGCGAGAGTCAACACTACATAACGTGAAAAATCTTTAATTAATACCCGTTGAGCGCCAATGTAATGAATGTGAAGCTGAGGTGACCAAGAGATACCGTGGGTTAATAATTAATAAAAGATTAGACACTTCTGTAAATAACTTATAATAATAAAACTAATTGATAAAGTGTAATAAATAAATCAACTGAGACAAATTCTCTTTAAAAAACAATTTAAGGTAAAACACAATATTCACACAATATTATTAAAAGAAAGCGCTTAAAATAAAAAGGTGCATGCAATAATAAAACTAAAACAAAACAAAAATATAAAATATAAACAAAAAGATTTCGCCCGTCGCGAGGATCGAACTCGAGTCTCGATATCGCTAGCCCGGCGCTTTACCACTAGGCTACGACGTATGTTGGCAGCCTGCGTGAAATAGTCTTCCTGATTACGCAACGTTGTGCGCTCTTAGTAATCAACGACTTGCGTTTCGGTGACCCTCGTCGAACAAAAATAATGAAATGCCCAGAATTCTATTTTTGTCTGCGCAACCAAATGGCGGAGTAGTAAAAGGGCGTTACCAGAGGCTGTGAACAAAAACCCCTGTGAAGTGAACTGTCACTGGCTGTTTTAATGCACATTGAGTCTTTACTTTACAAACTAGCACTTACCCCGTTTCACCTTGCAATATCACACACTCGCGTAACTGCTAGCCTAATGGTTAAATTAATGACAGAGCAGGTCGGGACAATAATTATATTTTCCGTGATCCGGAATATTTCCTATATTGGCCGTATGACATTCGTGCAACTCCCCGAATGCCACGTCTCCCTCCTACCCCCATTTATTTTCGCATTCGTAGGTACCGTCTAAATATAACTTAAAATTAAGAGACGGTCCAAACCTACGATTTTTATTTTAGATAAGTACCAAGGTAAGCCGTTGGCGTTAGTGAGCGCAATATTCACTCATTACACTCTATGGAAAGACTTGGGCTACGCCGTGATGAAAGGCACAAAACAACGTTCTCTCTCTCTCTCTGTCTGAGATGACAGCGCCTTGAACGTAATGATATGTTTTCAGGTTATGTAAATAATTAGATACCAAATAACTTTTAAACGTCTACTTTATATGTTAAATGATAAATATATTTGTAAAGTACATATTTTTAGCTTTAATTTGACATATAAACGATTATTGTACATTCTGGGGCTCAGCGCCATAGTAAAACGGGCCATGTCCTTTCAATAATTTCGGAGCAGCACTATCGGCCTTAGGGCCTTGGTCGACTTTTTACATTTTCATACAATAGGTAGCACATCGGGTACTTTATAAATACTCCATACACGTGATCGCACTGTGCCGGTCAAATATTTCCCTCAGTGGTCTACGTACCTAGTAGCAGAAACCCAATTTTGTTTCTAGTCAATAATTATGCCGTCTCGTTGCCGCCATATTGAATGTTGATAACTGTCTTAACTTTAGTCACAAGATTAAGACAAACCGATTGAAATAAGAATCATCAAAATCGGTCCACGCGTTTAGTTTCTAGAGCGCCACAAAGGAACAAACTTACATATATAGGCTGCTAAACACATTACCCTCCTCCTTCAGCAGTCGGGTAAAAATACCTACACTTAAACCAAATGCAGTAATCACATCGAATGTGCGCCAGTTGAGGTTAGGATTTTGGTCTTAAATTAGATTTTCGAGTATATTGGTAGCGCACTGGACGAACCTGGTGCAGTGCAGCAGGCCTAGCCAAGATGCAAACGCTGCTAACGTTTCTGTTTTCTATCGATCGATATTTATGAGTGGACATAGGCGGTCGAAGCGATCTGCATCAGCTTACGTAAATCGTTTTATCAATTTTAAAAAATGTCCCAGCTCTTTAAAAGTATTTTGGGTTCGGGTTAGAATAGAGTAAGAAAGTATGAGAGCGAGTAAGAAAGAAGTATAAATCCGAAAGTCTTGGGGCCCATTCCAGAAAGCCACTCTGCAACTCTGCACTCTGCACTTTGCAAACCCACGATAATGCAAAGTGCAGAGCAAACGTGTTCCAGAAAACACTCGTAATTTGCAATTTCTGCAAAATTCTGTTCCCAAAAGCTACTTTGCAAATCCACAAATCCACACTTTTTATTTAACACTGCCTCTTCAACTTTGCAATTGTCTTGTGGAACAGAAATGCCTTGCAAATCCACAAATCCACACTCTGCATTTGAAGTTTGCAATATCTTTGTGAAACAGAAATACGTTTGAAGAGTGGGATTTGTGGAGTGCAGAGTTGCAGAGTGGCTTTCTGGAACGGGCCCCTGTTAAGAGCTATTATTGCTGCATTGCAGGTACAAGTCCCACCAGCACTACAGCGGCTCTACTCTTCTCGGTCAAACCATGTTGCTTTGACATGTTACCGTATTGTTTTTAGGGTGACCTGCGTTTTGGCCGAAAATCATTTGGCAAAATGTATCATTTACCAACCGTTTCAACCCACTTTTTTTCAGTAACTGTAAATATTTCAGCATTTATTTCAGTACCATCGTGTAGAACCCTATAGGTAAGGTTCGTTTTTATAAAAATCCTTAAATATTTACAGTTACAGGAAAAAAAGCGGGTTGGAAACTATGCATGCGGGATGAAATGGTTGGGAAACTATAGGTACATTTTGCCAAACATATTTTTGCTAAAAGGCAGAGAACCAGTTACTAGCTTGCCATTAATGGCAAGTAAATAAGAGCTATTTGTTACGTTCACAATATGATAACAATGTCAAAAGCATAGAAGCAGAGTATATTTATGTACCTACATCCAAACGAAAATGAAAACGAAGAATTTAATCACAACAACAACAAACCCAACACGATGATTGTTATAGTCTGATAACTCTAAATATTTTTTATTTGTTATTCAGCGATTACCCCAGTTAGATAAATAAAAAACATTTCGTTTTATCTTTTTCCTTAATGTATCACTATAAATACTTTGTTTCCAATTTGAACTAAAATCCTACATTATATTTTATTGCTTTTCAAGTTTTTTAACTAGGTACCAGACTGCCAAAGATGGGAGTAATGTTTTGACCTGTATGTATGTTTGTGTATGAGGGCATGTATGCATAGTTCTTTTTTTCCTCCGTTGAGATTTTGAACATAGCCCGATTTTGACAAACAAAGTATCGTTTGATGCGTCGCTTAAGTTTTTTGGAAATTGTTTTAAATAATGACCAAATGGAGAATTTTAAATCTTGTTTTATGACAGACTTGTTTTTTGTTTAATAATTTATATTTTTAAGTTACTTTTGAACTTGTCCATTTGCAATAATCAGATTGGCTAAGAACAAGTTATACCTAATTATGGTCTGAGATCCGAATAGGAGACAATTTGCACCGGGCTGTTTATTCGCTAAAAAGTATGTTTTATCAAATTTAATACGCTAAATAATTTGTGGCAAATAGGTAGGCTGAAAAATTTCAGTCCAGTACTTACATCATTAAAAAAAAATTAAAAATGAACTTTTTTTTTGATTGCAAATGTTTGTTTAATAGACAAATTTTTAAAAACGAAGTTAATTTTTATTTTTTTTATTAATTATATACTGGACTGAATTTTTTCAGCCTACCTATTCGCCATATATTACTTAGCTTATTAAATTTGGTATAAAATACTTTTTATCGAATAAACAGCCCGGTCCAAATCGTCTCCTATTCGCATCTCCTACTATTAAGAAGTTGATTTAAGTGTCATGTACTACTAAACCCATTTTCAGGCATTTTCAGGACCCCTTATGGGCCTTTGAAGTACATTTCAGTATATGGCAATTTTCCACAACGAGTGACAGAGATAGCATGATAAAAAGTGATGTCAAAAATGCATTTAACTCTGTGAACAGGGACACCCTTATATGTCCACATTGCGGCAAGGAGGAAACAGGCTAGCATGTTCTAGCCGAGTGTTAGGTTAGTGCAGTGCGGTGTTAGGTGTTGGCAAGTGAAACGACCGTATGCATTGACAGCTGGTTTATTACTGACTTAACGTCACTGCTCCAATACATGACACTCCTCCCACGCTACTCTGGGAACCTGACAACAAAACACTACAATATAATTCTATTTTAAAACAATAAAACTAATATAACCTAATTCTTATAATTAATAACTTTATCTCTAGGACGTAAGTTAATTCTGCGAGCGCCAGACTCCCCGCCGCGACCGTTATCAGCACACAACACGTTATCATGCGCCTGCGCAGCGACATCATCGTCGGTCTCCGTGTGGGAGTGTCGCGCTTGCTCCGCTACCTCTCTAACCCGCTGCTCCAGCGCAGTAGACGCATCGGGCGGCTGCTCTTCGCGAGCGGTGTCATTTGACACCATAGTACCAGAATCAGCAATAGCATTTCCCTCACATTCGAAAAATTCATCACTAATGATGTGTTGGTCGTTTCCGGGGGGTGTTTGTGCTGTTGCCGGTTCTGGCGTTAATGCAGTAGAACTGACATTCGGATATGGTGGTTGAGTATTAACAGTTATAACCGGTGTTTGGGTTTGCAAACCCAAACAGTCCGAATCATTTTGAGCGCTAACTGGTTTTACATACCGTCTTAATTGATCAATATGCCGTTTACATAAGCCTTGACTGTCAACGTGAACAGTAAACATTCTACTGCCTAAAACTTCTGTTATCTTTCCTAGCATCCAAACCGGTTTCTGAGATACATAACATCGCACCCAGACTGTGTGACCGACCTCAAACTTCCTACATAACGAATACCTACTATCCATCCCATCGGGTGACTGTCGGGGAAAGATCAAATCAAGCCTGGTTCGCAAATCACGGCCAAACATCAGTCTAGCCGGTGACTGACCCGTCGAACAGTGCACTGCGCTCCGGTATTGAAATAAATAGCTAGCTAATTTTATGTTAATTTGCTGTCGCGAAGAATTCACGTTTTCGTGTATGATACACTTTAACATCCTCTTACACGTTTTAACGGAGTTCTCAGCCTGGCCGTTACTACACGGATGATAAATGGGAGATGTTAGGTGTTTAATCCCATTAATTTTACAAAATTTACAAAACTCTTCGTTACTTATTTTTGGATCGTTATCAGAAACGATCAACAGAGGTAAACCGAACATGCAAAATAACATCTTCAATTTAGTTATGAGGGTCTTGGTCAACATATCAGACATGTGTATACATTCTACCCATTTGCTGTAGCTATCTACAACGATGAGGTAGACGGCCTGCCCGAGCTGCATGTAGTCCACGTGCAGGCGCTGCCAGGGCGCCGCGGCGCGCAGTGCGCTGCACGTGCCACATGCGAGCACCGCTCGCTCGATGTCGCAGTCAATCCCCGGATACCAAATTTTACCACGCGCTAGATTCTTTGTTTTCACCACACCAAAATGACCCTTATGTAATTCCGTTATTATTGCCTCTCTATGTACTTGCGGAATGACGACCCTATGACCTCGGAGAATACACCCGTCCTGTACATCTAAATCGTTTCTACATTTAAAGTACGGTAAAATATTTTTGCATTTTATCTTACGCGGCCATCCATAACGTATGTATTTTGACACCGTTTGTAGAACCCCATCTTTAATAGTGGCCGCCTTAATATCCTCGAATAAGATCGGTAATGTGCTGCCCTCAAGGAAATTCAAAAATAACCTACTCGTGCCATCACAGTCTTCTTTTTCATCGACTTTGTTTAACGGTGACCTTGAAAAATAATCTGCTATTGCGTTTTTTTCACTCGTTATGTACTGGATGTTATAGTTATATGCTGAGAGAAATATCGCGTAACGTTGTAAACGAGAGGCAGCCATTATTGGAACTCCATTTTTTTTCCCAAAAATGGCTAATAAAGGACGGTGATCCGTTTTAAGTACGAAGGCTAAATCGCGACCATATAAATATTGATGAAAATGTTTTACTCCGAACACAATGGCCGCGGCTTCCTTGTGTATCTGGCTATAGTTCTTTTCGCTTGCCGATAAGGATCTCGACGCGAACGCAAGCGGCCGCTCGCACCCCTCGGCCCCCTGGGCCAGCCAGGCGCCCAGGCCCCCTGGCCCCGCGTCGACGCTCAGCACCAGGCGCGCCGTGGGGTCGAAATGGACTAGCAGCCTATCGGAAGCCAACTCGCGCTTTATCCTATTGAATGCCTGTTCGTGCCTGTCATTCCACTCCCACAGTGCATCTTTGCGAAGTAGATCGTGCAACGGACTTAAAATTGAAGCGGCGTCAGGTATAAAATTTCGGTAATAGTTTATGACGCCTAAAAACCTTTTTACGCCCAGGATATTTTGAGGTCTTGGTGAATCAAGGATCGCTTCCGTTTTTTTCGGACACGTCCTGATTCCATTTGAGTCTATGACATATCCTAAATACGTGACACTTGGTTGAAAAAAACTACACTTATCCTTTTTTAATTTAAGCCCAGCATCTCGTAACCTTTCTAGAACTTGTCGCAGTCTATGCATATGCAGGTCCGTGGTGGGGCCCGTGACGCACACGTCGTCGATCCAGCAGGACACGCCCTCAATGCCGGCTAGCAATGTCTCCATAGTCCTTTGGAAAATGGCCGGGGCATTTGCTAGACCGTATACGAGCCGTGTATATTTAAACAGGCCACGTGACGTATTTATAGTCGTCAATTCCTGCGATCCATCTTGATCACAGATAGGAAATTGATTGTAAGCGTCGCTTAGGTCAATTTTAGTGTAAGTTTGCCCACCCCCAATTTTAGCAAACACTTCCTCGATACGAGGCATTGGATACTTATCGACGTGCATATCTTTATTTAGTGTAACTGAATAATCCCCTGCGATCTTTATTTTACCGTCAGATTTCAATACGGGCACTATAGGCGTTGCGTAGTTGGAAAAATTAACCGGTACTAAAATACCTAAACCCGTTAATCTTTCAATCTCTTCCTCTACTTTACCCTTTATTGCAAATGGAACAGAGCGAGGCTTAAAAAATTTAGGTGTAACATTACTCTTGAGGCTAAGTTTTATTTTAAATTTATTAAACGTTCCCAAACCGTCCTCCCATAACTCGGCATATTCACCCATTAGACTCTGAACACTACTTTCTAGTGAAATGTTATTATTACGGATAGAACATATTTTTAACCCAAATATTGACATAAAATCACGCCCTAGAAGCGGTGGCCCACCATTCCCTATAACATATATTTTTATAACGTTAGTTTGGTTGTGATACGTAACATCAGTACAAAAATATCCCAAGGGGGTGATTTTATGCCCATTATACACACAAAGTTTAATGTGGCTATTTATTAAACACTCTGTAGAAAAATTTGATCTATAGTAAGCCTCAGAAATAACAGAAATGCCAGATCCGGAGTCTAATTCCATACAAAAACGTTTGCATTTTATTTCTACACATATAGTAATAGGAGCATAATTTTCATACCTCAAATTAAAGAGATCGCATTCCTTACAGTCCTGACAAGTCGCCTCCGAGTCTCCGTCATGAACTTGCACATTATTCACCCGAACCTTACACACTTTCTTCAAGTGTCCTTTCTCTCCACATTTTTGACAACGAAAACCTCTATAACGACACTTATCACCGATGTGATTTTTCATGCCACAAACGGAGCAACGAGAAACATCCTGGTCGCGCTGATATCTCGAGCCGGCGGCCGCGCCGCGAGCCACGGGCCGGTGCCCGCGAGCGTCACTGCTACCTTCGCTGCCCACTCGAAAGATTGGTTCTTGCTTCACTACCAACTCAGCGCCTGATGTCGTCACCATCTTCTTTGCTTCTCTGGCACTCTCTGCTTTCTCCGCTATTTCCAATGCTCTAGCAAAAGTCAAAGTCTTGCAGTCTTGCTCAAAAAGCTTGTCCCGCTCGAGCCCTGTATCCAAGCCAAGCACAAAACGATCACGCAGTACCATCTCTAGACTGCTGCCGAATTCACAGTAGCAGGCGAGGCCTCTCAATCGTGCCGCCCAGTCCGCCAATGTTTCGCACGACTTCCTTGTAGCTCCATAGAATTTTGCTTTCTCCACAAATGAGCATTGTTTGGGTTTGAAATGTTTTTCGAGTATGGTTACCAGTTGTTCATACGTTAATTTTTCAATATCCTCTGGGTGCGCGAGGTTACGTAACAGTTCGTATGACTCGTCCGAAATATACGTTATAAGAACTGCACTTTTATTCGCGTCTTCGATTTTATTTAAAGTAAAAAATTTGGTTAGTTTTCCTTTAAATATTGACCAGTCACTTCTTTTATGATCAAAAACCGAAATATTCCCCAAATACGACATCTTAAATTAAATATCGTTTTTATTTTTCTCACTCGCGGGTACGTTCACAATCTCGATCGCCACTGCGGTGTTAGGTGTTGGCAAGTGAAACGACCGTATGCATTGACTGCTGGTTTATTACTGACTTAACGTCACTGCTCCAATACATGACAGTCATGTACTCGTCACTCAGATACCGCACATACGGGGAGGATGTTATCTAACGAAGAACCTAAAAGCATAAACCTACGGGACGCACTTCTGCTCCGTAGGAAACCGAGAAGATGGGATCCATGCTGGATGGGAGCGTCGCCGGATCAGTAACCTGCGGCTCAACCAAGGGGAGCTGGGCGGAATGACCGGGAGACCGATCGACCGCCCGCCTGATCCGGCCGGGCGTCCCCACTTATCACCAATAATCAGATTGGCTAAGAACAAGTACCTAATTAAGAAGTTTATGTTAAACAAGAACAAAAACTTCTAAGTATAGGAAAATAATAGATTGTACTAGACTAACCCCGTTACTAATAAACGTTGAGTAACGGTGGTATAGCTTTATGTTTTGTCCTTATCTGTCAAATTCAAATGTCACAATGACAGATAAGGAAAAAATATTGTATAGCTATACCACCGTTACTCAACGTTTATTAGTAAGGGGGTAAGGAAGTACTGGCTTGACTCTTGTTCTCAAACTTTTTCTGCTTATTATCTTTATTTATTTTGATCAACACACAGCCGAAACCGCTGAAATTGAAATTTGGAGGGAATATTCGTTAGATATCCTCGGGGACCACTAAGAAGGGATTTTTGGACATTCTTCCCCCTATGGGGTTAAAATAGGGGGAGGAGCGGGAAACTAATTCTACGCGTACTAAATCACTGTCCTCTAGTTTATTATATTACATACATACATAATCTCACGCCTTCGTTCCCAGAGTGGGATAGGCAGAGCTACAGAATTACAAACATCTCTAAAAACTTGTTGATAATTCTATAACCACAATTTGCACGATTAGGCTAAGATGTTTACCAGCGTATTAGTGACAGGTTGCAAGCCCATCGCCAAACAGTACTACAAGCCTTTATTCCCTTAGTCGTCTCTTACGACATCCACGGGAAGACATGGAGTGGCACTATTCTAACTCGGCAACCACACGAGGCTGTACTTATTGATATTCAGACATAGGAGTTTTTGTGGCAAAAACGTCAGTTAAGTAGGGACTTCCTTTCCTTCCCATATTAAATTTATCGATAATTACTGTTTCAAATAAGTACTTATTTCAAAGTGACATTTCATGGTAGGTAGGTGTTGAGTTCACCGGATAAAATAAAAATTAACTAAAATGCAGCTGATCACTACCCATCGACGTTACATATTGATAGGTAATATTTAATTTAAGTAATTCATGGGCATACTTTTTAGGGATTGTAAAAATCAAATAAATATCAATTTTAATATATACAATTTTATTATTAACCGATTTCCATACAAAATAAACTGAAAATAAGAGTGACTTACAACAAAGGCCTATTTAGGTAAATTGTATGACATTGTGTAGCATAATAGTATACTCTAATATAATACCTACTCAGTTTTCGGAAAATATATGGAAAAGCCTAAAAAATTTTGGATAGGTGGATAATCATTTATTTTTGTCGGAATGGTTATGTCACTTTTAAGTTTTGAGTTACGGTGTATGGAAATTCAGTACTAATTGGCTCGATTTCTTTGCTCCCGAGTATAGGTATAGCAGTTGCATGTTCATATTAAACGTTATCTCATAGTCATAACTGTCATAACAAAGTACAATTTATCGATAAATGAATATCGTTCGGAAGTCCCTAGGACAATTTTATTCGTGCCACAATAACTCCTATGTCTGTTGATATTCATATCAATTTTGGCTGAAGTAAGTAAACCTAGGTCTTCCTCTTTCTCTCTTAGGCTTACTCACTTCAGCCAAATAGGACAGAAGGTCAATGTCGTGTCGTATCAGGAGGTGATAAAGCTGGCAGAGATTAAAGAAAAGTGGCAATTACTTCACCGACAAGAGCCTAGCACAAGTTAAATGATGATGATAGCAATTTTAATTTGGGTTTACCCTCATTTATGTCAGTGTTGCATTTATTTGGTTATTCGTTGTCATTTAGTTATTTTTGAGGAGGAGAGCGAGGTCTCGTTACACCTACTAGGAGATCTCAACCTTTAATAAAACGCACTATAATTGTTGCTTACCCAAAAAAAAATCTTAATCGCTCGAGGGTTTCAAATTATAATATTTTATTTGTTGAACAGGTAAAACAGATATACATTTTAATATTATGTACGAAGACATCCGGCCCGGAGGCATACAAATATCTTATATGTTTAACATGCATCTAATTTGTCAGTTGGTTTCGCGCAAATACTCTCGCACTCAGTAGTAGGCCTTATCTGCTAAGAAAATAAAAAGTAGTTTTATATTACTTAGCATATTAAATTTGGTATAAAATACTTTTTATCGAATAAACAGCCCGGTGCAAATCGTCTCCTATTCGGATCTCCTATTATTAAGAAGTTGATTTAAGTGTCATGTACTCGTCACTGAGATACCGCGCATACGGGGAGGATGTTATCTAACGAAGAACCTAAAAGCATAAATCTACGGGACGCACTTCTGCTCCGTAGGAAACCGAGAAGATGGGATCCATGCTGGATGGGAGCGTCGCCGGACCAGTAACCTGCGGCTCAACCAAGGGGAGCTGGGCGGAATGACCGGGAGACCGATCGACCGCCCGCCTGATCCGGCCGGGCGTCCCCACTTATCACCAATAATCAGATTGGCTAAGAACAAGTTATACCTAATTAAGAAGTTTATGTTAAACAAGAACAAAAACTTCTAAGTATAGGAAAATAATAGATTGTACTAGACTAACCCCGTTACTAATAAACGTTGAGTAACGGTGGTATAGCTTTATGTTTTGTCCTTATCTGTCAAATTCAAATGTCACAATGACAGATAAGGAAAAAATATTGTATAGCTATACCACCGTTACTCAACGTTTATTAGGAAGGGGGTAAGGAAGTACTGGCTTGACTCTTGTTCTCAAACTTTTTCTGCTTATTATCTTTATTTATTTCGATCAACACACAGCCGAAACCGCTGAAATTGAAATTTGGAGGGAATATTCGTTAGATATCCTCGGGGACCACTAAGAAGGGATTTTTGGAAATTCTTCCCCCTATGGGGTTAAAATAGGGGGAGGAGCGGGAAACTAATTCTACGCGTACTAAATCACTGTCCTCTAGTTTATTATATTACATACATACATAATCTCACGCCTTCGTTCCCAGAGTGGGGTAGGCAGAGCTACAGAATTACAAACATCTCTAAAAACTTGTTGATAATTCTATAACCACAATTTGCACGATTAGGCTAAGATGTTTACCAGCGTATTAGTGACAGGTTGCAAGCCCATCGCCTAACAGTACCACAAGCCTTTATTCCCTTAGTCGTCTCTTACGACATCCACGGGAAGACATGGAGTGGCACTATTCTAACTCGGCAACCACACGAGGCTGTACTTATTGATATTCAGACATAGGAGTTTTTGTGGCAAAACCGTCAGTTAAGTAGGGACTTTCTTCCAATATTAAATTTATCGATAATTACTGTTTCAAATAAGTACTTATTTCATAGTGACATTTCATGGTAGGTAGGTGTTAAGTTCACCGGATAAAATAAAAATTAACTAAAATGCAGCTGATCACTGCCCATCGACGTTACATATTGATAGGTAATATTTAATTTAAGTAATTCATACTTTTTAGGGATTGTAAAAATCAAATAAATATCAATCTAATATATAAAATTCTCGTGTCACAGTTTTCGTTGCCATACTCCTCCGAAACGGCTTGACCGATTTTGATGAAATTTTTTGTGCTTATCCGGTATCTATGAGAATCGGCCAACATCTATTTTTCATCCCGCTAAATGTAAGGGGTAGTCCACCCCTAAATTATTTATATGGCAAAACAACGTTTGCCGGGTCAGCTAGTTTTAATATATACAATTTTATTATTAACCGATTTCCATACAAAATAAACTGAAAATAAGAGTGACTAACAACAAAGGCCTATTTAGGTAAATTGTATGACATTGTGTAGCATAATAGTATACTCTAATATAATACCTACTCAGTTTTCGGAAAATATATGGAAAAGCCTAAAAAAAATTGGATAGTTGGATAATCATTTATTTTTGTCGGAATGGTTATGTCACTTTTAAGTTTTGAGTTACGGTGTATGGAAATTCAGTACTAATTGGCTCGATTTCTTTGCTCCCGAGTATAGGTATAGCAGTTGCATGTTCATATTAAACGTTACCTCATAGTCATAACTGTCATAAGAAAGTACAATTTATCGATAAATGAATATCGTTCGGAAGTCCCTAGGACAATTTTATTTGTGCCTCAATAACTCCTATGTCTGTTGATATTCATATCAATTTTGGCTGGAGTAAGTAAGCCTAGGTCTTCCTCTTTCTCTCTTAGGCTTACTCACTTCAGCCAAATAGGACAGAAGGTCAATGTCGTGTCGTATCAGGAGGTGATAAAGCTGGCAGAGATTAAAGAAAAGTGGCAATTACTTCACCGACAAGAGCCTAGCACAAGTTAAATGGTGATGATAGCAATTTTAATTTGGGTTTACCTTCATTTATGTCAGTGTTGCATTTATTTGGTTATTCGTTGTCATTTAGTTATTTTTGAGGAGGAGAGCGAGGTCTCGTTACACCTACTAGGAGACCAACCTTTAATAACACGCACTATAATTGTTGCTTACCCAAAAAAAAATCTTAATCGCTCGAGGGATTCAAATTATAATAATTTATTTGTTGAACAGGTAAAACAGATATACATTTTAATATTATGTACGAAGACATCCGGCCCGGAGGCATACAAATATCTTATATGTTTAACATGCATCTAATTTGTCAGTTGGTTTCGCGCAAATACTCTCGCACTCAGTAGTAGGCCTTATCTGCTAAGAAAATAAAAAGTAGTTTTAAATACATCAGTCATCAATATTTGAGTTGCAATTTTATTACTTTTAGATGCCATTCCAAAAACGCGTTTACTAGAAGAGATCCCTTATAGGGATCAGTTTGCCTTTGTATATTCCTACTATGTTTTTATCTTTCTTTAAATTATTATTTTAAACTCTTTATTGCACATATATTTGGTATAACATGTAGTCCAATATCGCATAATTTCCGAGATTTTTATTATTTAAAAAACAATTCCATAGTTAATATAATTTGAACTCTGTCACCTTAACTTAAGGATTATTTACTAAGAAATTGATTAAATTAATTTATGTTGTACGTTGATGATATTGGTACTTACAACATGAATCTTTCTTAGTAAATAATGCTTTAGGTTAAGGTGACAGAGTTCAAATTAAATTAACTATGGAATTGTGTTTTAAATAATAAAAATCTCGGAAATTATGCGTTATTGGACTACATGTTATACCACATGATGTACTCCAAATAGGGTCTAGAATCGATGGTTAAAATCTTTCGGGTACGTCCCGGGCACGGTATAGATATTGTACAGTCAACTACAAAGATATGTATCCATGTTAATCTTACAAAATGAAGTAAATTTTCGTATGCCATTCTTAATTACCCTTCCTTCGTGACATTTCTAGTATCAATAAAACCTTACATTGTGATCGACTCGTTTAAAATGCAATAATTATGTATCCCGCTTGTTTCCTCTGAATCTGATTCAGAGGAAACAATGTAAGGTTTTATTGATACTAGAAATGTCACGAAGGAAGGGTAATTAAGAATGGCATACGAAAATTTACTTCATTTTGTAAGATTAACATGGATACATATCTTTGTAGTTGACTGTACATAGGCGAACTTATCCCATATGGAACAATAATGTGTTTACATACATACAGTATTCCCAGCTTCCTAATAGCATTCAGCTGGCTATCGCTATTACGCTTGCACTCGCAACTGACAGTATGTTTGTCACTCGTGTGTCATAGAAAAACGAAGATTGCCGATAGCTATATTAACAAAATGGTAGCACTGTACATACTAACTTCATCTACCTATAACAATACATTACTATCAAATCCGTTGTATTCTGTAAAGGAATACAACGAAAAATCATTATAAATTGATATGAATTTAATGACTTGTTTTTACATTAATTACTAGGTTTTATTACATTATTAGCTTGTAATGAATATTGTATATAATATTATATTTTGACTCTTCACAATTTATATCTAGGATGCCCTAGCTTTTATAAATTATTTGACATTTAAACATATTTTACTCCTTTGACATTGTACCATTTTAATATTATTTTAAATTGTTTCCATATTATTTCCTTATTTTAATTTTTTACTGTATTTTGATTTGACTATTATTTATTTTATTATTATTGTTATACACTCTGACGATCTTTTTGTGAATTCATGGTATTTTAATTTAAAAAATGACATGTAAATTTTCAATATGAAATAAATATATCTAATCTAATCTACAATATAATACTATGCAGATGATGGTGCACACAAGCATCGCAATGCATTTCTCTACTTTTACCTAAGTATCTATCTCGTATCAGAAAACTATTACGGCTATTAAAGTTTTAATCTATCATAAAGCAATCAAGGGTTTAGTCACGGTTTACTACGATTAAACCTGATTCCCCAGATAACACACAATATATAATAATCCGTACAGTATCTTTAGATTTAGTTGGAACAGTGAACATCATGACTTGTTTTCAAAATTTTGTGCTAAGTGTCCTGGTACTGGGTGTAATAGTGGAAGGACATGATAGTAAGTAATAATTGAAACGGTTCACCCTGTTGTGGCATAATTTTGTAAGTTATAATTCTTTGTGGCATAATCTATATAGCCATATTAGGCTTTACGCATAATCTGGTGTCGCAGAATCTACATTCGCATAGTTTGATTACGCAGAATTTCGTTAGTCCGAATACATAAATTGTCCGAATGTATGATTTCGCAGAATACTAATTTCGCATAATTGTTATTCTACTGATACCTTTGACTTTTTTGAAAAGTTATAAATAAACCTAACCTACACTGAAAAAAATAATTGGTCGCTTGTAACAAGATTGTGATTGTTGTGCATAAGCGTCTTGATCCCATACGAGCCTAACAAGACGACAGATACACCAACTAAGACTATAGATACATCAACCAAGATGTTAGTTGAATCACTAAAGAAATTGCTGTTTGTTACTATCCGTTTTGGTTTATATAACTAATATCTTACCTATTGTATTCATTTTATGTCAACTAAGTGAAAATCCCTCTTTGTTAGCTCTCATTTTTTTGAGTGTAAGCTACTCTATTCTACCAGGATTACACAAAAAATATTGTCCGTTTAATCTGGAGAAAAATTATGCGAAAACAAAATTCGGGGTAACTATACATTCGGCGTAAAAAGTTTCGGACTAACTCAATTTCGGGATGTTAAAAATTATGCTAAATAAGGTTTCTGCCATATTACCATTCGGCAAAAACCGATTATGCCAAGTCTGTTATGCTAAAACAGTTTCGGACAATAAATTTTATGCCACATAGAGGGAACCCAATTGAAACATATTGTACCAAAGGACATGGCCCGTTTGTGTCCCAAGTTGTAAACGGATAAGACATATGTGTAAAATCATTAAATAATTAATAATAACACATAAGATTCATTAAATCTCTGTAAAAGCAGCGGAAAAGAAGTGTTGAAAACAAAGATGTTTTGTGCCTGAAACCACCCACTTGATAGTTTGGCCTGGGCAACGAAAGGGACAGAGCTATATGACTGCTATCACCCTGTGCCTTTCGCTAGGACTTCAAGGAGGTATCAATACGGCCTCTATGGAAAGACTTGGGCTACGCCGTGATGAAAGGCACAAAACAACGTTCTCTCTCTCTCTCTCTGTCTGAGATGACAGCGCCTTGAACGTAATGATATGTTTTCAGGTTATGTAAATAATTAGATACCAAATAACTTTTAAACCTCTACTTTATATGTTAAATGATAAATATATTTGTAAAGTACATATTTTTCGCTTTAATATAAACGATTACTGTACATTCTGGGGCTCAGCGCCATAGTAAAACGGGCCATGTCCTTTCAATAATTTCGGAGCAGCACTATCGGCCTTAGGGCCTTGGTCGACTTTTTACATTTTCATACAATAGGTAGCACATCGGGTACTTTATAAATACTCCATACACGTGATCGCACTGTGCCGGTCAAATATTTCCCTCAGTGGTCTACGTACCTAGTAGCAGAAACCCAATTTTGTTTCTAGTCAATAATTATGGTATTATACTTTACATTTACAAAAAAAAACGCTAGTCAGGGACGGTCAAAGAGACACATCATCACGGCACGACGTCGTTAACGTGAAACGGCGCGGCGCCGTAGAAAGGCACGTTGCCGCGACGTGCAGATACACGGTGCCGTCATTCATTATAAAGTGCAATATTAAGCCCAATGTCCTGCGCATAGAGTTCAAAATAGTTGAAGCCATTGTCACACGGAACCGTGTATTTGCACGACGCGGCAACGTGCCTTTCTACGGCGCCGCGCCGTTTCACGTTAACGACGCCGTGCCGTGGTGTTATGGCCAGGCCCAAAATACGTAAATATATATTACTAGCTTCTGCCCGCGACTTCGTCCGCGTTGATTTCGATTATCGTTATTCTCTCGGAAACTTTTATATTTTCCGGTATACAAACTATCCTATGTCGTATTCTAGGACCTAATCTAAAGGTATATGTGTGCCAAGTTTCATCCCGATCCGTTCAGCGGTTGAAGCGTGATTGAGTAACAAACATCCAAACATCAAAACTTTCTCATTTAATATTAGTAAGATTTATTTTGTGGTCATAGGTACCTACCTACAAAATTGGTCTGAAAAATGCCCCTTTTAAATATTTTTACTTTCCACTTTCCCTTCTAGTAGGAATGGATAGACTTTAAAGGCGTACTTACTAAAAAAAAAAACTGGTCAAGTTTGAGTCGGACTCGCGCGTCGAGGGTTCCGTACCGCAGCTCAGTAGGTATTATTATACTCCGAATTGAATTGGAATCGAATCAACGCGACCCCATTTTACACTTGGCCATTATTTAGTACCTATTTGTAGTTTTTTTGGGTTTGTACAGTCAAGGACTTTAATTGTTATGCCACTATGGAACCCTGTCATAATGACAGCGTCAAACCACATGACAGAAATTACGCTCCAATGAATGATTAACGTTATGCGACAGGGTTCCATCGTGGCATAACAATTAAAGTCCTTGACTGTACTATAATCATACTTAATTTGACGGTTGTATGTCTTACCGTTTTGAAAATTAACGTTGTATCGAGACACCCTTTATTATTTTACTTTTTTGTTAGTAAATCCGCCATAATAACAAATATTCTGAAAAAAAGCAACCCCATATCTATTGCTGTTCAAAAGATATAGCTTTTTAAAATTAGGTCGGACGGAGGGACGGACGCCGTAGGCATATTAATAAATAGGGTCTCGTTTGCCTCCCTTCGGGTACGGAACCCTAAAAATAACCCACCTTTTTGTTACTGATAGGAATATTTTTGTAGTATGCATAGGAAAAATTGTCATTATGGTGGCCAACCGGTCACATAATGTCAATAAGGCGCCGAGATCCGACGAATACAAACATCAAAAATGTTTAAGGATAATTATAATCAGAGCTCGGAATAGGTAGTGCCTATTTACCTAAACTTCGCGGGAGGACGTTAACTAAGAGTGGTTACAACCACCAAAAATATTTATTTCTTATTATTGAATCCGGGATTTCCCGGGATTGACTGTATTACTCTAAAGGTTTAATACTTTTAACTTTACTTATAAATCTTGCTATATTGTATATTATTTATTTATTCATCTTGAAATAACAATCAGTCATAAAACAATATAATATAGATCAAATTGAATCAAACGGAAGCCTGAAATTTGATCTTTTTAGTTGATTTAAATAGAATTATTATGGTATAGAATGTATTCAACAAAAACAGATGTAGCCGACACTTCAGCTGTGTACTTACTACCTGCAGTTTACGACCCTGATTTAGAAGTGAAGTTAAATGTATTAAGCCTTTAGAGTAATACAATCAATCCCGGGAAATCCCGCATTTAATAATAAGAAATAACTATTTTTGGTGGTTGTAACCACTCTTAGTTACGTCCTCCCGCGAAGTTTAGGTAAATAGGCACTGCCTGTTCCGAGCTCTGATTATAATGCACTGCGTTGCTATATATTGCAAAATATTAAATTAATGTTGGGATAATTTTGATCGTTAGACAATGAATTTCGATGTGTAAAAAATAAGTAATTTAAGGGTGAATTTCAAGCGTCAAATTATCCTAATTTTGGTGGTATTTTTTATTTTCTTAGTAGGGTTTACAATTAAACGTTTAAGTGACGTCATTAGTCATTATAAAAACAGTGTTAAAATGGCCCTTTATTATACCAAGTGTTTTTTAAGATATAACGATTTTACTAATTATGTACCACCAAAATTACTTTTCTTAGAATCGTTAGGGAATCTTCCTTGTTATTTTTGAAAATCCAAAACGTAAGTTTCTAATATAATAAATAATGATTATTTGTTGTTTAAATAATTTTGGTGGAGACCAGAAATTTTGATAATTTTGGTGTTTCGCAAAAGCCACCAAAATTGTACCAGCAAAAATTTTTTTTTTTTTTTTTTAATATTAAATACAAATGTTTTAGTTTAACAAAAACTTAACTCGTTACAGTTAAAAAGACACCATAAACATACTTGAAAAAACTATCACCCAACAAAACTTTTTGCGAAATAATGACTTATTTAAGTTATCACGATTAATAAAGTGTATTTCATACCACCAAAATTAGATACTTATGTGCTTAGCGGGAAGACGCAGAAAGATGGTACAAATCTTTCACCGTCTATTGCTGGAGTGAAACTGAACGAACATCTGACGCTATATTTGTTTGTTTAATCACGTTTCGTTCGATCATAAAATCAATTTCAATATTCACCACCAAAATTAACTATTTCGCTTGGACAGTTTTATTTACACTGCTCCCAGTTTCCTTTTACTTGCAAATGCAATAATTGATACATTTTAAAATACCTCAACTAATAAGGAATACAGATAACTAAAATATAAGTCTATTTGAGGCTTAATAAGTTTGTACCACGACATATCAGTATATGCGGGAAGTACAGGACACGACACCAAAATTTATTTTGGATTGAAAATATTTTTTTACGATAAATATAATAAGTTAATAATAATTTTAACTTTGGCTCAATATGGTACTTTGAGTAAGATTATTTATAAAATAAATAGTTTTCAATACATGTACTTTACACCCCACATATCACGTCCGCCGCTCAAAAAATGTGGTTGAGATAATTACCCTTAAATAAATTTCTAACAAAAAGCCAGCCCTAAGGACCGAGAGGAAAATCCTTTATACTAGTACTATAACTGGCTATTTTATTTATTTAAACTTTATTGCCCATAAAAGAAAAGTACAAATGGCGGACTTAATGCCAAATGCTATCCCAAAGAAACTAAATATTTTGCGGCAGGTTTTTAGGTAAGGCAGTGGTAGCGATCCAGAGGGCCCTGAGGGCCTTGCCAAGATGCACTACGCTAGTTAACGTTTCACGTGACTTTTCGTATCACGTCATCTACCAGCGACGCGATTGGTTTAAAAACGAAAGGAATAGAAACTCTAGTTAGGGTAGTGCATCTTGGCAGGGCCCTCTGGTAGTCCTAGACAAGACGCATTGCGAGATCGTTATCGTTATCGAAAATGTATAGGATTGACGTAAACTGCCAAAATGGTCGCGTCAAGTGCTTATGTCAATTTCATACACTTTGACAGTTTTCGAAAATCGCTAACGATATAGCGTTAAGCCCTTGATTTCCCTATTTCAATTACAGAAGTTGTCGTCTGCTACTATGGAACCTGGGCGACCTACAGATCAGGCGCTGGTAAATTTGACGTGACGGATATCGACACGACCCTATGCACTCACCTAGTGTACACCTTCGTTGGCATCGGGAATGACGGCAACCTGACTTCCCTGGACCCGTACCTTGATCTGCCTGATAATTATGGGCTAGGTGAGTTATGGTTATAGAGTTTTCGAGTGGCGTCCGCGTACCGAAAGACCCAGACCCCTAAGAAATTGGACTAACAACGTGGCTATAAGGTTGCAGGAAACCGATGGATGCAAGCGGGACGAGACCGGTCCTTGTGGCAAACATTGGGGGAAACCTATGTCCAAGAGTGGACGTCTTTCGTCTGATGATGTTGATGATGATGATAAGGTTTTAGATTTGCTGTTAAGTGATGACATACTAGGGTTTGCCTGCGACTTTATCCACATAGAAATTCTTAAACTATTATTTTTCCGGGATACTCCTAATACATATTTGATAATTTAATCCAGAACACACACTATCCAAATCCAAATCGCATTGAAGTCCATTTAGCGCTTTATGCTTGATTGAAAGACAAACATTCAAATGTCCTCTCAAACTTTATAGTATGGATATTTTATTAGGACTTGGGACTTTTGGGAACCTGGATTTAATTGCTTTTTGATTGAATTTCAGATAATTTCCGAAAATTTAATGCTCTAAAACAGGAGAATACAAAATTGAAAACGCTACTTGCCGTCGGAGGATGGAATGAAGGCTCAGCCAAGTACTCTAATGTAAGTTTGAGATTAATCAGATCTAGACACAAAAAACGTATTGTACAGAAGAGTAGTTCGGATTTGAATTGACCACATGATTAAATTATTAGTCAAAAAGTATGCCTTCTGTGTAACGACCTTTCAGAATATTGGATTTCTATCTGTCACAACATCGCACACTTTTTACCAATTAGCATAGCCTTTAAATTCGAGATGATAATTCGCTGAAATGTTTGGTTATCACAAACCCGTTATTTAACTCTTCAGATGGCAGCCTCCTCAACTCTGCGGAATAACTTCGTCACCAGCGCAACTGCTATGGTTCAGCAATACGGCTTCGACGGACTGGACATAGACTGGGAATATCCTAACCAGCGAGACAGTACTCATGGCGAACTTGATGTCAACAATTTCTCCACGTTGCTAAAGGAATTAAGGGCGGAATTTGACAAGCATGGATTGATGATCACGGTAGCTGTGGCTGCCGTTAAATCTAGTGCTTCTTTGTCATACGATATACCAACGATATCGCAGTACGTACGATTTAGGATTGAGTAGTTTTGCTAATTACTTCAGTCTGATTATTTTATAAGATAGTATGCATAGAAACTAGCTTTTAAAAAAACCGAGGTCTGTTGTTTGAAGTAGGGGTAAAGTACGAAATCTAATATATATTAACATCCTTTTTCGACAGTTGGGTAAAAATTGAACTTTTAGCTGGCGTAGAGAAGGCAACTGTCACACAAGTCAACTGTGTAAGGTACCCTTTGTGGCCCATCTTAAGATTGCAAATGCGTTGCCGACCCTGAGTATTGAACTCTACGAGTAAGGGGGATGGGCAATTTTGTATGGACCCCGACCCACCCTCCAACAGTAACGGCATGTTCATTAGGAATTGTCCAAAAAACGTCAAAATACCTATTTTAGTACCAAAATCGATGGGAAGTTTATTACGAAAAAAACCTTTCAGGAGCCAAGCAAGGCAAGAATGTGTTCATTTTCAAACAATATAAACAACTATACGATACGATTATGATTTTCCAAGAAAACCCCATACATATGGCGATCATCGCCATAGTAAAAATACATCATGTTGCCATGATCTAAAAACTGGCACATCTTCATCTCTGTTGGTGGGTGGGGACATTTTTGCCCATCGTCCTTTCACCGAGTGTCTTATCCACACATCGAAACATGCAATATGGTGAAAACGATCCGGTTGAACTCTACAGGATGTTCTAAAATCACTACCACGAAATGGATATCAGCGTTAAACCAAACAAGGAGGTTTAGGGATTCGCCAGTTTACATAATAAAAGAATAATTATTTATTTAACAGTGGCATCCGTACCTCTACAGCAATAACTCATGCCAAGCATTCGCAAATAGACCTTGATAACCAGGCATTGCAAATTCGGATAGATATTTACCTAAAGTTGGCAAAATCCCGAAAGAAGTTAAGCAAATACGGCGTCGGCTTCTTAAAAATATTATTTTAATAATAGAAGTTCCGGGACTCGGGATTCTACAAAACGTTACAAGACTGTAATATCCGGGAAATATTTTTTAGGTTATAGCATGTATCTCAAAAGAACTACGTGCATTTCATTGTTGCTATCTCACTCACTCCTACCTGTAATTACCTGTTCTCCCTTGAATGAACATCTCTTTATTTAAGTTCCCAATGTAAACACAAGTAGTTGCTAGTCTTTATTTATTTATTTTAATTAATTAGGTATATAACTAAATCTATTTGCTCCTCAAACTCTGTTACCTAATTTAATGACTTACAGGTAAATTAAATAAAGTACATGGAAAATAACTTCAAATAGTTAATGTAATTACTTCAGCATGCATTCATATTGGCGTAATTTGTTAAATTATTTAGAAATCCCTGGAGTTTTAGGTACTAATAAATTATAATTGAGTCCGCATCCATACAACTGAACAACAACGCCGCCGCCAAAGTTTAGGTACATAATTATCTATCCTAATTTCCGATCCCTGTTGATAACCTAAACACCCATTTGGTAAAAATCTTTTAAGCGTTTTAAAATAAAAAATCACCCTTTTCTAGATATTTGGATTATGTTAATCTTATGACATACGATATGTATGGTGCCTGGGATTCCGTTACTGGCCACAACGCTCCCCTCCACAAAGGAGAAGGACAAGAAAACCTTTCCAAAGAGAGTGTCTTCTCCGTCGACGTTACATTAGACTATTGGCTTACTCAAGGTTGGTTTTGTATTGATTGATGTGATATACAGTATGCTGGGGCCTTAGACAGGGAGGGGTGTGATTCTCTCAACAAGGACGGACGGAACGAGTGATTGTCCAAGCGGCGAGTTTAAGTAGTCCAGTCAGAGTGAACAAAACACATTTTAGCGCGTGTACTCAATTTGGCAGCATGACTTCTCGAACGTATAAGGCTGCCTAATTGACAATGCACGTGCTAAAATGTGTTTTATTCGCTCGGACGGGACTACTTAAACTCGCCGTTTTTTGAGAGAATAACACCCCTGAGGGCCCTGCCAAGATGCATTGCGCTAACTAACGTTTCTATTCGTTTCATTTTTAAACCAATCGCGTCACTGGGAGATGACGTGATACGAAAAGTCACGTGGTCTACCAGTGACGCGATTGGTTTAAAAACAATTTATAATTATTTATGCGAAAAATAAAATGATTTTGCTAAATTGTACAGTTTTGGAAAAATTGTCAAAAAACTTTAAAAATGTGCATTAAAATGTAGGCTAGTCAAAATGGACCTTATTGCATAGAAAATAAAGTTCATAATAAGATTATGGTATTATCTTAAATACGGAACCCTCGGTGCGTGAGTTTCGACTCGCACTTGACCGGTTTTTTTATGGTATAGAGAAGGCAAACGACCACACAGGACTACTGATAGTATGTAGGATCTGAGACACATAGACATTTTCATTCTCTCACTCATCTTTAAACTGCAATCCAAAGACTATAGCTCCATTGCCAATCATAAGGGCTAAGATTAAATGCCTTTATGCTAGTAGTTTCATCGGTTGTCTTCTCCCCACACCTGAACATAACAATGTGAACACTGACTTGATTTGTGTTACGTAAATTGTAATTGAAAAGAAGCAACAGTTCTCATATCTTTTCTGGAATATACTTGAGGGCCCTGCCAAGATGCATTGCGCTAACTAGCGTGTCTATTCGTTTCGTTTTTAAACCAATCGCATCACTGGTAGATCACGTGACTTTTCGTATCACGTCATCTACCAGTGACGCGATTGGTTTAAAAACGAAACGAATAGAAACGCTAGTTAGCGTAGTGCATCTTGGCAGGGCCCTCAGGGATGTTACGAATATTCGCATCTATTGCCTATTGCCTACAAGCATATTATTGACAATATTATTGACCATTCGCAATATTATTGACTACAAGCTTTGCACGGTTGAAATGATAAAGATGCCTCCAGGGGCATGTTTTATAAAGCTATAAATTAAAATTTACAGGTTACAAGTTTCCATTTGACACAACCTCGACCAATGACGACCAGCCATTTGAGCATTGCCAGTTTACACCTGTACAATTGTAACTTGTAGCTTTATAACATGTGCCCCAGCTCTATTCTCGTTTCACTTTCAGGTTGCCCGCCTGAGAAGCTGGTCCTAGGTCTACCGATGTACGGAAGGACGTTTACGTTGACTAATGCTAATGTGAACGGAGTAGGAGCTCCGTCCAGTGGAGCAGGCTTGGCTGGCCTTTATACTGCTACCAGCGGCCTTATTGGCTACAATGAGGTTAGCATCAACAAGCTGTCTTTCTTTTACTGAGGCTCTATTCCACTCTGTAAAACTATATTGCTTTACATGTTATTGTATTGTTTCTAACTCGACCGCCATTACTGGCAAGTGAATATTATCCAACCGCGATTAGAATGGGATTCAGAAGTACCGTTAGCACAACAACAGTTATAATTAATAAATATAATCATAAGTCAATCTATGATATCTTCATAATTACTTTATGTGCAGACACTTATAGCTAATAGATTTACAACGTATGCTTTACCATAAGCAGTCACTGCATATTTCAACTCTATTCTTGGGAAATGACATTTGTTTTATAAAAAATATTAATATCATATTCTTCAAATCTGTCATTATTTTTCACTTTTTTTTACGTTATAGAATCGCTGTGCAGTCGACTACAAAGAGACGTATCCACTTTTGGACCTTAATATACTGAAATAAGGTGAAAAAGTGGACATCTCTTTGTAGATGACTGTACCTATCAAAAAATACATTTTTATAAAATATGAATCTTGGTAAAGTATTAAACGATCGGTGCTGAGAAATTATTTTCATGTATGAACATATTTTTATAATGAAAAAGA
Source organism: Acleris literana (assembly GCA_946894065.1). Taxonomy (NCBI): domain Eukaryota; kingdom Metazoa; phylum Arthropoda; class Insecta; order Lepidoptera; family Tortricidae; genus Acleris; species Acleris literana. The sequence goes on from OX335692.1 coordinate 6,656,965, forward strand.
TAAAACTAAGGTTCTTCAGAATTTAACATACTCGTATTTAACACTAATTTATTCATTTATGTTGTTTGTACCAGGTTATGATACAGACAGCATTGATAATGATGGTTTTATGAGTAATATTTTTTGATGGTGTTTCTAAAAGTAATAACAACATTTGTATTTTAAAATGAATATAATTTGATGCTTTTTCCAAGCTTTAAAACTTCATTGTACTAAAATAAGTATTTTCATTTATCTGCACACTCTACCATTGCCTATGTCATTTCATGTATTCATTCAAAAACGACATATTATGTGCTCAATCCCATTTTAATCTCGGTTTGATGATAAGAACTATCATAACCAGACATAGGAATCCAGGAGGCAAAATTTTATGACAGGTAGGGAGTTCCTATATCAATAAACTGAATTATCGATGCTTGTTCTATATACTAGGTCACTCCAAGTTTAGTTTGTAAAAATATTTTTTATTAAAAGTGTATAAATTCAACAAAATATTAACATAATTCTCTTCTTTTTTCAATTTTTTTTTTAATTTTCTCATCATACTTTTTGCTTCATCATTTTCCCACCTAGATCTACTATTGTAAGAATAAAATATCAGAATATTTTCCAAATATCGGGCGTTAAACGTCTCCGTCTTGGCTGATAAACCCATTTAGGTGGCTAAATAACTTTTCAATTTCTGTAGCGGGGCATAATTTTTTTTAAAATTCTGTGTGAACTTCATACTCGTCTTCAGAACAAAACTTACAAAATAAGTACATACAATGCTGGGGGCGATCACTTTTATATGGAAAACTGGAATTAAGTTAATCGATATAGGAACTCCCTATCTGTCATAAAATTTCGACCCCCGGATTCGAAGAAGAAGAAAAAGAAGAAGAAATACATTTCTTCTTCAAACCATAAGACACACAAATATACAAATGATTCAATAAAACAATGAAGGTAACAGGCACGGCACGCAAACGTGTGTCCTCGCGGCAGTGAAACGGACACTGGCTCAGCAAAATGCTGAGGTGTGAGACACCTACAGCGTTGATTTTCAGCTAGTTAATTCCTATGTCTGATCATAACGTTGACAATATGATGGCATGTCAAAAGCAATATGGTTTAACCAAGTAGAATAGAGGGCCTGTTTCGGAGTGAGATACAAGAAAGCAAAAGATAATTGGAACCTGAAGTAACTTGGATTGATAATAGGAAGAGCATATTTCTACACAACATAAATTCAGCTAAGATGAAGTTAAGACTAAAGCAGATATGGGGGCCAATTACGATCAGTGTTCTCTAATTTTAAACATAATAGTACAAACCTAATTTTTTTTTCTGGTTGCACTAGAATCGAGTTTGACGTTCATAAACTTAGGTTTGCAGAAATTTAGCATTAGAGAACACTTATCATAATTGGCCCCATTGTTAGACCATCTCAAGATGTTCACAGTTCAATTAATAAGATCTTCTGTTTTGTATGTTCCAGTTCTGTTATAAACTCTCGACAGAAACCTGGGATATTCGCTATGACTCCCTAGCCATGGTGCCATATGCTGTCCAAACCAGAAACTGGGTGTCGTATGACGATCCTGAATCCCTTACTAAGAAGGTCGAATATGCTATGAATCTCGGCATCGCTGGTGCCATGGTGTGGAGTATAGAAACTGACGATTTCCATGGATCTTGTGGCGAAGTCTTTTCTTTGCTTAAAGCAATTAATAAAGCTTTAGAAGGAAATAATACATCAAGTACCACTAGCACTACATCTACGTCTACTAGCACTACTACTCAACCTGCTAGTACTTCAACTAGCACATCATCAGCTACGTCAACTACTACTCCTCGTACTACTACTACAACGTCAAAAACTACGGTTACTACTGGTAAGTTTGGATTGTTTTCCATTTCGGTTTATCTCTATTTTTATTGGTTTAATCATTTCCTCGTTTAGGGTTAAAACTGGTTGCGGTGTAAGATACGTGCGTGGCGTGCGCTGAATTGTGGAATTCTGGCAAGGATTATAAAATATTCACAACGTTTCATTTGTTTTGCAGAATCTTCATCAATCTGCGTCAAAGAAGGCGTAACAGCGAACCCTGCCGACTGTTCCACATTCTTCATTTGTGTCCTTAGAGCCGATGGGACTCTATCGCCAACTCTTTTCAACTGCCCTGGAGCCCTTTTATGGGATAACACGGCTCTGTCCTGTAATTATGCATCTTTGGTGCAATGTAAGACTTAAACATCAGTGAAACGAGAAATAACTCATAACAACATTTTGTGTCTCTAGATGCCAATTCTGTACGGAGCGATTATATTAAATTGAAAAATAAAGACATATTTTAAGGTTCTTACTCAGGGCCGTATTAATAAACTGATCTTGACTGGAATGCTTGTCTCAAGATGCGTCAAAAATGTCAGTTTTCTATGGCTTGACGTTTACTTTAACGTATCTTGCGACGGGCATCTCGATCAAGATGAGTTTTTAATACGGCCCCCAGAGTAGGATCATGACGATTAAATCTTTGCATAATAGCTAACGATTTTCCATACACAAGTTTGAAAAAGGAACGAGTTAACTGTTTCCAAAATCCTGATGTTATAAGGTTGTGGTATTCAAAAATCGTAATAAGTATTTCAGTTTATGTCTGAGTAATTTATAAGTGGGTTTATTATGATTAATCCAAAATGAACCCATGAGGTTGATCAAACAGTATTTAGGACTTTAATAAACTGTATTTCTAATTATCTAGTATAGGTACATATGTATTACATCTAAAACCATGGTGAAACCATCAAACAGACTCGATCACTAAAATAAAAAGATGTGCTTATTTTAAGCGCTTCGTTGACTGTGTGACTAATATTTATTTAGGAGTTATAAAATTTCTTCTTTTTTGAATATTTTATTACTGTATTATTTTATTATACTGGTTTACCTTAGTAGGTGCTAATTACACAGTTTCCACTCACTCTCTGTATTTAATTTTTCTTTTGTCAACCTTAGTAGGTATACGGGCCGATCCTTAAGAATTTAAGTATTAGGTTTTGCTTATGCCTCTTATATTCCGCGACAAATTTGAGCGGATGGCGGAAGGACCGCATGCGTCAAACGACGACGTTTCGTGAGATCCGTCTTAGCGTCGAATGTGACACTGGGCTTGAAAAAGAATACGACAAACTCCATAGTGTGTATCAATACTTAGTAGAACTCATTTTTCATAAACGCAATAACGCAGTCGTTTTTACCCGACTGTCCAAGAAAGATCGAGGGTAATGCTTTCCGCTTAATATTCACAGGTCAAGGGCTGTTTACTACTCGGTAAAATCGAATTGATTTTGAATTTTTGCAGTGCATGGTTTAAACCTGTGGTAAGTTGTATGCACGTAAGTAGGTAAAAGACGTTTAAGCATGAGCAAATGGACTCAGACAGAATGTTAATAATTGCGATACTGCCCTTTTGGAACTCCGGTTATTCAAATCGAATGATGTAAAGTGTAGGGGTACAGTACCCGTACACTTTACAACATTCGAGGTAGGCAGTAACTGCCTACCTAGGTTTATGTGTTAGTTAATTTAAGCCTACCATAGTATAAAGACTGCAATCCTAAGACCGCAAATACATTGCCAACCCTGAGGGCTGGGATGGAATGCCTCTAACTTAAATAAGTAAATTCATAAATTCCATATAAGTTTTTGACACAACTACATGCAAGAGGAGATTTACTTAAGTTTTTTACCTATAGACAGTTGAAATTTTCAGTGTGTGTTTCTCTTGCCACTATAACGACAGAGAAAACATTTATCATGTTAAAAATTAAAGGAGGCCCCATACAAAAACATGGGCGTTTTTTGATAGACTTTCACAATCGCCATCAACAGTAATAGGTATTCATTTCAATAAGTGAGTAATACAACCAGCTTTAACAACAAGATAAAATAAAAAATCCAATGGTACGTGTTCGACTCGCAATTGGCCGGTTTTTGGTTAGACTCGTCAGGTTATGGGCCCGATTAGTTATGAATTGAACCTCTGTCTAGTGTACAATAATCGAATAAATGTTTTCTTTCGTTTACTTCGTTTGCCCCCTCTAGCATAAAAAATCATCGTTCAACTAGGTAATATGTGACCCTCGACAAAATGTATTCTGCAAATGTTAACGACCAACGATATCAACAAATATTGATAAGCTTTGTTCATACATCTATAATAGTTTACAAAAGTCGTTAACTATATTAAGTTGCTGATAGACTTGAGCATTTACACAAGCATGTGCTAGAACGGGCTCACATCTATCAGCACCATTAGAATACCACCTTTTTTGACCAGCTGATTAAAAAGTATATTTTAAAAGCCTGACGTACTTTACAATATCTATCCAAAATGTATATGCCCGTAGTGGGGTTCCCTCTATTTCGCCGAAACTTTTTACGCCGAATGTCTAGAGTCACCGAATTTTGTTTTAATAATTTTTCTCCAGTTTAAACGAAAAATATTTTTTTAAATGTTTTGTGTAATCCTGGTAGAATAGGTTAGGTTAGGTTTATTTTATATCTTTTCAAAAAAGTCAGGTATCAGTAGAATAACAATTATGCGAAATTAGTATTCTGCGAAATCATACATTCGGACAGTTTATGATTATGCGTAAACAAGGGGAACCGCCCGTAGTGACAAACGCCACGTCTCGATCGAGTTGCTGTGTGTCTAATTGTCTAGTTCGTATTTGCTCTGCGCTTCTATTAATCAAACGCGATTAATGTAACGCCTCGAGACAGCGACAGCCTTCGCAAGCAGATAATGCTATCAAATCGAGACATTCTAGACTATCTTAGTTGAAGATGAGACAAAATCAGCAGGCCGATGACTCACTGATTCGATAAGTACCAATTTCACCACACGATGTTAAATTTAATGAACGTTTAACGTTTCATACATTTTGACAGCTGTTAACGCCCCAATTGTCTATTAAGTGGTTAACATCGTATGGTGAAATTGGTACTTAGGGCCGAGTTCACCAACAATTAAATGTACGATTAGCGGTTTAACGGGTGTCAAATGTATTGATTAAGAGCTGATTAAGACTTAAACGTCCGTTTAAATGTTGGTGAACTCGGCCCTTAGTCTACTATTATTAAAAAAATATTAAATAATAGTAGACGTATCGAATCAGTGAGTCATCGGCCTGCTGATTTTGTCTCATCTTCAACTAAGATAGTCTAGAATGTCTCGATTTGATAGCATTATCTTTTAATTAATTACTAGCACAGGTACAATTTTGCCCCCGTCAATCCGGTGTTTGATTATTAACGTTACGACAGCTCTTATTTACTTGACAGTAATGGCGGCTGAGTTAAAAACAACACGAAAACATGTCAAAGGTAATGAGGAAAGGTTTTGCCTAGTAGAATAGAGGTCCAGTTAAGTCATATCAAAATGTATGGAACTCCGTCTTAAAACTTGGTTCATCTGGACAAGATGCATAACGCTAACATTAACGATTATCGAAGACTGACAAATGTATAGAATTTACATAAGCGGCTATGCGATAGACACGTCTACAGGGTATCCTATCGCAAACACTAAAAACGTTTGCCAGCTGTTTCATTTGCCATAATTTTCATTTTATTCTGAACCCAATAACTTTTCAAAATGTTTAATGAGATATACCTACAAAACCTGTAGGTTAGGTTAGGTTTATTTTATAACAATTTAGGAAAGTTAAACGGTTTCAGAGAAAAATGACTTTCGGACAAATGAAAATTATGGCAAATGAAACAGTTGGCAAACGTTTTTAGTGTTTGCGATAGGATACCCTGTAGACGTGTCTATCGCATAGCGAAGTCAAAAGTCTTTGACCAGTGTGTGTTGCCAGTGATGACTTACGGATCTGAGACGTGGGCGCTAACAATGGGCCTTATAAGGAAGCTCAAAGTCACTCAGAGGGCTATGGAGAGGGCTATGCTCGGGGTTTCTCTGCGTGATAGAATCAGAAATGATGATATCCGCAGTAGAACTAAGGTTACCGACATAGCCCGAAGAATAGCCAAACTTAAGTGGTCAGAAGGTTCTTGAGTGGCGTCCGCGGACCGGGAGACGAGCTGTAGGTAGGCCTCCAACAAGATGGAGTGACGACCTTGTAAAGATCGCGGGAACGCGGTGGATGCGAAAAGCACAAGACCGGTCTGAGTGGAGAGCCTTGGGGGAGGCCTATGTCCAGCAGTGGACGTCTTTCGGCTGACATGATGAACCACGTCTACACACCTCAAAATTGTCTAAGTATCAAAAATATCCCAACGTTATATTGATATTTTGCAACATGTTGCATCGCAGTCATTATATACTAATAAAATAATATAGCGATATTTTTGATGTGTGTATCATGTCGGCTTACGTTACATCAATCCTAAACTTAATTCATAATAAATTTATCGTCGAGTTTAGACTCATTTATGTTGTCTTTGAAAACCTTCACTTACCTAAGGTTCTCTTTCCAAAATGGTCCACTTTCCTAAATGTTCCACTTTCTCAGACTGTCTATTTTTCCAAAATGTCTACTATATCTTTTTTTTATTTGGAAATGCGGTATACCATTGAGTCACTATTTTCGATAACATAGTTATTGGAACAAGCATCTCAGCCACTAACGAAAGCTGAATTAAAATCCCTTTAATCAAATTCATATTCGTAACCCATAATTTTTTCACGAATTTATCGAGATTTTTTCAATTGGGGTTTTTTATGTTTAGAGGAGATCCGGTCGCCATCTTTCTACTCTATCGTCAAATTAGCACTCAGATACCATACATAATATTGGGTAAAAATAGCGATTAATTAACTTGACAAAAACAAACAGTGGCTTGCTTTATAAACAATAAATGCATTAATAATAAATTCTACACCTATGGTCCATTCCAATAGTCTTGTCTTATTTAGTAAACACTTTTATAACCTCAAAGTGCTCCCTTTTCGCCTAAAATATCAATTTTGACGTAAAAAAACTATCCATGATGTAAAACCAGGAAAATGGTGTGCAAAATGTGGTCTTAGTTGCTTTATTCAGCTGAAAACGGGCATTTTATACAAAAATTATGCATTTTGATGTTATAAAAGTGTTTACTAAATAAGACAACTCTATTGGAATGACCTTTACATAGGTTTGGTTAGAACTATTAAAATCCAAAAAAATTGTCGTCAATCGAAAAAAGTGTCTAAAATGAGCAGTGTATTTCACTGTCTTTGGTTTAACAGATGTATTCAAAATGGTTCACTAATGTTTTACCAAATCATCATTTGACAAGCTATATCATTTTATATACTTTCATTTCGCAAAGAGATTCTTTCCACCGCATTATTTTACATTTCATGTGGTCAAAAGTCTGACCTAACCTAACTTATTTAAGAAGCCCATGTAACCTTTGTAATATGTAATAGCGGCCTGCACAGTGCACACGTAACGTTCGGACTGCGGGAAACGCCATGCGCCATTCCAATCTTCGCTCCGAACCGTACGTGTAAATGCAACTGTAATAGTGAAATAGTAAAAAACCTATGGTTCGGACTGGCGCGTGGAATGGCGCGTGGCGTTTCCCGCGGTCCGAACTTTACCGTGTAAAGGCCGCTAATGGTTTAAGCACAAACCCGTTTTTGCGAAATGAAAGTTTGTAAAATGACATAGTTAGTCAAATGATGATTTTGTTGCAGGATACCATTCAAAATGACAACCAGATTAACAGCAAGGGCTCTATTCTACTCGGTAACCCTATATTGTTTTTGAAATGTTATCTTATCATTTTTACTGACGTTAAAAAAACTATACCATGTCAAAATCCACATCCACGTACAATAGAGCCCGTGGATAGTTCAAAATTGGCTTGTAAGATTTGAACTAAGCATACTAATATGATCAAGATAAAAAATATGTTCAATGAAATATAATATAGAAGACTTAGTCATTAACCGGTACTACTTAGTATTTAAGTTTCACTGAGTTATTTTGATGAGTCACAACACACACGAAATGTTAGTTATTATACGCAGTCATAGGAAAACTTAAGTTAGCTAGTTGATACATACATACATACATTAAATCACGCCTGTTTCTTTCCACCTGCTACGATTCTGACAAATCTCTTTCGCTTCTTCCACATTCATACATCGAGTCATGCATGCGCGTCGGATTCAGGTAAGTACTTAAGGGTAGTTGATAAATTTTGAAAATATGATCGTCCGCAAAATCTTAAAAAAAAACGTCTAGAGGGCCCTGCCAAGATGCATTGCGCTAAGTAGCGTTTCTATTCGTTTCGTTTTTAAACCAATCGCGTCACTGGGAGATCACGTGACTTTTCGTATCACGTCATCTACCAGTGACGCGATTGGTTTAAAAACGAATCGAATAGAAACGCAAGTTAGCGTAATGCATCTTGGCAGGGCCCTCAGGAGTGATTCAATTCTCAGTTGAGGCATTTCATGCAATAAGACGATAAACATGTAAAAGAAAATAAAGCGACATAACTTTATTATTTTGTCAAATAGTCACGCTCAAAACATGTCGTGGCTTCGGGCTTGTTTACGGAGACGCGGAGCGTCGCGCGTGGCGTGCGGCTTGGCTTCGCGCGGCGCGTCGGACGTTTTTTCCATTTACAGAGACGCGGCGCGCCAGCGGACCGCGTCATCACACGCGCAAACACAAACATATGGCAATGTACGGTGTTGTTTATGAAGATGCGGGGCGTAATGCGGCGCGTGGTGTGGGTCGTAGAGAGTAGCGGCGGACTCTCGAGCGTGTAGCGGAGCGCGCGGCGGAGCACAATACTGTCAGAAGGTTCCGCCGCGGGCCCCGCTGCGGGCGGAGTGGCGATGCCATCCGCGGGCTCCGTAGCTAGTAACGCTGTATTTGAAGCAAACGTGTGTAAATCCGCTTCTCCGTAAACGCTTTTATACAACGCCATATGTTTGAATTTAGTGCAGACCGCCCCGCCCAACGCTACGCGCGACGCCCCGCGTCTCCGTAAACAAGCACTTCCCGATCATCCCCAACCAGTCGTCGATAAAGGAATCGTGTAAGCGCTTACTATTCGCATGTGGCCCGGCCGTTTTGTTTGGGTGAAGCTGTTGTATTGGACACGTATCGCCGACGTGACAATCACTTGTCCAAACACGCTGTAGCGCGCAAACATTGCGAGAAAAGAGAGTGGAACTTGCGGTTGCTATTTGGTAACACCCTTGTTGAAGCCTCACGTCCTTTCCCAACATTCAAACCGTTGCACAGTGTTTCATCTAGAATAAGCTAGGTTATTTTACTTTTTTTTTCAACCGACTTCAAAAAAAGGAGGAGGTTCTCAATTCGTCTGCATTTTTATTTTTTTTATTTTTTTAAATGTTTGTTACCTCAGAACTTTCGACTGGGTGAACCGATTTTGATGATTCTTTTTTTATTTGAAAGCTGGTACTTTCCGATTGGTCCCATTATTATCAAAATGAAGATTTGATGGTGGAATCCATGAGGAATCGACGGAACTCTTCAAAATTTATAGGCACACCTATAGCGATTTTGGTATTTTTCATTGTAACTCGTGTATTTGGTCTTGGAAAGCACTATTTGGTGAAGTGGAACTGATGATGAAGACCACAGATAAAGACAGGAACTCCTACACGGTATATATTTCGAGGGTGGCGACAAGATATTTCGATTAAGATAGTTGAGCGACTATGACGAAGCATATTTAGGTTTAAATATATGACTATGACTTTCCCACGGTGTTGCTTGCGGCGAGATTGAAATATTCTATTGTTTCTTATTAATTGAGAAGTGGGAGAATAATTATCATAATTATGATCACTAAAAAGTATAAAATAAAAAAATAATACAAAAAAACAAAAAACCGCTTTTAAAAAGCAAAAAATAACTTCTTTAAAATGGTAGGTAAATAGGCCAGTCCAACTGAAGTCGGCGTCCAACAATATTTTAACCAAAAGCAGACTTCAGTTGGACTCTATTTACCTACCATTTTAAAGAAGTTATTTTTTGCTTTTTGAAGGCGGGTTTTTGTTTTTTTTAACTTTTTTTTTTGGTTTGTACATTTTGGATGACGGCTGTTGTAATACAGTCGAAATGGCGATGTAAATGTTTATTTATTACGTGATTAGGCCCGATAGTTTAGAATATGTAGATAAGTTTCCTCTAAATTAACACACATTTTGTACGTGTCAAATCCCAGATTCGTATTATAAATATTGGTAACGGACTTTAGTTATAATAATAGCATTTCGTTGACAGTACTTAATATACCTATCAGCCTGCATCATTAAGGTTTTATCGACAAATTAGGTATTCGATATACTCTTACATTTATTGAAAATGAAAATCAAATAAAAATCAAAAAATATTTGAAATGAAAAAATATTTATTTAAACGAACTGCACAATTACTTACACAAAATTATAAACTATAAAAAGTATACTTATCTCAATTTTCAATTGCACAGTTCTCAGTGTACAATATGTCACGTATACCAACTGTTCCCCACACTGGGCAAACCTGTATCGTGGGAGGCAAACATTTCGGTTTGCATTGGGGTTCTCGGTTTGATGGATAAAACATTACCTACTTACTACACCATTATGAACTAATTGTTTAATACCTTTTTCTACTTCTAACGAATAACAACACTACTACAATAACAGTTTCATATTCTTCTTAAATCAACATACGACTTGTTATATCTAACAGTTCAGTGGCTTCATACGTGAGTGATAATAGCCATTTATAGACAATGATATTTTATATTAAGATACGTGATCTGCGCGCAAAAGTGTTCCTCGAAAAGGAAGGTAATTGCCTTACTATCGTTCAGTCGCGCCGTGGCGCGTGGCCGCTGACACGTACGCGTCAAAAACAGTAAAGTTAAAACTTTACTGGAATACAACAAATATAAGTCATAAAAAATGCCGTCTTATGTTTTTCGAGGCTGCCGAAATTATACTGTAACTATAAAAGGAAGAAAGGATGTCTCATTTCATTCGTAAGTACTTTGTTTAATTTGCACCGGTGGCGTCAGTGTCACCTGTGAAACATGAGATACACAATTAGATATCGCATGAGTGCGATAAAGACGGGTAGCTATATGGCAGCCATTAGCGGGCACGCCGCGTCATTCGGGTACGCAATTTGAAACAACTATTTATCTCTTTCTAACAATAGCGTTCGTTACGAATTGCCGTCTTTGTCTGTAGAAATATGGCAACGTAGCAACTGTCAGTAATTGGCGACGGTTTTCGAATGCGTTTAGTGTGAGCATAACGTATCTAAATATAAAATATCATTGTTTATAGATACATTGTTTTGCTTCTTTTACGGAGCTGTTTTTATTGTATTGAGCTGAGAAAGCTACTTTAACTATACCTAATTAATAAATGGCACGTTAAAGGCCACTTGCAGAAAATAGTAAAAGCTAGTTTGAGTCTTAAATCCGGATTTCCATCTTAATCTAGTTTTTTTTTGCTAAAAGAGGCCCATAACATTTTCGGGTTTCTGCTACTTGATTGAAACAATATTTTAAAGTCACTCGTAATTTATATAATCTAACTGCCTACATTGATTTTCCTCAATGTGAGACTGATCTATTACATATACAATGTATAAGTAAGAGTAGTAACACTATGATAATTGAGCGCGTATCTTGACAGATGGCTTAATAGGATCCGAGGGCACCACTCAATTATCTGCAGAGCTCTTGCCAATATACCTCCATTGACTAATGTGACTACATTTTCACGAAATCTGGGACAGTCTCCAGACTTTTTATCGTTTGATAAATGGCAGTATCAGGAATCTCTACCCTTATCAATCTTACCATGAGCTATAATTACCGTACTCGCTAGCGAGTCGTATGCTCTGTCCCCGGCAATCTATAGAATACTGTGAGGGACCAGAGCATTCGACTCGCTAGCGAGTACAGTAATAGGGTATTTGCCTGATATTCAATTTCATATATTAATTTGGATAATATATCAATATACGTAGTATGATAAAATAATTCAAAATCAAATTTGAAATTGGTAATAAAATAAAAAAGTTATAGCCTTTTAAAGATTTTTGTCTATCACTTTCTCACGAAACGATGTTTTGCGTGTAATTCATATGGCGGTTGAGTAATATGACGTCATATTACTCTATTTTCCTCTCTGCCTAAAAGCAAGTTTTAAACATTTATATCTTTCTTATTTTTAAAGATATTAAAAAGCTATTTATACTAGGCTATTCGGAAGGTAAAAAAGCTTCAATTTAAATACTAATAAAAAATTAGGCAAATACCCTATTGTAACTCATGGTAGGGTACAGGGGTGTTTTTCTCTTTGTAGCTGTTCGCTTGAAGGTAGGCACATATAACGTAGAATGAGGTACAGTAAAATCAGAGTATTAATTGTACTTGGCTGTCTTTTGCCTTCACACTCTCTGGCATAACAAACATACAGACCGATGCCTGAGAGAGTGTGAGTTCAGGCGAGTATTATTAATGCTCTGGTTTAACTGCACAGTAAAACCAATATGGATTTCGAGCGCACTATAGAACTATGTTAAAGTAACGCGATAAGTCAAATCCTATTTTTTTCTTACAGTTTATTACGTCAATTTAACATGGTTTCATATGGCTTAGAAATACAAAGACGAAGTGACGAAGCAGATCGATCAAAGTGGCGTCGACGAAACTTAACACCATATTTAAAATACCAACACGCACTGAAATGCTAATAATACAAGTCAGGGAAAACTTAGGCACGCCGGTTAAGAATTTGTCGACGAATTAAAATATGAATACCTAGTTTAAGTATATGACTAACATTGCAGGTTGGCTGTCTAACCTGACTTAAACTCGCCGATGCAAAATTTGCTGACAAAGAAAGGACACCCCGGTTATCTGCAATACACACAGACACTGTGATAGTTTGCACAATTTTTGTTACATATAATTATTACACTTGTGTGTGTTAAAATTGTGCGAATAAATGCGAACACGACGGCCAAATTAGGTACGTTCGTCTAGGGTTGTGATTCTCTCAACAAGCAAAGGTGAGCGTTCGCTCGAGTGAAGGTCCAAGCGGCGAGTTTAAGTAGTCCCAACAGAGCGAACAAAACACATTTTAGCGCGTGTATTCAATTTGGCAGCATGACTTCTCGAACGTATAAGGCTCCCTAATTGACAATGCACGCGCTAAAATGTGTTTTGTTCGGTCGGACGGGACTACTTAAATTCGCCGCTTTTATTCGCTCGTCCGTCCGACCGGCCGCCGTTTTTTGAAAGAATAACACACCTGCCTAAATGCTGTTTTTAAGGAAAAGCGCCGTATGTACTCGTAGGTACAGTCAACAGCATAAATAAGTGATAATTTATGTACCTTGTCACTTTAACGTCATGTTTGAAATGTCATACAAAACTGTGAAACGATTGAAAGCGACAAGGTACATAAATGATCACTTATTTATGCTGTTGACTGTACTACCAATTATTGATTCAGTGCCTGATCCATGGTCACCCCAGCGCCACGCCAGGATCGCTTACTTCAAGTCAGTTAGCGTAACGTGTTCTCTCACTATTCAATCGGGTTCGCTTACAGTAACGGATATTAGTGCGGTGTCATTCTGAGTGCGAACGTAACTTTGTTACGTGGACGATTGTTTCTGCAGGTTAGGTTTAGAGGAACTAGGTTATATGGTTTACGCACAAATATAAGTGTAATAACCATACACCAGCGCCTCTATTCTAGGCGGTAAAAACGATATCTTAGTTTTCCTGTTATCGTATTGTTATGACGTCAGCCGCCATTACTGTCAAGAAAATAAGAGCTATCAAAACGTTGACAATTCGATAACAATTCAACTATAACGATACAAACAAAAATAACAATACAATTCTACCGAGGCAGACATAGTGCTTTTCACAACTACTGAGAGGAAATAAAATAAAAATTCATATTCAAAACTAAAATTTTAATTCATGTTAATGTGAGATCACCGCTAATTTTACAATAGTTTTTTTTTTTTAATCTGGACCCCTATTCTCGTGGCACCCGGGATTAATAAACTAACATGCGAGATGAAGATGTGAACTCCATATAAAATTGTATTTGTTTCGCCATATCTCCCATGTAATTTCATCTCTAGTGGTTCGAGATCAGGGGCCAGGTTTAAAAAAAAAGCAGTGACATAGCTTTTAGTCTGTGTATCTTTTAGCAAAAATACACCTAATATTTTACGACACAAAATGGTGTGTTCTGATTGGTCGGTTTCAATTTTTCATTTTAAGGAGCTATGACACAAACATTGATTGATTGTTTTTCATTGGTTTTTAAAGTTGGACAACAATGTTCTCGACCAATCAGCAAACACGCCGACAAAAACATTCTTGGTCTGTCCTTTTAAGTGACGTTTTGTGACCCCAAACAAGACCATAATATGGCCATATTTCCGAGCAGTGTTGTGAAAACGATCTTTTTTCCTTCGAGGCATTTTTAAACGACTTAAAAAACCAAAAGGTTCTCAATTCGTCGGAATGCTAAAGAACATTGTTGTAATAAATGTACTTGTTATTCAATGTAATTTCAATGGTTATCAAAAGTGAGTCGAGTCCAGAGTCAATGTCAGATCCCGGTTGTTTATAGTTGCGATAAGTATAAATTAAAGAGGTTTGCACATTATTAAAAGGTATTCAAACTTGGCCATTACTTATGGTAATGATAATTAAAAATTGCTTTTCATCGACGTCGATAAACTTAGTCGATATTTAATGAATCACTAGCTCTGGTAGATTTTTGCCCTCGTCAATCCGGTGTTTGATAATAACCATTCTAGTTAGTGTTCATTGCTTAATCTTGAATGATTTTTAAGTATTAAAAAATACCCATAATAAATTTTATTGACCAAAGGGTTTAAATTGCATTTTTTCGTTTCGCTGCGTTACACATGAAATCAAAAAACATCACTCTTATCATAAATGTCATTTTTTGAGCAATAGTTCCCTATAAAAATAGTAAATGCTCACCCGAAATTAGAGTAAAGAGTATTAGAAAAACAAACTACTTATCGAATATTCTTTGTCTAAATAATGTAAATGTCAGATGAAATGTCACGTGACCAAAATGCATGTTAAATAAATATTATTGATGTAATGATCGCACAAATATTTTAATAACAGTGCAGGTATGCAATGATTACTTCTATAAAATCAACAATTTTATTCGTAAGTAATGTACTAAACGGAGTTTAGGCACCGTGCCCTTAAGCCCTAACAGGGTATCATGCACCCTCTGGCATACCTTATAACTAGGGATCGGAAACTCGGATGCTTTTATTGTTTTGTTTTTGTTGCTATATTGATGTTAAGTAGTATGGAGGCGGACTCAATATAATTTTGCTAATAAATTTACCGGGATTTCCCGGAATACCGGAAACGTATTTAAGATTTTGTGTAAATATATGTTATTGAAAAATGAAATGGTTTTTATTTCTTTGTTCGAGATATAGAATACCTAATAAGTACATACAAAGTGTAACAAAAGTAGTGGTCGATCGTTTTCTGATAAGAAAAAAATAAAGGGAAAAGAAATTACATACAAAAAATACATTGAAATGAGAAGACGGACCTGCCCCAAACAAAAAAGAAATATTTTTACGTTTGAAAAGAGTTTCTCTTAATATTCCATATTCAAAACATTACGCCCTTAAACGATTCACCACAATTTTTTTGTTACACCCTGTTTGTAGTTAAAACTGTTTATCAACGTGTTATGTTAACAAAATTGTTGAAAATAGTCATAACCGAAATATTTTGATGGTTACTATCAATATTGCCTGATTTTTTATACAATCCCGGAATCCCGGAACTTAGATAATTAAAATAATATTTTTAAGAAGCCGAGCCATACTTGCTGAGCTTTTTCCGGAAATTTGCTAATTGTAGGTATAAAAGAATCCGAATTTCCGATCCCTAGTTATAACTCCTCTTAAAATGCACATGTAATAAAGTGACTAAAGGAACATTAGTATAAAGGGAATATAAATGTGTTCTCAACTAATATACCTATAAAAAATAAAAAAATCCCTATATCTACGACAGGGGTTCAAAAATCACCAATCAACTAATTCGTAAACAAAACCACCGCCTAATTGGCGCACTATTCAATAAAATCTAGCGATATAAATATTCAAACGTTTGCCGATTCCTGGCACGCACACATACACACTCGCTCAATTAGTGTGTTAGTGCTGCGGTGTGATTGGTCTGTTGAGAGTTGTTGGGCGATGTTGGTGTTAGTGTGGACCTTACTTTAACGTAAAAGGTTATTTTTATTGCTTTTTACCATACATACTTAAATAAATTTACACGCCGTTGCAGCGAAACTAAAAAGAAGAGAAGTTTTGACCTGTAAGTATGTAGTGCAGCTGCTTCACCAGAAAGGACGGAGTTACCAGGAGGGAGTTTATAGCTAAGGATAATCTTGTACTCGGGGATCCACACTGCCGAACCCACTGGACATCCACAGACAGTTTTGAGGCGTCCGTATAAATCGTGAGGTAATCAGACCAGTTTTCTGTTATCTTTTGATTGAAGACTCTATCCGCACATATCTGATTTTTGGAGAAACCTAAGGATAATAAGATATTTGGCATAAATACTAGGCTATCATAATTAGTCTCAAATAGAGGGTTCTTATAATTTTGAAACATTTTGTACGGTAAATCTTTGAAGTTTTGGTAACTATTCACTAAGGGAGGACCTTGTGGGACCAATACGGGGAAGAAAATACATGATGATGTAGTGATTCAAGGATAGGAAGGGATGCGAGGCTAGTTGAACACATTTAAAGAAGAAACGATTGGCCAAATATTGACGCCTAAGTGCGAGGGGAGGGTCCATACACTCAAATTGCAGGGCATTGGTTGGAGAAGACTTCATAGCTCCTGATCACATAATAATCAACAATCGGAAGCAAATCTGTTTATAAAAAGGAAAAAGACAATCCATTGAGTATTTTTTACCACTTAAAAGCATTCTACCCGCCTTCGACTAAATCACAAAAAAAATACAATGACAAGAGGGACAAAAATATTAAAATCTACAAATTACCTTTATAAGGGACGCTTAATGTGACAACATAAATAACAGCCATGACGCTGTTTGATATAAAATGTCAGCTTTATGTGACGCGATTTATGGCAAACATTATTATAATATTACGACACGTGTCATGCTTTTACTGTCAAATATTTTTATACGTATCACGAGGATTATTATAAAATATACAATTTACGAGTGTAATTATGTTATTACTGTTATAAGGCTTCACGAAAAAAAAACATAAATAAGTTGTATAGATTTTTACATCAAATTGAACACGTATTTTATTTAAATACTAGTACCCTCCGTTGATCCGTTTGATCAGTAGTTAAACTAACTAATTGTTAAAATTCGAAAAAGAAATGGAAAATTTGACACATTTCCTTGAGATTTTAACAATTAGTAACGTTTTTCGACCATTAGTTAGTTTAACTACCGATCAAACAACACGCCATTAGCCATTGAGGTTTTTCATTTTAGGGTTTAAGACAGCCGACAAATTGTAGTATTTTCATTCCACGACTAAACCCCGCCACTCAAATTGACGTTGCACGCAATCCGTCAATGTAAGTAAATTTAAAGTATCTAGTTGGGAGCGCTATCGTGGATTAAATTAATACAATAGGTAAGTACTAACATTATGTATGGTATAAGTAATGATATAATATAAAAGGAGGTAGATATGCTACCTATACCTACGGTATTCCGCGTGTAAAAATGGCCCGGCTTACGCACACATAATCAGTAAATATTGCAATTACACACTAATTAAAAAAATGACAAGTGAAAGCAGGATGTTATACTAATATCCGGGAGTGAAACAGAGACGAGTGTATGTTGCTCTGCAGACTAGTTCACGGTTCCGTTGACGGCGCAAGACTAAGTAAAGGTGTACCAATTAGCTTGGTTTTAGGGTGCCACTATCGAAGTGCTTATAACATATCTACCTCTTTTTACTATATTATATCATAGGTCACAGTTCTTAGTAGGTATTAACAACGCATTTGCGACATTGAGCTGGAATATTTACCTATGTAAATTGGTCTTATGGCTGATTTACATAGATCCAGCAAAAGCATGCCAGTAAGTTAGAGTACATTGACGAGTTAGTTTTAACGCTTGAGGCGAAAGCTATTGTAACGACACGATGTACTTCTATTGGCATGCTTTTGCTAACAAACGTAAATTAGCCATTAAAGTACAGTTACAAACAGGTGCCCTCGTTGCTCGTTTGCCTTCGTACAGTCGGCCTTCTAAGTAGCTTCAGCCTTTTGTACCTTGTCACTTTTAAGCCTTCGACAGATTAGTTCAGCAGTTCAAACATGACGTTGAAGTGACAAAGTACTAAAGTGTGCAGCTACTTATAAAGCCGATCGTACCATGAAAATCTCACTTAGGTTCTATTGTTTGATCAGTAGTTAAACTAACTAATTGTTAAAATTCGAAAAAGGAATCGAAAATTTGACACATTTGCTTGAGATTTTAACCATTAATAACGTTTTTTGACCATTAGTTAGTTTAACTACCGATCAACCAACAGGCCATTAGATGCGTGGCATTAACGAGTTCGGGTTATAAGGTCGCTGTAGTGAAATTTGTGAATAATCATTATTAATATCGATGTAGATTATTTGAAGCTTTTTAAAGACTTTTCTGCGGTTTAATATGCATGAAATTCTCACCCCTATATGGGTTGATATTCAAAATTATTTTCTTTGTGCACATTTTAAAAACAATACGTTACTGAATACAATAGTATCAATTAAAACTTGTTTAAATTGAATCGGTCAAGAGCATGTTGAACAATCAAATAAATATAAGAAACTGTTCTTGAAATTCCATAACAATTTTGAAATGCATTTTTAAAATTAAGCCATTTTAATAATTTATATATAAATTATAAGACTATTAGTCTTAAAAGTCTCTTATCAAAACTACTGTGACGTGTAATCGAATGGGCAGTGTTTTTGTTTGGCTACGGAGTCCTAAATGCGTTCAACTCCGAAGAACCTTCACTTTGAATAAGTAACAACACTATTACGATTCCCAACACAAAACCACATTCAACCCCAACTATATCGTATCCATACTATTCTACCGCATCTTCGGCCCATTACACACAGCAGTGTAATCCGCCAGTGACACCTAATGCATTGTAATGTGGTATTACTCGCTTCGGCAGTTTTGTCTCGGTGGACAGTGTAAGCGCGCCCTGAGGGGGCTATTCCAGCTTTGCCCCAGATTTCGAAGGGGAAGCATCGATTGCCACATGTAGGTTACTACTCGTATTCCGGCTGTAGTTAAGCAATATGGGAATGCATTTGCATACATACGCTTGTATGAATATGACAATCACAATATGTTAAATTGGTTAAGTCTGCCCTCCTGAATAAAAAGGACGCATACGCAAGTTGATAGTCAAAGTAAATTTTACCCGTTATCCTAAGAAATAAGGTCACTAATACATACGCGGTTCTCTTTTTCCCTAGAAGGGCAGAAGTGTGAGTGGTGGTGACCTTGTGCAAGGGCCGTTCGGATCGCTACCACCATTTTATCTTTTAACCTACCATCAAACAGCAATGTTCGCATAGAGGCATCCCACTTAGTCCTCAGGGTTGGCAACGCATTTGGATTCTTAGGATTGCAGTCTTGAGATTGTAGTCATGAGTATTTAAATGTGTATGTTGCTCTCCTAAGCCAATAAACAGTATACTCGTATCAGCTACAGGAGTTTTATTTCCTTTATTTCCCTTTGACGTTAGTGTGATTTTTATAGAGTTATTGTTGCTCTATGTCTACAACTACGTGTGCTTATACAGGATTTTTTTGAGCAATAACTGCCTGTCAAAAGTACGAACAAAATTACAATAGTAGTTTACGTGACGGTTGCTTAATGCTAGTAACGCAGAGTCGCGTACAATACTTTATCTACACACATATCATAAGTACTCTAAGATGGGTTCACAAGCCGAAAGGCAAATAACGGTGACAGCGATGAAAGCTATTAATTTTCGAAGATGTTCCAAAGTTGGATATTATTACCTTACAATATTCAATAACGTAATTTCAAAATTACGTTACAGCTGTCATCGCTGTCACCTACTACCACAGGTAATGCTGGTCATTTCCTACGGGTTTTGAACGCATAATAGAGGACTTATGATATGTGTGTAGATAAACAAAATTAGACTCAGGCTTGCGGGCTATAAATTGCTATGCTATGTAACTGCACCATAACGATCACGATCTTCAAAATGTTATTATAACTCTGTAGGTATGCGAAGACACGGAATGTATAATAGAACAAGTATGTACAGAAGCTCTTCCTAAATATCAAAACAGCGTTTAGGTAGGTCAAACATGCCTTCTCTGTGCTTCCTTTTCTATCTCATAAAGGTTTGCACATTTGTTTTTTATAAATTTGTAGGTAGTTATAGTCCATTCGCTTATATAGTGTCGCTACACTCACAACGTACTTGCGGTTATTTTCATAAAATACGAATATAATTCCATGTAAACTACCAAATTCTATTGCGGGTGATTTTGGCAGTTTACTTCGAATTATATTCGTATTTTATAACAATAACCGCAAGTATGTGTGATTACACCCAGAGATGTAGTCACAACAGGGATTGTTGAGCTACTAAATGTACGTATCTTAGGTGTGTAATTCAAATCAGGTTTAGTCGGTTATACTCGTATGTCCAGACAAGAAAAGTCACACCACTTCGTAGAAGAAAATTGTCATTGTGTATTTGACAGGCGTCAACATTGAGGTTTAATATACCTCAATGGGCGTCAAACTTCTTTGCCACGCTTTTATCTGAACGCTGTTTTTTTTTAAATGGCTTCTTATTGGTCATTACAAAAAGGTTGCTAAGTTTAAAACTAACCTAACCTAACCAAGTTTTTCTACTCGTGTAGTACAATATGCTACTAACGATATCGCTATCGGTAATACAATGAGGTGCATTGTGTGATCGCAACGTTGACGTTATGAAACGGTTCACAATGTTCTTTTAAGCACTGCAAATATCGGGGAATTAAAATAAACAAACAAAAAGTTCACCGGTATACCTAATGGCCAACAGGCATTCTATTTTATTTCCTTAGTTAAATTTATGATTGTTAAATCGAATTTATAGATTATTAAAATATGTTTACATAAACAATTATTAAATATTGAATACTTACTTACATAAAAAAACATAATGACAATAAATGAATTTTTGTTATTATTAAATCTTAATATTTTACATTATATACATTATCTCACGCCTTTCCAAGATGGGTAGGCAGAGACCACACTTCTTTCCACCTGCTACGATCCTTTCATTATTTAATTTGGCTGTAATAAGTGGAAAAAACGTTTCATACATCCATACATTTGTAATAAAGTTGTAGAAAGGAAAAAAACTGTACATTCGAGATAATTATGGACTTGAAAATGGTATCCTGACTTTTTACTTAATCATCATTTGACAAACTATATAATTTTACAAACTGTCATTTCGCATAAATGTAATTGTGCTTAAACTATTAGTAAGTAAAGTTGCCGAGTTATATACCCGCCGTGAAAATAAATAATGTTGGTCTCGAGCGCGTTTACCAGTTTAAATAACTCGGCCATTATATCACTGATGACCTTAAAGACCATGAAGATATCGATCGCGAGCGTAGGGCACTGGCGGTCAGGTGTAATATGCTAGTGCGAAGGTTTGGGCGTTGTAGTGAACAAGTTAAAATTTCACTGTTCAAAGCGTACTGCCAGGTTTTCTACACGTTTAGCCTTTGGACCAGTTTTACACTTAAGACCCTCAGTGCCCTGCGAATGCAATATAATAATGGCTTTAGGATGCTGCTCGCACTGACGACGTTTATGCAATTATGCGAAAAAGTTCTGCCTCACTTCTTTGCAGATTGCGTGTTAGCTCCAACCCCATCCTAAAGATCATAGTAGGTTCATACGACTCCTCCATCATGCGGCATTTCAATCGTCTTATGACCGAAAAACGGAGCCTTATGTAGCCTTTTCTTTTGTGTGTATGTCGAAGTACGAATATAGTTCATGCAAGCTATGTTACTAACAAATTTTTGGACCATTATGTTGTCTGATTTTTAATAATAATAAAAAAAAAACATATTACATAGGTTACATGGGCTTATTAAATAAGTTAGGTTAGGTTAGATTAATGACCACGAAAAAATATAAAAATATGTGGCGGGAAGTCTTTGCGAAATGAAAGTTTGTAAAATGATATAGTTTCTCAAATGATGATTTGGTAAAACATTATTGAACCCTTGAAAATACTATAGGGGCCCTCAGAATCAATCCTGAATAATTATAAACTATAATCTATTCCAAATAACATCTTAATCCGTCAAGCAAATTTAGACCGGAAGAAAAATAAAATGTCAAGCAGATATCTTACTCATTTATTAGCAGCGTGTTTTTTTCTTCTAAGCGGCACATGGACTATTGACTCCAATCAAAAAACGCTTCCTTATTTCCTAGTTTCCGTTACAAAAGTGACAAAGGAAAACCTCGCAATGCGCGCCAATAAAATCAATGCGCGTCAATACAACAATAATTAGGAAGTGAGTCTTTTTATTGCTGCGGGAAAAACGGGGCCGGGAATTCCGGCCCATTTGTCACCCAGACTTTCATTCGCTTTGTTAAGGTCATATAAATTCCCGTTCTTACCAAAAGCCGTGATGAGTGAATGGAAACTGAGGTTTTTTGCCGCGAATTGAAATTGATTCACTTTGTGGTATTTTTATGGGTCGAATTTGTATTAGGTATCTTTTCTAACCCCCTGATGGAAAAGAGGGCGTCGCAGCTCACAAACGAATGGACTGATTCGGATGTGGTTCTTTTTAAGGAAAGCTGGTTTTGGTGTCAAATTAGCAAATGATGGTTGTGCGAAAAGAAAGATAAGAAATCTACAAACGCATAATGCCGTATTTCTTTAAATATTTTGTTTAGATTATTCTAAACCAACCGTTATCATATTTCATATAAACAATATTGCCATGTAAAAAACTGAAATTTGTGTAAAGTTTATACTCAATGTTACTAGAAAGTAACAAAGGATAGTGATTTGGCATATTTATCTCGTTATTACAGAGGTGGAAAAGGAATGTTGAAATTGAAACTCCCAACAAAAAAAAACTGTCAGGTTAAGTGGTAGGTAAAGGGCCCCATTGAAAATCAGCGTCGTGGTTTGCCACAAAACTTTGCCCTCATTGGTGGCCGGGAGGTCAACTGACATCAAAGCAGCTATTTTCTAACCCCCGACGCAAAAATGAGGGTGTTATTAGTTTTACCGCTATGTTTATAAAAAAAACAGCACACAATGTCACAGAAATTGACCTATAGTCCCAAACTAAGCTCTAGGCTTGTACTATGTGTACTAGGCAACGAGAAATTTATAGAAAAATACTATACATATACTTAAATACATAGATAACATCCAAGACTCAGGAACAAATACTTGCGCTCATCTCACAAATATCTGCCCTTACCGGGATTCGGGAAGACTAGCTTCGTAGGCAGGGTAACCATCAACTAGGCCAACGTGTTGCCGTTGTGTGTGTTTATGAAGTTTAAAATTATATCTTATGGAGATTTTTATTACTAAAGCTGGACTATGACGTCATAACAGCGTCATAATATATGATGGTATTTAAGACCGAAATTTTCATTATTTTTAAATTATATTAGACACAAAATTAATCCCGCCTCGTTACGTTAGTGTACTAATGTTAATAAATAACTATTATATTAGAATATAGGACCAAATGGATTACCTACCTAATAAATTAGAATAGAGCTACCTGTACAATGATAATATATCGATATGGTGTAAACATGATATTTTATATATGGTTGTTAATGCTGTCAACATCCGTAACAAAACATGTTTAAGTTCATTTTAATTTAACGTCCAAATCTACGTTATAAGTGGTCTGGCACGGCAACATGACAAATAGCATCAATCCCTTAGCATCACTCTAACTTAAGAGACTCGCAAGCTGACACAATTCCGGAGGCGTAAACAACTAAACACAAGTGCAACCAGGTGACCCGGAAGCAGGGACAATGCTGACGTCACTTCCCTTAATGTATTGCTCTTTTGCGTTGCAACCAGCTCCTGCTAAGCGAGAGACAGTGATAAACCCCCTGCCCGGGCTCTGGCGCTTCTAAACCACTCCCTTGACACAGTCCAAGATGCCGATGTGTTTACTGATCCACTAATCCGCAGGCCTTTTGCGTAACAACACTCGCAATCACAATCGTTTTCATTTTGAAAATCGAAGGCTTGTCTGCATACAAAATGAAACCAATTGTTTTGTTTTGAAGCCGATCGCGATTGCGAGTGAGTTACGCGAAAGGCCTGCCGGTTCCTATATTCAAACCGTGGGCAGATAAAGCTTACTTCAGATTAATATTTGACACATTTTGTATTATTAAATGTCAAATTTTAACCCGAATTAAGCCTTATCTGTCCGCGGTTTGAATATAGGCATATAGGAACCCGACGTACGACGATTGCAGTTGGAATTTTTTTACATCAATTACATTCCTTTTTGTAATATTTTTTACGTAACACCTGGCCATAATGTGAGTTTTATCGCACGCTGCGCGCACGGTAAAACTCGCATTGTGGCCAGGTGAAGACGTAAAATTGTGTACTCATCACGGGCAGTAAAAAAGAAAGCCCTCTATCGCATATTTACAACCCTCGCCTACGGCTCGGGTCTCAAATACCTGCGATTTCGGGGTTTCTTTCTTTTACAGCCCTTGTTAAGTAATGTACTATTTTGTCTCTTTATTTGCGATGTGTATACAGTTAGGCTTGTAGTACTGTTAGGCGATGGACTTGCAACCTGTCACTAATACACTGGTAAACATCTTAGCCTGATTGTGCAAAATGTGGCTAAAGAATTATCAACAAGATTTTACAGTTATTGGTAATTCTGTAACTCTGCCTACCCCATGACTCTTTGAATGAAGGCGTAAGTTTATGTATGTATACATGTATAGGATAATATTGTGTATTGCTTATTTTTATCTTTTTTCTGTGTAATTCCATGCCTGACGCTTTGACATCAAGCTGTTAGTCAGATAATATATGTTCTTTGAGTAATAAATAAAATAAAACAAATAAAATTACTAGCTCCTACCCGCGACTTCATCTTAGTTGATCATCCTACGGTAACAGTTTTTTTCCACATAAAAGGTAGCCTATGTGTTATAGCTATCTCCATTACGAATTGAATCTAATTCTGTCCCGTCATTTTATCCTGAAGGAGTTAAAAACATGCTAATACTTATCCACGTAGAAGTCGTTTATTATTTTTGCCTCGGAAGTATTTAACTATCCGTGACAAACAACCGCTGAGTACTAAATCACGAATCAGTCAGCTGTTCTATGAAATAAAAAACATCAGTTTAAAAAAGTTCATATATTTTGAAAAAAAAATGAGATTAATAAAGAGGTTGAGGATAACCTATATCACATCTACATTAACTCACTCTGTCTCCGGGACTCGGAGGCCAGAGCTCACTTAACATCAGGTGGCGCGGGTGTTACAATTCAAATGCCTTCTCCATACCATAAAAATGTTTACTCTAATTAGAAAAGGGAATGAATAACAAAACATAACAATACAAAATGTTTTGTCTCACGTTTGCTTGGGTAACGGTAGCTACCAAACAATATGATGACGGAAAATCGCCTTAAAAATGCAACGAAAACCCATGGCAGCTGTGACATTGTAAGAGTCGAATTAATGTTCAAATTTCTCATCAACGCTGCATTAAAATTATTTATTTCATTGCGAGTTGTAATTATATCGTGACAATGCTGAATGCGTGTTCAGCTTTTAATTGGTTATTAAGAAGATTTGTGAGTTTAAAGCCGTTAATGTGTCGCTTATAGATTTAACATTGCCCGCGACTTTGTCCGCACAAAAGAAATTTTTTGCATTTTCTTCGGGATCTGTTTGATTTTTCGTGATTTAACTATCGTTTGTCCAATTTTAGACTAAAGTGTAAATTATTTGACGTATTTTAATGGGTTTTTAGTGGATTTATTTTTCGCTTGTGATTGTGACATTAATGGCAATGGTGCAGCATGGTGTGTACCTCCATGTCGCCTCTATGGCCGGATATTTAAAATAGGAATACTCCTGAAAATAAAAAATTGCTGTCATGTATGAGGAGTACGACAGAAACTTATGAGATTTGGGAAAGAAAATATGTACATGTATAAATCAACCTCAATAATATTGAAATAAAATGCATTAACAAATACAAAGTTTAAAAGCACAAAAATCAATATCTCAGAAACTATTTGACGCATCGAAAAGTTTTTTTAGAGCTATTTTCTGTTAATACAGAAAAAATTACAAAAATTCAGATTAAAATGATCAATATCTCCGAAACTAGCAAAAATCGCTGAACATACATAGGGGTTAAATCGATAGCTTTTTAGCTGCTCTATCAGCCCTAGGCAGGTTGACGTCGGTTCTTGGGACACCCTGTATTGCTCGACTTTGAAGTCGATTGCGATTTCGAACGAGTGCGTTAGGCAATAGGCCCTGCCTAAGCGAAGGTTCCCTAGGTGGTACCTACTTGGCTGGTGACCTTTTTATAGGCGTTTTTCAGCGTTCCTTGCGTCGTGATGCAGAAGATGATAGAATGAAAAACGGCTGTACAAAAGGTGTCAGCCATGTTTTTCGTGAGCATCGTCTCGTTTTCTGTATTTTTGGGGTCGCAAATTTCAGACGCAAAACTTTATTATCAAATTAGGTATTCAACATGGCGGCCATTATATTGTTTTTCGAAAAATCGTCATGGGTGTCATTTTGTGGGTTTTCCGGGACGCACATTTCGAAAATAAAATGAAATTTGGTCTTCAAGATTGCAGTCATGATGTTTTTCGAAAAATCGTCATGGGTGTCATTTTGTGTCAGGTCGAAAACGAAACCAAATTTAGTCTTAAAGATGGCGGCCATGATGTTTTTCGAAAAATCGTCATAGTTCCCGTTTTCAGTGTTTTTGGGGACGCAAAATTCAGAATCGATATACAATTTGGTATTCGAGATTGCGGCCATGGATTTTTTTGATTTTAGGGAAAAGCCAAAAGTCACATAGCTTTTTTTTAGACTTTATGCAGGATGAGTCACAAGCTCCATCTTCTCGAAACACAGAAATGCCTTTGTATTATTCGTGGTGTAAGGTGAGGCGTTGTCGTGGTGCAGGAGGTTGTGGCTTCTTGTTCGTTTATCGCATACTTTATCTAACACGCTAAACAAATAGTCGTGTACCACTGCACATTAACTGTTCATTAATTCTCCAGCGATATAGTACAGATGTGCCCTGTTGTAGAGAAAAAGCACGCGATAATTTCTGGGGTCCTAGTGAAAAAGGATACAAGTCGACTTAACTCGTAATAAAGAAGGGTATATAGATGAACAGAGTATACTAGACTTAAACCCTTTTTCACTTGATCTTCAGAAGACTTATACCCTTTTTCACTAGGATCCCAGATTTTTACTTGACTTTTTAAGCTTGTTGCAACTTTTTACTGTCGCTTTCGAAGATCCATTCACTTTACTGGATCGTTATAATAAATCAAAGTCTCTTTTCCGGTCACTATATCATAAACAGCATTTGAAATGAAAAATGAAATGAAAAAATGAAATGAAAAAATATTTATTGCTGCAGGACACAATTATTACAGCTTTTACAAAATACAGAAAATTTGACTGCAGCAAAAGGAGGAAACTCAGCTGTACTGGCTGCAGTCTCGCAGGACTGCTGCGCAGCGCTGGTTTTCAGTTTTCTCCCTTTTATACCGAATATTTACCGAATAATACTTAATCAATAACAATGACAAAAAGTTGTCCTTACAATAGCCAAAGAAATGCCAAAAATACTTACAC
Source organism: Acleris literana (assembly GCA_946894065.1). NCBI lineage: Eukaryota > Metazoa > Arthropoda > Insecta > Lepidoptera > Tortricidae > Acleris > Acleris literana. The sequence continues at coordinate 6,685,031 of OX335692.1, forward strand.
ATATCCTATAAAATTTTCGTTTTTTATTTAAATTGACGGCCAAAGTTGTTGTGCAATGATTAACCGTTTCAGTTTTTTCTTAAATGTATATGCTGACATCTTTTTCCTCAACGGTGGTGGTATGGTGTTCCATATTTTAGCCGTCTTATATGTAAACCCTCCCCTAAGACCAGCCGATTTATGATTAGGAATCCGTAGAGTGTTTCTCCGAGTAGATCTTACTGAGCTCTCATCTCCATGCATCCACTTCAGTTTATTTGACAGGTACTCTGGTTTTTTCCCATAAATGGTTTTTTGAATAAAGCATGCGAAGTGCAAATCACGCCGTTGCCTCATTTTCAGTATACCTTGTCTGTTGAGATATTTGAACGACCATGGTCAAATTTCTCTAGCATTTCTTGACACCAATACACACCGCATCTGTTTCTGGCTTGAGGTCAGCTCATGAGGAATCCAACGGCAACAAAGTTTCCGAACTTTTAAATGCTCGTGCCATATTTTTTGTATCTGGCTCATACCAATCCTTAAATCTCATTAACTCATTATAGGTGATTTGTCACTTTTCTTGATTCGCTTGACAGCAGTCACAATTTCATCAGTGACCACACCACTGTCACTGTCACGAACACAGATTATAAAGGTATGTCTAAAAATTCACGAATGTCATCAATAAATGAAAGCCTCTATTTTTTTAAACAATTACATTCTAAATTTAAATATTTATGAATGGCCAGAAGTGCAAAACTTTCAGTGTGTTTGCAGTAATAACTGCTCCAATAACCTTTTAGGATGTCAGTGCCCCATTTCTTCGGAATTATGATGTTATTTTCGTGGATTTCCTTCGTAACATTTTATGGAGTTGACAGGTTGAGGAAAGCGAATTAGGAATAACAGGTCAGTAAAGTAATATAATGACGTATACTTTTATTCGATGTACGAAGCCAAAAATCTAATGTGGATATTGAATTTGTTTTATAATAAGTATTTGTTTATACGTAACGGTGCGTACTGTAATTTCTGCATTCTTGTTTAGTTCCAGTAATTTGTAAAAATAGTTAATGGTTTTTTAAGAGCGGGTAACCCCGAATGGAGTTGTACGAGTAAGTGTCATTGCGGCACAGGACGTCATATTCGTTGACAACCTTCCGGTTGTGTCGAATGTACTTGACAAACCTATTTAGCATGAAAGTTTATTACTTTAGTCTTTCTTTATTTTGCTTATTTGTATATCAGATCGGCTAATACAGTGATAACAGTATTTTGTACCGATGCGTTGACATCAACACTAATATTATATAGAGGAAAGATTTGTATGTTTGTAATGAATAAACTCAAAAACTACTGGACCGATTTCAAAAATTCTTTCACCATCAGAATGCTACATTATCCCAAAGTAACATAGGCTACGTTTTATTCCGGAAAAATGAACGGTCGCCATGGGATGACAAAAATAAGAATTCTATGCGGACGAAGTCGCTGGCAGAAGCTAGTACATTATGTAACTAAGGTTTATATTGTGTATCCAAAGTACTCGCCTCGAGCTAAGTTTGGACTTTATTAATTTGCATATACCTTTAATTTAAATTCAATAGATAATATATTTTGAATTTAAATTAAATTAAAGGTTTATGCATGCATACATATATTATATGTATTTAAGAAAATATCAGATATTTGATTCAAGTGCCAATCAATGGGTATCATGCCTTTATATTATTATTCGTGAAGAAAGTAGTCGTGGTTTACTTCAAATTGAAGAAATTTAATTAAAATGGTGAAATATATTCTGAGCAGAACACCTTAATGGTATATCTATGATGCGCAAGTAGGCTCAATACAGCAGTATGGACCTATGCCTATCGTGGGGAAACTCTTCCAACAAAAAAGCAGTTATTACACTCAAAAAAATGATAGCCAACAAAGAGAGATTTTCACTTAGTTGACAAAAAATGAATACAACAGTTAAGATATTATTCATATCAAATTAAAGCTCATAGTAACAACAGCATTTTCTTTAGTGGTTCAACCAACATCTTAGTTGATGTATCTAACGTCTTAGTTGATGTATCTAACGTCTTGTCAGGCTCGTATGGAATCAAGACGCTTATGCACAACAATCACAATCTTGTTACAAACGACCAATTATTATTTTCAGTGTAGAGATCAGAAAAGGTGATGAAATGAGTTCTTGTAGACCCCTGTTCATTGAAAAGAAACTACTCACATTAACAGGATACTATATTAAACAGCTCAGGGCCGCTATTCTCTCAAAAAACGGCGGTCGGTCGGACGGACGAGCGAATCGAAGCGGCGAGTTCAAGTAGTCCCGTCCAAGCGAACACAACACATTTTAGCGCGTGCATTGTCAATTAGACAGCTTAATACGTTCGAGAAGTCATGCTGCCAAATTGAATACGCGCGCTAAATTGTGTTTTGTTCACTCTGACGGGACTACTTAAACTCGTCGCTTGGACAATCACTCGTTCGTCCGTCCGTCCGTCGTTGTTGAGTGAATCACACCCCTGTATATTTTTGTAATTTTTTTTTTGTATAAAATCCCAGAACTTTCAAGAAATCCAAATGCCTTCAAAACAGCAACTCCGTGAGAGGCCACGTAACAAAATTAGGTTACTCGCTACAAACTGTCAGTTACATAAAAAAAAATTGCATGGCTTTCAAAGCTCATAATGCTCTGCCAGACAACTTGCGTTAACTTACTGGAAATTTATTTTAATCAAATTCAAATTCAAATCAATTTTGCCTCGTGTGGTTGCCGAGTTAGAATAGTGCCACTCCATGTCTTCCCGTGGATGTCGTAAGAGGCGACTACTGTTAGGCGATGGGCTTGCAACCTGTCACTAATATGCTGGTAAACATCTTAGCCTAATTGTGCAAATTGTGGTTATAGAATTATCAACAAGTTTTTAGAGATGTTTGTAATTCTGTAGCTCTGCCTACTCCACTCTGGGAACGAAGGTGTGAGATTATGTATGTATGTGTCAAATTCAAATTTTTGTAATGGACCAAATTCTTTGGCTACTTCCACAGGATATAAATACACAGAGATAACATAAATACCTCAATCTATATGAAAACCAACTGTGTCACTTTTTGCTACCAACTGGGACGTAACAAGAGAACAGAATTTTCCGTTTTCCGCGCAAAATTAATTCAACCGACGCTTGGTCGGGGTTTAAGTCCAGATTTGGACACGCGAAGTAGATGCATTTGAGTTATCTATGTGTATTTATATCTGGCTATTACCATCCAATCTGTGTAAATAAATATTATCATTCATTCATTCATAATTTTCGATTAATAAAGGCTTGCGCCTACTTAAATTTTATGTCGCACAGTTGCGTCAATTTAAAGGTATGTTGGTAGGTACGTAACTTAGCTAGGGATATTAATTAGGAGTTGAGAAAGTAAATAAAGGCTTTAATTGATAAATTTGGAGTACGTTTAAGCATTGAATAGTGTAAAAATGTGTTGTTACTTAAGTCCTCTCAACCCACCTGATCCCGTATTGCAACCTACTTTATTTTTCATACACGTTCGCAACCCTGCAATTGCATTTGGATGGCGGGGCGCGCCGTCCTGGATGAAAAACACTAGACTACGCAAATAATGGCCAATAACAATACGCGACTCTACTTTCACCAAGTTTTTAGAATTTTATCCTACGTACATACATACATTAAATCACGCCTGTTTCCCAGAGGGGTAGGCAGAGACCACTTCATTATATTCTATCCAATCGTCAATCTGTTTTATAAGCAACTAGCGACCCGCCCTCGCTTCGTTTCGGTTTATGTTAGTTTTCTGTAACTCAGGATTTTAACAAGAATTTAATATACACACCAACCTTTTGTGAAACCTTATGATGGTGAAATCCGCATCAAAATCCGTGGCGTGGTTTAGGTGGAATTAGAGGATATACAAACAAACAGATAGACAGCGGCGGAATGTGACTTTGTTTTATACGCATTTGACATTTTCTATGTAAAGAAGACGAAAGAAATAAGCCTTGCTTAAATAGAAAATGGTGTTTGAAAATAGTGAAACCTTTTTTAGATGCAATTTTTCATTTTGCCCTTATTTTTTTCTGGCATGGGCAACTCACATAAAGCCAAGTAAAATCGGGATTTAAGTAGTCCCTTTTATAAAAAGAATGATGTCACAGTTTGGGTCACCGACGTCAAAAATGTAATTTTATCCCATGATACAGCAGTTTTATTGTACTGTCCATAATAATATTTAGCAAGTCCAGAATCAGGCCGGACCTCCATATCGAGAACTTGTCTCGTCAAAGACTGTGGCATTCGCCATTTTTACTGCGTTTCGGTCACCCTGAGAAGGTTTAATTTTCATTTTAATTCAAATAAGTGAGGCGCTCTTTGTTTTGATAGTAATCTTACTTAGTCAATGGCAAGTTGGCAGAGGACAGACATTTAGGTCGGCTCAAAGAGAAACTAAATAAATTACGGCACAATATTTATAGCTGAAACAAATTTTAACATTGTCTACATAGGTTAATATGAATAAATTAAAAAGATCCTCCAGCAGGCCTTTCGCGTAACTCACTCGCAATCGCGATCGGCTTCAAAACAAAACAATTGGTTTCATTTTGTATGTAGATAAGCCTACGATTTTCAAAATGAAAACGATTGTGATTGCGAGTGTTGTTACGCGAAAGGCCTGCGGGTCCAATGTTGGCGTTTCTTTTAATGTCACACAATTAACTTTACTTCCTTATACTGATTTAGTTTTTCATAAAACCTAGCTAATTATTACATTATTACGTGTCTAATTATATAATATTTAATTTCATTATGTTCTAATCATAACTTAACAAACCACTAATCAGTAAATGTACGCAAAATGACCAACACATTCATTTACAATTCCGACAAGTTAATTCCAACCTCAAAATGAAAATTTAAACTAATATTTCGACCACCATCAGATAGATTCTGTCAAATGCGTTCCATTTGCCTCTGAAATAATTTTCCGTACCAATAATGTTCGGTATAATAAATTCGACTTTTCGATGTTAGAAATTGGACCTGGTCGGCGAAATACGGGAAATAGATAGAAATTGAATGTCTGCGAAAGTATCGGAGAGTGAATTGTATGATTGATGGTGTACATTTATCAATTATTTTATTGATGTTACTGGAAGCTTGCTTTTAGAAAGTTATCATGTTTGATGAGGATGGGGATTGAGGACGAGGGAGTTGTTGATGCACGTTTGTTCCGGTTACAATTGATGTATTTGGTAATTGGATGGTAATTGCTTTTACAATATCTGGTATATTACAAAACGTTTTTAAGTATTTGAGTTATGAAATTATAATCAGGTTTTCGCTTAGGTACGAATGAACAATTAAAAAAAACTTTGCTCAATTGATTTGCACGATTTCAACTACGCCAATTACATAAGTAATTCTGCCCTCCTAAGCAAAAATGCAATAACTAAATTCAATAGCCAAAGCAAATTCAACTCTTTTCTGTTTGTAACTAGGTTGCAATTTCTACAGATGTTTTGTTTGAGATAACGCCATTATGCTTAGTAGGGCAGAATTGTACTCCTCATTTCGGAAACAGAAAACTTTTAACTTTTACAGTTTCTTATCAAATCAAGCTAAATACTATCATTCTTAAAGAAGATAGCAATTGTAACTGCATTAAAACCAGTTTATTATTTTTAAAACAATATGCCACACACATACACATAAACATAGGCATCAACTTTATATTAACACTTCTCTAATTTTAGACAGAACTTGAAACAAAAAACCTTTAGGTACTCGTACTTGTAATAATTGTTCACTGTATTCTAAATCCTACTAATATTATAAATGCGTATGTTTGTGTGTCTGTGTGTTAGTTTGATACTCTTTCACGCTGCAACGGCTGGACAGATTTGGATGAAATTTGAAATGGAGATAGCTTGTCCCAGGGATTAACACATAGGCTACGTTTCATCCAGGAATATTTAAAAATTGCCGAGGGAATAACGATAATCAAAATCTACGCGGGTGAAGTCGCGGGTAGAAGCTAGTAGGTACATAAATTACTAGATAATAACGAGTAAAAGAAAAATAAATACATATTGCATATATAAAGTACGTATTATCTATGTAAGTACGATAATAAATGTCAAATTAACCTCAGGAAGAGAAATAAGTTAACAAGCTCTTTTACCAATTTAAAAATTGTTAGCTCTGGGACACATCACATGGCTGAGAAAATTTACAATAAAATATCCTTTATAATCAAAAACATAACAAAAGAGTCTACATTTTGTATAAGGAGTTTTTTGATTTCAAAATGTTTTTATAATTTGGAAGAGTTTTTTGCGTTTAAAGAATGAATAAATCTGTTAGACTTTAATTGTTAAATTTCATCTGTTATATTTTAATGTAAATGTCATTTTTCTAAATAGACATATAAGTATATTATTGTCTTGTTGCAGTGCCCTTGCAGGGTTTATGTTGAAGTTACCTACAGGTTGATTCACAAGAGTTGGCACGAATGGATTGAACTAAAGTAATGTCACCTATCACTGTGTGAGTGCCGTCCTTTGAACCGACGTTCGAATTTCAAACCGAAAACCTGTTATTATTTTACACACTTGTATACTTTCGTTCACTCATTCAATCCATTCGTGCCAACTCTTGTGAATCGATCTTTACTGTATTTATAAGACCTCATCGTACAACATAAAGCAATAAATGATTATGACTATCACTACTAGGATCTCTATTGTGTTAAATTAAATGGCGTAAAAGTATTATTTCGTGAAATGAATAGGCTTGTATTTTGTATTTGTTCCAGCACCACATGATAAATATTCAAAACTGAAGGCCTTTTGAGAGAACTCCCAGAATTTCCAAAAGCAATTACATTTAGATTTCAATGAACTGAGAAACAATCAAAGTCGAATTAAACTCGAATTCCTACAAGCGAGAAATTAACGAATGCCTTAATATAATGACTCCGAATTTAAGTCACGTTGTTCAAAACAGTCCAAAGTAACCAACAAAGAAAACGTTACCAGTTCCTCCTACCTTCACAAAGTCTGAGCAATTATTTTGAATGAAAAAGTTCTCGAGCAACTTTGTTACAGATTTCCTTGGCGATTATTGATAATAAGGACGTCTGGGGTTCATCAATTTGGTAATTCTTAAGATGTTTTATTTTTTGCGAATTATCGTGACAGTATTGGGCGTAACTCGATATTTCGTTTGCTTAAATACAAAAGGGACACAAATCAAAATGTGTCTGTGTTGCATTAATATTCGGAATGCTATTGTCATTAAGTTTTAAATCGAACTGTATCAGTTTTTGATTTGTGGCGCTTTTGTATTTAAGCAGCGATTTATTATTTACTTAACTGAAATCGTTCGTTGAAAGTACAGTGGAATTGGGATTAACCATATTTTTGCAATGTTTTTGTTTTTTTTTAAAGGATTAGTGTTTTTGACTGACTACTTAATCGAATACTTAGACTAAAGTAATTTTAACCTTTGTTTGACTTTAATTTTTGACTAAAAACAACTAATATATCCTTGCTAGAAAGTATTGCATGAAATGTAATTTGACTATTTTAACTTATTGTATAGAGTTTGCTATCAGCTTAATTATAAATTGAGCACACATTAAACAGGTTTATTTTCTTAAAAAAACCGGTCAAGTTGGAATTGGACTCGCGTACCGAGGTTTCCGTATCGCCGCAGATTTGGTATTATTATATTCAGAGGGCCCTGCCAAGATGCATTACGCTAACTAGCGTTTCTATTCGATTCGTTTTTAAACCAATCGCGTCACTGGTAGATGACGTGATACGAAAAGTCACGTGGTCTACCAGTGACGTATCTTGGCAGGGCCCTCTGGTTAGAATCCACTTCGAATCGAATGAGCGCGAGCCGAACTCACACTTGACCATTTTTCATAATCATACCAAATTTGACGCTAGTATGTTTTTTTTTATGGCAAGGAGAAGGCACGCGAGCACTCAGGCCATCTGATGGTAAGTGGGATCTGAGACCCATAGATATTTGAAATCTCAAGACTACAATCTCTAAACTGCAATCTTACGACTTCAAATGCGTTGCCAACCCTGAGGACTAAAATGGAATGCCTCTATGCTAGTAATTTCACCGGTTGTCTTACCCCCACACCGGAACATAGCAATGCAAACACTACTGCTTAGCGGTGGCACTACTGTAATAACACATATTCTGAAAAAAAAAACAACCCGCTATCTATTACGGTTCAAAAGATACGGCTGTTTAAAGTTAGGACGGACGGACAGCGGAGGCATATTAATAGGGTTCCGTTGGGCTCCTTTTGGGCACGGAACCCTGAAATCGGCTCTCTGTCGAACTGTCGATTGAGTGAGAGAATTCATTCGAGCTTGCTCTCTCGACTGGTAAACCGGGGAAACTCAGAATGTATGCCCTTGAAAGTGGTTGTAAGCTCTGATGGGACAACTTCAACTCGTCGGTTTGGTGCGTCGAGTTCAAGAACAAGTTGTTCAAAAGAATCTTCTACCAGTCTTATTTCGAGCCCTGTGTATTTAGCATGGTGTTCAAAATGAGAGATCAGGGTGTAATGATCTTCTTGTTTTTTGGTGGAGCAAAGTAATGTAGTTGTACTTAAGTAAGGGATACGGGACGTTGCGGATTTTGGTAGTAATTGGCCATATCAAGCTTCTTTTTGCCGTTTATATGGAGTGGGTAAATCTACTAGCGCTTCGGACATGATTATCATTTCAGAGAAGAAACGCTTTAGAAAGTTTAGCAGTAAATTACTATTCAATTATAAATTTAAATATTTACTTTATTATGTTATTCTTAAAATTAAACCTAACCTAACCTAAAGACAGGTACGGCGCCGGCGGCGTGTAGTTCGACGTCAAGGTCTTAGTTATATCTTGAAAAATAAAACTAGTATCTTGAATTAAAACGATACAAAACTGAATAATTTGTGCAACTGAAATAACTAAATTGAAATTCCTCAGATTCATTTAATAATTGCAACCTTATTCAAGAGATTTATTTATTGATTTTATTTATTTATTTTATTCAATCAATTTGTAATTTACAGAGTGATCCATTGCATTACCGAGGGCCTCTCTGACGATCTTGACGTAGAACGGGAGCGTAGGGCGTTGGCAGTGAGGAGCAACATGCTGGCGCGCAGATTTGCGCGTTGTACGAAGGATGTCAAAATAACCCTCTTTAAGGCATTTCGTCAGACTTTTTACACGTGCAGTCTGTGGGTCAGCTGTACTCAACTCTGTCAACGCCATACGCGTCCAATATAACAATGGGTTTAGGATGTTCTTGGGACTGCCTCGGCATGTTTGCCGAGGCTCGTGTCGATGGCTTTCAGGCCATAATGCGCAAAAGAGTTGCCTCCCTGATGCGTCGAATAAGTGGCAGTTCCAGCAGGCTCCTAAACAAGATTCTTGATAGGTTGCACTGTCCCATAGTTCGCCACTGAAACTCAGTCCATGTGGAGTCCAGAGGGGACATTTTATCTTAAATATGTGCTCGTTTACTAAGATAGTTTTAAGAGTATTGTTACTAATCATTATGCACTGTATATTCATTATTGTTCGAAATAAATGCTTATTATTATTATTACAAACTCAACCTACAATTTAATTAAACATGTTATGTTCCTAAAATGATCTTATGTTTATACCATTCATTCACTCTCAATCACTCTCTTGCATTCATCAACCACTTTTGACATACGTGAGGCGAACAGTTCGCAGTGTGGCGCCGCGCCGAGCGTGGCGTTGACTATGAGGAGTGCCCGCTGCAGCGGAGAGTTGCGGCAGGTTACGGTGCGAGATGGGGGATTAAAATAAACCCTTATAGTCCAAGGGATGAAGACAGGATTATCCGGCGACATGCAAGCAAATCGAGTTTCAATCACATCCTACTATATCGTTTTCTATATCGTTCGGCAGAAATGTTATTTTAGAGTCCGGATATTACGAGTACAGTAAAACACTCGACTTTCTATCGCTGTCACATTCTCTCTGACACCTGTCAGTGTATTTGTATGCCAGAGAAAGCATGAAAGCGATGGCCAAGTTCCATTAATACTACTGGTTTTCCTGTATAGGTATATGTATAGGTGTGCAATTTTTCAGATCTAAGGAACAACTAGCAGTCTAGCATTTCGGATTGAATTGAGGAAATTTTCATAAATAATATCTTGAATTGATCTGTGTAGGTATTTTACTAGAAACCTTCCTGTTAGTCCTCATCATCATCAGAATCATCAGCCGAGAAACGTCCACTGCTGGACATAGGCCTTCCCCAAGGATCTCCACGACGGCCGGTTTTGTGCTACTCGCATTCATCGGCTTCCCGTAATCTTCCCCAGAACGTCAGTCCAGCTTGTGGAAGGCCTGCCAATACTTCACTTTTGTTAGACCTGTTAAGCATAAAATATTAGGTGCCAAGTATGTATCTACTCCGCATCATGCCTACGTTTGCGTGGACCAAGTTATAACGGACAACAAAGTTTCTCCATTAGAGCGAAAAGGCTGACTTATGGTAAATGAGATTTGATACTCATTGACTTTTGCAATATGAAGACTTCAATCACAAAAAATCACTGTTTTTTTAGAAGTTAGGAAGATAAGACCACAATCCTAAGACTGCTAATGCGTTACCAATCCTAAGGTACGAGAGAGAATACCTCGATGTTCGTCATTGTCTTCCAAACCGGGACACAACAACTCGAACACTGCTGCTTTGTAGAAAGGCGAAGAGCGGGCGAAAAGATTGCATCAAGTGGTTTATACGTGAAGATCTAACATGGCTTAATCAAACATTTCGTTTTTAAGCCTCACGAACAATATCCTAAAACAGAATATCGAAAAATTCTGAAATAAAATCCTTATTCGGCCGGTATCTTGCTTATTATCCCTCGGGCCGTGGAGTACCGTCGAGGGTCCGCCCTTTCACAGCGTCAATAGCTACGTGCGTATTGTCCTCTGAGTAGGTATAAAATAGTTTATTGGCCGGAGGTTTGCGCTTATTGAGATGTTTGGAGTATAAAAGGTATTTATTTATTAGAGGGTTTTTTAGTAGTTTGAATGTCCCGAGTTAGCTTTTCAAACGGACTCGTTTTAAGGATGTTTGTGGAGTGTATACGAGTATCAATTGAATTTAGACATCCTAGAGTGCTTCTAGGCGGCTTTACGTGGCGGGCGAAGGGAAAAATTACATAGAAATTGTGCCGTTACGGCATCGGCGAATTATAACATGCTTCATACATCTCTGGCCGTTTGTTTGTCGCCGTTTGCCGCTCGTCACGAATAATGCAGAGGTTTAGTTGAAAGTAATAACTCTACGCTACTATTTTATGCCATTTAAAGCCAGATTGTTTTTTGTGCTGTCTTAATGGTTTAGTGCTTCAACGAAGTGGCGTGAAAATTGATAGAGAAAAATCGCGAAGAAGGTATGACAGTTCCCAAGGGAACTGCGATAAGGCGAGTCGCGGGCAAAAGCCAGTAACTAAGTAATATGATTTTAGGAGTGAAATAAATCTACGGTTGACATGTAGCTATAATTTTACTAACTAACTATGATAATTCGGTGAAAGATTTGAAAAAATTGCTTTGCTTCTTTTTTCCGAAATAACTCTGTAAATCTTCCTAGGAAGAGTAAAATTTAAATTATATTTGACAAGCAACCCTAAAAATAGTTTCTATTACAATTCTGAAGTAGGAGACAAGAGGGATGAAGTGGAACCAACTTGTTTTTGCCGTCAAAAACGGCGCTGTTTCCAGCGGATGCTACAAAGTTGTACAAGATAAACTTGGCTCCTGTTTTGTCCGTCGGCATAAACATGTTTGTGGTTATAAATCTATACAGCTTGTTATTATTCTGTTCGCACAGGACAGTTTGTGTCCAGATTGTTCAGCCACTGGATCAGAAGTAAGAATGTGTAGTTGGAAAAAGTTAGGGACAGTTACGTTAGCGGGTTTAAGTTTGCGGGTCACAGTTTAAAAAAAGGAATGCTGTGAAAATATGTAGACTAGTAGACGATTAACATTGAGATTGTGAAGTACAATAAAATTTTCTTTTTAAATATACTGCGCCTCAACTACAAACTTTTGCCTTCTATAGAGTACGTAACGTGATCGAGATAATTTGTAAAACGATTGGAATCAGCACTCATATTATAAATAAAATTTCGCGAGTAGTGAATGACTGATCGGTAATGCTGTTTTCAGAGTTTGTGCTACGAGTATAAGGCGAGCTGGACTTGGTTTCTTAGTAACGGAATAGGGATTTGTCGGTTCAAGAAATCGATCTGTCAAGTAGTCATCTTCGGGAAAATTCGAGCGACGGTCTCCGAGGTACTTATAGCAGGTTGCTTCTCCCCATAAAAGAGTGCATTTTCATCATCGAACGTAAAATGTTTACTTCTGGGTGTAAAGTCATATCCAAATTTGATCTCATTTGATTGTTAAACGTATCTAACCTGCGACAAAACTTCGTTCATCAATCATAATGTAATGTATGGGACGGGGAATCTGTTAAAGTGAAACAAGTTAACCGGTCTTGGAAAAAGATTAAGTTTTCATCTCCTTTGTAAATCTGGCCCGATGGAGACGCATTACCAATTATGCCACAATGATCCTAAATAAGAGCCACCAAATAAGTCTTTGCTGGCTTCTTCGTATTTTATGGTACGGCGACGTCATTGATCGATTAATGTAAACGTACGTAGTAGAATCGCCATCATGTATATTAGAACATACGAGGTGCTCAGAAATATCTAAACATGTTCTGATACCGTTAACTGTACGAGTACAGTTTAGATCAGTTAGGTTTGTTTATAGTTGTGTTGTGTTTATAGAGTATCTTGGCTGTCTGTCTATCTATCCCTGTAACACACTTTCTAGCACCTCTCTGATTATTTGTTAGACCAGAGAGAATGTGACAGTGGTAGGCAGTCAAGTACTTTTAAAACTCGGATATTACTGTAATGTTTTGTATTTCATGGCGAGAGACGTTTACCAAAAAGTAATATCGTAAAGCAAGTCTATATTCATCCATACTGCGTTGATTCTTGTCAAATTTTGAAATAGTTCACACCCCAAAGCCCTTGTCTAAAAAGGTCCTTTCCATAATTCCCTCCATTTAATCAAAATGCTAGATCATCGAAAAACAATGATCAGCAAAATCCAGAAGAACATTTTTACGCCAATATTATACGGCAAAATTCAGAACACCTGACGAAATCAATTCGGCACCACACTCTCCAATTCGTAATCTAGAGGTAGAAAACCGCGACATCTCTGTGGCTCCGGAATATTTACTGAGAAAAATATTGAAAAATGTTTGCCAGCAGCCAGGCTGATTTGATTTGCAGCTTCCTTCCCAGTTACTATCCTTTTCAAGGCCTGTAAGTGTTTACATAATAAATATTTTTTTATTCGTATGTTTTTATTAACTACTATTTGACAACGACTTTAACAAAAAAAGGTAAATTGTGCGTTTATGAAAAAAGGGGTTATAGTTTTATAATTAATAGTGTTAACGTCGAAATTATATGTTCTACGCAACTTGGGAGAAATTGTGCAAACATTGATAAAGGAATTCTAGATTATCTTGATACCTATAAGAATGCTGCATGTAATATTTTTTTATTGATTGAATTGAATTATTTCATGGTTATTAACAAATTAGTAAGTAAAAAATTGCAAATAAAAAGATAAATGTTTAAAAAACTAGCATATTAATGAAGTGAGTGATGGCGCCAATATTCTACATTTTAGCAAAAAAACGTACAAAAGCGTAGTGACAATAGGTAGGTATGCACAGGAATTTTAGAAGTTGTAGTTCTTCAATTTTATTCATGTGTTTGCTTGCTATGTGTATGCTAGTCTGTCTGATGCCGTAAATGGCGGTGGTACTTGTATCTAATATGCAATGTTTGTATTTCGTCGCAGGGCCGGATTTAGAGGTTTGGAGACCCTGGAGCAACAAAGAAGTGGAGGCCCCTGATTATTTTTCAAAGCATTAAATAAAAGCCGCACCACGAAGAACTAAACGCACACCAAAGTACGCTTTTTATAAACATTTAGTTTTTTGCTGTGCTGTTAAACTCTTTTAGCGTTTAAATACTTATCATCCTTTTTACCCGACTGCCGGAGGGTATTGTGTTTCACAGCCTATATATGTATGTTTGTTCCTTTGTGGCGTTCTAGAAACTAAACGCGTGGATCGATTTTGATGATTCTTTTGTCAATCGATTTGTCTTAATCTCGTGAGTGTCAACTAATGACAGTGTTTAAAATTCAATATGGCGGCAGCTAGACGCAATATTGTAAAAATAAAAAAAATAAAGTCGACGAATGGGGTATCATTGAATAGGTATTTAAAAATCATATTTAGGTTTCTTTAATCATTTTTCATTTTGAATGATAATTTAGGATTTAAAATGATTTAAAGTTGGTTAGCAACAACAGTCGGATTTTTTAAAGCTTGCTTTTTAATTCAAATAGGTTACCTACTATTTATGTGGGCGGGTAGTTCTACTAGCGTTCCAACCGCTATCACTTTCCTGGTCGCATTATTCACCTCACCATTGCCCTCTAGGATCGGATTACCATTTTGAGTTGTTTTGAAGAATGCCTGGACTCCTAGAAAATAACCGAAAATGGTAATCCAAACCTACAGGGAAATGGTGAATAATGCGACCAGGAAAGTGATAGCGGTTGAAACGCTAGTAGAACTACCCGGGCTCCCTCTCTTGTGGAGGCCCCGGGCAGTTGCCCCGCTTGCCCTGCTTTAAATCCTGCCCTGTTTCGTCGGGTGTTCCTAAGTTTCATGACAATAATTCAAGCAAATGAAGACATATTATTATCAGCTTCAACCAGCAGGCCTTTCGTGTAACAACACTCGCAATCTCAATCGTTTTCATTTTGAAACTCGAAGGCTTGTCTGCATACAAAATGAAACCAATTGTTTTGTTTTGAAGCCGATCGCGATTGCGAGTGAGTTACGCGAAAGGCCTGCACGGCTAGCACAAGTTGCCCGCGACTTGTTTATCGCTCGGATCTCCCTTATGATCTAGTCAGCAACGATAAAGACGCACTGAGCGACAAGCGAGAAAATACAACTTGTGCTACCCGTGCTGCAGGCCTAGAAATACGTATAGATACTCGTAGGGAGTAGTAATGATATCTATAAAAATACCTAAGTAGGAATTCTGAACTTTAGGTTAATCTTATCTTACTAATCCTACCAATTATTATAAATGCGAATGTTTCGATGTTTGTTACTCAATCACGATAGAACAGCTGAACAGATCCGGATGAAGTTTGGCATAGAGTTAGATAAGATTATAGTCTGGAATAGCACAGAGGCTACTTTTTATCCCGAAAATGGACAGTTCCCGAAGAAATAGCGATAATCGACTTCTATGGGGACAGAGTCGCGCAAAAGGTATACTGCATTAAAAGCTTGAAAAATATCCACGATATGAAAATAAATTTGAATAATTCAGAACCTTCAGACTTTGATATAGACGATGGGACAAAATTATGCCCTGTTCAGCAATTATTCATGTAAATGTGGAAAGTTTCGAAACAAATTTACAAAACGAGAGTTCAAAGTGAGTTGTAAGTCTCTGCTTAATGTATAGGAACAATTCTAAGTCACCTGAAGACTGAGCGGGGAGGAGTTAGTTGTATATTTGTGATACTTATACGTTAGTTTGTAGAGTACAGATGTAGCCAATAAAATGTATTGACGTAGAATTAATTACAGGAGTCAGATAAAACGGAAGATTGCCGCCATGTTGTACTTATAAGGAGATAAAGGAAATGGCAATTGATACTGGATACAGAAGTGGAGGACATTAGGACATTGCATCACCGATCAGAGGGCCCTGCTAAGATGCATTACGCTAACTAACGTTTCTAATCGTTTCATTTTTAAACCAATCGCGGGACTGGTAGATCACGTGACTTTTCGTGTCACGTCATCTACCAGTGACGCGATTGGTTTAATAACGAATCGGATAAAAACGCTAGTTAGCGCAATGCATCTTGGCAGGGCTCTCTGAGCCTTGCTCTTAAATAAGGTGCAGGTTTGGGTAATTTTATTTCTTTACCAATAGCGCTGCGTGCACCCGTAAAATATTTATTCTCTATATACTAACCAGAAATTTAAAGGACCACATTTCTAAAATACTAGATTTGAAATATCTATTGAGTTAATAATAAAGGATAGTGGGCAAAAATGTTTGGACGGCACACCCAAGTTCGCCACAGCTTGTACTACTTTTGTTTGGAAGGTCTCAAAGCTATGTACTTCCGTACCAATGTGCATCAAATTTTGTCCTTGGGTTCTCTATTTATTTTAAGTCGAATGGGTTTAACTTACTGAGCATTATTGAAACAAGCATAACATATTAAACCTTTTTTTTAACAAAATAAACTCAATAATAACGTTACAGACTACAAAATATATTTAACAGTGTTTAATTATCATTACGATTACTATTATTTATTTTTGTTAGATAATTCGAGTCATACTCAATATACGGCTGGCGGAGCTGGGTGTATTTTGCCCACTATCCTTTACGCTGCTGACTGTCAAAAGATAAGTTATGACACTAAGAATAAGGACATAAAGCATAGAAACCGGACTATAAGACGTACTTTGCGTCAGCTATCTTTCTCTACTTTTTAGATTACATATTATATGAGAAAAAACGAAACAAAAAGTAGGCTGTTTTTTCTTCTTTAACTGTCATTGTCACAAGGTTTTACACAGGGACTTTTTTCTCCTTCCTATAGGAAGGATTTGTCTTTCCTTGTCTAGATGTCCAAATAATATAGGTGCTTATAGGTCCAAATCACACCTTACTTGTGACGATGTACCAAATAACGAAAGAACAGCTATAGATTCATCTCTTTCCAACTCACTATGAAAACCATAAGTAAAAAGAAGTGAACCATAATGTATTTTCTGCTTATTTAGCACGGTTTCTATGCCTTTAGTCCTTGTTCTTTGTTATGATAAAAAAAGGTCCTGCAGCTCACAGAATAAATGACTTACTTCATTTATTCCATTATTTTTACCTTGTATTATACCAATAAAATTAATGAATGGGTGGCACACCATTCAATTAAAACTAAGTCGCTGAGCCATAATATTTCAGAGTTACTCAGCGCGGTTGAACGTGCTGCGGCGAGTGGCTAAGTATACTATAAAATTCATATTAAATTAGTATAATACAGTAAATTGCATTTACCGGTGCGTTTGTTAATTGTTCTGTTAGAATGAACTGCCCTATTATTGGCCACCTACCAATTATTGGCCCCATGAACTTTAACATAAGGTATTAGAGACGATAATTCAACAATCATTAGGTGCCAGTAACAGGTAGTTTAAAGGCCAATAACTAGCTGTTTACCCTACATGTAACTAAATAAAATAAAGGAGCATTTTTCATTTTAAGTATTTAGCAATAATTAACTCAAATTGGACTCCTTAATTTTTAAATCTAACCCTGCTATAAATGCACAGTGTGCTTTTAATACCTATGCGCTATCCTTTTCTGTCATTGTGACATTTGCATTTGACAAAAAGTGACATAATTTTTAACCTAAAAAGGTTTATAGTGCGTTTATGAATAATGGGATAATTAAACAAGTAAGCATATAGGACACTCGAAAAAAAGATCATGGTATCATATCAGCAAAAACTTTATATACACATATTTCCTTGACACAAATTCTTTAAAATATCTGTGAGATTCATTTAATCAACTATGTACCGATTTTTCAATGTCAGATAAAATTAAGATCGATCCTTTTCTTATACGACAGAGAAAAGAGAACTGATATCTTTAACTGTCAGATTATTAGAGGTATATCGAAGGATTGGAAAGACGGGCCCTTAAGCTAATAGTTACCTAGAAAGTTCTTTTGCTATCCAACTAACATCTTAGTTGATGTATCTAGCGATTGTTAGGCTCAAATGGAATCAAGATTGCTTATTTACAGCTATCATGATCTTGATAAAAACAACTATTTAGTTTTCAATATTATATAATTAATCGTTTAGTTGTATAAGAGTAAATGACTGTGAACAAAATAGGTTCGATCCTTTTAACATCTTAAGGCAGTTTGAACATGGATATTGAAATTTAATAGCCAAGCGAAGCTTGAGCGTGGGCGAGTCGTAAATTAAGTCTAGTGGCGCACGGTATTATGAAAATTGATGACGGCTGCAGGTCGTTTCAATAAGTGATTAGAGAAGCAGTTATGATGTTATATTTTTTTTAAATTAAATCGGTTTATTTTTGTAGGAGTACACATATTCAAGTATTATCTAAGATGGATATGCAAACATTTAAAAACGATATCCACTAGTAGTTTTTAGTTTTAATTTTTTTTATTTGGTGTGTTCGCTTTTAGTTTTAGTAACGTACCGATTGAAAACATATTTTAAAGTTCAACATTTTATGTTCTTTATCATATCGTTTATTAAAAATTAATAGACTGATACAAGTACCTGCGTCATATTTAACTGTTGTATGTTGTACGATGCATTAGCTCGTTTGCCTCTACTAGCATAAAAAATGAATAGGATTGAGGTAGGCTGCCGGACTGTCGCGTCGAGCGCTTATGTCAATTTCATACATTTGACAGTTTATTATCCATCTGTTTTAGTCTCCTGACGGCCTATTCAATACGCATAACGCTTAATTATCGATTTTCTAAAATCGACACAATGTTTAGAATTGACGTAAGCTGATGACAGATCGCGTCGACCGCTATGTCAACTCCGTATATTTCGAGTCGATATAAAACAGAAACGTCAGCAGCGTTTGCACCTTGCCTAAGCGTACCTACTGAGCCGTTTTACATAGAACACTGTGGCTCTAACGTATTAAATATATCATGATAAATAAGATTAACCAACTTAAATAAATAAATGCGACCAGTCCGATGGTGACAAAATAAAATCCATCGCGATTTAAAAAGTATACATATGCATAAGAGGTTTTGAAGATGGTAAACGAGAGGAGACATATTTTAGAAACCATATAATTTAGAAGCGGAAAGATAATGGGACACCTGATACGGCACCATAGTTTCTTTTTGAACATTTTGGAGGGGAAAGTTGAGGGGAAAAGAGGAAGACCTAGGCTTACTTACTTTAGCCAAATAAGACAGAAGGCCAATGTCGTGTCATATCAGGAGGTGAAAAAGTTGGGAGAGAACAAAGAAAAGTGGCAATTACTCCACCGACAAGAGCCTAGCTCTTAAGTTCAATGAATGATGACATATACATAAACAGTTGAGTTTGATAAGTGACCTTACATAAAGACGACACGGGTATCGAATAGGTAAACCTTTATACCTGTATCTACAAGCCACAACGCCAGCTATTGTTGGTCGTGGTGAATATAGAACAAACCACTTTGCAGCGTCATTCAGAATTGACTCACGTTACCACCCTCCTATGTGAATTATTAACGGTACCAGAGCTTAAATTGGACATTGTGTAAGCATGAAATGTAACCAGTAAGATCCTACGTCAGGGGCCTTATTCTATTTTGTATTTTACACCTATTGTTATCGTATTGTCAACGTTATGGTGATGTTGAAATTATTTACGAAGCGACTCATTATTTTTGCTTGCCAGTGTACAAAGACATCCAGCAACTTAACCCTCAATTCCATTGAAAATTCAGCCGGTTATCTCTCTAATCTGTTTACTCAACCCAATATCCCCGTTTTAATCCCCCACTTAACATTCACGAGGCAAGCGAACAATAAAAATGGCGTCAAAACATTTTATCCCTCTGTAAATAGCCTCTGAGCGGTTAATATGCGACTCATAGAGAAAGACGGACGTGGAATGCGTGTAATGTCTCATATGAGGGATGTATGCGGAATGGAAAGGACTTGCGTTTATTTACTTGGACTATTTGGGGGAACGATATTTGGTAGGGGTTAGTGATAAAATCTTTAGTAATCCTGCATTGTTTAACTTGGTTATTTTCATTTAACTGACAGGCATTGGTAGTCTAACCTGACCAAACCAGTGTGAGATTAATATACTTCAGTCGAGAATAGTTTTGCAGCATTTAAAATTAAAAGGTTTGTAATTCGTCAAGGTCGAAAGTTTATTCCCTACATGATATTCAAAAACAGTCCCTATGGACTGTTAAGTGGTTATTGCTAGCACTACAATTCTCCATACTAAGTAAAAATAAACACGGGAACACCTAGTATGGAGAAACAAACTTTATGTGAGTACTTAAAAACTTGATTATAAAAAAAAAACGGGCAAATGAGTTTAAAAACTTCACTGATTTGTAATGATTCTAATAATGTAAAATACCATTAAAAACCTTCTGAAATAAAACATGACATTAAAAATTTTTCGTGACATGGTCATAAGGGAAAATCACCAAAATTCAGATTAAAATTATGAATATATCAGAAACCAATAATTTTCGGTCAGGGTATTTATGACCTAATTTGATCCAAATGACCTCTACTATGTCTCCTTAAAAGGATTGTATCGAATATCCCGTCACCCTGTATTATTTAACAAAAGACCTCCTCTCCCTACTGGTAGCTTAAAATCTTGCATTCACGGGCTAAATGCTGAATTTCCAAAACCAATATTAGTGATTCCCACGGAACGCCGAACATTTGAATAATGAAACATTCGGAACTGAAATTTGACATGTAAGCCCTATTTGAGTTTCAAGTCTATTTGTTGAAAGGAAACAGGGCATGGGATGAATTTGATTTGTGTTTTTTGGCATTTCGAATTGCAATTGGTTTTACATGTTGATTAATTTGAGTGAATCCTTTCCTTATTGTTATTATAAAGGATCATGGGCACTTTCACATGGAAATTGGGTGTGGCGCCAACAGAATTGAAACCTATGTATTTAAAATGTAATTGGTTAAAACATCGTTTCTTACTTTCGCCTCAAATACCTAGCTTACCGGAGAATAAAAATATGGGTACTTGAAAACAAGATAAAAACATAAAAACTTAAGCTAATATTTTCTTAAAATCGGAGAGTTGATTTGTCGTACGGATAAATACACAATTTATATGGTACATTACATAACAATTGACCTTCGTGTAACTTTTTTCTGTTAAGCTGCTTAATCGAAGGATATGTTGATGATATAGTTTTATAATCTCTCATTGTAAAACATTCCGACATAACCATCGAATTACTTTATAATCTTGCGAGTGCCATATTGTTACGATTACCTATTTCTAAATAACATTTTTTGATAAGTTCTTTAGAAAAAAGAACACCGCACTATTGTTATAAATATTTTTCTACATCAAATACCCTAAGACCCAGTTCTATAAGTACCCAATTATCCGTCAAAATATTATATTAGCCAAAGTTTCTATGGACTATATAATCAACATAATCTTGTTTTCAAGTGCCCATATTTTTGTTCTCCGGTGAGCTGAGTTTTTGCGACCATATTAAAATATGATGTTTTAACTAATTCCTCATTTGCCCATGATCCTTTGAAGGTAAGTTTGTTTATTCTGTCTTCACAGTTAGACGTGAAATTTGGTAATGTCAAGGTTATAATACCTTCAACTTTCCTCGTGGTTCAATAATAGAGGCACGGATTTAACGGATGGCTGTCAAGCATAGAGCCTTAACAGAACTTTGAGATAAGGTCCCTAGTAAAAAAAGCAAAACCTGGAGACCCTGAACCAGAAGCCGAAATAGAGCAAGTCCACTAGCCAGATGGTCGGATGATATCCAGAACACGGCAGGGCCGACCGGCAGGCATATTGCCTAACGCGCAATCGCAATCGTTGTCGTTTTCATGCTTCTTATTGTCATTAGGGAACGCAAATTAACCGGTTATTAACCGTTTTTGTATGAAAATAACCGGTTAAAATCGGTTAAAACCGGTTATTTGCATTCCCTAATTGTCATTGTCATTCTGAATACGACCCGACTGTATAAAACTGAGTTTAGCGTTTAGTTTTATTCACAATTATTTTGAAGCTGGTTGAATCGACTTTGAAGTAGATTGCGATCGCGGGTAAGTTAGGCAATCAATAGGCCTGCTGGGCTAAAGTCACCGCATCAAAGACATCATGAAAATCCACGGAAGAGGCATATTATGTTCAGCAGTGGATGATATAAGCAGAGTAGAAGAAAAAAGAAGCAAACTCAGGACCGCGGTTCCCTTTTTCTTCTTCTTCTTCTCAGCATATATAATTTCATTATTTTTATGAATTTTGTGTGTGTTGAATGTTACTCTAATTATTTCATATTAGTTTATTTTTTTCGCTGTTTTTTTTTGTCAGCGTTATTATCTTATTACCCGACTGCGGTGGAGCCCAAAAGGAGGGTTATGTTTTTCACCGCCATGTATGTATGTATGTCCAGTTCTATGTTCCCCGCTACAGCAAAAACGGCTTGGACGATTTTGATAAATGAGGTATCATTCGATTCGTCTTCGCAGCGAGTTTCATAGGATACCTAAACTGTTAAAATTGAAATAACAACAATGGCCAAATGACAATTATTAACATATGTAGGTATATCGACGACAGTATAAAAAATGCAGTCGGGTTTTTAAAGCTTGCTTTTCATTAATTTATTTTATCTATTGTTGTTTGTTACTGTCATGTCTGAATTTTTTTTTTCTTTTTCTTTATCTACTGCTGTAACGTCCGTGATAAAGGGCCCCACTGAAAATCAGCGTCGTGGCTTGCCTCGGCATAGTACTGAGTGGGTCCCTTATTGATGCAAAGTGCGGCACAGATGAAAAATGTTATCGTTTTAATTCTTTGTTATTGTGTGTGTGTGTTTTTGTTTCAATAAATTATTTTTCTTTCTTTCTTACTTTCTTTAAAAAAAAAAGATCGTTTGTCGTATTCTTATTTTAATATAACTTCCCTTGACTCCACATTTAGTACCTAGAAGTGCGTTGCGGTTACATCTTGGAGACTTATCAATGGAAACAGGATAGTTCTCGAGGTAAAAGTGATAAACGACTGTAAAGGATTTTATCTACATCCCTATCATAACTTCCCTACAATATGTTCAGAAGCGATACGAAAATCGCCTATATTAAGAAACCTGTATCTGTGGTTGCATCTTAATGTTTACATTAAAGTATAGTGCATCGTAATGTTTACATTAAAGTGTCGGTACCTAAACATTAAAGTATCGGTAATACTGTACCACTAATTTGAAAATGCAAGCCATATCTGTACATTATAAATAAAGTTTTTTTTTTAAGCTTTGGTTCTACAAACAAGTTAACAGTAACACTAACTTAATAAAAATACAGGCAAGAGAAAACTTATGATTTGCATGTAGATAAAGTTATGTACGAGTATGTGGCTATACATAATTAGGCATTAAAGCACGAGTGTGGTTTTATGAAACGAGCCGAAGGCGAGTTTCATAATAAGATCACACGAGTATTATGCACCAGCCACATAAATTACTATTAAATGCTCTAAAGGTCTTTTTTTTGCGCAACTTCTTTAAGCTAAATTCGAAAAGCCCATAGTTATTATTGTCACTTTGTATCTTTAGGGAGTTCAGTGTGCTTTAAACAATACTTTGCTTAATATTTTCTAAATGTTCAGATATTATTACTCTGAACCTATTTTATCTACAAAATAATACCACGAGCTGATTAATTTTACAAACTTCAAGCGTGTCTACAGAAAGTGGTAGAAAGTTCATGCAAGTTCATACAATCTCATGCGAGATAAACTTGTCCCGCAGATATTTGCCAGATAAATTAATTTCAACGGTAAAAGAACGAAGAACAAAATCTAATAAGGGTTTTTGGTTATATGTGGCATTATATATGTAGAAGGAGCTTATGGCGGATGGCGCTTCCGCCATTATTAAAGATGCTCCAATATAAATATAACGTCGCGTGACGCAGTGCGGCGTAAACGTCATCCGCCATAAGGTCCATTTACATAGATAACGTCACATGCTTTTTTAGGATTCCGTACCCGAAGTAAGCCCAAAGGTTATCAATATATATACCTACGCTGTCCATCCATCCGTCCACAAAACTTTAAAGAGTATCTTTTGAACAGTATTAGAAATTTGTAATTTTACACTCAGAAATAATGTTTTTACATATTTGTGTTAGTTTCTTAAGTGTTCGCAAGTCTTTGATTGAATTTTAAATAATATTGTTGTACCTACTGACTACTACATTAAAATAATATGCATTCGCTTCAGTAGCCTAAGCACGCGACTTCGTTTGCATTGTACCTACCTACCTACCTACTGATTTATCGATTTTTCCTTAGGCATAGTCAAAGATTTGTAAAAACTAAAATTAACCAAGACCTATTTTTATGCCGAATTTCATCATTTCATTCATTTCATTTATTTAATCTATTAACAAATTACATTGTGTCTGAATGTGTAACTTAACTTTGGTATTTAATTTAATATAATAATAAAATAATACATTTAACCAAAAGAAAACAAAACCACAAATATAATAATAACCCAAATTAACAGCTGTACAGATTTGTTGAAAATTTTACTGTTACCTATTATTGTCTTAATTTGTACTGGCAATTTATTAAATAAATGGTCAGTCTGATAGCAAGCGTGCTTCACTATGTTGATCCTTGGGACCATCTTGCTCGGAATGTCCTTCCGTCTGGTTATAAACCTATTTTCTCTGTCACTTTGGCTTTCAACTTGATTGAGGTGCTTAATGAAGTCAGTGAGTAGAACGAAAATATACAGACAAGGAACAGTTAAGATTTCGAGCTTAATGAAGTACTCCCGACACGAATCACTCTGAGGTATGCGAACTATCGTCCTGATCGCTCTCTTTTGCATTCTAAAAACTGCATCACTATTGTATTTATAGCCAGACCAGAGGGCTCAGACAAGATGCACTACGCTAACGTTTGTATTCGATTCGTTTCTAAACCAATCGCGTCACTGGAAGATGACTCGAATCGAATAGAAACGTTCGTTAGCGTAGTGCATCTTGTCTGAGCCCTCTGTTTACTGTTCATGCGCTATTAAAAGACAAACATCCAAACTTATAGTTTAATAGAAATTCCTAATTAAAACTCTTTATAAACAATGACGTACGCGTGCGAAAGCTTCGGGTTTCAATACCAACATGTCGCGAACTAAAACTGGCTTGAACCTGCTCCCGGTTGAAGTCAGGCGTTCGTCAGTAATGACTGGGTAATCAAAAGTTTCCTCATTGTAACTTTAAAACGAACGTGGAAGGAATAAATTAAAGAAATTGATAATTAGGTTTAAGATGGCTTGAGATATTAATTTGTATAATTTCAATAATTTACGTTATGGGTTCTTAGGGTTGGCAACCCATTTGAAGTCTTAGGATTGCAGTCTTGTGATTGTAGTTTTGAGAATTCAAATATCTATGGGTCGCAGATCCATCCCACCCAACTTTCCATCAGTGGGCCTGGGTGCCCCTGTGCATTCTCCTTGCCATAAAAATAAATTTAACCGTGTACTTAATAAAATAAAGTGTGGAATAGTTTGCCCAAGACATAAGTGCATACTCAGTAGGTAAACTTAAAATCCACAGTGACACGTTCAGTTGGACAGTGAACGCATCATTATTTGAGCTGCTGTTGGATTAATAATAAAAAAAGTTAACATGATTTAATAAATGAAGGACTTGACAGGTTAACTTTTATGAACTGAAATTTTATTAATGTAGAAAAAAAAAAAAAAAACTGTAAACAGACTGTAAAAAAACACCTTTTCAAATCATTCAAGGTCACGAAAACCGCAAATGGTGACGCCTCTGATATATGAGCCTTAATTAAACTAAAACCGACTTCAGTTCGACTGACGACAATGATTTGAAATAGTGTTGTTTTTAGCAATAATTAAAACTTTTGTCTAACCTTAAAATTTCCTTACTTACCATAGCGAAAAACAAATTTTACTCGTACGAAACCGGGCGCATATTCTAGTCTTGTATAAACAACCAATTGAAACTCCAACGCATCCCTAAGACTGTTTGCAGTCAAAGAACTGTGCAAACTCGATTGAAATAGCGTCTGTATTGAAATATTCTCCCGGGAACTTTTGGGTTTTGGCTTCTGTTACGAAAACCGCGATAAACTCGCAACTTTGTAGCGGAGGGTGAGGCGTGAGACGTGGGTGGAATACGCATGAGTTTCATTATTATAGTGACGTCGTCAAGGTGCAACGCTGGTTCATAGGTTGAGAAAATAATTAAGAAGCTTAGTATAGTTTTGTATGACGTGGACTTAATTATTTAGACAGTTTAGTTAATACAATGCACATCGGTTAAACGTCAAACCGTGTTACCAGATGTAGTGAAATACGAGTACTTATCCTTTCACATCGTATTTTCTCGGAATTGTTCGTATTTTTCATACTACTTCAGTCTGACTCAATACCCATCAAGACAACGTGGCGGAACGTTGCATCGCGAGAGTGATAATCGATATAGAGTCGTTAATACCAGAGTATTTTTTTGTTAATTAAGATTTAGTTTGTTTTCAGTTCTTTTTAATAGTCATGCCGAAAGCATTAAGAACTGGAAAACGTTTAGATCGACAAGCCTGTGAAATTATTTTCAACATTTATTTATATTTGTTCTTGTTTACCTACACCTAATTTCTATATATTACAAACTCGTGGTTTGACATTTGACACTGATAACTAAAGTACTCTATTTATTTCATACAAACATGTCACTTAATAATTCAATAATTCATAGACACGTCGGCATCATTCGGAAGTAGACGTGAGTTCCGAGTTTTCACGATGTGAAAGGATTATTCACTAGATCTGTAAGTAGGGTGTAGTGGCAATGGCGCTGATTTTAAATTAAAAAGAAATAAGTGCTAGAAAACGAAAAGATACAAGAAGACAGTAAAATATATGAGAAAACAAAACTTAGGAAAGCTTACAATGTAACCCTAATGTTTCTCAAACTATCTGTAAAGGAAAGTTCCTTTATTTACCAAAATTTATATTTTTTTCGTACGTAATAAATATTAATATTGACGACGCGGTATGTCCTTAGTTAGTATTAACCCTGTAAATAAATATATACCCTGTCCTGAGTTCGATTTGCGGGAAGGTAAAAATTGTGCGATTAATTAAATAAAAATAAAACTTGTACATAAAAAAAAGATAACAGATAACATGCCGTAACGGTATGTTTCAATACCCACAACACTATATTACCTTCGTAAAATTTCTGTATTAACTTAACACGTAAATTGTGTTTCATGGAACCCATATCGAAATTAATTCCAGCAAAAACCGAACGCAAAAGTGTGACATCACATTTGCGTTCGGAACCAAACATATTATTCGATTGTTTCTATTCAAATACAAACATTCAAAATCTAACATAGAATCTATAAATGTCTGTAGATAGAGCACGGAGCAGTCTGAAATGGAGCCTTTTTACTGGCCCTTTTTTATATTTTTCCATTTTCCAATAAAATAAAGTTAATATTTTTCCCTGCGATAAACCATTTAGAACAGTTTGCATTCATTGTTAAAAAAAGCAATACCTACCTTGCAATTATAGAAAGATTTTTCTGAATTTTAATACGTATGACAAGCTTATTTGGCACTTATTAGGGGAGGCCTATGTCCAGCAGTGGACTAATATAGGCTGATGATGATGATGATGATGATGATGATGATGATGATGATGGTGATGATGATGATGATGATGATGATGATGATGATGATGATGGTGATGATGATGATGATGATGGTGATGATGATGATGATGGTGATGGCGATGGTGATGATGATGATGATGATGATGATGATGGTGATGATGATGATGATGATGATGATGATGATGATGATGATGATGATGATGATGATGATGGTGATGATGATGATGATGATGATGATGGTGATGATGATGATGATGATGGTGATGATGATGATGATGATGATGATGATGATGGTGATGATGATGATGATGATGGTGATGATGATGATGATGGTGATGGCGATGGTGATGATGATGATGATGATGATGATGATGATGATGATGATGATGATGACGAAGACGACGACGACGACGACGACGACGACGACGATGACGATGATGATGATGACAAGCTTTGTCAGTCTAGTAACGTACAGTACTCCCATCTTCTTAATAGTGTTCGTGTGGCTATCGCTATCACACTTGCACTCGCAACAGACAGTATATCTGTCACTCGTGTCTCATATAACAACGAAGATTGCCGATCGCTATTAAGAAACTAGTTGTACTGTACCTTTAACACTGATATAAATAAATAAATAAATATCTGTGGACACTCTCACTCAAATTCACACAATCCAAACTAAGCTCTAGGCTTGTACTATGGGTACTAGGCAACGATTTTACATAATATTTGTAGAGAAATATCACACAAATATTTTTTCTGACTTGGATTCAAATCTGGGACCACTAGTTTCGTGGGCAGGGCTATATATAATTATACAGTGTGTTACCGGCATGCGGACATTTTATTAAAACTGCCGATAGTATGTTGCTTTAGCAATTGTTTGCAAGTATTATCAATTAAAAAATAATTAAAATAAAATCACAATTAATTTTCTTAGTTAGTGTCCATTTTTAATGTAGTGCATGTGCTGCGTGTTCGTCGTTATCAGTATCGCTGTTGCTTAGTACAAGGCATGTCGTGTTACGGGGGCAAATCATAATAATCAAAGTATCCGTCGACTGTTTTTAAAACTTGTCAAATTGCTGTGCTTTATATTGCTGGCAATTAAAATTTTGTTAGAAAGTTAACGAAGCCTGAAAATTCGTTTATTAATTAAATTAAAGTCATGGTTACGTTACAGGTATACGTTATTTTAACCTCCTTTAAAAAAAGCATTTTCATTCATCTGTAAAACATCTAATTTTTTTAAATATGTCACAATGCACTTTACCTATCCACTCAGCAAAATTAAAACATTGGAATTGTCAAAACGTTTTCATGAATTTTAATGTCCCACGACGCGACTATATCAAAACGTTGACAATATTATGGTAACAGGTGAAAGACGATATGGTTGGATACCTAGAATCTAGGTCCTGTCGTGCGTTTATCTGTGCCATTCCAAACGCTTAAACTGACACAACAGGGAAGTTTTAAGTTTAACGTGTGTATTTGCGTTGTAACGATTCGACATTAATCTAGATTAATCAGGGACTCTTAATTAAACCGTACAATTTTTACTATGACAGTTGCATTTACACTTACGGTTCGGAACGCAGATTAGAATGGCGCGTGGCGTTTCCCGCGGCCCGAACTTTACGTGTGCAGGCCGCTATTGTTCAACTGAGCTGCTACTACTCTCAAAATATCAGGTAACATGGTTTTATCCAGAAGAGTAGAGACCTCGTATCGTCGGTCTAGATGTGACAACTCGTATATGCAAAGTGAGAAACTTTTCAGGAGAGACCAAAAACTGCTTTTTAGTTACGAGGTCCCACCTTAAACAAAGTTGTTCCGTGATAATATTACCAAGGCTTCACGTAGATCTTACGAGGTTACACGAGTTGAATGCTTGTTACGAGGTGTCACTTCTAGTCGTTTTTTTCCGTCAAAATCAATTATAACGCAGGAGACATTTACGAGTTAACACCGGAAATACTATTTGAAACTTTCTGCATCAAAATCTCATTTTACCAAAAAAAAGTAGTTACGAGGTGTCACATCTAGACCGACAGTTTTCTACATTCGCTTGTTTTTCTACAATGTAATCTGGCTAGGCTCTATTTATTCTCTTATTTGTAGAACTCTACAGATCTGCCAGAACTCCCAGCGGCACTCTAGCATAGATTGCAAAGTTTATGCTAGTAACAATATCGCCAGATAGGCATAATACGGAGTCATGTTTCCAAATCATCTAATTAACGAGCGCGCCGCGAAGTTTCTATGGTAAGTCGACGAAAAGTCGCGCGTCAAGTTATGATTGCTGCGGGTGAGACGCTCTGTGAAGAGTTGGGGCGGCTAAATAAGCGAAAAAACAGGAGAAGTTACATCGTCATAATTATTCATAAGAGTTTGACATTGCATGAATTTTTACATACCTGTGTATTTTTTATAACAATAGCGGGCCAAGTATGGTTCCGTTTATCGCGTGACAAAATGTGGATAAAGCATCCGTCACTCTCATACTTCGTTGTATTTACGTGTCGGAAAGTGACGGATGTTTTATCCACATTTGGTCACGTAAACGCAGTCATATTAGACCCCCAAATTGGTTTTATACAAAGTAGTTTAAATGATGTACAGTTTCTATGGTAAGTCGACGAAAAGTCGCGCGTCATGTTATGATAACTGCGGGCGAGATGCTCTATGTAGAGTTCCGGCCGCTAAATAAGCGAAAAAGGCAAAAAGGTTATTGTTATTTCATAATAACTAAGAATTTGATATTGCACGGCTGCGCCATGATACGAAAAGTGAAGTTGCAGGACTTCTAAAGTAGGTACTGTTTTTTACACTAGATAGGCTTTACATAAAGAAGATTTTGAAAATTTGAAAAATCAACGTTGATAAATTCAAATTCAAATTTTTATTTCAGACATGTGTCCATATAATGTAAAGCAATGGTATTAGTTTTCAATGTTTTTTATTATAATCTTATTCATTTTTCCTTGCGTATTTATATTGTGTATTTTAACCATTTCTTCTTTGTAAGGTTATTTGGAAGAAGAATCTGCAGCGATAAACCGCATAATTGGCGCACTATATATTTTTTTGTATATCCGTTCCTTGATGTATGTGGTGTTCAATAAAATGTTTTGTATTGAATTGTACTATACCCTAAACGGTATTCAAGGTTTTCAAAACTTACTTAAAAGCCTGCTTAAAACAAATAATCAGTCGCACGCGCAAAACATTAGAATACAATTACTTGGTACAAGCATTAAACTTCTTCGATAGACACGGTCGCCTATGAAATCGTTGCTTGTGTGGCCGTTGTTTATAAATGAGAACGTTCACAGAGTGTGTCCCGTCGAGCTTGTTCCCCGTAATGAATTCATCAAACAAGCTGCCCGTCCGTTGGCTACATTTAGACTGAAAATTAACATAGTGTAGGTTTTTGGTGATTTTTTAGAACAGTATTTTCATTTTGCAAGTCAAATTAAGTGTCAAAGCCTGCCAAGTTCCCGTCAACCAATTTGATTTTTGAAGAAGTTGTAAACCAAATCCTAAGAAGTCGTTCACGTTTTGTTTGAAAACGTCACATATTTTTTTTAAATTAATTTAATATAATATAGACTACAGTTAGCATATCTAATATTACTCGCCACACTGCTACGTTTATCGGCGAGACGCGCTCAGTTTTACACTACTTAACTTATCCTAATATCTAATCGACTACTAATATTATGTTTAGCTATACATAGATAGACACAGCGGCATTCATAGGTGGGTATGTACTTTAGATATATCTTATAATCTGTGGGTATGTAGGTGTTCGCTTCCCGACGACCGCAAGCGTCAGCTGTTTTTGCAATACCTAGGTACATATTGTCCTTTTATTCTATTGACATCTTATCTTATCTTATCTTACAGATGGGCCCTTTCGGATACACTTCGACCCTTTAGGATCTTTCGAGCAGATACACAATCACTTGTCTAATGATTTCCCTCGCAATGATATACCGTAAGGGCATCGGGTTATCTACTTAAGTTAGAAAAACTCATTGGTACATGGTGACCACCGGCGTTCGAACTACATCATCCTAGTCAAGAATGGCCTAGGAATCAAATTGGTACAATACAGCCCTATAGCAGTAACATTTTTATGCCCCTCATTGTGCTTGGAACTGCCACTTCATAACATGACCTCTGTTCAATCCAACCTTTTGTTATCTTAATAATGGGTTTTATTTAAGCATGCTAGCTGAGGAGCTGGGTGGGTTAAAGTGAAATTAACGGACTCTTGGTGACTCTCAGACTATCGACTAAAGCCAGCGTTTGGTTCTCTAAAACCTGAAGCGATAATAGAGTGTTCAAATCAAATCAAATCAAATCAGATATTCTTTATTTGCTTCAAAAGTGGTATAAAAAGTCGTTTACAGTTCAAGTGGTTTCACACCTTTCACCAGCAACTGGCATGCAAAATATACATTTAAATAAATCTCTAATAGGTCTAACAATATCATAACTATAAATTAGCAATGTCCCAACTTAAAAACTAATCATCTAAATTATTTCATTTATCCTAGTCTACTAATTTAATATTATTATTTATAAATTTTCTACCCAGTCATTTCTAAAGTATTTATTTTTATATAATATATTCGTAACCTCACTTCCTTTAAAAGGTTATCATGAGATCTCTGCTAAAGTCAACCAGACCTCTCAAGTATGATTTTGTTAGATGATTGTCGAATAGCAATTAATTTTCTAGGACTAGGTACCATACAAATTAAATAAGTCTACATAGTTAATTTTTTTTCAAACGAAAAACAATACCAATATTTTTTATAATAATATTAATAGCCAACTTTGTGTCACACTACTGGGTAGGTATTCCCTTAATGTATCCACTAATCTCTCAATTTAGACAATTAAATGCTAACCAGGATTACATTTGTCTAAATCGTGCCGCCATATCTTTTTTAATGCCTCGCCCTCTTTCGATTTCTATAACTCTCTGTGAATTCTACTTATATTATATATGCGAAAGTTTGACATACAGATAGCTTGAACCCCGAGAAAGAACAAAAAATATTTTTTATCCCGGAAAATATGACAGTTCCCGTGGCAAGAGAATAAAAGAGTTCTACATGGACAACAGTTAGTATAGTATTCGTTTCATTTGTCTTTTCCATCGTGCATCGTCTTAATATTAGGTACCATAATTTATATAATAATATGACACAAACCCGTTCCATACTTAAAACTCGTGAATTTAATTACATAGTAATTAACATTCACTTACTGTAACTGAATCTGTGCGCGAATATCTCGTAACATTATACGTGGAGGTACGAGTAATCTATCATCTTATTACAAATACGCGACATAGTTATTACGAATAATCTATTCATTCAAAGCTGATAGTCTGGTGCGAGTCAAAGAAGAACAGCGAAATTAAAATAATTATCGCTTCATATTAGGGCTTGCGGTCGGGTCTGGCTTTCGTGTAGTGTAGACGTGTCGGGTATCCGTTTCCGGGTTAAACAGATACGCGTTTATGGCTTATTCTAAACGGGTACCCGGGTACCCGTATAGTTAGTCCGTGTTTATACCAGGACACGGATCACTGGAACTTATTTATCTCTCCTTTACGGATTTCACTGAGTCAGACCGTTGTTTTAAACGAGCACCACAGGTTAACAGTATACTGGCAGTCCTATTACTAGCTACCTATCAGACGGTCTGCCGTCCAAAATCTATGTAGTGCACACTCTAAATGTTTCAAGCCAGCAGCCGGCAGTATAGAAGAAGCTGGCCTTAACTGCTTCATGCAGCAATTACCACACACTAACAATTTTTAAACGACGGGTCGAGATCGACCGATCGACAAACAAAGATGATTATTAGTTGCCTACCGGCCATACGCGTGTATTATAAATTTAGCCGTAAGTCATCAGGCTATCTGATCGAAATCACCACGCACCCCACACTTGCAGGTAAAAGAAAACGTCAGTCCTTAATCGTAAGAGGAACTGACAGTCTACGTTCTAATACGATTAATATATCGACCATCGGCCGGTGGAATTTAGTCTTTGTTACCCTTAAGAGCTATGAATGAATGTAGGTATCGGTTAAAACATTAATAAGACATTGTAGATTTACATTAGTGAACTTTATTAACAATAGCTCGTGCATACCCTCAAACCGTCGCGGACGGGTAATACCCGCGGGCGGGTAATTAAAGCCGGCCCGTATTCGTGTGCGGGCTAAAATACAGACGAAATAACACGGGTCCATGTAGTTCGTACTCTTAACACGGCTGGGGTTAGCCGGTGTGTTTTTAGGAATACGGATACACGTGTATCAGGCGGTCTACTTCGTATTAGTAGTTTATATGGCTGGTGCATAATAAGAGGCATTAAAGGACGACTGTGGTTTTATGAAACGAGCCGAAGGCGAGTTTCATAGTAAGATCACACGAGTGTTTTAATGCCTAATTATGTATAGCCGCATACATAACTTTATCTACATGCATATCATAAGTTTTCTATACTATGTTCAGATATTTAGTTACTGTTAACTTGTCTGTAGTACCAAAGCTTAAAAAAAAACCAAATAATAAAAAACAAACTTTATTTATAATGTACAGATGTGGCTTGCAATTCCAAGTTAGTGGTACAGTATTACCGATACTTTAATGTTTAGGTAGGTACCGACACTTTAATGTAAACATTACGATGCACTACACTTTAATGTAAACATTAAGATGCAACCAAAGATACAGGTTTCTTAATATAGGCGATTTGCTTACCGCTTCTGAACATATTGTAGGGAAGTTATGATATGGATGTAGATAAAATATTTTTTTCTATTGCATTCGTTTATTCGGAGATTACTTTGGTGTTTTAATCTAATATACAAACTTGTACCTATAGCTTCATTTATGTATGTAATTAACAATAATTTAATGTACAGTCAGCAGCAGAAGTAGGTAGCTACGCAAGCGAAGAGGTCAAAATGATCTGAACTCGATTATATTGTCAAGAGAATACATCGCGTCTAGGTGATTTTGAGCATGTTATTCTGCTTAACTACTTTTGATGCTAACTGTACAGATATAGTGAATAATCTTTTTACATCGTTTTTTGTCGGATATGTTCGTATTTATCTTGTTTTCTCAATTAGCTTCAGGTACCTAACAATAAACCAATTGAAAGAAGCAAGATAAAAACTAATCCGATAAAAAAATAATTGACTACATCTGTAGTAGATATTACATTGAATTGAAAAAAAAGGAAGGAAGAATAATTAAAATAAAGTTAGTTGAGGTTAAAATTGTTTGACTCATCTTTTAACAGCAAGAGTCGTCGCTAATAAACGTTGAGTAACGGTGGTATAGCTATACAATAATAAAAAAAGCATTTATTTCGGACTACAGAATCCATATATTGTTAGTACCTATTACACACAGAACTTTGTTAGTACCTAAACTTAAATGAAGGGAGGTCCAGGTGCCTGACCAAGCCACTGTCCCATCTCTCAGCGACGACGTTCAGGAGAGTGTGGTCAAATTCAAATGTCACAATGACAGATAAGGACAAAACATTGTATAGCTATACCCGTCACTCACCGTTTATTAGTAATGGGGGAAATATATAAAACATATTTTTTAACTATTTTTATTGCACCCGGCCGATAAGAAGTCAACCCTGACACCTGTCATTTCAGTATAAATTATAACCTCAAACCCAAAAATAGGTTTATAAATTGTAATGCGATGACGACGATGGTTGATGTTGCCGCGTGGTTGCTCCATGCTTTCAGGCGGAAGTTGTAAGGGGCGACTAAGGGAATAAAGGTGTAGTATTGTTAGGCGATGGGCTTGCAACCTGTCATTAATGTACACTGGTAAACATCTTAGCCTGTTATAATTGATAATTTTTACATTTATTTGTAATGTTTTTAATTTTGAATTTGTATTTTTTTTATATGTGATAGTTCTAATAATTATATTTGTTGCTTTATTACCTTGTAATGTAACTTACTTTTAAGTATTATTGTATTTTATGTTTGAAAAAATGACCTTCTGCTGGAGTTTCTTGCGGCGCTTCTTCTCCGCAATGATGGTCTTGTCCGAAGCGCTAGTAGATTCACTGTATATTACCGACGTGTAAAAGAGCCCGTATGTGGCCAATTTACTGAATAAATATTTTGATTGATTGATTGATTGTTAGTGCAAAATGTGGTTACAGAATTAACAACAAGTTTGAACAAGAGTTGTTGGTAATTCTGTAGCTCTGCCTACCCCGCTCTGGGAATGACGGCGTGTGTGTATCTAATGTGATGTTTTGTACTGCGGACAACTGCCAGCGCCTCTATTCAACACGGTAAAAACAATATCGCATTTGATCTGTTATCGTATTGTCAACGTTTTGATAGCTCTTATTTTCTTGACAGTAATGGCGGCTGACGTCATAACAATACTGTTACGCCGATGTCATAAGGCGTCGCATTTTTAATCGTTAATTTTGGTGCTTTAGAAGCGTTTTCAGTAGACTGAAATAT
This sequence comes from Acleris literana, assembly GCA_946894065.1. Lineage (NCBI taxonomy): Eukaryota > Metazoa > Arthropoda > Insecta > Lepidoptera > Tortricidae > Acleris > Acleris literana. Next base: position 6,721,324 of record OX335692.1, read on the forward strand.
CGTTTCAGTCCGTTTCAGAGGTAGCTCTATCACATATCAGATTATCAAAATTTCGACCAACTTACCGTTGTTTTCAGGCGGCTGAAACATGTTTTCAGTCCGTTTCAGGCCACCCTTTATCAGACTACGCTATAACCTGAAAACCCATTTTCAGGACCCCTTATGGGCCTTTGAAGTACATTTCAGTATATGGCATTTTTTTCCACTAAGAGTGAAAGAGAGCATGATTAGAAAGAGACAGCAATACTGAGAACCTTCGAGAAGTGTGTGAAAGAGAAAACACGACTAGAAAGAGACAGCAATACTGAGAACCTTCGAGAAGTGTGTGAAAGAGATAACACGATTATAAAGAGACGGCGATATTGAGATCCTTCCAGAAGCGTGTGAAAGAGAACACGAAATGAGACAGCAACACGCGGAACATTCCAGACTCATCCAGACTCGTGGGTATAACAGGCAAACTACGATATCGTTTTTACCGCCGAGAATAGAGGCGCAGATTGAGTTCGTAATGATCGGGCACTGTATTAATTTTAAATCCTGTGTATTACACCAACCCATCTTAGGTATAATTGCATTATTGGTGATAGTCTTGTCAACGCCATACATATTAATTTGCTTTCCCAGTAATTACGTACAACGGCTCCTGCCTAATTGACGTGGCATTGTATGTGAGACTTCGTGTCTCTTGAAATATGATTTGTACCCTGATTACTCTTACTTGTCTTCTTAGGGAAACATTTCCCCACGTTAGTTTTTAAATTTGAAATAAAATGGCTATTTAATTGTTTGATAATCTGAAAAATTATTAATGACAACGCAAACTACTACATCTACTCATCTCTGATCTAGATTTAGAAAGAGAAAAAAGTACTGCTGAAGGACATAGAGGTAGTAGTGTCAGACATCCACCAATTTCAAGGAAAGAGTGAAGTAGAGAAGTATAATTAGGAAAGCTAACGCCACAACCATGTGGCATTAATGACCACGCAGTAGAAAGTCCACCCGGACACAACCATGAAGTTTCTAAATATTGATAATGTTGACAGAAGTAAAACAATGCTAAACTAATTTGGTGCGTGTGAAAGAAAAGTCATTATAACAATACTGCTGTCAACATCATCCATTATCCAGTAACTCATGGTTATGCAATGTATCTGGATTGGCTTTTTACAGTTTTAACTGTGTGGAACAGTTAATATAAAGAGAGAATTTACACTGGCTCTATTGTATTGATATTACGTCGCATAATTATTTTGACGTCACATAGTTCGTCTTGTTGATCACTACCCTGCCTACAATTCCACTGTACGTAAAGAATATTCATGTAATGAGCACGAAACTTGCAGAGTTCTTGTCTTTGATTTTCTTCGTATTTATTTATTTAAATTCATTCTTATAAATAAGGTATAAGTAATCTTGTAAAAGTTTTGTAGATTAGGTCATATATTAGTTTGAACTGCGACAAGAAAAACTTTTTACCGTAGAAAATTGTACTGGTAAAAATGATAAAAAAGCTTTACTACTTCTAAATCGCGGGCATGAAGCATGTAGTCACCTAAAACATAATAAATCCTACTTTTCCTCCAACGCCGATAGAAATTCACTAGACACAGTGAATCGTCCCTCAATGGACGCGCGAACTCCCGTTACTCTAAATCAATATTAACCTCCTACTTTATCATTGGATTTGTCTGACCCATAATCTACTCTTTCCATACGTTGTAATAGATGGCCGAAAGAATTTATTTTATTAGAAGGAAATGCAGTGCAATGTTTCACGTAGGTATAAACGATTTTCATTCAGTTTTTCCCTAGATTTTAGCCCTAACATTGCTATCTCTTAAACTTGAATTAAGATAATTTGAAATCCTAAATGTCCTAAACAGAGTCCAAATACTTCAAAAACCATATAACGATTTAACCCTTTAAAAAGTGCAAAGATTTTTAAATGTAACGTCATATCCGACGAATAATTTACACGGTAAATCATATCTCAAAACTACATAATAGTAATAGCATACATACTTTAATTTTAAATCTTGCAATAAATCTGTTAAAATATCGTAAAATCGATACCATTATCGTATTGTAAATATTTTGCCCCCTATTCTACCATCTTAATAAAGATAAGTGACGTGACAATCCATTATACACTCGATATGGACTCATATATCGATACCTTAGCGCACAATCGTACTAAATGTTTTTTTTTTGCCAGTAAAGTTTCGAACTTATTGTTTGTGCACAAACATGCTAATTACAATAACTTTTCAAATATAATTAGAACAAGTGTGAACTAAGGTATCGATATTATGGTGCGCCTTTTACGAGTATATTGAAATTCACCTGTCGCGGTCTCGCGGTCAGTTGGTGAAATATTTGTTGACGCCATAATATTTCTTATTCACTTGACAGTAAAAGCTACCATAATCATTGCAACAACAATATAAACCAAAGTAGAATAAAGACCAGTTTTAGGGTAAAATACACGGGAGAAATCTTTTCCCTCAAACGAATTCGTTACACTGCATAGAAGCGCAAGTTTAAATATTTTAATCAGTGCGCCTGCATCCTCAATATGCTCACTATGCCGGCCGTGAATAGCCGGCTTAACTCATCGGGTAGCTGTTTGAATTCAAATTCAAATATTATTCCACATTAAGAGCTACCCGGCATTAGCTTATAATGCGGTAGATTACCCTATTTTACGATAATTATCATGATCTATTTTATTGTTCTTAATGCTACTGTGTTTTTTGTATCTGTTGTTGTATTGTTATTTATTTCTATTTTTACATGTGCTTACAGTTATTTTAAAACTATTTTGATGATTACGATATAGTGGCGAAAACTATTTTGAACTATCAGTTGTACTCCTCGAAAAAATGATTATTTTACTATTTCTTTCTATTTTTATATCAGCTAAGCCTATATAGACATGCACAGGTATACTATTGGTTTTAAATCTACTTTTGTTGGATGTGACGTTCTTGTAATGATAACTAACTTTTCTGGGCCTCTATTCTAGCCTCACAAGACCCAACATACAGCGAAATTTGCCAAATGAAAATTGACCTATTGTGATTGCAATAAAGACAATTTTCTATTTTAACAAAATTTATTTAAATTAACAATTTTAGTAATAACAATCTATTTCATGTTCCCTTTACTCGTAGCAAATATGCGTCAAATTCATTTTTATGTAGAATTTCTAAAAACTATAATAGCACATTTTGTCACTTAGATATATTTAGTCTTTCCCTTCTTAGATTTAAAATTGATTTGCCTAAATAATTAATTAGTTTAATTGTATCCAACTAAGTACAGAATTCAACATTAATATAATTATAAATTAAAACTAATTGTGGTCTGTACTTGAATTGAATTTAATATTTGTATTTGAATTTAATACTATGTAAACACACATTTTTGACGTGTTACTCTGTACTGTTGTAGGCGGACGATCACGTCGGGGTCACCAATGTAGGAAGAGAGGACAATAGAGAGATCTCTTTCCAGGCGGGTGTTATGCCTGGGGACCGAAGTCCATTGGGATGAAGTTGGAAGTTGTATATATGTCATCTGACTGGAGAAACTTCGTTGTAGAACACTTAATTTGCGCTGTCTGACGCTGGTGGCGCTAGCGAGGTAGCGAGTTGGTTGATACAAGTTGCCGTTAGATGTCGCTAGGTCGCCACACCAGCCCCCCTTTGAGACCGGAGGTTGATGGTGATGACGTGCAGTCTGTGCGTTGAATTGCCGCTTGCAAGTGCCAGTAGGGATGTCTCCAGTAGTGCTCAGAGCCGCGTTGGCGAGCGTAGCAGGAGAAGAGGAGTGAGTGGAGTACACAGTGAGTCGTGTTCCTGCTCGTGAAGTACTCGTAGTAGGACGCAGTGAGTCGCGTTGTTGAGTGAGAGTAGTGTGCACACTGTAGACACCAGGCATGGAGATATATCAGAATGCTAGTGGTGCACAGTGCGGGTTGTCTGGCTTGCTGTGAAACTGCGTCATAGTGCTTGAAGGTCGTCAGGTTGCGTTATTGTCCATTGTCGAGGGTCACCAATGTAGTAAGAGATGTTAATAGAGAGATCTCTCTCCAGGCGGGTGTTATGCCTGGGGACCGAAGTCCATTGGGATGAAGTTGGAAGTTGTATATATGTCATCTGACTGGAGAAACTTCGTTAGCGCGTTGTAGAACACTTAATTTGCGCTGTCTGACGCTGGTGGCGCTAGCGAGGTAGCGAGTTGGTTGATACAAGTTGCCGTTAGATGTCGCTAGGTCGCCACACTGTATTAGTTAATTGTAGCAACTTCTTTCAACTCTCAACTTAAACATTAAACATTAATTGTCAGTCATAAAAACAAGGGAAATTCTACTTTATCTCCTTTGCATTTTTTTTTTTTTTTACGCGGGTTCTTACGAGGCTAGGCGGCAAAAACCATATCGTCTTGGACCCTTTACCTACATAAGCGCTATTCGGAATGAATTTCAAAATCTTTAGAATAAAGTGGCCCATTGTACAGTCAACAGCATAAATAAGTGATTATTTATGTACCTTTTCGCTTTCAATCGTTTCACAATTTTGTATGACATTTCAAACACGACGTTAAAGTGACAAGGTGCATAAATGATCACTTATTTATGCTGTTGACTGTACTCATGCTAATTTCAATGTAACTTGAAACATGAGTGTCGTTTGTTAATAAACAACGATAGATGGCGTCAGCATACCCTCCGAGTATGAAAAAGCAAGCGATCACTAATTACGTGGATCTTAAGTAGGGTCTTGGTGGCATAATTGGGAATGCGCCTGCATCGGCCCGGAGAGCCAGAGGAGATGTAGGTTCGAACCCTGCCTAAGATCGACCAATTTTTTTCGCTTTAATATAGTTTAAATAAGAGCTATCAAAACGTTGACAATACGATAACAGGTCGAAGACGATATGGTTTTTACCGTCTAGAATCTAATATCGCTGTTACCTCTGAAATCGATAGATTGTCCCATATCACCCTACCCCCTACTCTTATACACACTATACTTTCTTGCTATCTCCATACCAAACTTAATTAACAATAAGTTTAACGGTTCAGCAGTGATAGTAGGAGATCCGAATAGGAGACGATTTGGACCGGGCTGTTTATTCGATAAAATGTATTTTATACCAAATTTAATATGCTAAGTAATATATGGCGAATAGGTAGGCTGAAAAATTTCAGTCCAGTATATAATTAATAAAAAAAAATTACTTCGTTTTAAAAAATTACACTAGCTTGTTTGATGGACACATTACATACCAATCGAAAGTATGAAGCCTATAGAATATGCAAACGTTAGTTTGACTATTTTTTTCTCGTCAAGCTATTGGGTAGGCAGGTATAAACAGGTAAGTCGGTACAAGTAATTTGCACCAATCCTAACGTTTGCATATTCTATAGACTTCATACTTTCGATTAGTATGTAATTTGTCTATTAAACAAACATTTGCAATTTAAAAAAAAGTTCATTGCTTTTTTAATGATATAAATACGGGACTGAAATTTTTCAGCCTACCTATTCGCCACATATTATTTAGAATATTAAATTTCATATAAAATACTTTTCATCGAATAAACAGCCCGGTGCAAATCTTCTCCTATTCGGATCTTCGACCATGAAAGCGTACCAAACGAATAAAGTTAATAGTAACTTTCGCAATATAGTCATGATCATATTCTTCTAATTGCTCTGTTGTACTTGAGGTTTTCATATAAGTATGGATTTAAGGTGTTATACATTACCCTACTTAAGCAAAATAAATTACGCTCAAACTTTTTCTCCCTTACCTTACCTCTAGGCAAAGAGTTATTCAAGATGTATGAGGCATCCGTTTTAGTATTCTATTTCCAGCTAGTTTGGGATATGCTCCTGAATTATTACAAGCCGCATAAGCGATTCTGTACAAACGGGATGAAAGAGCTTATATAGGATTCATTTAATTAACTTTGGAAATGGGTTACAAAACTATTACGTTTGTTGTTTACATTGTGATAATAATAACCCCATTTAATTTACGGGGAAGATTATTTTTCCCTTTGCCGAAAAAATGTTGTGTAAAATTATTTTAACGTTAAAAATATAAATGCTACGTCGAAGCAAGATGGTCTTTAAAAAAAGTAAATAAAAGCCCCAGACCATGTCCTACAACTAATAAAACTTATATTTAAATAGATGATAATTATGTTTTAAATTTTCAAGCAGGCCGAAGCATTCACAACACATTTTTTTAATAGCAAATCATGATCAAACAAATCGGAATCTGAACAGATTGAAGTAGTAAATAAAACAATAACAGAACAGCCGAGGGTGACACTATTAATTGATGAGTGCGGAAACGGGAATGTCCTCAATATGCATGAGACCGCAGGACGGCTCTAGTTAAGATATTAAGCCGGTGTTCACGGGAAATGTGGACGTTTGTCCAAAAGGACGGTAGATGGAGGGTGGAGGGTTAAGCTCTGGTTATTTAAAGGTATAGATCAATCAGAGTGATGATTGTTACTTACACTATAAATAAACAAACCATAAAATTGAAAAAAAAAACAAATTAAATTAAATCTAGGTCATATTTCCTCGTTGAGTAACAATGTGAATACGTTGAGCGAGGAAGGTGCTAGCTCTTTGGTTACCCGTCTCATCGGCCAAGCGTTTGGAAAGCTCCGAAAAAAGCTTATGGCATTTAGACCCCGCGGACCGAGTGTCTCGATACAGAAAGCAATGAAAGACTATTCGGTGCCAAGGGCCTGTTTTTTTTTCTATCGTCGGCTGCCTCTTCCGCGCCAGCGCTTTTTGTGTCCAGTGGACACCGTCTCCGAAGGTAACAAATAAATTAAATGCTCACACGATAATTATAAGCATAAAATCGCATAAATTTTGCCTATTATTAGACACATTACAAAAGTATTGTATTCTTTATGTACTATTTCTACCTATACTTAAATATCTTAATGCTACAGTGATGTAAACTGGGATACGGATGCCAATCTATACTTATACTTATATAATATTATAAAGAGGAAAGATTTGTATTTTTGTGTGTGTGTATGTTTGTAACGAATAAACTCAAAAACCACAGGACCGATTTCAAAAATTCTTTCACCATTAGGATGCTACATTAACCCTGAGTAACATAGGCTATGTTTTACTTTTTTGCGTGTACGGAGTCGCGGGCAACAGCTAGTTTATAATAAAAGGATTGATTGATTGATTGACTGAACATAATCAATATGAGCATTCTAGAAAACCAAAACGAAATTGCATGTCGCAAACGTTAACGAATGCAGTTTTTTTTTTTTAAATAAACTGTCGTGCGTTTGCTTCTCTTTCTATTCTATACATTTTGATAGACTTCGGCAGTCGCTAACTTTTGTACAATAAAACTTGCAACTTTCGCAGAATAAAACGAATTCATGTCCTTTTAATTTAAATTACCAGATTTTGTTCACACTTTTCTTTAATCGTAGTTTATAAAATACCTAAAGCCAACCGTCTTGTTCAAAGCTTTAAATAATCTGATTCCAAAATAAAAACACTTAATAAATACCATTACCGTAACAGCAGCGCAACTCGCGCCCTAACCTCCGAGGAACGAGATTCGCAGCGACCAATTAGAACGCAGCATGAATGCCGTTGATTTATTTATTAACACTTGTACGGTTCGAAGCTTGTCGCCTTTGCTCCGTGTTAATTGGAATCTGGAATTGCTGAGATGAAGACTAGTACTTGGAGAAAACAGTTTTAAACGGATTACAGGTGGAATATAAAGCTTACCAATAAGAATATAAAAAGCAATATAAAATAATTATTTCACTTATACAGGGTGTTAGGCAGAAGGTTGGATAAACTTCAGGGACTTACTCTGTTGGTCATACTCATCAACTTTTATTATGGGGCCAACATCCAAATCGCGAAAAAAAAACAGCTGTTCCATACATTTCGGCTGTTTAGATCTCAAAGTTTGTATGGAACAGCTGTTTTTTTTCGCGATTTGGATGTTGGTCCCATAATAAAAGTTGATGAGTATGACCTACAGAGTTAGTCGCTGAAGTTTGTCCAACCTTCTGCCTAACACCCTGTATATACATGGTATATTAACCTTTTTTTTACGTATTATTTCTAAAAAAACCGTGCTACGTAAATGGTATCCACTCAGCCTAAAGTCGTGCCACCAATTGGGATTACAATGTCCGTTTTCTGTGGACCCATGGACGATACTCGCATTTTTTGTTGTTGTAAATACAAATATTTATTGTTGTTGTCAACATATTTGTCGTCTTAAAATCGCAGTTTTAGGATTGTAGTCTTGAGGATGCCAATGTCTATGGATGTCAGATCCTAGTTCAGGTGGCCTGCATGCTCGCTTACCTTCTCCTTGCTTTAAAAAAGGTAAACGTAATGCGAAATTGCCTTCTCCACCAGTTGGCTTATTTTTTGTTGTTTCAGTGGTTCCATAATTTTTGCAATAAAAACAATAAGCTATGTGCTGGAATAATGGAACAAAAGTCCAATGTTTTTTTTGTATAAAACCTTATTTAATCATTATTCTTTTTATACTACTGTCCTGAAATGAAAAAGTTATTTCAGCATTAGGATTAAGTATCATATTAGGCATTAAATATTAGTTCATCCTTTTACTAATATTAAATAACATTAATTAAAATAACTCAAGGAAAGTGTAAAAATGGATTTAACATAAAAACTGAAATTTAAGTTCGCTACAAAGCATAATGTCTAACTTATTACAACATACTGTTGCAACCCAAGGGTGAAAAATGCAGTATTTTACTATGGTTCGCATTTAAGATATGCTACTTATTTATTTATTGTATAAGGCATGGTAACAATATGTAGATTACAATCACCATGATAATATAAAAAGTAATAAGTTTCATATTTACATTTATATTAACTACTACCACACATAAAACTCCTTTAAGATTAGTACATATAGACAAATGAGTGCAATAATAGATGATAGATGGTAATAAATGGATGGTTGAATTTTAGATGACGGCATGTAAACTATGATACGTTATCGTTCGACGTTTTCACTAAATCAGGTTGATTAATGGTCCCCTATGAGTGAACGATCGATTTGCACTTGGGTGCAATTAGGAGATTGCAAGTGGAATTCAGCTGTAGATAGATTATGATACAGAGTGATTAATCAATTTATTTAATATGTTTATCTACACTCATATCATAAACCCTCTATGATGCGTTCAGAAACCGCAAATTATGACCAGCATAATAATCAACTCTGTTGTTAGAGCAAATTTTTTATCTGCGGCAGAAATCTTATGGATTCATAAGAACATCAATTTGAATGTTCTTATGACATTAAAATTTCGAACATCTCTGAAAAACAAAGAAATTTGATTTGACCGCTATTCTAATATCAGTCGAGATGACGTTTAGTTCGAAATGAATTGTCAATTTGCATACAAAATTGGACAATGTCGTACGTAAGTAAGATATCGAACGATATGATATTTGGAGCCGACTCTAGTTTGTCTCTGAATTAAAAAAAAACTATGACAGCTGCCAAAAACTTTTCAATCTTTTCAGTACCGCCATTACCGGTTAAAATTTAATATGCGGCTCCTGCATGCATCATGGAGGCTTATGATAATGTGGGTAGATAAAGTAGTGTATGTAACTGTACATAATTAGGCATTAAACACTTGTGTGATGTTATTATGAAACGAGCCGAAGGCGAAACACACAATTCACCATTCGTTACGCAATAATAGCGAAATTCAAAATCGAATTCGAAAAAAAAAACAAAAAGCAGTCGGCATATTTCTTAAATTTGGAATAAATGGCTTTTAAATTAGTGTCCAGTAATGTAATTTTTGCAACAAAAAGTTTTGAATTCTACGCCCGGGATACAAAAAGTAAATCAGGAAAAGTGTAGGTGGGCATGTATTTTTTTTATTATTTTGGCATTTTGATTTTAAATTCAAAAGGTACTTACTATTTTTAAATTGTCAATAAATTGGCATGTTTTTAAGCTTATGGGCAACTAGACGGTAGTGTATTTTTTTTTCACCATGGGAGCTGAAAGTTCGATCAATATACGATTGAAAACGCAAAAATTAAGATTGTGTTTTTAAAAAAAAAAAAACATTGTAGTCTCACATTCATGGTGATGCCTATCTGATAACATAAGTATTCAAAAATATTGAGAAAAATAAAATTTAAAAAAAGTTAGCTTAGAATGGTGCTATGATCAAAACATTGAACAAGGGTGTTCATTTTCGAAAAAAACCTAAAAGTCCAAATATCTCGAAAACCGTGTGACTTTTACTGAACCTATTTTAGCTTTATCATAACGTCCTAAGTGCCCTCTATCCCTAGTTCAAGGATTATCCACTCATTACCTAACACCCTGTATATCGGTGTGACCAAACAAACACAGAAATTACCAGCATAGCTTAGAGTTCTCTGAGCACACCTATTACACAGCCCGTATATTTTCCTTTACCGTGCTAAAAAACATAATAAAAGTTATTGTTTACAAATGTTCATCGAAATAAAAACGTACGTGAAACAAGGTTTCCATAACAAATGCGTTCAAACAACCTTTTATTTACAACCCAAGAACATTTTTACAAAATAAACTTATTTGTAGAAGGCTCGCGGCCTGGACACAGGTAAGACATTCGGAGGTCCGACGGGACAGTTTTCTCCGACGCGTGCTCGTACACTTGGGGCCACGAGTATACATGCTTGTAAACAGTGATACCGTGATTTATTTATGACTTCTCTTTTTTTTTGTGGTATAAAAAATGATAAATGTAAATATTTTTCTTTGAGACGCACGTAAATTTTTACACGGCACAGTTTGGACCGCGGGTAACACCACGCGCCAGTCCGAACCGTAGGTTTTTTACAATTTTACTATTACAGTTGCATTTACACGTACGGTTCGGCGCGAAGATTGGTATGGCGCGTGGCGTTTCCCGCGGTCTGAACTCTACGTGTGCAGGCCGCTATTGTCTCTTTTAAAGGTGGGAGCGAGTGTGCTAAATATATAAGAGGTCTGTCATTTGTTTTCTTTTTATTTTGCGTCGTACAGTTCTCGCCGCGTGACAAGGGAATTTGCGGCTTCAGCCCCGCAGCCATTTTCCAGTTAGAGCACAATTGGCATCTACATAGATAACGTATTGAGTTAGGGAAGCGGGCGCTATCTGGGACGTACCTACTATCGGCCTGTTGGACAGTAGTATCGAACCATTTCGATTTTAGTAAAATCAACCTTATTTTCTATTGAATAAATGGTGATATCTAAATGATGTAGAAGTTTCTAAACGTAATGTAAATACTTCAATGGTTTATGTATTAAATATTATGTCTCATATAAAAAAATGATGTTTCATTTGACGTCTTAATATGTCTGTTTGTGGCTGTTATTTCTCTCAAATAGATAAACTTATTTGAATGCAATCTTTTTATAGTGAAACAGATAAAGTGATCGGTTCTTAACTAGGTTTGATCAAAACCAATCAGGCTGTTCAAAAGCTTAGCTTAAGCTCTACAAGAAAGGGTCGTAATTACGACGGGAGTGTAGGATCTACTAGCTTTTCCCCGTGACTCCGTTTGCGTTAGAATAGGTTATCTTATTTCCCCTGCGAACTATCAACATTTACGCCATTGAAAGTAACCTATGCGTTAATCTGGGATATGAACTAAAATGTGTGCTAAATTTTATCCAAATCCATTAAACCGTTTAAGCGTGACGTGATAACTTAATTACATTTTGCATTCAGTGCTAGTGATCGGGTATTATACAATTTACAACATATCAATGCCTTCCAGCAGCGTGTTCGGACTGGTTTTAATCAGCGCTAATATTCTAAACTTGTTGCCATGTTTGAAACAATATTGACCGCTGTTTTACGGAAATATAATGCTGCCTTAGGGTTAATATAATTATATGGAAGACACTATTAAAACATGTAGTCAGGGCCTCTTTCTAGGCGGTAAATCCAAAATCGTCTATCGTCAGCCTAAAATGCAAACCCGCTAAATCCATTTTTAGGATTTAGTAGTTTTGCATTCTAAATAGATGAAATAAAGTGCAAACTCGCTAAATCCTAAAAATGTATTTAGCAGGTTTGCAATTTAGGCCGACGCTATGACATGTTAGGGTATTGTTTTCAACTCGTCCGCCATTACTGTAAAGTAAATAAGAGCTTTCAAAACGTTGAAAATACGATAACAGGTCAAAAACGATATGGTTTTTGCCGTCTAGGATCTCGGGCCAGGTGCTTAAAGCATGCTTTTTAGGGTTCCGTAGCCAAATGGCAAAAAACGGAACCCTTATGGATTCGTCATGTCTGCCTGTCTGTCTGTCCGTCCGTATGTCACAGCCACTTTTTGTTTTCCGAAACTATAAGAACTATACTGTTGAAACTTGGTAAGTAGATTTATTCTGAGAACCGCATTAAGATTTTCACACAAAAATAGAAACAAAAACAATAAATTTTGGGGGTTCCCCATACTTAGAACTGAAACGCATTTTTTTTTTTATCATACCCGTAATATATACGTCTGGGGTATCTTTGGATAGGTCGTCAAAAATTATAATAAGGTTTCTAATATATTTTTTTTTCTAAACTGAATAGGTTGCGCGAGAGACGTTTCCAAAGTGGTAAAATGTTTGTGTCCCCCCCTGTAACTTCTAAAATAAGAGAATGATAAAATTAAAAAAATATATGATGTACATTACCATGCAAACTTCCACCGAAAATTGGTTTGAACGACATCAATTTAGTAGTTTTTTTTTAATAAGTCATAAATCGTAAACCGCAATTTACCTTATAGACTCGCACTTGGCCGCTTTTTTGTTACACTTAATCAACAGTTTGTTGTTTCCAAAACAAGAGAAAAATCTTGACCAATACAAGAAAAAAAATGCCTAAGGCTTCAGATAATAGAGTAAAAGAAAACAGTTTATTTCTCAACAAAGCTTTGAGTAAAACATCAATCGTGAAACCGAGGCTTAAATCCCATGAATCGTGTATGTCGTTTGATCCTCCGTCAACGTGTGACAAAAAACTCGTTGTTCAATCGACATCAAACGAGCGACGTAATGTTGCTAGTACCAACGCAAGTGACACACGGCACGGTTGGTTTGGCGTCAACTGCCACACAGGCTAACAGAGCTTTTGCGGCGCGTCAAATACAAATACAAACAAATACATACAAATTTGAAATCTTGGCAGTGCAAATAAGAAATGACGCAGCAAACCGCTGCGTCCGAACCATTGGAAATCCGACTACTTGCGGATGGAGCAGTCCCGGCGCCTGGACTCCTGATGGGATAAAGTGGAGGGTGGGATGAGGTAATGAAGTTCACGGACAATTAAAATAAACAAACTTATAACGCGATTTAGACGGCCATTACCTCTAAACTTATTTTTTTCAATCTTACTGAGACTAAACTAATGATTTCAAACTCTTGGGGCTTACGTCAAGTACAGCGGATCATGATGTCATCTTCCAACTCTATCATCAGGTTATCCCGATGACAATGCAGTATTACAATATTTATAAATAAGTTCTGTCGAAAATTTCATTTTTGGGACAAGCTTTTGTTTCCGACTATACTTTTTTGCACAATACATACATACTTACATACATATACTGCAAGTTAAATAAAAGCTTGTAAAATACCGTAATTTTACATTGTTGCTGGGCTTGCACATGCATTTTGTAAGTGTAACTTCAGCCCAACTGGTTAGAAATTTTATTGCAATTTTAAATTAAATAAAAGGCTGAAAGCCTGCTGCGTTTACACACATGCTCCCTATGTTTTCTACATATAGTTTCACATATTGGAACTATTTGATCGACCAGCCCGCGGCGTGCCGTCTTTGTCTGGCCCTTGCCAATCACAATGCGCTTATACCACATGCCTCATACCATGCAACTAACAACCCGAACTTTCGCTTTAAAATAGTACAATTTACTTTAAGTATTTGTCCTTAGGTTTGTTTCATTATGCGATATGTTTAAGCGTGCTAGGTCATTCCACTAGGCCAGAGGTCCCCAAAAATATTTGTCTCATAGACCACTTGGCATTTGTTACGGTTTTGGGTGGACCCCCTGCTTACCTAATATTTACGTTATCACGTAAAAACTAGGCAACAAAAAATATCGGGATTTTTTGCACGGATAACGTTGGAGCTCTAGCCGGCTAAAAATGACTACAATATACTAGACAGACTACAATGAAAATTTAGTGCGGAAAAATATTTTTTACTAAGTAAAAAAATACATAAGGAGAATGTTTAAACATAATTTATACCTATAGATAATATTTGTTTATTTATATATTTATAAGAAAATATTCCGTAAGTAAGTGGGTACCTACTATCTGTATATGAGTATGGATTATTCCATTAACGGAAAGTCAAAATTAAAGTCACGACCAGTCACGACCTGGCTTAAATGGGATCCAATATCGTGGCCCCCATTTTCATCTCATGGAACTCCATTTATTTTTTCCGCTCACATGGACCCCTTGCAGGTCGTCGTGGACCCCTGGGGGTCGATATAGACCACTTTGGGGATCACTGCACTAGACCAATGGCAAGCAATATTTTTAGTGCCGTCAAAACTGTGTTAATTGGTAGGATGGTTAACAGGCTGATGCAATAAGCTTAGTGCATTGAGCCAGCATGCTGCCATCATATCGTCATCAGCTTTATAAGTTTTACTTTTCCTGTTCTTATTAATTAACAATGGTGTGGAAATGCTCTACTCAAAACAGACTATCTTACTTGCTAAACTATTTGTTTGGCAGTCTTCTCCTAAAGAAAGACGCAGATAGCCTATTTTACAATTATGTGTTGATAGATAACATATGGCTGTAATTCTAATTCCACAAACTCAAATAAATTTTATTCTATAAAAGTACAGAACCTGCAATTTATAAATAGTAACAATTACTGACAGTTTCATGTTACTTTCATATTTTTTAAATAATTAATGTTTCAAAACACCCATTAACATTGTCCGAGCAGTGTACCGGTCAAGAGAACGCCGCCTCCAGGTCAGCCATGTTTTCTTTTCATAAAGTCGGGCTTTTAAAATTGAGTCAACCTTTTCAGGATGCTGCAGCCTTAGTACTTGTGGCGGTAACGAGTGAAACTGGATTGCGTAGACTGTATTTGGAAAGTGTTGAAATACCTATTCAAATGTTCTAAATCCCAGACGCAAAAAAGGGGTGTTATTATAAGTTTAATGTATACAGTGAGTTACCAGCGCCCTGGCTTTTTTTAAAGGAGGTTAAAATAACGTATATCTGTAACGTAACCATGACATTTAATTAATAAACAAATTTTCAGGCTTTGTTAACTTTCTATCAAAATTTTAATTGCCAGCAATGTAAAGAACAGCAATTTGACAAGTGTTAAATGACAGTCGACGGATACTTTGATTATTATGATTTACCTCCGTTCCACGACATGCCTTGTACTAAGCAACAGCGATACTGATAACGACGAAAACGCAGCACATGCACTACATTAATAATGGACGGTATCTAAGAAAATTTATTGTGAAGTTTTTTTTTAATTGATAATACTTGCAAACAATTGCTAAAGCAACATATTATCGGCAGTTTTAATAAATGCCTGCATGCCGGTAACACACTGTATATGTTCATATGGATGTCACACACTGTATATTATTTAGGATAACGATAATTAACGCCAAATGCATATTGTCTAGTGCCTCTGATATAACATACAATCCTTTAGCCTACTCAACACGTAAAATGTATTTGTCAAGGTTTAAGGCGACAGGAAATAGAGAGTGTAGTGCTTCCACATCGCGGAAATCGACCTATTTGCAGGACTTATGTGAATCGCTAGGAAATTTGTTGGTTTGGGAAAAAATACTCTGAAAGTGTTTTATAGAATCAGAAAGGCTGTTTTCGAAATTTATTTGCATAAAAAATTGCAGATGAAATATTATATGTTATAGTATTATGTCTCTTCACTTCCTTTAATTTCTATTTTTGAACATTGATGTTATGACAGCGTCATAATATTACGACGAAAAAACACCTACGTTGTAACTAAACAATAGCATTAGGTATATTAACTTATTTATTTTAATTTTTTATTGCACAAAATTAAAATAGTGTAGAAAAGGCGAACTTAATGCTACAAGCATTCTCTACCAGTCAACCTTAGATGAAACAGAAATCAAAAATTAGGTAGGTGCAATAATGTAGGTGGTATAATAATATGACAGAGTTTTCCTCTTTATGTCTGTATTACGCATGTACTATGTGATATTATTTATCGTTTAGCGTTTTTTTCTGATTATGTGTCATTTTTGCAGATTTACTAACAAATATAAAAAAAAGGAAGTGAAGTAATAAAAGGGGTTCCCAAACACAAAACGTATTTAATCACTAAGGATTTTCTAATCGCCATTTACTGACTCCGATTGCGGCCGTAAGAGGGTTTGATCTTTAATATTTGACGTCTTTCTAAAACAAAAAAGATGCAGTCAAAAACAAATGTCAATACGATTAAAAACTTTTTGGCTTATTGTGAACAGTGTTCTAATTTTAAACGCGCTAATTATCACTCCTCTCTCCTCTCTCTCCTTCTTTAGGATGAGACCGCCAGGTAAGGGCATAGTCATTCTCATACGTATCTCGAGACAATATAACCGAAACATTTGTTAAGTATTTTGTTGATAAAAAAAAACAAGCCTTCAAAATGTAACATCCGTAAACATTCAACAAGTTAAAATCGAATCAAATGCCCCAATGAAATCGGAAAGAGCTCCTGATCAGATTATTTAGCGCTATTTCATATTTCATTCCAGCGGTAATGAGATTCTGTGTTGTCTTTGCGGAAAAGCCTGTTAAAACGACACAATGAGAGCCAAAATTGCATGTCATCGAATTAATTATAGCTGTTCTGGCTGAATCACAAGTTAAGTTTAACAAAGCTGCAGTAAAACAGGCGTTATAATCTATAATTAATCATTGTTTTATGTGATTACTAAATTTTGTTAAAAAAAACTATAATATACTGCTTAAAGTAAAGCCAATTTCATATTTATATTGTAGATAATTATACATAATTATCTACAATATACATAATTATCTACAATATAAATATGAAATTGGCTTTACTTTGTATAATTGTATATAAATGATTAAACATCATTTATATACAATTTTGCAGAAAAAGGTCATTAAATTCAAATTAAACATTCTAATACCTTAACAGGGTTATATTTAAGGTACGGTCCCTTTAAATAAATAATTATTTTTATAGTTTTTAAGCCTTTACGCAAAAAGAGGGATGTTATAAGTATTACGTATGTATCTGTCTGTCTTTGGATGGAACAATTCATACAATGTTTTGTTTTAAAGGAAGCTTGTTTAATAATGGTGGTTTTTAGCTAGATTTCAAACAAATCGGTTTGGCTGTTTATGAGTTATCAACTATGAAAGTAGGTAAAGCCATTATTCGAGAGATTTTATTTATTTAATGGTTTTTCAATTAATTGGTTTTATTTACTCGTACAACCTTACCCACCTTAGGTCCAAAGTCAATCTGACATTCTACAACAATAACGTTGAGTTTCCTAAAAGTTACAAATGACTTGACATCTCTAATGACATTGACGACTTCAAGCATATTTTTCTTGAAATGGATCCCAAATTAACGCTCGTGACCGTAGATACAATAACCCAGTAGATAAACAACATCGAGAGTCCTCTAAGTGCTTGTGATTGAAAACAATCACGGCAGAAGACGCTACAGACTCCAGGATATGACGTCAGTAAATCACACGTCCCGCTTCCCGACAGAGCTCGCGAGTCGACTATGAATTATGATATTCGCACCTGTGATCCGATATTGCGTCTCGAGATGAATCCTGGTGTATTTTCTAAGAGACTTTTCGAATGACTTGATTTAGATCAGAGACAAGACTTATAAATAGGAAGCTTAAGAGGCTTTAAAAAACCAACTGCATATTTTTATACGCTCGTGTTAAATATTATGTTTATGTATTTTTTTTTATTTAAGAATGAGTTACTCTTGTAACGGTAAGACGAAGCTAACGACACCTCATTTGTCGAAATTGGACCATCCATGTAGTCTTTCCAGTGGAATCAAGAATCATACAGATATACAAGTCAAAATAAGTCCCCTTTTTCTTGAGCAGAATATTTTTTTTCAGTAAAATACCTAAATAACCTACTCGTAACTAGCTTTTGAATCCATCCGCGTAGAAGTCTCGCTAATCCCTCGGGGACTGTCCAATTTTCCGGGATAAGAAATAGCCTATGTGCACATACGTACATACATTACATACTTTTACGCCTTCATTCCCAGAGTGGGGCAGGCTCTAAAAACTTGTTGTTAATTCTGTAACCACATTTTGCACAATTAGGCTAAAATGTTTACCAGTGTATACTAGTGGCAGGTTGCTCGCCCATCGCCTAAAAATACTACAAGCCTTTATTCCTTTAGTCGCCTCTTAAGACCCCACCTCCTCTTGCTATTCCAGACTATAATATATCTCTGTGCCAAATTTCATCCAGATCCGTTCAGCCGTTCTGGCGTAATTGAGTAAGGTGAACTTCGTAGATATTTTGTTTACATCTCCAAAGGTCACCCCAAATGTCGTTGATTGAAAACAATCACGGCAGAAGACCCTACAGACTCCAGGATATGACGCCAGTAAATCACACGTCCCGCTTCCCAGCAGAGCTCACGTATCGACTATGAATTATGATATTCGCACCTGTGATCCGATATTGCGTCTCGAGATGAATCCTGACGTATTCTCAAAGAGTCTTTTTGATAACCGTTCGATTACGAAAATTAGTAATCGATTCAGATCCGAGAAAATAAGGTTCGAGAAATTTTGCGATGACAGCCTAGTTAGCCTTGAAATTAGTTTATGACTAAGTCATTTATGAGGTTTACCGACTGGTTGACGATATGTGGAAAATTACGTCGTGAACACTGTTTCATGGAGGCGAGTAAGCGGATATTATGATAGTGGTAGCAATCCGGACGAATGCTGTACAGGTGTCCAAGGTTTTTACCACTCTTACCTTTTGTCCAATGTGCATTTGATCAAAGAAATTGGATGACTTCATCAAAATTTCTAGTAACATCTACATTTGATCAAATGTTACGAACGACGTTTAATTCAAAATGGCTACGAGTACGCAAATAGTATCAAAACTTGAACCAAGATATTGGATAAGTGGAATGGGCCTCCGACAAAGATATTGGTCAGGTGGAATACCACCCTAATCTATTAATGCAAATTTTATAATGATCGATGTTTACATTATTTACTTGCCCTATTGGGTTTCGTCCATGCAATTGTGAAGGGTTCAAGTTTGGCTAATTCGAAGTCAAAAAAGAAGTTGCTTTTGCCACGGACACAATAACACCGCTCTTTATTAGCAATATTAACACTCGTAAAGGAAACTATTGTTACTGCCTTGAAAAATTATTTTTATTTCCTACACGTTCGGAGAAGAAAAATAAAACTTGGTTGTGTGGTTGAAGGACCTTATGCAGGTTTATTCCGGAGCCAAGCAGCAGTATTTGCTTTGTTGTGATCAGGTGTAGAAATAAAGAAACCAGTGAAATGAATAACATACTAGTCGCGTACTAGTTTAGTGACTTTTAGTTTTGTAGTCCACAGATTTGGTAACGTATTTGCAGTCTTGCGATGTCAATCTTGAAACAGCAAATAGTTATGAGTCTCATATCCAACTTGACATCAAGTGGCTTGTGTGCTCTATGCTTTCTTTATGCTATAAAAAACTGTTCACTTTAACGCGCACGTTTTATCGGAAATTTATCTAACAGGATAATAAAATGGTTTGTCTTAATTAAGTCTTATTTCAGAGCAATCTCTGAATTAGTCGAGTAACAGTCGCAAAACAGGCGGGGTATAAATTCTGACACTGGTGCCAGTTTAGCGGCAGTGCCAAATAACGCAAGATGCACGCTCGGGGTCATTTATTGCATTAACTATCCGAACGGCTGGTGCATGTTATGAAAGGAGAGCGGTTCATCATCGTCTTTAGCG
Organism: Acleris literana; assembly: GCA_946894065.1. NCBI lineage: Eukaryota > Metazoa > Arthropoda > Insecta > Lepidoptera > Tortricidae > Acleris > Acleris literana. The sequence goes on from OX335692.1 coordinate 6,741,468, forward strand.
GTTTTAGGTCTTCGTGCACGGTCCGTTCGGATCGCCGCCACCATTTTATCATTTAACCTACCGCCAAACAGCACTCCTATTATTTGTGCGCAGGTGTGGGGATAAGACAATTAAATTAAAAGCGTAGAGGTACTCCATTATAGTTGCCAGGGTTGGCAACATATTTTCAGTTTTAGAATTGCAGTCTTCAGAATGCAAATGTTAAAAATCAGATCCCACTTGCCATCTGTGGTTTTGCCTGCCTCTTTTCATAAAAAACTCAGCCCACCGCAGACCGCTGCTGGGCATAGGCCTCTCACAAGACGCGCAGCAAAACCCTGTCCTCTGCTTCGCGCATCTAGTCGCTTCCCTGTCCTTCTAAATAGGTCCCCTGGCACCAGGTGCCATCTGTCGAAGGGCGGTCCACACCTAGGCTTTACTAGCGGTTGTTAAGACGTTATCAAAAAATATCGAAACTCTATTATTAAGGGTGTTAGTGTGTTCAGATATTTTTGAATGCCTTGTCTATTTCGATATTCATTTAATGACGACTGGTTAACTGACAGTAGCAAACCTTGGTTAATCGGTGATAGTTAGGTTTATTAACAATATAATATTGCTTATCAATTAAATTATTTTTGAAGTGTTACTAAGTAAAAATGGATGAATTTGTCTACCATTTCTGAACTTCTGATTTTATTTCTAATGTACCAAATTAATGTAATAAGCATTTATTTTGACACATGAAAAAGTAGGTAATTCGGTGATATTCAGGTTAATGTGTGACATGAACTTGGTTATTCTGTGATATAGTCAGGTTAAGCTGTGGCATATTTTAAAACTTAAAATAAAAGACATGAAATAAAAAAAAACAATTATAATAATTATTCTCTATTATGCCACAGGAGTGCAACCTCTATTTCTGCAGGCAGGACAAAATTATGGTTTTCAACGTTCGGACTGAGTTCTGGCAGAAGGATCATGATGATGGCAGCAGCTATAGGCTTTCAAAGTGCTCCAAAGAATAGAAAACGTTTTTGCAGCGTTATAAATAGGAATTCCATTGTTAATTTTTATGACGGCAGCTTTTATGCTGGATGCATTGTAAGTTTTTTTTGTTGATCGTTTTTTGAAAGGAGTGTCCTGTAAAACAAATAAGTGTTTTAGTGTTGGCTTTGCCGTTAAAAAATACATAAAACAGAGTCATAACCCAAAATTGTATTGAGATAAATTACTGCACTTGGTTATGTGGTGATATAGAAACATACAAAACAACGAAAAACATTAAGAAATCAACCGCCGAAATTAAGCATTTAACGAACGAAAATGTTATCTTAACTTTGCTTTAAAAATATAAATACGTTTAAAAACTCTTACCTTAACGGGTTCTTCTTTTGTTTTCGCCAACACTTTCAGTTGTTTTCCGTAAATTTATTTATTAATTACATCTCGTATCAACCCATCTAAGAATGTACGTCAGGACAATTAATTTGCCATTAAATTTTTGACTTTTAATTTTTGTGAGTTCATTCGGATTCTCGCCCTACGCTATCATAATGAATGCAAGTCGCGCAATCTATTGAAAAATAGTACCATCTATTAAAATATTAAATAACTCCGCAATAAGCCGATAACAAACTATCACCGAATACCTGCATATCACCGAATAGCCAAGGTTTGCCCTACTTTCAGTCCTTAGTTAGCCTGATACTGCGAAAATCTAAACAGCGTTCTAATTAAATACAAGTTTTGGTAATCAATTTGTATGTATATTGTACGTGCCCATGTTCCATTATTTGAACAAAGACAGCAACAAACACGAACAAAAAAAAAGTCAGCTTCTTATGAAATTTGTACAATTTCTTTTGAGTGCATATTGCATGTAAAGGCAAAAAGGTATCAACATGAATGCCATCGTAGCACATGATAAGTAAAATGTAATGTCTATAATTTTAAAATGAAGCTTAATACAGGTGTATTTAAGTTATTTTTTGTTTTGTTTTGTTGAACAGAGCCCTAAAGTGGTGTAATTAATACCAATGGACAATGGTAGTAAGATTGAGCGAACGAAGTTGTACTCTTCTCTCTTGGACCCCGAATTAGTGAAGCTATAATATTTGCATTTGCCCGTTACTTTCGTAATTTTATTGCCTTGCCAAGTGGTTTTGGCGAATCGCAGTTAATACTGGCTTTTGTCTATTAGACTTATAAACAACATTGTTTATGACATTTAATGTATGTGTCATCAGTAATTGGTAAATTGAACAAAAAAAAGGGGAATCACTTTGATTTAATGATTGTGACAATATAAGGGTTATAAAAAATACCTACTTTATAAGTTATTTTTAAACATATTTACTGTCGATGCGGCTAGCTATGTTAGTAGTAACCATGGCAACGGAGCTAGACGACCCGGGTTCTACTTCCAATAAGGGCCAATATCTGTGTGATGAGCGCTAGTATTTTTGCCATCCTACCAAAGAAGGCGGCTAATTGCAATGTTGTATTCGAACCATTTTAAACTCTATTTGTAACCGCATTGAATTTAAAATGCTAATACTATTACTATGCACTTAGCCGCCTTCTTTGGTCGGACGGCAGATTTACTCTAGACTCTTGGATATTTTCAATGCTATCGAAATTTGAAAGAAATGTATGGAGCTAGGGCTAACGTTTAGCAGTTATAGTAAGATCTTTACTTACTATAACAGCTAAACTATATTCTTTGATTTCTGCAGCATTCTTCGCACTGTCGATCGTTATTATTAATCATCATTCCCATTTGCAACATTCAAGCATAACTTTACTATATTTTTCGCGCTAACTTTCGCTTTGCTTCTCGAAATACATTTTTACTTAAAGGCTTTAAAGCTTTTAAGGGAAACAAAAGCATCCCAACAAAGCAAATGCTACGCAGTGACGGAACATTAATTCCTCAACTAATCCGATATGCGCATCGCAAAGTAAGAGTATCCCTTCACAAAAAGCGGGCAGTAAAAGGTAGACATAAACAAAATTCTTTGCACACACAGTTATAAAGACAGAGAAGTAAATAATCTTTCTTTAATGTTCTGTTCTTTTCATTTTTGTCTGTTTGAACCTCCGTTTTTTCGTGGTCCCATTATTTTGTCCCATTAATGGGACTACGAGGGAGAACTGTTTCTCGTAGTCCCATTAGCATTTACGGTTGTGTAAATTTTCGTCTTGTACGTAGGTAGATTTCGGTTATGCAGCAGGTTAAGCAGGCCCGGGGGGCCACACCACTCAGAAATAAGAGCTCCGCGGTAGCGGAACTCCGTCAACACTAGTTGATTTGAAATTAAGAATGTCGATGGAGCTCCGTAGATAAATAGTAATGGGACTACGAGAAACAGTTCTCCCTCGTGGTCCAACTTGCAATTTTATGTCCCCCTAACGCCTAGGCCTAGTCAAGAAAACACTGCTAACGTTTCTCTTCTCTATCGACTCGAAATGTATGAAGTTGACAGATGTTACGTCAACGCTAACGTAGCATTTTACATCTTGACTAGGCTTTCGGGGCATCTTACACTGATGGAAAATGTATGAAACGTAGAACAACAAACTGAAGGGGTTCCCTCGTTCAACACGAAGATCCATTGACGTGATTTACCGACGATCGCGTTTAAAAGGCAATTCTGCTTTTGCATTGTTTTCCATTTGCTACAACTTAGGGACCTTCAAAAAACGTCCATACGCCGCAAAGGCCGCGACCGCCAACGCATCTGCGATTTCTCTCGAGCTCGTATTGTGGTACTGCTGCGGTTTCCATGGGCGGCAGTGTTTAATTTTCATTAGATAACCCGCTGGTTTGTTCAAAGACAACACCCGTCTTTGTTTTTTTTATTTTATTACTTTAATTGTTATGCTGATGATATAAATAGTGTAAACGTTAAATAGATGACATTTCTGGTAGCTCAGTGCAGCGAGAGCTTACCGGGGAAGTACGTTTTCACTTCTGTTTTGCAAAATTTGAGAAATGGTTGTGACCTACTTAGAATAGAGGCATTAAGCATATTATTATCCGCAGAAGGCCGCGTCAGTATGTAGAAAAGGGTGCTCATAAAATACGAGATCCAAATTCATCTCAGAGAGTAATCGCATAAAATGTATTATCAAGAAAAAATCCCGCCCACCGATTTAACGACGTTAGTGACTTCTCATGGGCAATAAAGTTTTTTGAATACGCGGTTTATTTCTTGGGGTTAATTTTGTATGAGCGATTGAATGTCAAGTGTCGTAAAAAGGGAATAAAATGTCAGTTTTTGGTAGATCCCGATTTTTACGATCAAATGAGTTTTAGTTAAGCTGTAACGATATGATAAAGTGAGAATAAAGATTATGAAATATGTCATACGCGTATATTTCATTATATAGAAAAATTTAAATGCTCTTTTGATACATTTATAGGACGCCCGCGACTTCGTACGCGTAGAATTAGTTTCGCGCTACTCGCGGATGAATTTTCAAAAATCTTTCTTAGTGCTCACTTACATCATGAAAGGAACCCATGTACCAAATTCCAAGTTTCTAGGTACAGTAGTTTCGGCTGTGCGGTGATATATAAGTCAGTGAGTCAGGTTTGCCTTTTATATATATATAGATCAAGCATATCAAAATTCTGTTAAGTAGATAAAATAAAGTAACGTTTCCTTCTTATATATTAACATCATTGGAAATTAATAAATGGGTAGAGTAAGTCATAAGTACAGTCAGCAGCATAAATAAGTGATCATTTATGTACCTGTCGCTTTGAATCGTTTCACAATTTTGTATGAGATTTCAGACACGACGTTAAAGTGACAAGGTACATAAATGATCACTTATTTATGCTGTTGACTGTACAACAACAATGTACTAGCTACAATGGATTACAAAATCGATACCTTAGTTCACAATTGTACTAATTACATTTGAAAAGTTATTGTAATTAGTATGTTTGTGCACAAATAATAAGTTCGAAACTTTACTGGCAAAAAAAAATCATTTAGTACGATTGTGCGCTAAGGTATCAATACACTAAGGTATCGACGTCAATTGTTGGAAACATTTACACTAACCCCCTTACTTATAAACGTTGAGTAACGGTGGTATAGCTTTACAATGTTTTGTCCTTATCTGTCATTGCGACATTTGAATTTGACAGTTAAGGACAAAACATTGTATAGCTATACCACCGTTACTCAACGTTTATTAGTAAGGGGGTTAGTCAAAAATACAAAACGGTGTTACCACTTATACATTTGAATCCGTGACTCTACTAGGTACAGAGATGGGCATTATTCGAATTATTTGTAATATAAATAATTTGTAATATTTTTATTCGCGAATAATTTATTCGTCGAATAATTTATTTGCGAATGATTTATTCGTGAATAAATTATCCACGCATTAATCACTCGACTACTTTTCGAATAACGAATAATTTATTAATTTATTAGAGAAAAATGGAGCAGGTAGGTATTCCAGTACATAATAATTATTCGTGGCAATTTATTCAACGAATAAATAATTCGACGAATTATTTATCCGAATAAGATTAATCATTCGAGAATTTAATTCGTTATTCGCGAATAATTTGGTTATTCTTATTCGTTATTCGTCATTATAAATTTTGCCCATCTCTGGGTAGAACCAAAGTGCTTGCAATACCTTATTAGAAGAGGTTCTTAGAAGCTATATCTGCAAGCCTTCCGAATTGGATGCCGAGTGTTGTCGGCAAAGAGATTTGCAAGTCATCGAAACTTAGTGCAAGCATTAAAGCGCGTTAGACTAAATATTTAGTAGTTAAGGTACCCCAGCTCCCCCAGCAGTCACTATATACCTACCAATGAGTGTTTTTTTAAATTAAGTCTTTCGGTGATAAAACAATTGAGGATAATTATTTGAACAGCTGAGTGTTTAAGAGGGTAATTGCACTAAATATTCTAGAGGATCGAAGTGTAAAAGAAACTGTCCCAAAAAGGCCGATCTGTACAAGAATTAAATAAGATAAGATGCATCTGTTTCTAAATATGCGTTTATGTGTGTGTCCTATTTAATCCGAATTTTTGATTCCCAGCGCTAGTATTTTGTTTCTGAGTCTTGTATGTTTTCAATGTATTTACTCGTAAATATTTATTTCTCTATATAAATACTGGGTGTCTCTAAAACCAACGTCAAAACTGAAACGGCTGATAGAGCAGCTAAAAAGCTATCGATTTAACCCCTATGTATGTTCAGCGATTGTTACTAGTTTCGGAGATATTGATCATTTTAATCTTAATTTTTGTAATTTTCCCTTATGTCCATGTCACGAAAAATCATTAATTTCATGTTTTATTTCATAAGTTTTTCCGTGTTATCTTACATAATTAGAATCATAACGAATCAGCAAACGTTTTAAACCTATTTGCCCGTTTTTTTCGGTATTTTTTAAGTTATCACATAAAGTTTGTTTCTCTATACTAGGTGTCCCAGTGTTTGCTTTCACTTTTTATGGAAAAACAACTTTATGAGATTACTTTAAAAAAATACGGGAAAAAAAACGGGCAAATGGGTTTAAAAACTTCGCTGATTCGTAATGATTCTAATTATGTATGATACCACTGAAAAAATTATGAAATAAAACATGAAATTAATGAATTTTCGTGACATGGACATAAGGGAAAATTACAAAAATTAAGATTAAAATGATCAATATCTCCGAAACTAGTAACAATCGCTGAACATACATAGGGGTTAAATCGATAGCTTTTTAGCTGCTCTATCAGCGCTCTAAGTTTTAGTGTTGGTGTTAGGGACACCCTGTATTACTTTTATCGTTGTCTAGTACCCATAGTACCAGCCTTGAGCTTAGTTTAGGGCTAGATCGATTTGTGTGAAATTGTCACCTGATATTTATTTATTTATTTAGGATTGTCACAAAACGAATCTAACTCTGTGGTATTAAAAAAAATATTAAATTTGTTAACGGTCTAAAAAAATGCATTTATAACTTAAGAAGAATTGGCAAATAAAACAATTGTGAAATTAAACTTTGGACTTGCGATAGGTATCCTATATAAAAGAGAAACGCAGAGGGAAGTAGGGAATGGTAGTTTACGTGACGGTTGCGTAATGACAGGCATTACAATATGAGGGTGGTTTATGAAACGAGCCGTAAGGCGAGTTTCATAATAGATCACACGAGTGTTGTAATGCAAATTACGCAGAGTCTCGTACAATACTTTATCTACACACATACGAGTATTATTAAGTACTCTAATATGGGTTCAGAAGCCGAAAGGCAAATTACCAGCATTACATTACCTGTGGTAGTAGGTGACAGCGATGACAGCTGTAACGTAATCTTGATCTCAATTGCTGAACATCTTCCAAAGTTAACAGCTGTCATCGCTGTCACCTACTACCACAGGTAATGCAGGTCATTGCCTACGGGTTTTGAACGCATAATAGAGGACTTTTGATATGAGTGTAGATAAAAACCATAATAATATCGTCTTAGATCTGTTATGGTATTGTTTTTAACATGGCCGCCATTACTGTCAAATACATAAAAGCTATCAAACACGATATCGTTTTTACTGCCTAGAATCCAGACCCTGGACTTATGTTATGAAGAACGTCGTCTTTACTTGTACTTATACTCGTATATTTCGCACTCGGGCGACTACAGCCGCGTCACTGCCGCATAAATCAAATCTGCATATGTACAATGCATGCACTGCACACCTGGGCGTCGTTCGTAAGACCAAGGTACTTATATCTATATCTAAAAATATTTGACGCTGATATATTTTTAATCTATATGTAAGGTAAAGTATGTTGGGTTTTGAATTCATTGAAAGTTTTTTCACAATAATAAAATAACCATGTAACTGTTTAAAAGGACCGTTACAAAACATATTTTTATTAAAGCCGGGTGACAAAAAATTGGCACCTTCTTTTGATCAGAATTATATTCTGTTAAATGTTGTTCATTTTTTGAAAGGAAGTAATGTATGAAGTACCTAAGAAAAACCACGATTGTCCGCTGCTCTAACTTTTTAAATTTGCTTACTAACATTAAACTGACAAAGGAAAAATTATATACTGCCAACCACCACTAGACTCTGAACCATACTTGCGACATTAAAAGCAAAACAATATCTATGGTACTATATTTATGTGCGGTTAAACATGGTGCTCGAATAGTTTTTCAAATCGCATGTTGAAAATATAAAAAAGCGGCAATTTAAACTTTTTTTTTTCTAATAAACCATTATTTTATTGATTACCTGATAGTTATTTTAATTTTAATATTTACTCACATTGCTTGAGAAAAGCAATATACAATACTCGGCCGGAACTCGGCGGTAGACGGCAGTCTACCCCAAACTCGTCCAGCAATCCCTTACTTCACGGCCTCTGCAGTAATGTAGTATTAAAATCGTGCTATAAATTCAAAAATTAAAAAAAGTAAAAAATACAACTCATACACAAGTTTTATTCCCAAATTTAAGAAACGAAGCGCTTATTCGAGCAGTTCTTGGGATTAATCAGATAGTCTTGGCTCCAGCGAGACAGTCAACTTAAATGCAACTAGATCCTCAACTCGGTCCAAACTCCGACGGGGAAAATTTATGTCCAAAGTTACGGTTGTCTTCGATACAGGTCAATACTATAGTTTAGTATAAAGTATCTTGGTCCAAGTGGAAGTAGATTTGCAGAAACGATACGTAATCCGTTTTTCTGTTTATTGGGTTATAAATGTATGCATTGGACCCGATTCTACAGCGGCCGCTAAGCTTCCTAATTTTATTTAGGTGTCGCTAAAACACTTTGCTATTCTATGAGCAGCTGTCATAATCAAATGAAAGCGCTAATTTGAATCTGATGCTTCTTATTTTAGAGAGTCTGCTTAATATTACATTGACATTCTGGAATAGCACTTGTTAAACCTGCCGTCTAAACTAAGTATGTCTAAAAATTAGACAATTTAGTTTTAGGCTATTTAAGCGATTTGCACGTAGAATCGGGTCCATTATGTATATAAAAAATTAAATAACGTAGTAGGTATACAATTATACGATATGTATATTTCTGATATACTAATATGGGATTTATGTATTACGTTAATTCGACCCTTAAATCTTCTAAATAACATAAAAAAACGGAGTACCTATCGCTTCTATGATCTAATGCAGTAGAAAAACGTGAATCAGTCGAATGCTTATACGAGTATGCTTCAGTCTTATCTTTCGTCAAAACGTCATCAACATATCCAATATCACAGAAAATAGATAAATAAAATAAAAATCTGCGGCAAAATCGGTGCTGCATGCTCTCACCGCACTTAAACCTTTATTGAGTGCGGTCACTACATATCGACTTTGCCGGAGAAAGCCACCATTTACCCTTCAACCAGCAGAGCTAACTTTCTTGTTTTATGTCCTTTATTCTATGTTGAAAGTATGACATGTGATATATTTATATTTAAAGGAAGTAAAAGATTATATCGATAATCAATGATGAACTTATTAATTAGTAGAAAGGTATTATCGCTTTTCGCTCAAAAACTATTCATTTTTTTGGGATAAAAAGTAGCCTACCTTTGTACTATTTCAGGACCTAACCTTTAATATTGTGTGCAACGTTTTATCCCGATCCGTTCAGCGGTTGAAGCGTGATTGAGTAACAAACATCCAAACATTAAAAAAAAACATTTAAAATACTAGTAAGATTCTGAACCCCTTTTTTTATATGACCACGATTACACAACTTAATCACCTTCTGCACGGGTAGCACAAGTTGTATTTTCTCGCTTGTCGCTCAGTGCGTCTCTATCGTTACTGACTAGATAGAAAGGGAGATCCGAGCGACAAACAAGTCGCGGGCAACTTGTGCTAGCCGTGCTGGTGAGTTAAATCATAAAATATCAAAAATCATAAATCATTTGTTTGTTTGTCCAGCATAGGTTTATACATATAGATCTTTAATACAGTTATGGTTATGTCCCTTTATGTGGTACTTCTCGGCATACAAACATGCTGTGCAGCGCGCTTAAACTAAAATTACGTAAACAGTTGCTTTTCCGGTGTAAGTTTTTACCCTATTATGTCAAAAACTCAACGGAATAATGCATAATTTAGTATATACAGCCAATTGATTTCAGAGAAAAGTTAAACTGAGGCAGTTTCCCAAAGACATACTGATAACTAAAAAAATACTACACAAAAGTATATAATATGTTTTTAAATTTTCTGTTTCTCTTTGTAATGGCATGGAGAAAGCAAACGAGTACACCTGGTCATCTGACAGTTAGTGGACTAAGAACATAGACACTTTCAACCTCCATTATCATCATCGTAAGATTGCAATTACGATGATAATCTCAAGACTCCAAAAGCATACACTGAAAAAAATAATTGGTCGCTTGTAACAAGATTGTGATGGTTATGCATAAACGTCTTGATCCCATACGAGCCTAACAAGACGATAGATACAACAACTAAGACGTTAGATACATCAGCTAAGATGTTAGTTGAATTACTTAAGAAATTGCTGCTGTTACTATCAGCTGTGGTTGATATATACCTAATATATTAACTATTGTATTAATTTTTCGTCAACTAAGTGAAAGTCTCTCTTTGTTGGCTCTCATTGACTTGAGTGTAACTAAGAATGTTTTAAAAGTTTGTTTGCGTGTTAGTTGTTGTATCGTGGAATTGGTTTGCATCCCAGAAGTGCCTTAGCACATTCAGTCGGATTTTAAAACTTCGTTTTCGTTAAGATAAGTTCATTTAAAAATACGTTGTCGATTATCGTTTCCTCATTGAAAATTTGAACCAATCAACCAACTTTAAACTTTATCAAAACATCCGCAGTAATTAAACCAAAGGAAAACAACCGAGGAGAAGTTCGTCCAGCGACTAATACACGGAGAGTAAAAAGTAGTATGTTCGAACCGAACGATTCCTTTTGTAGCCAACTTGTCCATTCCGCGCGGGCGCTGTGAGGCTGTATTGCAAGACAAATTGTAAGTCCACTACTGAACGTTCTTCTACTTCTAGTTCTAGTAATGCATGAGTATTTAACCCGCACATGGAAATAATTTTTTAAAGTGAGTTTTTGTAAAACCATGTTTACAATAGCTAAAAAATGTTTTACTTTGGGCGGGGTTGCCATATTCCTAGTCGTCGCTTTGAAGCAAAACTGCCTTAGTTCTATGCTCTATGATCTTGTTTTCCTAGGTATTAATAGACAAAAACTACTTACCAAATAAATGATTATAATTTATAATGTTTTAATCACAATATCCAACTGTAACAAATACAAGAGAATACCAAGACTGGAATTATTTTTGTTTTCTTTATATTTTTTTAATAGAGAAAAGACATTGAATATAGAAATAAAAATAGAAACATTACATTTTATTCGACGAGCACAAGAAAAAACAACAAATGACACAAAGACACTACTAAGAAAAACTTTAAAGACACAGGAAGACTAATATTTGATAAAAGTAGTCTGTGGCGTCATAGTTCACTTCATAATAAATCTCTATCATTTTAGTAAGTAGTGATATGACCTATCTAGACTAGCCCCAGCCATTGTCTTAATCAGTAATTCAATACACTATCACTTTAGTTCTTCCACAAATGAAAATAAATTTATATTTAATTTAATTAAAAACTGGTAAGTATTGAATTCTCCGTCCGTACCCAGCGCGCTTTTTCTCGGACGCAGTACAATTTATGTGAGACGTTTACTTGGTCCTATACGATTCAATGCAGGCGCCGCCGGGAGTGAATACCTCGTGCTTTACTGGAGTTCTTATTTGTTTACTTTTAATTTATTGCTCTGTGAAGTAAGGCGGATTCAATTAAGTACCGGTAATATAATGCGTTTTAGGATGTTAATGATGGTACCTACGGGTTCCCTCTATATCGCCGAAACTTTTTTCGTCGAATTTTGTTTCCGCATAATTTTTCTCCAGCTTAAACGGAAAATATATTTTAAAATGTTTTGTGTAATCCTGGTAGAATAGAGCAGTAATAGGTTAGGTTTATTTTATAACTTTTCAAAAAAGTCAAAGGTATCAGTAGAATAACAATTATGCGAAATTAGTATTCTGCGAAATCATACATTCGGACAATTTATGATTATGCCACAACAGGGTGAATCGGTACCTACACATGAGGACCGGGAAACCAATGTGGTGAGAAGCAAAGAGGTCGTATGATAATTATATTATTAAAAGCCAGGGTTTTGCTTGGGTACAAAAATGTCCCACAACACGCGCGACGTCTGGTAAAGTGGGGCAGCATCGCCGGACTTCGGATGAAATATCTGGTGACATTGCGCGACACGTGTCGTCGTGATGAGGCGGACCCGACACCTTTCGCGCGATGTCGCCAGATATGTCAGGCAACGTTTCCGGAAGTCGCTCGACTTTGCCGGATGTCAATGAAGACACCTGTCGCTCGATGTCGACTCTTAGAAAAATTAGCGCTTTAAAGCTTAATATTTCATAAACGGATCCCTTAATTGAAAATCTGTTTTCACAAGCCGCAATATACGTACCCACGTTACGTGTACGGGAGGCACAGTCAACAGCATAAATAAGTGATCATTTATGTACCTTGTCGCTTTCAATCGTTTCACAATTATGTATGACATTTCAAACACGACGTTAAAGTGACAAGGTACATAAATGATCACTTATTTATGCTGTTGACTGTACACAATTTTTTTTTTTTCAATTTTTTTTTTACTACTTTGTTGGCGTGACTAATATGTATATTCATGCCAAATTACAGCTCTCTAGGACTAAGAGTGTCTGAGCTAGACTGCGGATGGACGAACGGACGGACATGGCGAAACTATAAGGGTTCCTAGTTTGACTACTGAATCCTAAAAACAGCGTTGTTTTACTGCTGTCAACATTATCAATATTCAGAAACTTTATGGTTGTGCAATGTTTTAGTATCGGGTTCAGGTCAAGGGCATGACCCTCTTTCTCCAGCAGTTGGGTAAAAAAGCGATATCTAAAATACAACCAAGGTTAAAGCACGCGCTAGGATGGAAATCATACGCAGCGATGGATCAATTTATGCTTGCTAGCTATTCGTTGGCTGATTTTAAAGAATATCACGGCAGTTTATTGCCTGAATCATCTTCAGTCACGTGCGTCCGTCAAGCGATGGACACGTCGACTGTGCATCATGAAGTTATATTATTATGAGTGTGATGGAGAGTTTCTAGTAATGACGGACGTTGGTATAACATCTTAAATATGCCTTAAGGGTGAATATCCACCGGAGCTGTACGAAGTAACGGAGCGAGGCGCGATACAAAATCTACTAATAGGGTAAACTAATTTTCCTAGCCTCGCTTAGCGATGCTCTCCTATTGGTGGATATCTTCCTCTTATTAAACTAGCTTTTTATTTAAAAAATCGCGTTGTAATCGATTCATCGCGCGATTTTAGCGCGTGCATTCTCAATTAGGCAGCATGGCTTCTGTCGACAAGACCGAACGAATAAGGCTGCCTAATTGAGAATGCACGCGCTAAAATGTGTTTTGTACGCTTTGACGGGACTACTTAAACTCGCCGGTTTTTATAAGCTTTGCCGCGTTCACTTGTTCACTCGTTCGACCGACCGAACGCCGTTTTTAAGAGAATAACACCCAAGGATGGAAATTATTACGCGGCGAAGGGTAACTAGAAGTTCTAAGCTTGCATTAAAAAGATCTAGTTGAAGTATTAACACGCTTCTTGGGTCATGGGACAACCCAAAGGGGAAGGATTGTTCCCCAGACTTGGTACACTCACGTATGGAACGTACATAAAAATGGCCTATGCACGAGGCACGCACAGGGTTGTGATTCTCTCAACAAGCAAAGGTGATCGTTCGCTCGAGTGAAGGTCCAAGCGGCGAGTTTAAGTAGTCCTGACAGAGCGAACAAAACACATTTTAGCGCGTGTATTCAATTTGGCAGCATGACTTCTCGAACGTATAAGGCTCCCTAATTGACAATGCACGCGCTAAAATGTATTTTGTTCGGTCGGACGGGACTACTTAAACTCGCCGCTTTTATTCGCTCGTCCGTCCGACCGGCCGCCGTTTTTTGAGAGAATAACACACCAGACAACGTGTCAAATTTAGATGATGACTTATGGTGAACTTTACTTGTACATACTCTATACTTCGTTCGTAAAAACCACGTGACATAGTTGTTCAGCCAATAGGAGCAGAACACTGATACGTCAAAGCTCGACAAAACAGTTTTGATTGGCTATTGAAAAGAGCCACGTGGTTTGGTTTGTTTCAATTTAGTTAAATACCTATCCGAACGAAGTAGTAACCTGGATAGGAAAAATGGAAATTACAGGGAAAAAAAACTGATATGCTTGTTGATTGTTGTTGATTGTATAGTAAATTAAACACCTTTAAAAAAATTAATTGTTTGGGAAATATCTACTGAAAGTTATTAACGACAATATTAACTAGAAAATACTTGTTTTTACCATACACAGTCATAGTTCAATGCTTGGTAGGAACGTTGGACTTTGATTCTTATATCTCATTTTGCAGTGGTCTGATTGCAGTTGGTCCCAAATTTATATATTGGGAGCCCTTTGTTTCCCATAATTTTATTGGTCATAATGTAATTGTTGACATAATTTTTGATAGTCATAATTTTTTATATCGCTGAAACTGTAAACTTTTCATAAGTTCTGAAATATTTGACGTGTAGACAAGGCTAGGTTAGGTTAGGTTTGATTTATAAGAAGCCTGAAAAAGTAACAGTTTCTTTAAAAAAACACGTTATGACTTGCGATGATTATGACCTAAAGCACATTATGACCAAAAATAATTATGTCAGTCAATATAGACCCTTATATATTATTTTGATTGTACCAAAAAACTGCATCGATTTGTAGAATAAAAAAAATTAGCCAATCCTAATCTGGCATTGTGTGGAACTGTTAGTCTTCGGCTTAAATCAGATTTACAACTTGGATGTGTAAATCAAGTATTTATTTTTCTATGTAATGTTTCAGAGCAAGCGTTGAGTTTAAATGAAAACAATTCAAATCGTTTGTTAGCTTTTAGGTACTTAGTTTTAATGTAATTCGCTTATTTTTAGTTAAGAACGAGGGTATTTTAAGTTATATGTTAGCGTCCGTTAACTTTTAAAATGTAGTCTCTATAATTATATTACAGCACGAAAATGTTCAAGTTTTAGTTTATTTATTTCCACGCATAAACATCTTAAACCACTGAATCCCCAACGAAATTTAATTTTAAAAATCCCGAGCTCTCGAATAAAAATTTCATACACACGGATCTCCTTAAATTAAATTTAAGCAAGATAAATCTGGCAACATTAAAATATTCAAATCTTGTTCATAACGACTTGGAGCCTTCTTAATGTGGATCATTTAGTCGGTAACAATTCCTTACTTTTGTAATCTAAATGATAGGGGTTTATTACGGAGGCGAGGGGTTCATTTAAATAATTTGAAGGGTTAAAGAGTTTAATAATTGTGGCTTTTAAAGTGCTTTTAGTAGCTTTTTTTAATTAAAGCACAGCTAAGTTGCCGCGTCTTTTTGTATAAGTTTTTTGAAGCATGAAGAAGGCAAACTAGTACATGACTACCTAATGTCAACTAGGATTGGGTCTCAGCCCATTGGATATTTACAACCTTAACACTGCAAATTCAAGCTATGGGTCGTATTAATAAACTAATCTCAACTCTAATGCTCGTCTCGAGATGCGTCAAAAATGACAGTGTTCTATGGTTTGACGTTTACTTCATCTCGGCCAAGATTTGTTTATTAATACGGCCCTAAGCCTGTGGACTAAGATGGAATGCCTCCTTGCTAGTCATTTTACCGTCTTATCCCCACACCGGAACACGTACGAACACGGATATTTGGTAACTTAAGTACCAATAGGGAATATGCATGTTTTTTTTTACAGCTTCAATAAAAGCTGATATATGTAACAAACAGGTGAGAAAAAAACATAATTTGAATAGCTATAAAAATAACCAAGATTAAAACCAACAAAGATTTGTTCCTATCCCTTTCTAGCAAAACAGAATTTTACGTGGAGTTTATATGGCCGAACTGAACGATGACGTCACCGGTGCGCTTCGGATCTCTCTGTCTAATTAGCAGTTTAAAATGCTTGTATCATCCGTATTTATTGACCGATTTTAATTTTAATTTCCATTTTGGTGATCTCTTTTACGGTATTTGCAAATTTTGTTGAGAAAAGCGATTTGAAAATCTATGCATATTCCCTATTAAATTACGATGTTAACCACTTAACAGACGATAAGAGCGTTAACAGCGGTCAAAATGTATGAACTAGCAGTCGTTTAACATTGATTAAATTTAACATCGTATGGTGAAATCGAAAGAGGGTGGTAGTGATCCAGGTGGGGTCTGCATAGCAATGTACAATTTGAGAAGTTAGTTTTCGGTACAATGCTAAGTCTGCACAAACTTTTTCTATACTTTTTTTTATAAAGTGTTTTAGAAAAGATTGAAATTAACTTTATCTCTAACTTTGCCCAACAATTATAACTTTAACTTTTGCTCATAAGCATAAAGCCGTGTTAGATTCCTATGATTTTGGTTGAGCTACTTAACGTACGAACTAGGTTAAATAATTATTATTCTGTTTATTTACATTGTCAGGCCAAGGTACTCTTGTCTATTTCCTTGTCGACGAGCTCACTAGCGAGTTAATTAAAAAAGTAACACAGCAAAGGTTGAATTACAAATAGTCAAATGGCAGGCAACTAATAAAGGTCTCCAGTATTTTTTAATATTTCTATATTTGCATCTTTTTAAGGACATTTTCAAAATAATTTCCCTTTGAATTAAACAAAAAAGATCGAATTTTTGCCTGGACTTGGCAAGTTGTGTCACCTTATAATAAGGCCGCAGAACTTCATTTTTAGGGTACCGTACAAAAAATAAAATAGCGGAACCCTTATAGGATCACTCGTTCGCCTGTCTGTCTGTCCGTCCGTCTGTCAAAGCCAATTTGCTCCGAATCTACTAGACCAAATCAGGTGAAATTTGGTAGGATGGTAATCCTATGACGCGAACATAGATGTGCAAAGTAAATATTAGTATTTTCGGGGCACAAATATGGAAAAAAATAAGTATTGCAAACCTTACTGTGTCATACATCAAATCAAAGGGCTTGTTATGAGGATTTTTGAAATTTTGAAAAAAATCAGAATATAGTTCATTGCTTGTAGATTACAGGAAAACCTATAAGATTTCTATCAAAAGAAAAAAACGTATGTACGAATTCCTCTCCACGCGAGTTCAACTCGCACTTGGCCGGTTTTATCGTTCATTATGCTTAAGAACCAATAAATGTTGTAGAAAAGTACATTAACAATATTCTTCAGGCAATAAAGTTAAAATTTTCAATTACCCCATAATTACAAAGTATTAATCCCCTGAAAGTTTTAAAGGCCGAGGCCGTAAAGTCATTGTTTCAAAACGGCAGACAAAATAGATTATTAAGAACTGTATTAAGACACAAAAGCAGCGGGAGTCAGTAATTACGAGCTTCAAAACAATGGCGATTGTTGACAACTCAAGTTTGCTGGCGAAAATGTTTTGTTTCTTCATAGATATTAAGGTAATGATCTTAGCTGACTGTGGCAAACAAAAGGGAAATGATTTTAGCAATTGAAGTTAGTATTTTAGAAGAAAAAATTCAGTCATTCTCATACATAAACATAAATGTTTGACAAATTAACTTTTGAACGTACAGCTGGTAGCTCGTGGCACGAACATTTCAATCATACTTCACGCATTCAAATCGCCTTTACTATTCGAAAATGTATACTTTATTTTTACGGAATTCATCCGTAGCATGAACCCAAACTGACTCACGTTCCATACCTTATTTTACGTATAGTGTCTAGCATTGTACCGAAAAGTAACTTCTCAAATTGTGAAAGTTTCTTATGAGAAATTGTCGGAAATTTCTAAGAATATTCTTAAATTTTGTTTGGAAAGAGAACATTCTCAATGCTCTCAAATATTTCCGATAATAGTCTCAGTAATTTCTTGAGAAGATTTCTTAACCTTTGAGAATGTTTTGCAACTTGTACATTGCTAATAGTGTCCCTTTCCTACTCAATGACGACGCGAAACTCAACGTCAGTGTCAAAGTGCTAGGAAATTTTGTGACTAAATACGGACACGGGGCGCTGTTGCCAATTGCTTTACATTTTTTTTATAGATTTTGTATGTCACCTTCGCTTCTTCTTAACATATACGCGGCCGCTTATTGTTAAGTTCATAAGAGCTATTGTTACCCTAACAATATGATAGCAAAAGAGGTAAAGATAATGAAGGGTAATAGCAGAAAAAAATATGTAATTTTTCTTTTTTGTTTTATTTGTATCTTGAGTAGGATCATTTTCTGCGTAAAGTTCTGAATTATATTTTTTTAGACACCAACTTAACGTATCATGTCATACTTTCAGAACAATAGAGACCTAATTCAAAATTTCAGCTTTCAAACTTCAAGTCATTATTTATTATCATAGCGATCTAACCCGAAATTTAAAATTTCTGAATTAGGTCACTATTGTTCTGAAGGTGCGATCTATTTCCTAAATCATTCATAAAATTGTGAGTTCTGTTGAACATACACACGTCAAATTTGCTAAAGCGACAAAGCTCTTCTCATGTCGTATGGAGAAACTGAGAATAAATTAAAGTTTCCGTCAGTATGTTGAATTTAAAATTTGCTAAGTTTCTCTGTCATACGTGGCAAAGAGTTTGAAAACTTAAGAGTAAGAAAATGTCGTAATACATTACTAAATATAGACGTGTCAAATATAAGAAGAAATAACGTCAAACTTTAACATCAATGGCATCAGCAAACGGCTCGCATCGCATCGTATTGGAAAGGATACGTACGGATGCGATGATAGCCGATCGTGTCTGGCAGGATGTCTACGCACACGATCGGCACCGTACGGTTGCTTGCGAACGTATCCACACCCAGTCAAATAGTTTTGTTCCTACCACGTGTTTGAGTGCACTTTTGAGAATGAGTGGGCTCGCCCGGTCACGGCCGAATGGTTCCGATCGCACACGACGGCAAGCGAAAGGGGCCGATTGCAAGCGAACGGAGCCGATCGTAAGCGAACGGAGCCGATCGCGTGTCGCAGCATACTTTCGGTGACGATCACATGTCGCGGAAGTCGCCCGCGGTCAAGCTGTTGTGCGCAACTTGGTAATGTAGACTAAAAACAGTACATATAAGATTTAGTATCGTTTAAAGACCATAAAATTCTTTCCATTCCGATCCGGTGCGAGCCGTGGAAATCATCCTTTAAGCAACAAGGGACGAAAGTGTGAAGTTACTTACCTATATAATACCGACTTATACCTAGTCGAACCCAATTTTCCCGAATCCAAAAGACTTTCTAAAACCATCACTGGACAATAAAATCTATCGTTAAAAAATAAGTAAATAGTTATACATAGTAATTTATTACGTATACCCATGGTACCCTAAAGTTTAATTGAATTAATTTCCGGTGTAAAAGAAGAACAAGAGGGCGTTTCTACAGGCAAGTGGCGCCAGTTGCTTTTCTTGCAAAAAAGGAAATTAAAGGCAAATGTTAATATTAATGCACTCTTTTTATACCTTAATTTCATTTTTTAAGCCTCTTCTGAGGTGTCTTTTTATATTATATACTTATTATAAAACATACCGAAATAATTAAGTAAAGCAAAACAGTAACAAGAAATAAGGTGATAATTAGGGATCGTAAAATGCGAGGAAAATCCGTTGAAATGACGTATGACAACCGCTTAGGGTTGGCGATGATTCTAAATTTATGAACTAAAATATTAGGTACTAAAATAATACAAATAAATATTTTTTTTACTGATGAAATTGAACACAATCCGAAACTCAGTTAACTGGCTGGTATAATATTTTATTATATTTACAATTTCTAATCAAATAATTCCTAATTTTAGACTTGGGATACTAAGTAATAATTTTCGCAAGTACGATGGCGAGACAATGCAAATAATAAAATCAGATTGACAAAATAATACTCGTAAATCTATAGACGATGTACTTATCAATAATAAGTTTTAGTTTAACATTATAGATTAACCATGAACACTGATAAATTTATTATCATAATGATAACAAGTATAAACACATTCCTCCATACATATTTAATTTATTCGATTATATTATAAGTGACAACCCTACCATTTCAAAGAATTTTGCTCGCATTCTACGATCCCTGGTGATAATATATTTTACCACATTCTGGCCAGGTTTGTTAGTAAGAACAAAGCAATTCTAGAAAATACCAATAACTGTGTAATTACTTAGAAGAAAAATATAAAATAACCTGAAAAAGAACCTTCTACAAGGCACAAAAGAACGAAACAAGAACAGGAAACAAGTGAAAACGTTCGGCGATATTGCACCAGTAATTACCGGTCGTGAGCGGATGTAACCGGTTAGAACCGGATTTTTTGTTAGCACTTTTAATTAGACACGGTTTTTGCTGCGATACGTGGAATTTTAACGTTTACTGCGTGCTTTGCATAAAGGCAAGTGTTACCACAAATGTTCCGGAATGTGCATTTGAGTTAAAAACGTTGTTATTTTAGAAAAGTAACGATAAAAGGTTTATATAACTCAGCATTTGTTGGCAGTCATAAAGAATATGTATACGGAACTATAAGTAAATTGCATTAAATTTACCCGGGTATACACTGATGCTGACTTATTTACATTATAAATATCTTTATTTTTGAATATAATAGTTGCTCAAAACTTATGCGCTAGTTATTTATCAAAATGGTCTTATGTTTGAGGTTAAAAGGTAAAATCTCACACTCAACCTCTAAAGTTAAAACAAATACGCGATATTAGTCATTTCCTTTTTTTTCTTAATGATTGCTGCCGTATTTTAACATCTTTTACCATAAAATAATGGCTTTTTCACAAAACCTGTTTAAAATACTCGTACACGAAACCAAAATGCGCAGGGAGAAAGTTATCAATCTTAGATTTCTCTAACAATAACGGTTAAGTACGTAAGATTTAGATGGCTTTTAAACGATAAAAAATAGTGCTTACATACTCAGATATAGAAATAGATCATGCATTATTTATTAACAAGTCTCTATCAGTTTTATCAATTTGCATAAAAAAAGGTTGAGATTAATCTCGGATAAAATACGTTTAATTCAATTCGTTTCGTACTTTATCAATCAGTCCACTCCACACCCTGTATTACGGTCTTTTACAATCAGGTGTGACGAATACAACGCGGCGATTCAATGAGAACAATCGGTTTTTAGTTCCTCGTAGTGCTTACATTATTAAAGAAATGTATGGAATTGATATAATATTAAGGTTTTCCTGTACCTCGCGAAACGTTACCTCATTTTTATCCTTGATGACGTTATTATAATGATAAACATGCTACTTTCGGGATCTGTTTTTATTTTGATATATTTGATCTTTTAATCCAAAAAGTCCTAACACACTGCAAAACATAGATGTTTTCTCAGTAAATATTTGATATTTGCTACTCAAAAAATACAAGTTGGGTTAGAAAACAAAAACTTATTGGGAACGGGTTTGAAAACAAACTATATAAATGCACTTATTCGCTAATTCAGCTATTATACTCGTCGCTACTTCACCAAGTATCCAAAATTTCATACGAAAAAACCTCCTAATTTTTAACATAACTTCAGACAAAAATCATATCCAGGCTTATAAAAATAATCGTACCTTCACTTATAGTAAAATACCGATGCCTACTGTTTTGGTGAAATATTTTTGGTCGAATGTATAATGCCCCAATTAGCTATTTTTATTCAATAATTATAACCACTAAGTTACCACAGAAATTATACTTAGATATATTTAACCAAAAATATGCTGCCCTAACGGTAGAAATCCCTAACATGTTCTCAATTTACCGCACCGAAGTCGTCTCGTTGAAGCTAAACGAAGCCTACATAACAAATAGCCGTGCCCCAATGATGTATGCCCAGTTTATCTACATCAATCAAGCACGGATTGGCTCGTGTAAAACTGTTAAGGCCCGCCGGTACCGTTTTTACGATACAACTTGAGCTTCTGAAATTGGGGCATTTATATTTAACAAAGAGAGAGCTATCGAGATTTTCAGCTGATCGATGTCAAAAGTTGTGTTTTTGTTTTAAGAATAAAGGCTGGAAATTAATAATTTTATAAATCAATTAACTGTCAAGCAAAAGCTAAAATAATATTTATAAATAGTTTTATAAAAATATCCTGGTCACGGCACCATGTTTTACTTGGTGCTGCGAATACCTAGCCTTTACCAGTTAAAATTTTGTCCGTTAGCTTTTAAGACCGTCAAGAAAGTTCAGAACGCAATTTAAAAATACTTCATAAACATGCAAATCCTAATCCAATGCCGACTATTTCACTCAAACGACTTAAGTTGGTTCTAGAATCGCAGTCTGTACATAAAACTCGACGTATTAAGCGAGCATTTGTCATCTTAATAGCGGCGGCATCCGTCAGAGGCGGAAGCCGGCGAGGCTGTCTGCTGTGGTGTTATTCTATAATAAGTATGCATTTACTGCAGTCAAACATAACCTGAGCTGGGAATTCTTCGCAACTGCTCCAAATTGAAGATCAGACTATGTTAGTATAAATTTCTAAATAGTGGCCACGATGAGTCGAGTTTAAATAATATAGTGGCGTTAGGAAATAACCTTGCTGGTTTCCTCCTTAACCTGGGAATGACTGAGCATTTTACTTATATTAAGAAATATCTTTAAAAACCTAGGAGTATTATGAATTTGTATCCTTAGCGTTTTAGTTGAAAGATGTCGTAGCATTTAAAGTCTACAGATAAAATATACCTAAGGCCGGCTTTAGGCCGGGATTACACCTGTAAGTTATTACGTAAGTTTTGAGACGCAACTATGGGGAAGAGTGAGTGGCAAATATCTACATCTCTCTCTTGCATATAGCTTTGTTTCAAGACTTACGTAATAACTTACAGGTGTAATCCCGGCCTTACACTGAAACTTACGACTTACATAAGTAGAGACGCAGCTATCTGTTAGAATGAGAAAAAAGATTTCTATATACTTCTAACCAATAGCTGCGTCCCTACTTACTTAAGTCGAAAGTTTCAGTGGAAAGGCCGCCTAATACATACGTAAGTTATATTAAAAATCATATACCTACTTAAATTTTTAAGTCTCTGATTTTTTTAGTAAGTTGGCCCATCACTCCATCCAAGTAGAAGTCGTTGTCGTTATTCCCTCTTGGGCTGTTCAATTTGCCAATATAAAAAGTGACTTTGTTCATCTCCGAACTATAAACTTAAAATCAGTTAAGGCGTAGAATCGTTAAAACGGGAAAAACAAATATACTTTAAGTATAAGGATTCGCAGGTCAAAATACATCATCACCATAAATTATTAGAACAACTTAGTAACTATATTGACGCCGACTTTACTTAACTAAAAAAATATTGATACTTGATCAATTGCTAAAACACTCACAAATCGCGAGGCGTGTCTATGATGTAAAGTCGATAAGTTTGGAAAGGGTTTAGAGCTACACTACCCTTCAAAATGAAAAGGCAGTATAAGAGTATGTAATCCATACGGGCATACGGCTTTCTTTATTTTATCGGCAGTACACATCCTTCTTCCCTGTATATTGTTTTACCCTTCCTTTGATATATACCCTTTACTATTCGGACGAGATTTCTTTTTGATTTACAACCGGGAATGCACGCCCCCGGGACCTTTTAGGCAGTGAAGCTGTTTATAATTTTAGGGTCTCAAACCCAACTTTGTCTCAGTAAGAAGGTATAAAGAATACCTTAACGTGTATTCTATTTTCGGGTTTCATATCCTTGTTTGTTATTTTAATAGTTAATTGGGTATGTTGCTTGCCAGCCAGGGACTTTGTTGTTTTGTTTATTGGTATTCGGGACTGTTATTAATTATCTTTAGAAGTATGCAAATTATCTTAGAATACAGATGGGTACTAAATGAAGGCTTAACAACGGCTTCGACGCGTGACGTCATTTGCCTTAACTTGTCTTAACTCCTGACACAAAAAGGGAAGTGTTATGTGCTTAATATCTTTATGTAGGTATCTTTATCTGTATAACATTAAGTCACGGCTTTAACGTGTAAACCGTTTTTTTTAAACTTGGTCAATCAACACAAACATCGTTCAAAAATTAACCCAGTGATTTTTAAATTATCACAGTTTCACCCGGTTTTATATCCATTATAGCAAGTGTATCTTCATTTTAAATACAAACGTGTGTATATATTTGTAACTAAATTGTGAGACTCTTTTAACACAATATTGCAACTATTAAAGTATTTTTTTGTCGCATGTAACTATTTCTTTGAATTCATTAGAGTCAAGGAATTTGTTACTGATTTCAAAAAACATAACAAGAGAAATACTTATGTAAATAAAATACAACATTCAACCGCTTTTAAAATTAATTTTGCCGTAACAGCTCCAAATAAAATACCTGCTATAAAAACCCAGGTGTAAATGTCAATCAGCGGGTAAGCCGCGTCAAAAATGCTTTGTGTTAAAAAAGATTCTTTTTAGGTCCTTTTTGCCTAAAATGAAAAGCCAATTCGTCAAAGTTGAAAAGCGCGGCTTTGTTGGTGGCACGAGGCATCGGGCTTGTAACGTACCTGCCAGTCACATTTTGTGTATTAATCATGTACTCATAATGGTGGTAAAGTTTTAGATTTTATAGATAGTCAGTATAATGGTTAAGGCTCGAATTTCAGTAATGTTCGTTTTTAAACTAATAAAACGGAACTTAAAAAATAGAACATTTTTTATAATTAAGTACGTTTACCGTGTGAAAATCTTGGGTTGTAAAAGTATTCTTTACTATCCCTAAAACGCTGATTGTTTTTTTTAGGCAAAGTCAAAACCGGTTGACTAAAAAACTACAAACATTTAATATTAATAATTAATAATCGATGAATTGATAGTACTTTTTACAATGGTAGCCCCTTCTTAGGGTTCCGTACCAAAATGGTAAAAAAGGAACCCTTATGGTGAGATTTCGTTGTCTGTCTGTCTGTCTGTCTGTATGTCACAGCAGTTTTCCTCAGAAACTATAAAAACTATCAACTTGAAATTTTGCATAGATTGCCCGCATCTGTTTTTAGTAAAAAAAGTATGAAATTATTTTTCTAACTATTTGTTAAGGGGTCTAGAATGGGGGGTTGAAAAATGAAAGTTATTTGATTATAGCAAACGGGGTGTCATATGAAAGGGCTCAGTCTGCTCATTTTGAAACTATTTTAGTATAATTTTCCGGGACGGTCTTTTTAATTTATAGCCAAAATTGTACAAAAAATGACCGTTCGATCTACGAAGTATATGGACCAAGAAAATCTGAAAAATTCTTGATTTAAAGATAATTACTTATATTTTACAGCTCTGGATTTTTATTTAAATCTTATTAAAATCTGTATTCAACTTTAGGCTAGTCAAAATGAACCTTATTGCATAGGTAATAAAGATCATAACAAAACAAGTATATTCTTTTACGTTTTCCAACCATATTATCTTCGGAACCCTCGGTGCGCGAGTCCGACTCGCACTTGACCGGTTTTTTTCGAGCTTTAGTTTAAGTGTGTACTTGTATGAGCATCATTTTTAAAGGAATAGAGAAGGTAAACAAACACACCGACCACCTGATGGTACGTAGGATCTGTGTCTCATACAAATATTATACATTCTCAAAACTACCGTTTTAAGACTGTAATGATAAGACCGCAAATGCTTTGCTAACCCTGAGGACTTAGAATGCAATGACTATGCTAGTAATTTCACACAATGCATTTCATGGTCGCTTTTATAATTTACGTAGCATGCCACGGTATAACACGTTTTTGCGGTGACGATGAACGACCTACATGTATGAAAGTGTATGGAAACGCTTTTGATCCATCGTTCACGGTATTGGCACGTAAATCCACCATTTACCGTTGACGCGGACGGTAAAATCGAGCCGTGCCGTGAGACGGAAAATAAAACCGACCAACAGATGGCCGTCGCCAACTTCCTTGTATTTTGTTCTGAATCATTGTTGTTACCGTTACTAAAAACCATATTTAAAGACAACATTCAATCATTCATTCGTTTCATATTTGATGCCATGCTCCCAAATCTCAATACAAAGTTGACCCATAATAGAGTTTTTGGCATTGTAACCTTTCAATGCACCGCAGCCTCAACTTATCTAAGGTTAGTGCTGATCCTTCCTTTAAACTTCATCTTTCTTTTGTCTTCCACCTAAAAGTCAACATTATTCCAAAAAAAAGTATCCGAATGTCAAGAAAAATCAACTTTTCGCAACAAAATTTCAACGAGTTTCTAAGTAAACCTCGTTATCCTTCTAAATTAAATTCTTGCTAAGATAAAATATGATAGATAACATTAAAATATTCATGCCAACTTGGGGAGCATTTTTCCTACTTAATTTTCATACGCAAATTCCGCCAAGATAAGTTTTATAAAGTGCCAAATTTTTAAGTTAAATTTGTACACCCTTTGAGCTAAAGGGCCGAGTAATTGTATTTTTCTTGTGAATGAGTTGAGCATACTTAATTTTACATCGACGAAATGTTTTTGGGAGAATATTTTGGGGAAAGTAATGAAGTGGGATAAAAGTTTAGCTTCGTTATTTTAAATTTCTTTCAGCGGTATTATTTTTAACGTCAATTAGGTATCTTTTGTTCTTTGAGTTTGTTTAATGACTGGGTTTTAGTGAACTTTTGTGTTATAATTTAATTTAATTTTGTTCAATAACACATAATGTAATCTGTCAAATATAAATAATGTACTAACAGTTTAATAATATTTTATGGTATTTACTTAAATGTAATAAATGGCTGATGGAATTTTCAGAATTTGCTACTGGGACGAAATCTTAGCTTGAGTACCCATTAGTTTTAAGTAGACACTGTCAAATTTTCTACTTCTAGGTAGAGCTAAAAAATTAACCACTTTGTATCTTCAAAACTAAGTGGTAAAAGGCGTGTCTTGATGAAATATTTTTTGAAAGTCAAAGTCAAAGTTCTTTATTCTTCAATTTAGGCATAATTATAATGCACCTACTCGTTTGAATGTCAAAAAGCATTACCATCTTATTTATAAACGCACAATAAACCTATTTCATGTAATATGCGTTATTACGTTAGCTATTGTGCATTATTGAACCAGAGATTTCGATTTTCCGCGTACATGACTGATAACGCGCTTATGCGCCTTATTAAATGAACGCTGCACTGTAAACAATCGATTTAAAATCTTGGCTTATATATCACTATATAGCTCTATAATCACTATAGTTCCACTTGTATAGTAACGTTATAGAAGCGCTCGTTCAGAAGATAGAACAGGAGCTAATATCGTTTAAAACAATAAAAATGGTTTCGAGAAACAGGTAGGTTAAAAAAACCGGAATAGTTGCTCTGGTATAGTGGATTGTAGTTTTGACTACAATTTATTCTAGACGCAAGTGCACTAATAAGTTAAAAACTATCTCCGAAATAATAATTCAAATGCACTGACACGTTAACCTGGTTAGTAGTGACCCTGCCGATGAAGCTAGCGGTGCCGGGCTCAAATCCCGGCAAGGGCAGATATTTGTGTGATGAGCGAGAGTATCTGTTCCCGAGTCTTGGATGTTTTTTATATATGCCCTACTAAGCATAATGGCGATATCTCAGACAAAACATGTGTAGAAATTGCAACCTAGTTACAAACATATGAGAGTTGAATCTGCTTTGGCTATTTTATTTAGATATTGCATTTTTGCTTAGGAGGGCAGAATATTAGTTCACTGTACATCAGTTTAAACCTTAGTTAATTATGTAAAGTAAAATGTATTTTTTAACAATAAAATTGGTCGAGAACTTTTTGAATGGTTGTCAAAATTGAAAAGTCATATTTGTAGGCAATTGTATGGGAAAAAAACAAGTGTCCCTAGTTATGTGACCACCACTGTATATAAGTAATTAAGTTTATCGATGTCTAGTACCCATAGTACAAGCCTAGAGCTTAGTTTGGGACGAGGTCAATTTGTGTGAGATTGTCTTGTGATATGTTTATGTTTATATTTGTTAACTAATACACAGCTTTATCTTTTTAGGGTTCCGTAGCCAAATGGCAAAAAACGGAACTCTTATGGATTCGTCATGTCTGTCTGTCTGTCCGTCCGTATGTCACAGCCACTTTTTTCCGAAACTATAACAACTATACTGTTGAAACTTGGTAAGTAGATTTATTCTGTAAATCGCATTAAGATTTTCACACAAAAATAGAAAAAAAACAATAAATTTTGGGGGTTCCCCATACTTAGAACTGAAACTCAATTATTATTTTTCATCAAACCCATACGTGTGGGGTCTATGGATAGGTCTTCAAAAATGATATAGAAGTTTCCAGTATCATTTTTTTCTAAACTGAATAGTTTGCGCGAGAGACACTTCCAAAGTGGTAAAATGTGTGACCCCCCCCCTGTAACTTCTAAAATAAGATAATGATAAAACTAAAAAAAATATATGATGTACATTACCATGCAAACTTCCACCGAAAATTAGTTTGAATGAGATCTAGTAAGTAGTTTTTTTTTAATACGTCATAAATCGTAAACCGCAATTTACCTTTCACGGAACCCTTCATGGGTCCGACTCGCACTTGGCCGCTTATTTTATGTAGGTCCCCAATTTATTACAACTTAATTAAATTTTATGTCTTAAAACAACATACTCGTACACACAGAATCTTTCACGAATTTCGAATAAATTTACACAAAGCCTACGCAAGGTAATTCTCGCCTTAAAAACAGTTAAAATAACTCCCCAAAAGTTCAATTAGAGTTTAGAGTTTTGCCAACTTTGACGCGTGTTAACCGCCCGAACATTAGTGGGGGGTCTTGACAACGTCTCTCTAATTACTAGATACATGGGAGGGAAGGGGGAAGGGAAATTTCGAGTGCGATTATAAGTTTGCTGGGGAGTTTCGAAGATAAGTTTTGTTTTGCAGAAATCGTTCTCTGTAGTCACGGGACGGGTTGATGAAGTTGAACATGTTGAGTAACTAAGTATACTTGAGGGGAAGCGCTAAAATATTTATCTACACTCATTTCATAAGTCCTCTATTTTGCGGTCAAAACCCGTAGGCAATGACCAGCAGTATTACCTGTGGTAGTAGGTGACAGCGATCACAGCTGTTAATTTTGGAAGATGTTCCAAATTTGGATGTCATTACGTTACAATATTCGACAACGTAATTTCAAAATTACGTTACAACTGTCATCGCTGTCACCTACTACCACAGGTAAGGTAATGCTGGTCATTTGTCTATCGGCTTCTGAACCCATCTTAGAGTACTTATAATATGTATGTAGATAAAGTATTGTACGACACTCTGCGTAATTAGCATTACAACACTCGTGTGATCTATTATGAAACTCGCTTTGCGGCTCGTGTCATAAACTACACTCATGTTGTAATACCTGTCATTACGCAACCGTCAAGTAAACTACTGTTTTATACTTACTTTAAGAATTTATGATTCCACTATATCAGTGCGCACGTAACATGGTTAACATTCAAACAAGAGTTGTATACCCTTATCTCATGTTCAGTGTTCGGAATAGGTAGAGTATATATACCTAAAGTTCGCAAAAGGACATAATATAGAGTGGTTACAACCGAGTGAAATATTAATTTATTTATATTGAATTCTGTATTTCCGGTATTTTTCTGGTACTAGTAAATGTAGTCGCAAGGAAGTCTCCAGGTTATGTGTCTGTTCTACGAAGTTTAGGTAAATATACTCCACCTATTAATAAGATACTTAAAAGAAATGAGTTACAGGACTTTTTATCACAAAGTAACATAAAATAGTAAGTAAATATTATGTATATTTACCATTAAAAATACCGGAAATCCGCAATTCAATAAAAATAAATTGATATATAACCCGGTTGTAACCACTCTATATTATGTCCTTTTGCGAACTTTAGGTAAATATACTCTACCTATTCCGATCACTGCTCATGTTGTACAGTCAGCAGCAGAAGTAGGTGGTATCTACACACCAGGGAATGCAAGTAACCGGTTATAACCGGTTTTAATCGGTTATTTTTATACAAAAACGGTTAATAACCGGTTAAATTGAATTCCCTACTACACACGCTCTTGTTTTCTTGACAATATAATCAAGTATAAATAAAGAGCTTGACGACCCACCTACTTTTGCTGTGATTGTACTGATGGGTCCTTCCGGATAACCTTTTACCCTGAAAGACATTGTTCCCCTCTTACACACTCAGCTCTTCAAATGCGCGGGTTAAAACCACTTGGTTACCGACGTGAGTTCTATTGATATTGAGTTCAAGGCAAAAGGGACAAATATTACTATCTATTCCGTTCTCTGGATCTTAGGCCGGGATTACATCTGTAAGTTATTACGTAAGTTTTGAGACGCAACTATGGGTAAGAGTGATTGGCAAATATCTGCATCTCTCTTTTGCATATAGCTTTGTTTCAAAACTTACGTAATAACTTACAGGTATAATCCCGGCCTTAGCAAGTTTAAGAGCTTATAACCGTTTGCTTGTTTGGGCTTGAAACCGGATGACAAGCATGCGCATTGCGGAAATTTCATTGGAATAAGACAGACAGATAGACACACAGATTTTGAATACTATTACTTTAAGTCATAAAAATTACATTATTTTAAGGTTATTTTGTGTGATATTATAAAGGCTTGAATACAGATAATGCAATCAAAAACTCTAGTTTATTTCTACATATACAGGTAGTCCTTTTTAAGGGTACGTACACTACATAATCTCGAAATATTTATTTCCGAATTTGATAAACATGAATTTCAGAATTCCGATTTTGAAGTTTCTGAATCATCACTATTCCGAATTTTAGTTTCACGTAGCATCATAATTACGATTTTTTTAAATTCCGAATGTTCACATTTCCTAATCATTAAAATCCCGGTAAATATTTTTCCGAATGTCAAAATTCCGAATATTCCTATTCCGAATCCCGAATATTCATTATTCCGAAATTCCAAAATAAGCGCCTGATAATATATTGTATAATACCGTGTAGGTATAATGTTCAACATGCATAATGCTCAAAAATTGTAAGAAAAATCCGACAAAGTTCGCGCCTTGATGCAACTCTAACCTAACCTAACCTATCAAGGTGAGATTGACCTAATTTAGTAATGTGCTCGTCATCGCACCTAACTTTCGTTTCAAGTAGTACTTTAATTCAATTCAAGTGGTAAGTGGTTTCATAATTCCGAATTTAACATTACTGATCTGGTTTGTGAAGTTTGGAATTCAAATATTCGGAATTATAATTATCGTAAAAAAGAAAAATCGGAATTGTCAACATTCGTAAATATAATATTCGGAAAAACGTTTTCGTGATTTTAATATTCGGTAATATAAAATTCGAGATTTTGATAATTCGGCCTTAAATTTTTTCGGTATTGTAAAAATTCTGAATTATGAAATTCGGTATTTTCAAATTCGGAATTAAATAATTCGAGATTATAGGGTGTTCCCCCTTTTTAATTCAAAACGAACTCTGAACCCTGTTCTCAATTATAATTTAAACCACCAGGCATTAGTTAAAATAATATTTTAAAGCAATAAGCTGGCATTCAGATGTAAATCAGCGGCAGCTTTGTCCCCGTGAAACACGGCTCTTGACTCCGCATAACGACGAGGAAATAAATAATACGAAAACGAATTTTAAAGCACAAATGCCTAAAAAGTGTTTTTTAAAGGTGTATGCGTATTTTTTTTAATCACACTTATACACAATAATAAAATGTCTAAGGATCAAAATTATCCTTACATAAATAAATGCGAAAATTTGTCTATGATTGAGTATGTTTGTTCTTCCTTCACTAAAAAAGATGGACGGTTTTAGAAAAAAAAAATGGTATGGAGATAGCTTATACCCTGAATTTTAAGCTATCTTTCATCCCGAAAAATACATTGTACCTAATACATTGTGGGATATTATCATACTTAAATATGGTTATCGCTTGAAATTAACATTTTCCATTGCGACGGCAGCTAATAATTTGAAAATTATAATGAAGTGGACACAAGTATTTTGGTACATTCACCAACAATAATATAATTATGATCCAACATTGGACTCAAAAATATCTGACACGCTCTAAGGACTAATAAGGACGCGTCAGATATTTTTGAGTCCAATGCTGGATTATAAATATTATTGCTGGTGACTGTACATAAAGATCTAAATAAATCTTTGAAGATCTCTCTTTACTTTTAAATCTTATCTGTAGGATCAGTGGTGCAACTACATTTCTTACAAATTCAGTAAAAGGAATGTGTGTATCATCACGATAGTTTTCTCTTCTCTGTGAGAATATCGGTTACCACAGAGAACTCTCAGGTAATGTCCTAAGTTTTAAAAGTCATTAGTACCTGCCGCCCAGGAACAGCGACGACTAGGGATCGAACTCTTAAGACTTCACCAGGCACCTAGCATCCCGTGGCGTCCTTGTTTTTTACTTATCAGGTTTTCTAATAATCTTAAGTTTTATCTTGAAATTGAAAAATGGTTTTTTATTGTACAAATGAATACGCAAACTGAAGTTTGTATGAACATTATAATATTGTCATTTTATTTTTCAGCGGCCACGGATGATTTTCTTATAATGGTTTAGAGGACCTCTATATACATAAATATATAAAATTAAATGCGTTAAATAATATCGGAGCGGAGATATTAAAGATTTAAGTATTCAGTTTTAGGTACGAAAAGGACGCCCCGTATGAATATTTAAATATCTCGGCTCCGATGTACTTAAGAGTATTACATTATGTAATAAAATATGTTTGTTTTGAATAATTCTATCATAATTGACCACTTTTATGAATGGCTCACCTTGAAATTCATTTTACAAATGACATTTTACTTTCGGTAAAAAAGATGAAAAAATATGGCCACTGTACCCGTTGATCAACCAAACTTTGTATCAGAGTTGCTCGCTACAAAGGCGACTATCTCGAAAATACATTTCTAAATTGTCTACATTCAGTATGCGAATAGCAAACTGATACTATTGACAAATCAGCGTTCCGGAGCGGACCCGTGTGTGGAAAGACATCTGGCTGCCTGATGTATCGTGTATGTCATTTCCGGTACACAACCGGAACTTCCTGCTAACCAATGGAGCGGCGAGGGTATAGTAGTAAATAGACAACATTTATTTTCATTTCGAACACGTTGGACAAATGTCTAGAAAAATGTTCGATTAGGTCAGCAAATTTATTGGATGATGAGCACGAATAATTGGTACCCGAGTCTTGAATGATTCTATGTATTTTCTTTTTTATGGCAAACACACTCAGGCTACCTGATGGTAAGTGGAAACTGAGACCCATAGACATTTGAATTCTCAAGACTACAATCTCAAGACCGCAATCCTAAGACTTCAAATGCGTTGCCAACCCTGAGGACTAAGATGGAATGCCTCTATGTTGTCTTAAAAAATTAGTCCGAAATAGAAAAAACTAGTCCGGACAATTTTCTAGAACTACATTAACTAAAAAAAAAAACTATTAATTTTTTCTATACAGAACTAACAACAGAATGTGGCCTACTTTCTGAATAAACTATTTCACCTTTTTTTAGAATTAAAGCTTGCTAGATTAAAACGGCTTTTGCGTGAAATGTATATAAATTGGTCTTATTTCGCACAACCTATCCTATTTGGAACTCACTTGAGTGACCATAGTACAGTGGTATTCTCTTTGCAAGCGCTGATAGACTCTGACTCGTTATAATTCCCGTACAGTATACCCACATTTTTTTTTGTGCCGGTTGGTTCTCAGCGCTCACTATGACTATGTACTTCACGCGAACAGATGCGGGGAGGGGCAATTATCGTAGACATGTTATACTTTATTCTTTTTTAGGGTTGCGTACCCAAAGGGTAAAAACGGGACCCTATTAATAAGACTCCACTGTCTGTCTATCACCAGACTGTATCTCATTAACTGTAATAGCTAAACTGTTGAAATTTTCACAGATAATGTATTTCTGTTGCCGCTATAGCAAGAAATACTAAAATCATAAAAAAATAATAATTATGTGGGGTTCCCATACAACAAACGTGATTTTTTTGCCTAATGTTGTATAGATAATTGCATGGAACCCTTCGTGCGCGAGTCCGACTCGAGCTTGGCCGGTTTTTTCTTTTCAAAAGTACTCTTCTTTCCAACACGCCACTTTTTTACATGAGATTATAATAATTTCATATTAATCACAGGCCGACATTAATTTGAATTTAAATTCTCTCCGAAGCGCCGTCAGTTGGAGCGCGCACGACGCGGGTATGTCTCGCATTAATTTATTCGTCCGTCCGTCCGTGCGGCGTGAGGAATGGGTTTAGGTTGCATTTGTGTTAGGGCTACATAGAACTCGGAGTAAGAGCATAAAATACAAGATTTTAATATCTTGTTTAATGCCCTTTTTAGACAAATTTAAAAGTTTCTTAAGCGACGTTAGTTAAATTTGTCAACTTTCGCTTAAAATTATTTGTAATTAAACGGACGGAATCAAGTAAAAAAACAAGTTATTTTTTAGGACTTTATCATTCATTTATGTTGATTCCATTAAAATGAAAAGTGATTGTCTAAGGCAAATTTTGTGAATATTTTGAGTAAGTAAACGTTTTTCGGTTACTATTTCTAATCTACATACATAACATACATAATCTCACGCCTTCGTTCCCAGAGTGGGGTAGGCAGAGCTCAGAATTACAAACATCTCTAAAAACTTGTTGATAATTCTATAACCACAATTTGCACAATTAGGCTAAGATGTTTACCAGCGTATTAGTGACAGGTTGCAAGCCCATCGCCTAACAGTACTACAAGCCTTTATTCCCTTAATCGTCTCTTACGACATCCACGGGAAGACATGGAGTGGCACTATTCTAACTCGGCAACCACACGAGGCAACACATTTAATAATAAATTCTGACATAGCTTGTAAGTAATTTGTTTTATAATAATCCTGAGGCCGAACTGGATGGAAGTGGCGCAAGACAGAGTTAGATGGCGCAATCTGAAGGAGGCCTACACCAATATGGTAGAGAACGGCTAAGAAGAGAAGAAGAAGAATCCTGAGGCCTTAGAAAAATCGTTAACGTAAATAAGCAAACTGTATGAAATTGACACATTGTGACAGCGCTTGTCAATCGCTCGACGCAAATGTCCGGCAGCTTACGTCAGTCCTATTCATTTTCAATATCCATAACTTTCGCCGAATGTATATTGTACTTAAGAAACTTTCATAGATCAACCTGATAAATATATCGGACAACCAACTCCACGCGAACCAAGTCGCGGGAATTCTCAAGTTGTGTTTGAAAATGATTATGCATGCTTTCAAATGCCAACACTTTTTACTGTAAAACTGATTTACTTCACATAATAAATCTAAAATATTTGCGCGGAGGCGGCACAGCGTGCAGTCTGCTTCCGCATTTGGAAACTTTATTTTCGGGTTAGCATTTCTTCGTGTGAATTTCCCGTGTATATATTAACTGTGAAGTTAAATTAAATTTTTGCCCAGAAATCCGGATTTTTCTGTACGTCGAGAGTTCTGTTGTGTGGTATGCAAATTTTTCTATTTTAATGCTAAATAAGTACCTATTGTTTTAACAATCAAGTAAAATGCGGGCCGTAAGTGTTTCTAGCAAGCAAGTTTATAATTTATAGTGTAGTTATTGATTTGAGTCAAAGGAAATAGCGTCAGAGAATGATTGTATCTCGAAACAGTCCGTCATAAACACTTTTAAACAAGCAACGAAAATCTATGTACATACAGTGGCCGGGTACGTATCAAAGTATATAAAGTTTAAAGTGGCGGTCAAGATGGGATGCATTACGAGAACGTTATCGAAAATCTATAGGATTGACGCAAAGTGCCGTACCTCCGATATCAATACACATAGATAACGTAAACACCTCAATCTGTATGAAAACCATCCGTGTCACTTTTTACTACCAACTGGGACACACCAAGTGAAGAGAATTTTCTGTTTTCCGCGTAAAATCGATTCAAAGTCGTCGCTTTTTTTTCCTATTGCAGTATATTATCACGCAAAGAGACTTTTTCTTAATTTTCACGGTCGACCAGCTGCAACAACAGGCGCGCGGAATGTCAGTATCTACGGCCAACCCCAACGCTCGGTTAGGGTTTAAGTCCAGATTCGGACACGCAAAGTAGATGCATTTGCGTTATCTATGTGTATTTATATCTGTGTGCCGTGCGGTCACGTCAAGCGCTTATCTAAATTTCATACATTTTGACAGTTTTCGAAAAAAAGATAAGTAACCGTTATGCATCTCGACTAGCCTCGCCTGAGGGCTCAGACAAGATGCACTACGCTAACTAACGTTTCTATTCGATTCGTTTTTAAACCAATTGCGTCACTGGAAGATGACGTGATACGGAAAGTCACGTGGTCTACCAGTGACGCGATTGGTTTAAAAACGAATCGAATAAAAACGTTAGTTAGCGTAGTGCATCTTGTCTGAGCCCTCTAGTTCCCGCATTATTTCACCTCCTTGGTTAAAAACGCAACTGCTGCTTCAAAGCTGAAAATATAACCCTAATAAGAATAACGTCCAATATTTTGAAAGAGTTCAAGAACAGATACGGCCTTTCATCTTCGCTAGGAAGCATGGCGGAAACTCAGTAAATAAGCCGAAAGTGCCCGTATGAACTCAGAGCCAGATTAATAAACCAAGTCGGAAGTATCATCCAACTTGGGCACTTGTGAAATTTTCGCCCTGAATTAAAACCCCGGCGAGTTAGCGATGAATTAGTAATTGTATCAGAAGCTCTGCCCCGATTTGCGTTAATATTTAAGAAGAGACGGGGAAGGAAAATCAATTTTAAATTCATTAAGAAACATTAATTTTAAGTTAAAATACTTTGTAATTTTGAGAATATTTTGGGCCGGTTTTAATGATCAAGGAATGATAAAATGTCGTTAATGTCACGAAAACTTTATCATCTATAAGTTAATTATTTTATGAACCCATCACAGTTTTATTAAGTTACTTGGTTTTGGCATATTTAAGTGTAGATGCTGAATTCAACATTAGATAAATTAAAAATCTTCGACAAAATTACAATCTCTACTTTTAAATCTTATAACTCTTAAACCGTCATAACGATTTCCATTAAACCTAGCATAGAACTATGCCGATTAACTAATTAAGCTTACAAATTAAACCACCGTATTCAAATAGGTTTAGCTATGAAGTTAGATTAACATAGACAGCCAGACAGACAAACATACAGGAACACAGCAACGGCAGGCCTTTCGCGTAACACACTCGCAATCACAATCGTTTTCATTTTGAAAATCGAAGGCTTGTCTGCATACAAAATGAAACCAATTGTTTTGTTTTGAAGCCGATCGCGATTGCGAGTGAGTTACGCGAAAGGCCTGCGGGTCCTACGTATAAGGCTATATGTAAAATCAATATAAATTAATGAGAATTTGGCAGTAATGAGCTCTATTTAGGTGAACAATAAGATCTGAGGGAATATTTAATCAAATTTGACTTGGAGGGCTGTTGAAGTCAACCTTCAACCCACCTTGCTTTTTGATCAGAGGTGACAAACGCACGCACACGAGTAATACATTGGCATTTGTACTATGCTTATGCGACATGCGACAAAATTTCCAACAGAATAAGTACTACTTCGTCTACGTAAACAGCCACGTTTTTACCAAACTTCCGGTCAATCAAAGTGCAATTTCTCAAGCCGCACGAGCAAGTTGAGGTAGTCCGACATCCCAAAGTTAGCGGCTGCAGTCACATGCGAGTTTAAAAACTCGCTAAACAAGATACATCGCTGTTTGTGGGAGTATCTCCGGCGATATGGTACTGGAAAATTGGTAAATGTTGAATGTAGTACAAGTAAAACGTTCAGTTTAGATATTTCAGGTAGAGACTATGAGTAATCTCAGGTAATGTTTCTTCATCTTCTTCAGTCGTTCGATTTTCGTTCCTTTTATTTTCTCAAAGATGAGACTTGATAATTTATAGTCCTTGATCAATGTTTGTGCAATGTCATATGTGCTAAGGTAGTAAATTAAAATACATTTTACACTGCTGATTACAGTAAAAATATTTTTGGATTTTTTTATGCAGCAGTTTTTTATATTTAGGAAAGACAGTAAAAAAAAAGTTGTTTTGTGAATGTTAGGAATACACTCATAGTGCCCTTAGTCCATTTATTACCATAGGAATTGAAAAAAATATACAACTGTCATATCAATTTTTTATCTGTCTGACGGATTACTTGATTCTAGCGACACGCTTTCGATTCTCGTAATACTATTGTTTTGATATACGCTATTTAAAATGAAAGTGACTAACGGATTTGTAAAAGCGGATAGCCGCAATCTGCCCAAAGTCGACGAATTTATGTTGTTACAGTTGTTATTGTTGACAAGTGACGTGACATGACAGTCAGTTCCGTTTCTGTTTAAAGACACTTTTTTAATTTTATATCATGCTAAGATCACGACATCAGTATTCCTAACTTTGTATATATACGGTCTTTTTAATGACTATTTCTTTAATAAATTATTAACGACAAATTTAAGTTAAATAAAGAAAAACCGAGAAACACGGGTAGTCTAATTTTTAACCAGGTATTTTAAACGCGGAAAAACAAAAATGCTCTTTTTTTTGAAATGTTGTCAATTTGGCAGTTCGTCGTAAAGGTCCGAGGGAGAACAGAAGAGGTTTTTGAAAAAAAAATTTTTTTCTACAAGAAATTATTGTAGATAAATTAATAATCCTTAATCTTAATTCAACTTTTGGGGAATATAGAAATGTAAAGATTTTTTCAATACCTGATAATTATTTTGCCTACCAATTATTTCTAAATCGATAAGGAAGCATACATTTTATTGGTAATTATAATTTATCGGTCCCCTAAGCTATATCAAAATTGATTATGCATTTAAAGCCAAATCGAATGGTCTAAACAATGCACGCAGCATGCATCATTGCCTCCAAACTTAGTCTGAAACTGCATTACGCTGCTGCGTGACCCGACTAAACAAAGCTTTCATTGTGCATTCCACTAACTGCATTCAACCGTGTGCTTCAAACAATACGGATGAATATCGCTTGTGTTTCAAATGAAACTGAACAGAATTTACATAATAACAATACGTAGCTGACGAGAAATGAGCAAGTTCTTTAACGAGTTGCGGTTTGATTTGAATTGCTTTTGTTTTAATTGTTTGTGTTATTTAGAAGTGTACCTGGATAGAATCATTATAATATAATAATAATAATTTATTTATTCAGACAACATGATAGGTCCACAGTTTTATTAGTAATTCTTAGCCTAAATGTTAGTAATTAATAAATAACAGAGATTTTGTCCTTCACTCATTCCACATCAGAGGACAATCAAATTTATTGGCAATCATCTTTAAGATGCCATTCCCGCTGCCACGCACCCTGTCTACTTTTGACGCAGTTTTCTTGCGCCACAGAGCATCGAAACTGTCTGTGCGTGCCTCCACAAACATGGAAGATGTGCTGCAGTACCGCGGCAGCCGCAATAGTACCCTAAAGGCGTTATTGTACTGGACGCGCAGAACATTGTAAGCCTTTTGAGTATACCTGACCCACAGACTCGACGAGTACAGAGAAGTGCAGAAAGCCTTGAAAAGCGTAATTTTGACTGAATCCGTACATCGTCTAATTATGCTTTGAGGCTGGCTCCAACATTAAATCTATCTTCTGTCCATTGGTTGAGATTTATAGCCATGCTCATCATTAAGTATTGTATTGTGAAGAGTCAAAGCCAGTCAAATTCCAAATAAGATGAACATTAAAAACAAAGAAAGATAAACGTTTGTTCAACAGCAAAACAAAAATAATATTATTGGATAAAATGAATAAAACGCCATTCAAACTATTCTATCTAAGTATTGTACTAAACAAAAACAAAATAAATTACATTCAGAATATATGTAGTATGCTATAGGTAGGTATTTTTACAATATAATAACAATTTAAATCATCGATAGTAACAAAAAATACAATAGGCAATAACGGAAATATTAGGACGCTGAAATGTTTATTATTCATTCATTATTATTATTTAACTGCCTGCAATATCCCACTTCAGAGTTTTCACTTCACCACGTTGCTCTGTTTTGGGCAGTCTCCCATCAGTCTTGATTAAAGGCGTCAACTCGCCAACGTTGCCTTGGACCCGTATTATGGTCACCTTTATCGCGGTGGATAAAGCATCCGTCACTCTCGCACTTACATACTGGTCAGAAAGTGACAGATGCTTTATCCATGTTTATCCACATCGATAAACACGACCATACTAGGCCTGCTGGTCTGCGCAACGCCGGATTTTATTTCGTGGCACCCATTTGGTACGCACTTTAGCCCACAATTCCTCCGGCATGCGAGATACATGCCCAATAGATTGCAATTTGGGCGTGACGGCTGCTCGGGCTACAAAAAACATTATTTTTTTGTAAAATGAAATATGCAACCACTGAAAAGGCGACCAGCTTAGAGTAACGCTGCAAGCCATATTCAGTTGGACCTTAAGCGCCTCAAAGCCCGTTTACGTTTTGGTGGTATGTGTGCTATAAAAAAACATGATCATATTCTGAAACATAATTATAGCTTATTATGATAGCCAACTTTCCAAACTCCTTCAATAGCTTGTTTAATAGAAAAGACTCTGGCCGCTTGTAAAAGCCATCACTTTGCGGATATAAAGTTTTAACTCAGTTGTTGTAGTTTAAAATCCGCTCTGATTCCAGTTAACTACAGTTAAAACGGAAGACTGATAGTTAATAGCTTTCTCACAGTTTGCGTAAGTTAAAAAGGTTTTATCTTTGTTTATTAGAAGATGAGTTGTATAATGCTTAATGAGAATAAAAAATCTTTATAAACCAGAATTAGGAAATGCATTCTCTCCGTATTATAACACTTTATCCGGTTAACGCTTCAGTTTACGCTCCTATTTAGTATTGGATTTTTTTAAGAAAAATATAGTTTTGGAGGAACAAATATTTTGAGGCACACTATAAATACTTTCTTTTTTTTACTTAGTTAATTCGGCCGTTTCTGCAGTTGTCTTTATCTTGCACGGCATTTTATCGAATTTATATGAAACATAAAGTCAAGACTG
Organism: Acleris literana; assembly: GCA_946894065.1. Lineage (NCBI taxonomy): Eukaryota > Metazoa > Arthropoda > Insecta > Lepidoptera > Tortricidae > Acleris > Acleris literana. The sequence continues at coordinate 6,782,840 of OX335692.1, forward strand.
TATAGGTACATACTTTTATTAATACATAATATATTAATATCACACTATAAATCACCACTATCACACCAATCACACTATAAATGCGAAAGTTTTGTGAGCATGTGTGAGCTAGTTTGTTACTTACTCCTTCACGCGAAAACGGCTGGATGGACTTGGCTGAACTTGTGATTTTAATCCCAAAATAAGTCACTGTTCCCGTGGGACGCCTAAATTACTAATTCAAGGCGGACGAAGTCTCGGGCAACAGCTAGTGTACCTACTTACGAGTATCAATGTTATTTAATCTCAAACAAACACCACCGTGATGTAAGCGCATCATGTTTTCACTCTTAATCGCTGTTGTGTTGACTTTACAATTACATTAATAGACAAATTCTTTAATTCTGTACATTATAATTTCTAAGTTCTGTAATTTCAGATCTTAACACGTCAAGTCATGTCAAATTTAGAAATAGAAATACAAAGGCTTTTGAAATTAAAACGGAGACAGTTCCAACGGGGCCTAGTACGGTTGTTAGCATTCATCGCGCGTCTTTTCCAATGAAATTGCTTTATTTAATGTCCCAGAAATTTTAACGTAGCACTGTAGAATATTTACTGTCTATTTCTCGAATAGTTTATTATTTGGAATATTTTGGGCCACTTCATTATGCTTAATATAAATTGCAAAATGTAAGTGTTTATTAAATGCCAGTGATGAAAATAAACAACAATAGTGGCTTTGAGTAAGTTTTTTACTTTCACTTGTAAATATCCATTGTTATTTTTATATAAGAACGAGTAAATTACGTAGACGACAATTTTTATGTCCTTGATAAAGTAACCATCTTTTAATTGTCGAACCGAGCCATTAATCCACGAGCCCACTTCTTCTTTTTACCCGGACGCGGCGAAGCCCAATGTATGTCAATATGTCCGTTCCTATGTCCCCTCGTAACCACTCATCGGGTCAACCGAATTTGATAAATGATACGTCATTAGATTTGTCTTGATGTCGCAAGTGTCACTGGGTATTGAATTCTTAATAACACATTTTTCAATCGGGCTTCATGTGTTTTAACGTTTTTTACATAATAAATATATCGACGACAGTATCAAAAATGCAGTCAGGTTTTTCGTGGATGGAAAGCACTATAATAACTAACCCTTATAGACGTTACCGCAAATCTCAAAAATATGGTTATGGCGTAAACAATGTGGTCTTTAAGGTAAAGTGAAACAGAGCTACCTTAGTTACTGCAACATAGCTGAAATTCACACCATGAATAGTATACTTCAGCACTAAAACTACCAGCTAAGTGAAATGCAACATTATTACAAGCAACATACGTCACTGTATCACATATCATATTCATAGTCCTTGGTGATGACGCAGCGCGTAAGATATACCGCAAATGTTGAAAACATACAGGGAGAAACTTCGGACAGTCGCGAAACGTTTATATTAAACTGCTTTCAGTTAAGGTCCGCCTTTCGTACTTTTCTTTTATTGTGCAATAAAATTTAAATAAATATAATAAGGGAAGATAATAAGATCTCTTAAAGTTTCTGTGCTAATGAAGAAGGTAAAACATAAAACAGGTAACGAAAAAAGGCATACCGTATGTAATCCTTGAAGGACAGACTGCTCTAATGCTGCTATTTACCACTAGAACTGCAAATTACCGGTCTGTATCTAACCTAACTTAACCCATGCCTACTTAAGCGCAAAACAACAAACAGCATTTTTGAAAGCTGGATGAAACAAACGAATCAGCGAGTTGCTGATGGAAAATAATGATCGCAGCGTACGAGTATGGACACCTGCAACACCAGGAGAGGAATCGATGACGCATTGCTGGCTTTTAAGAAAAAAGTATCAAAGTCGAAGCGGTAAATACTGTCGCAATAAGCTGGTTCTATAAAAAAATGCTCAATGGTAAACTGTTATTCGTCGTCGTCGTTAAATATGTCATTGAGGTGGTGGAGATGGAAGGATAGCCGATGATGAGCCGAGAAGCTGTAGGTGGGGTATGACAACGGGTAATATCACTAGTATACAGGCATTAATTCAATCTTAGTTCTCATGGTGGGTACGTTTTTTGCAGACTTTTTAATCTTTATTTAAAGAGATTTGAATGTATGATGAATTCTGGTTTATGTACGGATATTACAGAAAACTCACATAAACTGAAACGAAGCGAAGGCGGGTCGCTATTAAATTCGTTACTAATATTGTGGCATAAGCTTTTGCCACAATGTTGCGTCTATTCTTTCATTATTTGTCTAGATTTTAAGTCTTGAGATTGTATGTTTGTAACCCTCAGTGTCCATTTACCATCGGCTGGCCTGTGTGTTCGTTTCCTTCGCTATGCTATAAAAAAACAATGGGTAATATTTATTTCTAATGTTAAATTTTCACCTATTCTTGTTAGCACTTTTTTACTATAGATAATTAAAAGTCAGGCAGTTTCTGAGTCAACATTATCAGACTAAGATCAAGAAAACTCATTTTGTGGCGTTTCCGTTCAAAACGTCCGCCCGTCTGTCCATCGATCGTATCTCGTCTAATCGTTGCTCGCCATCAATGTAACTAATTGGGCGTATAATTTATGCAACGGTCCACTCTGACTAATAGCCCCACTTGCACCAAACCGCTGTCGACTCGTCCGGAATAACTAGACACGTTGTTATATCTGTATATAATAATGATAATATTGTCATTGCCCACAATTACGAGTATATTGTTGATCTAGACTCTACAGCATTGTAAATACATAAGCAAAACGATGGCAGATGGACGATGTTGGTTTCTAAACTGTGGCCCAGAAATTCAAGAACGTCTGTGGATAGACTTGCTCGATGGGTGGACGACATCCGTAATACGGCGACGAGACAATAGATAAGATTAGCGCGGGACGGAGGAGAGTGGAGGCAAAGGAAGAGGCTTATATCCAACAGTGAATGGGTACAAGCTGATTTGATGGGGATGAATGGATTTTCAATATTGTCACTATGATTGTTAATGAGGTGACATAAATCATTTACAAATAAATTATATTTACAAAATAATACAAAATAACAAGGCATTTTTTTATGCATACGAAATCGCTGGCGACATCCTCTGGCTTTAAGATTGCACCTAGCGCCCTGTGGCGCTTTCATTACTATTATTGTGTCTACTAATAAACTCAGTATTGTCTTGAATTCGCAGGATTTTTTTATTGTACAAATCAAGACAGTTTATTTGAGTTTATATTTATAATAATTTGAATCTTGAATGAGTAACTTAACGTAAAAAGTATACTTTTTTACGTTAAGTTGACTACACGAAGTTTAAATGTAATTGAAGTGCATCATAATATTGTTACGTACGTGGGGGTAGGTAACTGATAGAAATGCACGAATACACCGATAATCAAAAGTAGACTTTAATAACGCACTCACTTAAACCGTTACAAAACAATTATCGCACAATAAACTTCGAATACTCAGATGATCGCTCGGGTCGCTCTTATTCGCACTGATCGCTTTCCAAGTAAAGACTGACTCGTCGCAACCGGTGTCCGCCGTTTTATAGTTCCCGAGTCCGATTATTCTAGAACGCCTTCCGGAATGTTCGATGTACTTCGCCCCGCCAAGGTCGATCGAGACTGTTCGTTGCTGGAATGTTCTACACCTTGCTTCCTTGTTGTTTTTACGATCGCAATGACCTTGACTCACGGGTCTGGATGAGTCTGGAATGTTCCGCGTGTTGCTGTCTCATTTCGTGTTATCTCTTTCACACGCTTCTCGAAGGTTCTCAGTATCGCCGTCTCTTTCTAATCGTGTTATCTTTTTCACACACTTCTCGAAGGTTCTCAGTATTGCTGTCTCTTTCTAGTCGTGTTTTCTCTTTCACACACTTCTCGAAGGTTCTCAGTATTGCTGTCTCTTTCTAATCATGCTATCTCTTTCACTCTTAGTGGAAAAAATGCCATATACTGAAATGTACTTCAAAGGCCCATAAGGGGTCCTGAAAATGCCTGAAAATGGGTTTTCAGGTTATGGCGTAATCTGATAGAGGGTGGCCTGAAACGGACTGAAAACATGTTTCAGCCGCCTGAAAACAACGGTAAGTAGGTCGAAATTTTGATAATCTGGTATGTGTAGAGCTACCTCTGAAATGGACTGAAACGAAATTTCAGCCTGCTGAAAACGTTTCTAAAGCACCAAAATTAACGATAAAAGATGAGACGCCTTATGCCATCGGCGTAACAATATGCTATACATTGTGTATTCATTTGTATAGCCAAAAACCATCCTCAAAAATCATCCTTTACGCAGAAATGTCCATATCGTTGCTTTTCAACACTTTGTTTTTGCCTCACTCTCCCTCTTACCTTTCCGGGAGGTTTAGCTTCATGGCGAGCGGTTCCCATATTCGCTTGCGGTCGAGTGCTAACCTCTCTCTTGCCTTCCTGGCGCATACGTCTAAAACTTACTCCAAATCCTTCTCGGTGCACTCTGTCAGACTGTGGAACCGGCTCCCATCTGATATTAGGAAATCGCGATCGGTCGCATCTCTACAAGGAAAATTGAGGACATACTGGCTTGACTCCTTATAATTGTATGCTGTCCTTTGTTTTTATTATATAATATATTTAAATATATATTTTATGTATATTATATGTAAGTATATGATGTATATGTGTATATTTATGTAAGTTTGTGTATTTAATTATTTTGATATTTATTTTTATTATATGTGTCTGTTAATATTTATTCATAAGATCTAAATTTTAGTTCACGCAGTTTCTGTAAACTTTGTTTTGTACAAATGTCTACCACATTCTACTTTTCTTATTTTCCTCAATCACCCAAAGGTTAGCTGGAAGAGATCCCTTAAAGGGATAAGTTCGCCTTTGTACATTCCAATTCTGTAAATATTGTTTATTTTATTTGCTGTTTTTTGTACAATAAAGTGTTTACATACATATACCTTCCTTTGAATTTAAGAAAATAGTTTATTAGAAAAATCAACAATGGTAATGAAGGCTTCACTGGACGCTCGGCGTAGTCTGAAACAGAAATCATAAAGTGCCGCCATCTTGATCTTAGATGCCTACTCATAGAATAATTGTTTTGAGCGGTAACAATTCTCCCGCGTAAAACTTTATGTTTTCGACATTTTAGTATAATTTGTTTTCAAAAACTTTCATAATGTTAATTATTTTTGTTTGAATTGTTTAAAATATCTACAACGTAGGGAACAAAGCCCAATGTTAGATTTGTGTAGTTTTAAGTAAGTTTGTAAGTTCGTTGGTTTTATCGTTACTTTTCCACTTTTGGATGATTTGTAAACGTAAATATTTAATTTATCCTTCAATCAATACCTAGATATCTTTTTTTTTAGCCTATTTGGGCGAAGGGCTTTTCCGCCATTCGTCCCGATTGAGTGCATGCTCCCAACATCTTATTTTACATAAAATCTGCAACATGCTCGGACCTTGCACATCCATTCGGCAAATCACATACGTATCGATAAACAGTTCCGGTCTCTCTAGCCTTCCGCTGCACTACCGGGTGAAGTGGAATGCTCCGGTGCAAAGAGCTATCCGTTATTCAAATACATTTCTGCAGTCGAAGAATCTCTGGAATGACAGTTTGGGCGTCGAGCATTTAAATAAGACTTATGAAGACAGAATTATAAAAAGTGTAAGGGTTTCTTACCCTTAACAGAAAATGTAGATGGTCTAAGATCCGAATAGGAGACGATTTGCACCGGGCTGTTTATTCGATGAAAAGTATTTTATATCAAATTTAATACTAAGTTATATATGGCGAATAGTTAGACTGAAACTTTCAGTCCAGTATACAATTAATAAAAAAAAACAAAATTAACTTAATTAAAAAAAATTGCAATAGCTTGTTTAATGGACAAATTACATACCAATCGAAAGTATGAAGCCTATAGAATATGCAAACGTTGGGTTGACAATTTTTTTCCCGTCAAACTATTGGGTAGGCAGGTATAAAACAGATAAGTCAGTACTAATAATTTGCACCACACCTAACGTTTGCATATTCTATAGGCTTCATGCTTTCGATTAGTATGTAATTGGTCTGTTTAACAAGCAATAGCAATTTAAAAAAAGTTCATTTTTAATATATTTTTTAATGATAAAAGTAATGGACTTTATTTTTTCAGCCTACCTATTCACTATATATTACTTAGCATATTAAATTTGGTATAAAATACTTGTTATCGAATAAACAGCCCGGTGCAAACTACTAAGAGGACGCTCGTAACTTTGTACTACTAAGGCCGCATTTCACCAAACCGGAATAAGGTCTTATACCTAGATTAAATGCCGAATTTGTATAGACTAATCTCGGAGTAAGTCTATTCCAAGTTTGGTGAAATGCGGCCTAAGGCCAAAAGGTGCTCCCAAAAAGACAATAGCATCGACTTCTTTATATAAAAACCTAATAATTTTAAGATTCTACTTAAAGTATACTAATTAAATAGGTACATAATTAGGAATTCAATTCAGCGGAACTATAATAGCGGATTTTCATTTGTCCAGCGAAATCATGCCAGTAGTAAGTAGTACATTGAAGAGTTGGTTTTCACGTTTGAAATGAGAGCTATTGTAACGACGCAATGTAGTTCTATTGGCATGCTTTTATTGCAACTATGTGAATCCGCCATTATGGTCGCAATATTCGCTGGGGATATAATATCTGTCTTTTTCTGATAAGTATGTAAGTCAGTAAGTATGCAAGTATGCAAGTGTGTTATTTTATGTATGGCGAATTTTCCAAGAAGAGGGTTCTGTGTTTGACCAATAGACTATTTTTAAGTATTTGCGCGACTATCTGGAAATCTAGTGCAATGATTTGCAAAATTCTTTCGAAAATATAATACTGCTATTTTTGAGATGATTCTTAGATATAAATACAAAATGATTTTCATGCAAAAAATTCGGCAAACTTAAATCATCGTATATTCCGTTTGATTTCGCTTATAAATCTCAATAAGTACGGCGCTGATTTCAAAAGATCTTTCAAAACATATCAGTAATATTCCTCTGAGATAGTTTAAATACAGGGTAATAAATAGGTACAATACGAGATATCAAGGGACAAGGGAAATATGACTTTGCCAAAGCATTCCTTGCGGCGAGCTTGAATTTTATAATTTATTGAAAAGTGTTACCACAGCATAATAAATAAAAATGAACCGAATCTACGCTGCGTTCCCAACAATAGGAGAACAAAAAAATTTATTAAAAAAATATATGTTAAGTCTTGGTCACTTTATTTGTACGGTCATTATTTGCTTATAAATAGACACTAAACTTACGGGTCTACGTTAAGTAAAGCGGAAATGCTGTTGCCACCTTCCGACTCTATCATTAGATCAGCTCCTAGATAGCATAATATTGCATTGCCCTCGAGTTTACTTATGTGGATTCCAAATTTCAGCCCATTACGTTAGCGGGAAGTGGCTCAAAATTTCAAGTTTTGTACCTAAATGATAGACATGCGAAAGAAGCAATAGTTCCGGTATGACAGACATACTAACGAAGCTAAATAATAGGTAAAAACCTTAAGTAAAGGTCCTCTTCCATGTAGTTCTGTACAAAACGAATATGGAATTTACGTCAAATTTCAAATATAGAATGTCGAACGGTGTCGATTGGGCGTTTATTCAGAATCACTTTCGTGGCCACATTTTTGTAGAAATGGCTGCAGATTTCGATTTCGTTTGTTACGGCTCAGACAAGATGCACTACGCTAACTAACGTTTCTATTCGATTCGTTTTTAAACCAATCGCATCAGTAGTAGATGACGTGATACGAAAAGTCACGTGGTCTACCAGTGACGCGATTGGTTTAAAAACGAATCGAATAGAAACGTTAGTTAGCGTAGTGCATTTTGGCAGGGCCCTCTGGTTTGGTACGTATATCTAAGTTTACCGGATATCCAAGAAACATCCAAAAAACGACCTCAAAATATATGCCCATTTCTTCAAAAATATGTCCACTAAAGTGAGGCGGTTGAAACGCTCGAAAAATGAACCCTATACAATGTAATACAATTATATGAAAGAGGACCTTTACTTAAGTTTTTTACCTATAAAAGTCCTGTTTAAATAATATTCGTTGACTTCCTCCCTCCCGCCGTTATGCAAATTTATATTGTTGTGCGCTAAGACGTTACGTAAGAACTGCGCAAATTACTCTGTTGCATTACTTAGTACCAGTAGTTGCAGTTCTAAAGGAAGCTGTAAATATAAGCTGTGCTCCCTTAGGGTGCTTTAAGTTTTCACTTGGAGAAAATAACGCGATAACTCGGACATTTTGTTTATGAGTAAACTTGCTTTTTTGCTGCCCTGGTAAACTAATATAGTCCGGGACTCCCAGCTTCTAATTAGTGCTCGGTTGCCTATCGCTATCACACTTGCACTTGCTAGTGACAGTATATTTGTCACTAGTGTTAAAAAAAAAAACAAGATTGGCGAACGCTGTATTACCAGTATTATTTTATTAATTAAATGTAGATACTTTATGTTTTACTTATTTAATTACAAGCATTTTTTTCTTAAATTGAATTAATATTTTGTTTGATATTAATTGTATAATTAAAACAAATTTAAAAATGACTACAAGGTTATCTTGTTACAAAGGCGTAACAAACAATTACAATGACCCTTAATAACTTACACGCTAACTCGTTACTTCTTATTAAAAACGAAGCCCACACATTAGCTGAAAATGAAAAGTAATTATAAAGGGTCTCCTTAAATTAAAACAAAAGTTGTATGATAATGTTCATAAAATTAGTAGTTATTTATATCTCTTAACGACCTACTATTTCACGCGATAATGATACACGTAGTTTTACAATACCATAGGTTTCACTGTTATTTACGATTAAAAGTGCTTACCGAAAAAAGATTTACGATATTTATAAAATAAATGTGCATATTTTTTACCTAATAGTATCCTAATAACCCGTTGAATAAAATATTATTGTTAATGTCAATATTTGTTTTTGGCCTAGGAAATAAGAGAATTAATAAAAAATCGATATTAAACATGATTGATTTTTACAAACTTTATTAATTTTGTAATACTTGCGCTTTGACATGTTTTACGTGTGTTGCACTAAAACATTTAGGAATGCATAAAATTCGGTATTTTTACAGCTCTGACTATCACCTGTCCATGATTAATATTTGAAATAAAAAATGAACAAAAATATGTGTTACATTTCTTGAATAATTACGTGTTTGTGGTAATCCTTTTAATATCAAGGACTTAAATCGAGTAACTGTCAAAAAAAAACATATAAATTTAGCTCCGGGCTAACGTTTCTCAGCCCCTAAATCAAGACCAATTTCCACGAGTTTTGATTATTTTGCAGTTATAATGAAAAACTAGGCTTTGCAATTCCTTTTTTTTTGTTAAGAAAAAAAAAGCAATTTTTTCCTACGAAAGGAAAAAGTACAGACTAAAAAGTGTCAAAATGTATGCGCGCGACGGTTTGCCCTTCTTACGCATAACTTTTTTGTAATAATTCTATACTGCATAATTACTTGAAGCATAATTGTCTTTTGGCATGAACTCTTATGGCATAGTCTATTTTAGCATACAATTACTTGGCAAAAGCCGAATCAAGGAATTTTATTTTCCTATAAAATTATAAAGCAGAGTATTATTAAAGCATAATCTTATTCAACCTTATCTTAGATTGAAAGACGTATTATTCATAAGCTTATTATGCATGCATGCGCGCACGCAAGTCTTCAGCATGGAAAAAAAAACCTAACTCCGAAGGCTAAGGCGGGAGTTACGCTACGCTTTTCTCTCGCCTTATACCCTTCTAACCTAACCTATTCGAGTCGCTTCTGCCCTGACCCATCTTGTTCACTTGCTTCGCTCGTTTGCTTACTGTCTTTTGTTCTTCTAGTAATTAGGTAGGAAGGTATGTAATTTTCTAGACAGCATTATGCAATATGATTAGGTATTATGCTAAACAACTTTATTCGTAAAGAAATTCGGCCTTATCAATAGTATACTATTTCAAATTCGACTTAAGAAATATTCCGGTAATTGCCAATTATGTATAGCAAATACGCTTTTTGCAATGTTAATATTCGTTGAAAAATAATTATGCCAATATTGCCAAGTATGGTACGCCAAATACTTTTCAGACAATTGAAATTATGCCAAATAGACGATATCTGAGCGCGACACGACCGTACGGCAGCTTAAGTTTATTCTATACATTTATTCCAAAACTTAACAGTGTTAGTTGACAAGCGACAGTCACACATCATAATAGAAGTTGGTCTTTGGTTCACAGATCCAACTTACCATCAGGTAGCCTGTGTGCTCGTTTGCCTTCACCATGTCATAAAAATATGAATCACCAGCGCTTGTCACCTTTCAACTTTGTAAAATATGGCCCTAGTATCTAATTACTCCAAGTTAACAGAAAACCCTTTGTACACAAAAAACCGCGCACTCAACAAAATTATTTTTGCAAATTTTGTACATTCATAACCTCGACATTAATTATTTTAATGTATGAACAATTCAATTCAGATTATGGAGCTATTACACAAATCCTGTCCTAAATAAACAGTAGCAGGGAATTCTACCTAAAGTTGGCCCGTGGGAGCATTCCGTGCTAATTAAATCTCTCCTTCGTTAGTGTTTTCGGCTTTAAAAGGATAAAATGTTGGCCGACGTGCCTTTTAGTTTATCTTCCGCGAAAGCTTATATTTATGCATATTAATTAAATTTTGGACCTACGTACATATTTTTATACGACTATATTATTTGAACAAGATGGCCGTTGAGGCAGGAACGTTCTAGAGGGGCGACCGCCTACAAGTACGCCTAGCCAATATATAAACGCTGCTAACGGTTCTGTTTTCTATCGACTCGAAATGTATGGAGTTGACGTAATAAGCGGTCGACGCGATCTGTCATCAACTTACGTTAATCCTAAATAATAAACCATTTCTTGATTTTCGAAAACCGCTAACTTAGCGTTGTGCATCTTGACTCGGCCCCAGAAAGCGAAATCATTACAGGCCGCAAGGTGGAGCGATGAGGTAAAGATCTAGAGATACAGATGGATGCAAAAAGGATAGGATTGTAATTTTATTGCATCTACCTACTTTTTTAGGGTTCCGTACCTCAAAAGGAAAAAAGGATCACTCGTGGATCTGTCTGTCTGTCCGTCTGTCACAGCCGATTTGCTCCAATACTACTGGACCGATCGCGTTATAATTTGGTACTCATCTGTAAGTCAGTGACCCAAAGACGGACGCGTAACTTCAAAACTGTTTATGTTAAAGTTATAAAACAAATATATTTGAGATGCTCACAACAAGCCCTTTCATTTGACTAGTCACACAGAAAGGTTTGCGAAACTTTTTTTGTTAAATTTCCTAGTTTATCCCCCAAAAGTAGCCCCCTTGTTCAAAATTCATTTATTTACGTTACGCATCCGTCTTTGAGTCTCCGACTTACTTATTTGTACCAAATTTCAACTCGATCGGGCCAGTAGTTTTGGAACAAATCTGCTGTGACAGATGGAGAGATAGACAGACAGACTAACAGACAGGCATATGGTGTGGAGACGGAGTCAAACTCGCACATGGACACTATTTTAATTTTGTGCAATAAAGTGTTTAAATAAATAATACCGATGGACGCAAGTATACACAGACCGATCGTCGTGGATAACGCGTATGTTGAGCAGGCGGACGTTCGGCTACTATGATGATGATGATTATTTAGATTTGTTTAACATATTAGATAATTTTTAAATTCGTCCCATAATAATTAGGACTCCAATATTTTCAGTGAGTGACAAAGATTAAGCATGCATATACGAGTACATGCATGTGCCCGGGGTCCCACAGGGTGGCAGATTTTTAAATTAATTTATTATTGGCTTCGTTTTTATATAAATAGTTAACCACTAATATAGTTTTCTAACCCTAATGTACTTACTAACAAAATACCTCTATGGACACTGTCTGCAATAAAAGGTTGTTTTTTAAGCAACAGTGTAACTCTGGTGCAGAAATCAGACAGCCGGAGAGATAACTAGCATGGAGGTATCCTACTTCAGCCCTCAGGGTTGACAACGCATTTGCAGTTTTAGAATTCCAGTCTTGTGATTGTAGTCTTGAGAATACGAATGTCTATTATGGGGCTCGGATTTCACATGTCACCGAATTTGCATCGTTTTTATTTGATTTGTTTATATTCGCTATAAGATCCGAATGACAATAAAATACTAATCCACAAACATTATTAAGGGAAAAGGCAATTTTCTTTTCTTTGTTAATGCCAACTTGCCAGTTACGAATTTTGCTCGCTCAAGCTACACACCTTAACCAACAAATTATTATTTGAAACGCCGGGAAAAAGTTTACCGGGGAAAATGCACAGTTAGAGAAGAGGAAAAATGTGTAAATTTTAAATGGAAACTTTTATTTACAGTTTTTCCCGGACGGAGTTTATGTAAAAGAACAGTGGTAAAATGCAGTTACTGATTTTATTCTTAAAAGTTTTAAAGAATTGCGCTTATAAAATGTGATCTCTTGCAGTTTGAAGAATAGATAATTCTTTTTGGTGCTTGGGGTAAGTTTGGAAATAACTGAAACTGAAACTCATAACTCGAACACAAGTGATGTGAAGAAGAAGTGAGTTTTCAAAGGAATTAAATACAATACGAGTATTTATATGAAAAGTTGATTAAGAATGAAAATAAAAATAAACTAGTACTCTTAGGCGATAGGCTTGCAACCTGTCACTAATACACTGGTAAACATCTTAGCCTGATCGTGCAAAATGTGGTTACAGAATTATCAACAACTTATTTAAGAGTGCTTGGTAATTCTATAGCTCTGCCTACCCCACTCTGGGAATGAAGGCGTGAGTTTATGTATGTAAAAATAAACTGTGCAATTACTTATTAAAAATACTTGAATAATCATTTAAATCTTTTAACAGTTGCACAAGTAATTTTAGTTATATATAAAAGAGATAAACAAATTTAATAATAAATAACAAACTCACAAAAATGTACATAGGCCCGATATCATCATCCACATCTATAAAGGTAATTTTTCCTCTTCGTCTCCAGCGAAGCAATAAATGCTTAAATACAATGAAAATGAATACAAGATAAATCGAACCCAGGACCTCTAGCTTCGTCTAATTCTACTATACATTAACGAAAGTGAACTGACATTACGGATTAATATACAGTTTCTGAGACACGTTTAATAATGTGAATACAGGTATGTTAACACTTTAACTCAAAAACAAAAAAAAAAACAAACAGAATGGTATGTAAAAATTCAAACAAACAATATCTTAAAGGGTCTTTATCACTTAAACAAAGAAGACAAATAGCCATACGGATAGTTATAGTTAAAGAGATAAAGTAGTGAATGATTTTAATAATATATCAATAAAATATGTACAAATGCAGCCATGTATTAAAAAGGATAAATGAACAAATATTCTTATGTAATAGTTTGACGTAAACCTAATCATAAACCAAGCACGTCCACTGATAGAGCCTAAACATTACATGTCGCTAAATATGCATCAACCACAGCGTTTTGTGGTTATCAATCTGAACTAAATTTCCGTAAAATCTGAACATCAGATTTGATGTACGTGATTGTCCAACAAATCAGGCAGTGATTTGGAACTACGTTTCTGTTATGTTATTATGCGACCAAACATAATGTTTTGATAGATTACCCAATATAAAAGCATTGACTTTATTTTATCGTGATAGTAGGAACACATAATTCGATCTAGGCCTCTATTCCACATTGTATTGACCCATCTTGATAATAATATGTAATAACGCCAACAATGTGTCCATGATATCTAAGCGAGATACGCTGAACCATAGTAGAATAAACACCCTGTCCAGAGGGCCCTGCCAAGATGCATTGCGCTAACTAACGTTTCTATTCGTTTCGTTTTTAAACCAATCGCGTCAGTGGTAGATCACGTGACTTTTCATTTCACGTCAAGGGTTTGGTTGGGTTTGAAAACATTTTGAATTTCGTGATTTCTAAAATCATGCTCGTGCGAATGTTCACTGGATCTGCACGACTTGATTCCGCCATCTCTCTTTAGCCACCAGAACTCTAGACGTACTGCGGGGTACTATCAATTCCTGGTTGCTATACCGAACATTAGAACACAGCGATGGTTTACTTTTTTAATGTGTCTATAATTTCCGCGTACTTACAATCCGGTGTCCTTCAAAAGTAGAATATTAGTGAAGTTCGTTCCATCCTCGACCTTGTCCGAACTCTTTGGTGTCCATTTGGTCAAGAGCAATCCGTTTTAAACTTATTTTAATCTACTAGCTAGTGTTTTTCGGTTTTTTTACATTCACTTATTGGACAAAGAAGACATTCACGCGTTCAAACTTCAATAAATATTCACTAATATAAAGTCATTAAAATGAAATGGATAAAACTAGTTTCTTTAAATCGTTTACTTTGAAAAGAAAACGTAAAATTTACAGTTTTAAAGTGTATCACAAATAGGCTTTATCTACACTCATATCATAAGGCCTCTATTATGCGTTCAAAACCCGTAGCCAATGACCAGCATTACCTGTGGTAGTAGGTGACAGCGGTGACAGCTGTTAATTTTGGAAGATTTTCTAAATTTGGATCTCATTACCTTACAATATTCGATAACGTAATTTTAAAATTACGTTACAGTTGTCATCGCTGTCACCTACTACCACAGGTAAGGTAATGCTGCTCATTTGCCTTTCGGGTTCTGAACCCATCTTAGAGTACTTATAATATGTGTGTAGATAAAGTTTTGTACGAGACTCTGCGTAATTAGCATTACAACACTCGTGTGATCTATTATGAAACTCGCCTTACGGCTCGTTTCATAAACCACACTCATGTTGTAATGCCTGTCATTACGCAACCGTCACGTAAACTACTATTACATAATCAAACTTACAGACAACCAGTCAACTGACTAGTCAATAAACTTTACATTCAATTCGGCCAAAATATGAGTTGCACAAATCTTAAACATTCATCCTCCGAACACCAAACTCAGGTACTAACTCAACAGATCCGATTAAGGAGTGAAAACGTCCAAGTTCCCGTTTCCAAACCACTTCACTGAGATATCTCGAGTACTCCCGACCCACCGAACCGGTACTTTTTGCTCAAGAATTTTTGGCAAAACAGGAGCCACATGTGACATAAATATTCGTAATGTCTAACGCGTAAAACTTTAAACGGCGTACTTTCCAGTGTTCACAGCGTTTGGTACAAATCACTTGAATTTTGTCGTTTATGTCGGAATTTTGCGAGCGACTTGGTAAGTATATGAGGTAGGTATTTTGTTACGTGATTTTTGTGATTTGTTAAATTGCTTGGGATGTTTTGGCATTGTTCTCTTATATTTATTTATCTTGTACAAATGGGTCCTTTCGGATACACTTAGACCTTATAGGATCTTTCGTACAATTATCCCTCTTAAACTTTCAGCTGATCGAAAGTGCAAGTTCCCTCACTAAGGAAAAATCCTTTAGCTTCAGAGCATAAGTGAATTAACAAGTTTAAAAATAATATTGGAATTTGGCCATGGCTGAGGTTTGAACTCGGTTCCTTACTACCACGAGTCGACACGATTTGCTCGATTCGCTGCTTAAAATTGACAGAAGCATCTTGTCGAGCTTAATTTTTACTAGCTTTTGCGCGCAACTTCGTGCACGTCGACCATCCTACGGGAACCGTATTTTTTTATGGGATAAGAGGTAGATGATTTTTGTATGAGTTTTATCGAAATCCGCCAGCGTGAAGATATAACAAACAATACTAATGACTGACTATAACACAAACTTCCGTATTTATAATTATTGTATTATGTAACGACGCGCAAACAACATTCAAGCTGGCAGATAAGTTATTTGTAAATATAATTGTATGTCCATGACCTGTAAACTGTCTATTAAAACTAAAAAAAAAAGATTTTTACTTCAAGAAAATATGTTCGAATAAGTAACAGAATTTGTCAACAATGTTGTTTACACCCTGCTTCCGCCGTCAGCTGGTTTGAACGCCGGGGACCAAACCCATAAACGTTACTGGCACGGTGGCAAAGTATTTCTACGTGTTAAGTAAGCACCAAAATTTGTTGAAGTACTTTGGAAAATATCTAAAATTACCTTTTAATTATGTGTAGGACTAGACACTTAAATATTTTAATAGATGTGAAGAATTGTAATCAGTAATGGTCCACACTGTAACAGAATTTCAAAAGAAAGAAATTTTTTAAACAGTTAAATATAAAATCCATGATTAATATAGGTAAACAAAATGTTTAACAACAGAATAAGTAAGAGTCTAATGTTATGAAAATTCGCGTTTTTAGTATAAAGCTAGATTGGGTGGTTACGTATCAGAACGCCTAAAATTAATTTGCTTAATTTCATAATACCTAAGGTCGAAATACCTAATTTTTAAAACTCCTAACGAACATATCGCCTAAGTGAATAATACATAATGGACGAAATTGCTAATGGATGATTTACCTAAAATTGATTTCCGAAATGACAAAATACCTGCGGTTGAAATACCTAATTTTTAAATACATAACGGTAATTTCGCCTAAATACTTAATTAGGTATTTCGTCCATTAGGTATTTCATCCATTACGTATTTCATCCATTAGGTATTTAGTCTATTAGGGGATTTAAATTTAGGCATTGTAAACTTAGGTCATTCAATGTTTAGGTGAAATGATGTTAGGCGTTTTAAAAATTAGGTATTTCGACCTTAGGTATTTTGAAAATAGGCAAATTAATTTTAGGCGTTCTGATACGTAACCGATTGGGTAAATAAAGAAAGTAAATTTTTAATTACTTTAAATGATAAACATTGCTTAAAAACTAAAATACGCACTGGTAATTATTTGCGATTTTTGTATAATAAGTTGTATAATATTTTAACCATTTTTTTTTTAAAGTCCGGACTATCTGTTTGATATTTTATTGTGGTCAGTAAATATAACAAGACAATTTTAATTATTTGCTGATTACTCGTAAAAACCTTTATTTCCTCCAACTTTATTTATTCACCGACAGCTTGCCACCCAAAAAAAACAATTTACAAAACTTACTCAGAATGTTCGATAAAACAAATAAAACTTTAATCAAGTACCAAATCGATTCGGATCTTAATCTCGAGCCATCGGATCGGAAGATTTACTCACAAAGTTTGGGGCAGTTTCGTGAAATTACTCGGATACTCGATTCCTGAAATTACTTGGTTACTTGGATACTCGTACAAATTCAGGATGTACACGGTTAGGCTGCTTTTCCACTAAGGCGGAGACGAACGGAGCGGAGAGGGGACGTGCAGGAATCAACCTATAGCATTAGTTAAAATCTAAATCTCATCCCTGTTTTTTATGACAATGAGACACAACACAGGGGCACCTGGTGGTAAGTAGGATCAGACTCATAGACATTTGCATTTTTTGCATTCAGCGTAGCCAAGCGTTGTCAGTTATTTCCTCACCAAAACTCAAAAATGTGAACACTGCACGATAAGATGGTGGTAGCAATCCAGATGGACCCTGCACAAAGTCCTGCCACCACTACAACTGCTCCACTCTAATGGAAACTCAGCCGCGTTCAATCGCGCGGATCAATCACAATCATCGATTTCTGCACATCTCTTCTCCTCTCCGGTTCACAATTAAATTGTCACATTGATGACACACAACTCATCTCCGCTGTTTAAATAAAAACCTAGCTGCCTTAAAAGAGGCATCGGCACAGCTATTGTTAAATAATTTTAAGTTATTGAATAAATTATTTTTCAATTATTTTTCAGCTGCATTGACAAGCAGAGCGTAACTATCGTTTTCCACAGTCCCGCTCCGCCCGTCTCTGCCTCAGTGGAATCACCTACCTCTTTTTACAGCTCCGGTATTTCGTCTCCGCTCGCCATCGCCTCAGTGAAAAGGTAGCCTTACGTTACATTTACGCTGGTTGTACCAAGGTACCAATGTGTAACATGGTATTATGTTTAAACTTAAATTGGGTTCTATGTCCCTAGTTAAAATAGTCTTGTAAAGGGCCTTCAACGAGATTGTGCTAAATAAATTAAGTCTTCTATTGTTTCTAACTTGAATTATAGGTTGAGCACGTTGTTGAGTTCCCACCGAGATTAATTCTTAGAAGTACGAAATAAGCCTATAAATAAATTCATATAGGTAAAAAGATAGTTTACAGACAATGTTTGGATGTTTATATAGACGGACGCATGAATGGCTAGACGGTACGAAAATAAATAAGCCGTCTTTTATAACTTGTGATATACAGCCTTGGCCAAAAGTATTGAGCACCCCACTTTTTCCTTTGTAACTTATAAATAAAGTATTATTTTCTAATTTCAAAAACACAAATATGTCAAATGTAAAATGTGTTTGTGCATGTGCAAATTATTAGTAGATTATCATTTTGAAGTAATTATTTTCGTGTGAAATCTGAAGCTAGAAAAAAATCGGGTTTCACAATAAATAAAACGATTAATTGTATTTTTTCCACGGAATCACTCTTAACGTCAATAAATATGACTATTTTTTCCGATAGATATAAAACTTTCTAATATAAGATATAAAGCCCTTTAAAGCCAACCAATTCAACCTTTTAAAGTTTGACTTTTATACATATGAAAAACGCGTGGGTGCTCAAGACTTTTGGCCAAGGCTGTACCTATATTCTACCCTCAAATAACTGGATAATTCTATAGAAAAAGTTATAGCTAACTTTTTGATGGATAAAGTCAATGATATAATATGAAAAGAGGTAGACATTTTACCTATACGGTATTCCGCGTGTAAAAATGGCCTGGCTTACGCACACATAATCAGTAAATATTGCAATTACACACTAATTCATAAATGACAAATGAAAGCAGGATGTTATGCTAATTTCCTGGAGCGAAACCGAGACGAGTGTACGTTGCTCTGCAGACTAGTTCACGGTTCCGTTGACAGCGCAAGACTAAGTAAAGGTGTACCAATTGACTTGGTTTTAGGGTGCCACTATCGAAGTGCGTATAACATATCTACCTACCTCTTTTTACTATAATGAGGTTAAAATTAAATTATATTACTATAAATTGTTCATTAGCTTACTGAGAGTAAGTTCATGAAATTACATTAGGTAGGTACTTATGAACAATAGACAACGAATCAACAAGTGAAACCTTTCAACCGACTACTAACTAACAAGGTTTTTCGAATGTGTGATGTACCTAATTGTTCCATTTATCCTAAAAATGTATTAAAATTAACATTAAGAAAAATGATTTTGGTTTTGAAGTCATGGATACGGATCTGCTTCGCACTTGACTGGCTATGAATATCATACACCCGGGAACCCATCAGCAACAAACATTTAAAGAATCCATAATTTACAAGTTACTATCTGTTGCCTGAGACTCCGTTCACGTAGTAGACTTTTATTGCTTTTCCCCCAGGAACTGTCAAAATTACCGCGAGAATAAGTTCCCTATACTGCCCTCATTAGAAAAAAACCGGGCAAGAGCATGTCTGATCATGCCCAGTGTAGGGTTCCGAAGCCGAAGCCGAAGTTACTACACAAACACCATCTCAAAAAACAACAAGTATGTACTAATTCTCTATTTCAAGTTATTTGGTGCTGTCTTAGATGATTTTAGTAGGTATGAACATTTTAGTCGCCTGTATCTCAGGATCTAATCAAGTCTACTTATGCATCATAGTTTTTCTTTAAAATTCGTTAAATGTGCTTTCAACTTAGATATTTTTCAGATTTTTAGTATTTGTAGTTTTGGCTGTAGGGGACACTAAACTTGACTATAACAAAAATTAGCGCTTTAAAGCTTAATATTTCATAAACGGATCCCTTAATCGGTGTGTTTTCTCAAACCCTCAATGTTTTTGAAAGACCTACCCAACAACACCCCAAACTATGGGGTAGACGAGAAAAAAAAATACACCCCCACGTTACATGTAGTGGAGGTACACTAAAAAAAATAATATCAAAATTATATTTTACCACTTTGTTGGCGTGACTAATAAATATGTATATGCATGCCAAATTACAGCTTTATAGTACAGCCGGCTGCAGAGAAAAGGATACCCCCCTGGTAAACAAATCAAACTGTTTAAAAATTTCGACGACTTTCGTTGAAGACAAGATGGTCGAGTGGCTACTCTGTCGGACTAGTGTTTCGAGGATTGCTGGATCATATCCATCATGGGGATATGTACTTTTTGCATTTTTATATTTTTAAGTATGTAAAAAAAGATAGGCATATTGTGAAAAATATACGTTTATTTATTTAAGTATATGCTATCTGCGTTACTTAAGTTAAATCATAACATAATAGCTTAACTACGGATTTACAGATTAATCATTATAACGAGAAAAATACATTGGGAGGTCCTAATTATAATATTACATTTGTAGGGCTTTAAAATATCATTACAATTATATCTATGCCTAATTTTATGTTATGCGTAACCGTTATTTCTTCATTAACTTTTTACTGACATTTAATAAAATATTAGACTAGACAAGTGTTAAAGAACGGTTTGCTTGTAGATATTCTTAGGAATATAATTACTTACTTACATTATATCGTCGCTGGAAAGGCAAAACTACTAACATCCAAAAGGGTCATTTCGAGAAAAAGCATTTTTTATGTTTTTTTTGTCTTTACAATGTCATAACTTTTTTTCTTTTGAATGAAAATGGAGGCTGTAAAGGGTGACATATCATGTTTTTTTTTTATCTGCACGATTCATTTATCGTATTGTACGTGTGTTCAGTATTTACGGAGTTACGTGTCGCTTTAGCATTAATGCTCTCAATCCTAAAAAAATGCTGGTAAGATAAAATTACTAACCTCCACATTAAAGTTTTAGGTAAGGAGTCAATAAATACTAAGGACTTGTCTCCTTTTACTTACTCTCTAGAAAAAAATACTTACATGTATAAAAAATATGTTAATCATAAGCGGAAATGACTTATTGTCAAAAATACTTTGCAAAGCCATAAAGCAAATAGGAATTTAGCATTTAAGATAAGTTAAATTTCAAATGTATGTTACTTAAAGGGCAGAATGATCAATTAACCATCCTGATGATTTACCTTTTGTAGGACTTTTTTCTTGTTTCAGCCTTAACAATATTACTTACGCATGAATGTCAGTTGAAATTAATAGACCAAGAAATAAATAAAACATGAATTACTTTGAAATTCCCTTGAGATAGGTTCCTTGCCACCTTTACCTATTAACAACTGGTGTCACCTTTCTGCTCCACAAGTCCCGTAGTACCGCGGATCCAAAGAACTACCTACCGACCCATTACATGCTTGCCTACCATCTACAAGCTCCTTACATCCATTTTGAGCACAAAATTAAATGTACATTTTATTGCAAATAATGTTTTGGCCTCTGCTCAAAACGGATGTAAGGTTGGGTCCCGGGGTAGGTACTAAGGAGCTCCTCCTCATAGACATAACGATTTGTCAGCTAGTCAGGCATAGCAAGGCGGCCCTTTTGGCTGCTTGGATTGACTACAAGAAGGCTTACGACTCGGTGCCTCACTCATGGCTCGAAAGGATCTTAGAGTTGTATAAAGTTGATGCAACTTTGAGGTCCTTTTTAGGTGTGTGTATGAGGCAGTGGGTCACAGTCCTTCGTCAACCAGGTGGTCGAGAAGTCCCCTTTGATTCGCCTAAGGATTGAAAGAGGCATCTTCCAGGGTGACAGTAGTCCTTTGTGGTTTTGCCTAGCCTTGAATCCTCTCAGATCTTTCCTGACGGATTCTGGGCTTGGATTGACTTCGTAGAGAAGCTGAAGTCATTTCTCACTGTTTGCATCGAAGCGCCAAGATCTTATCGCATTATTGAAAATCACACAAGAGTTCAGTAATGCGATCAAGATGGAATTCGGTGTAGATAAGTGTGCGGTCGAATTTGCAGCTTTCTGTGACAGTAGTCCTTTGTGGTTTTGCCTAGCCTTGAATCCTCTCAGATCTTTGCTGACGGATTCTGGGCTTGGCTATTGACTTCGTAGAGAAGCTGAAGTCATTTTTCACTGTTTGTATCGAAGCGCCAAGATCTTATCGCATTATTGAAAATCACACAAGAGTTCAGTAATGCGATCAAGATGGAATTCGGTGTAGATAAGTGTGCGGTCGAATTTGCAGCTTTCTGAGACGATGACTCTCAGATCTCTTTCCGAAATTGAAACCTACAAATATCTTGGTATGTCACAGTCTTTGGGTATTGTGGACGGCAATGTCAAGCAGTCAGTGAAAGAGCGCTTCTTCTGCCGCTTGACAAAAGTTCTTAGCAGTCTTTTGTCGGGTGGCAATAAGGTGCGCGCCTTCAATGGCTGGGTGATACCGCTGCTCACATATTTCTTTGGCATACTAAGGTGGACTCAGACTGAGCTGAACGCCCTGGGTAGGAGGGTCCGTCTACTGCTTAAATCAAATCGCATGTTGCACCCACGCTCATCTGTTATGAGATTGTACATCCCGAGGAAATGTGGTGGTCGAGGCATTTTAAATGCTAAGAATCTCCACAACCGCGAGGTGTGCAATCTCAGGGATTATTTCCTTAGCAATGAGTGTGGGATGCATCGAGATGTGGTTGCATTAGACAAGAGCCTCACGCCTCTCTCCTTGGCAAACGAGAACTGGCACAGACCAACGGTGTTGAGCACTGAAGACCGCAAGAAGGTGTGGAAGAGCAACGAGCTACACGGACGCTTCTACGGGGCCCTAACAAGACCCGAGGTAGACTTTTTAGCGTCCGTGAACTGGCTGCGATTTGGTGACCTCTTTGGGGAAACCGAAGGTTTTGTCTGTGCAATTGCTGGCATGGTCATAATGACGAATAATTACCGGAAATATATTCTGAGGGATGGCACGGTCGACATTTGTCGAGCATGCCGTTGCCCGGCGAGTCCCTCAGTCATATAATTTCCGGTTGTTCGCATTTGGCCAACGGCGAGTACTTGCACAGATACGAGTATCACCTCGTGGCCAGGATCATCCATCAGCAACTTGCTCTTCAATATGGTCTTGTTGAGTCTGAAGTGCCGTACTATAAGTACACACCGGCGCCAGTTCTCGAAAATGGTCGTGCTACGCTCTATTGGGATCGATCTGTCATCACGGACAGGACTATTGTCGCCAATAAGCCTGATATCGTATTGACAGATCGATCTCAACGACGGGCAGTGCTCGTCGACGTCACCATCCCGCATGACGAGAACCTCGTGAAGGCCGATAAGGACAAGCAAGTACCTTGACTTGTCTCACGAGGTGACCGCCATGTGGGATATTGAGTCGATGATCATTGTCCCGATAGTTGTTTCGGCAAACGGTCATATAGCGAAGAGGCTCGACCAACACCTCAGGAGACTCTCGCTAGATGTCTGGACCAACGGCCAGATCAAGCATACATTATCGTATGAGAAAAAATAAGAAATTGTGTACCTATTTAATTAATTTTAGAATGTTGTACGTTCTTAATAAATAAATATCAGGATTATCTACGGAACTTGGCACCCATTTAAATCTCAATTCTTATGTCGGTGAAGGCGATAACCATGCATCGCATATTCTTAAAATATTGAACTTGGCTCCCATTTTCACATTTATGTTTTTGACGGGACATCATTCTTTTTTATCAAATAAATAGGTATGCGTTTCCATAAATAAATAAATAGTATTAATATTAAATAAATTGGCATTAAATAATATTCATTAAATCCCAACCCATGAAATTATTAAATTATTGAGTAAGTAGGTAGTTCTGGTGAATCTGTGATCTTTATTAATTATCATCAGTTCTACTTCACCAAATGGTGCTTTTCAAGAGCAAATGTACGAGTTACCATATGCTATTTATACATACAAAATACCCAAATCGCTATAGGTGTACCTAAAATATTTGAAGATTTCCCTCAATTTCTCCAGGACCCCATCATCAGATTCTAACCTGATGACAGTAAGCCTACTCCAGAAGTATGCCCTATCAAACCAAAAACGAATTTTCCAGATCGGTTAATAAATGACGGAGTTCTGAGGTAACTAGCATAAATAATAATTATAAACTGGCGCGCATAATGTCAAAAGATATTGTTTTGACATTGCTTGCGCGTCTAATACGCTTGATGTCACCCGAAAACAATTTGAGAAATAGACTAAAGGTCGAATTTGTTACAAATTTATGAATCGCATAACGCCTTACCTATACTTTTCTAATTTATTTTATAACTTAATAATTACTAATATCTCGTAATATTCTTTAAGTATGTAGTTCAAAGTTTCTTAACAGATGTAACAGATAGAAGTCCCGCATTGAAATATACTAATATCCTTTTTACTTTGTTTATTGAGTAAGGTAAAAATACTAAAGCGCCACAATCGTCGATTCCTGCTATAAGATTATTTACTAACAAACATGACTTCACATGATTTCAAAAGAGAAAAAATACTAAATTACTACAACTGACGGTTATTGCGTAAACGTTATTGACTAAAATACATTTCATTTAGTATGTACTACAAGCGAAATTTACATAATCACCACCGAGTATCCTCAGTTATGTTATCTAAAATTACTAATAAAGCTTGAAACGGCTAGATACAGCAAGCACAATACTTAACCGCCAACTATTCAAAAATATGTCTAAATGAGTCGGATGTTAGTAAAAAATCCTAAGAAATTATTGAAATTTTGACCCAATTTTCACTACTAAAGCGCCAAAAACATGCTCCGATCGCTACGAGACCCAGACCAAACGACGCAGAAAAAAAAAAGCAGTCGTACTGTATATATAACTCATTTTGACCAAAATGGCGCTTTAGTAGTTTTGCCTTTCCAGCGACGATATTATGTAGTTTATTAAAACTGCGAACTTGAATTGTGTGTCTGAATCACTGAGAAAGAACCAACATGCTAATCTATAAATATAGTATAGCAATTTACATCTTTCTGTTATCATCACTTATCACAATTTGTTATAATTATTTTAAGACAACTTTAAATAGAGGTGTATAGGCAACGCGTGGGGTCAGATGGTGTGTCACCTACACTTGAACGAAGAAGGAGAATTATGAATTGATAATACCAAACTTTGTTTTTTTTTAAATTAACTATAGGATAAGGAACCATCAACTCGTGCCCACTTTTGTATATTTTTTAATTTTCAATTAACAATATATCCGCGTTAGTTAAAAATTAAAAAATAAACCAAAGTGGGCACTATACTACAAATGCCAAATATAATGCAAATAAATGCTACTCGTGTATATTAATATCGGAGAGGATAGCCGTTACTTTCTATCTCTTCCTGAAGCCGATTTGGCATACTTAAAACCATTTTGTTGCACGCATCACTACTTCGCATTAATTCCCAAGTTTTTTGGACCTCTTGGTCCAGATTTTTTTCTGTTTTTTTTTCACTGGAATCCCAGTTTAAAACCATCTGACCCCACAAATTCTCTATCGGATTTAGGACCGGACTTTTTGACGGCCAGTCCAAAACCGTTATTTCTTCTTGGGAAGACAGCCATTCCTGAACAAGGCGGGAGCGATGCACAGAACAATTATCCTGCACCAGGTAAATTTGGGCTACAGGATACGCAACACGCACTGACGGCAGCATCACGTCCTTCAACACCTCCAGGTATAGCTCACTGTTCATGCGGCCGCCTATTTCCACCAGCTCGCCTGGGCCCATGGAAGACATCCATCCCCAGTAACCTGAAAACAGTCATCTTATATAATCTACTGTAACATGTAATATACGTAAAAGTCAATAGAATAGAATATATATGTATATAAAGTCTTAAACATAATATTATTGAAATGTTATTTACCTAGTGTTAATCGCCCGCTTGTCCTGAGGTCTAAAACGTTTTTAGGGTTAAACCTCTCCCCAGTTCTTCTCCATAAAATTTTTTGGCCATCCTTATCGGACTTAAAACATTTTTCGTCAGTAAATATGACTATTTCGTTTGCCCAATCGAAATTTAAATACTGAGTGGCAAATTTTACTCTGTCGATGCGATGTTTCTCAGTAAGCTTAATTTTTCTGGCCGGTTTGTAATTATGAATACCCGCAGCATGCAGGTGTCGCCGAACTGTGCTAAGCGACACTCCATAAGTCTCAGCAGTTGAGCGTGTCGTTTTGAAGGGTGCCTCTGAGTGAACTTGCACTATGTTACGGCGTCGCTCCGATTCCTCGGTGTAAGCGACCGGGCGAGGGCCTTGGCGGGCACAGTTCACTTCACCTGTCGCTTGATACCTTTGTATCCACCTACGAACTGTATTTTTCTGCAGATATAAAAAAAAACATAAATTATTAGCAAACCAAATAAATAATCATATAGGTATAATCTCAGTAGGTATTCATATAGGTTAAATAAATAAATAAATAAAATAAATAAGCTATCGTGTAACTCTTACCGTTATTCCCATATCTCGTGCTATTTTCTTTATCGATTGCTGCTGTTCCCACAGAACAACAATCTTAGCCTTCAAAAAAGTAGTTAATCGAACCATTATAAGGATTATTAAATCGGATAATATTAGCTAGCGGAGAGATTCACACAGCGGATCGGCACAAATCGTAATAATTTGTGAAGTCATTATAAAGTTACCCGCAATCACAAAACAATAAATGCGGCAAACAATGTCGAGTAAGCAAACAATGTCGAGTAAGCAAACTAATTATTCAAATTTCAACTTTAAGTCTCTGTTTAATACAGCAGCAATCTTCGATGCCTTTATGAAATAAAATGACGGTAGATGCAACAATCAGTAACAACGATGAAAGCATATCTATCTATCTATACTAATTTCAACCTAAATAATAAATTGAGGAGTGGAACATGGTGGAAGTTGCAATTTAAACCATAACGTATAAAAGATAAGATCGTTATCAAAATTGTTCGATTTAAGGAGTAATGCAATTTAAATTTTTGTGGTATAAGGCGTCGCGTCGTAAGCTAATCGGCTAGCAGCGGCTGGAGAAGCGGGTTCGTATCCTCAATCGCACATATGAAATGAAATGTCTTTTTGTATGTAAGTTATAATTGGAATTCGGTTCGACCAGAGGGCTCAGACAAGATGCACTACGCTAACTAACGTTTCTATTCGATTCGTTTTTAAACCAATCGCGTCACTGGAAGATGACGTGATACGAAAAGTCACGTGGTTTACCAGTGACGCGATTGGTTTAAAAACGAATCGAATAGAAACGTTAGTAGCGTAGTGCATCTTGTCTGAGCCCTCTGAAGCCAAATAGCAAAATAAAGAAAATTATAATATTTGAGTGGTATCGGTGGATGCTCGGGCAGAGGTGGGTGCGGGGCGGGGGAAGCTAGCCGCTCACGGCGAACGTCACGTGACGTTCGCCGTTGTGCGATAATCTTTAAAGTCTTGGCGGGTCCCTTTTCTCTGACGCTGACTGTACTAAGAGTCTGAGCTAGGCTGCGGACGGACAAACGGACGGACGGACATGGCGAAACTATAAGGGTTCCTAGTTTGACTACGGAACCCTAAAAAGGGCGTATGTCTTATAGAATCGCGAATGTATTAATGACTTTATTTCTTAACACAGGGGGTTCAAT
The DNA here is from genome assembly GCA_946894065.1 of Acleris literana. Classification (NCBI taxonomy): domain Eukaryota; kingdom Metazoa; phylum Arthropoda; class Insecta; order Lepidoptera; family Tortricidae; genus Acleris; species Acleris literana. The sequence continues at coordinate 6,810,563 of OX335692.1, forward strand.
TTGCTTTGACTATCAAATGGGACCCCCTGAGCATGCGTCCTTTTTTATTTAGAAGGGCAGTATAGGTATGATTTGTCGGGGTTTAGTGCTAATTTCACCATACGATGTTAAATTTAACCAATGTTAATAGACTGTTAGTTCATACATTTTGACAGCTGTTAACACTCTAATCGTCTGCTAAGTTATTGTTATTGTTGTTTATTTATTAACCAAAAATTACATAATGTTCTTAAACAAATAGTCTGCAAAACTGTCAAACAGTTTGACTGCAGCTGAGTCCTTTTAAACTTGATAGTAACAATTGGTTCCTTAATACTAACTTAGTTTATATTTATTTTATAATTTATTTTATAATAAATGAAGTAGATGTTTTTTAAGCAGCCTTTTAAATTTGTGTAAATTTGGTTCTGATCGGATGTCTTCAGGTAGACTATTTAAAGTGTAAGGTATTCGTTTTTTAAATGTTCTGTCTCCGTAATAGTTGTTGATCCTTGGTACCTTAAATTTACCCTCCGACACCGATCTTGTGCCATAGTTATGACTAACCCGAAATAGGTGATGCTCCTGACCGCTATGGTTATTAACGGCAAGAAGGTATTTATGTTTTATACTAACGGGAAGAATACTACATATTTTGAATAATTTTCGGTAATCATTTTTATATTTTTCTTTAATTTTATTATTTACAAGCAATTTTATAAATTTTAATTGTAATGTCTCTAATTTATTAATATATGTTTTAAACGTTAGACCATAGCTATCAAGAGCATATCCCATAATCGGGTCAACTAATGCGTGATACAGACACTTTAAGGTCCCAAGGGGTACCCTATAACTAAGATGATAAAATTTGTTTAATAGTGTTCTTAACTTTATACTGATGTAATCGATATGACAAGCCCATGAGAATTTAGTATCAATTTTAACACCCAGATAGGTAGCACAATCCGCTCTTTCAACTGGCACACATTGACATTTAATTAAATTATTATGTAAACAAGAATAACTATGTAATAACAAGGCAGAAGTTTGACAGTCTATCTCTAAATGTGGCGAATGTATTATAAGGTGTTTAGTTTTCCCTGAGTTTAAAATAATGGCATTGTCATGAGACCATTTTACAATAGAGTCTATATCCTGCTGAGCCGCGTGGTACATCTCCGCAAGGTCCGTTCCGGCGGTCACGGTGCACAGATCGTCTGCGAACATGTAGGGAGTGCTTTTTTGTACAACTCTACCTAGGCTATTTACATGCATAAGATAGCACGGGCCGCACCCCGAGCCCTGCGGAACCCCGCAGCGCACCGGCGTCCGCTCGCTGAGCTGCCCGCCCACCTGCACGCGGTAGGAGCGCGCGGTCAGGTAGTCGCCGAACCAGGTGTTGAGCGGCTGCCCGACCCCGCACTCACCCATCGCCTACAGAAGGGTTCCTGTATCGAGAGTATCGAATGCTTTCTTATAATCATAAAAAGTTACTAAAACGATTTTTTTACTTTCCAAACTTGTGTTAATTTCATTTGTAAACTTAAATAATAAAGTATGTGTTCCCTTTCCTTTTTGAAATCCGTATTGACAATTATGTAATATGTTGTTTTTTTGCGTGTACAATCCAATTTGATTAATTATTACTTTTCAATTATTTTGTCTATACTAGACAAAATCGCTATAGGTCTGTAATTTGTGAATAGCTTGCGGTCCCCTCCTTTGTAAATAGGTCTAATAATCGCTTCCTTAAGTTTACCGGGAAAACTACCATGTTCAACTGATTGATTAATGAGCTTGGCTATGATTGGGCTTACCTTATTCACTATGAACTTCAGATCCGACATGCGTATGAGATCGCTGCCGGGTGATTTTTTTGTACTCATGTTGTTAATAACTTTCGCAACTGTTTTGGCATCAACCGGTTGCCACCTCATACTCATATCAGGACTACTAGCATACGTAGCTCTAGATAACCATTTATCACAACAAGTATGTTTAATTTTACTAACCTCATCTGAAAAAGTAGTTGCAAATTTATCACATATTTCCTTTGTCGTTCCAATTTTCTCCATATTATTAAGAATTGTGCTATCTACTGACTGTTTTACTTTACCTAATAAACTATTTATCCTATCCCATATTTTTTAAATATTTTTGTTACAATCCAATATACATTGCCTCTCATTCTTATTTCTACTTTTGGTTATTGCTTTATTGCACTTATTCCTGTACCTTGTATAATCTAATCTTTTAATCATACTGTTAGGATCGCTACACCAAACTGTATATAATTTATCTTTTTTAGAGATCATATTATAATAAGTGGTTAACATCGTATGGTGAAATTGGTACTTAATCTATCTCCATAAAAAAATCATCGGTATAAAATCGGTTGTGTCCGTCAACATGCCTGTTTATTACGCATTCACGGCTAAAGCACACATACAGAGCTACATTCGCATTTATAATTATTATGTATGGGTGGATGGATGATTGGATGTTCTATGCAAATACAGATTAATCATTGTAATAACGAAACAACGAACTTATTTATACAAATCCCTTTACACCCGAGCTGATACTATGAGGTTTATTTCTGATTTCATATGAACATTGCAAACAAAAGTTTGTCTGATTCCGTCAATAGTAATGTAAACCGTTAATTTAATTTTGACCTTCACTTCACCCAAACGGTTAGTTGGAAGAGATCCCTTAAGGATAAGTTCGCCTTTGTACATTCCAATTCTGTAAATATTGTATTTGATTTGCTGTTTTTTGTACAATAAAGTGTTTACATAGTATGTTATGGCGTCCAACATGGTATGGCGTCTGTCAATCTAGACACGCGGCAGCGTGTCCAGCCAAGTTCACGCAAAACGAACTGGCGAGCGCAACCGTGTGTTATTTACACGAACCGTTTGGAGCCATTTTTAACGCCTCAATAACTCCAAATATATTTAACATTAAAACATAAAATTTGGTTAATGTATTGAAACCCTTTAGATCAACTAGGACCCTAAATTTCATATGAGCTTCAGTTCATCCTAAGTTATCTGCTTTGTGTAAATAATTCGAGTGTTTAAATATAAGAAGTTATGCTTTTAAATAGCAAACATTTTTGTAGCAGCAAACATAAGAAATTGTGTTTTTAATTACATACTTCACATAAGGCTCGTGTGTAAAGAATCCCATCAAAAACATAAATGTAAAAATGGGAGCCAAGTTTAATATTAAGAACCGACAAAATAATTGAGATCTAAGTGGGTGCCAAGTTCCGTAGATAATCCTGATATTTATTTATTAAGAACATACAACATTATAAAATAAATTAGTAACACAATATCTTATTTTTGCTGCTACAAAAATGTTTGCTATTTAAAAGTATAACTTCTTAAATTTGAACACTCGAATTGGGTTATCCCATAATTTTGTAATTTATAGTGATTCAAAAACCATTTCGAGAAAAAGGGTTGTAAAACCATTCCCTATTATCAGATTATTTTACAAAATGAGTATTAAATAGTTATTTCTAATTTATCATTTGACATTATTTGACTTGTAATGTAGTGACGTCACGATCTTCATTGGTAAGTTGTGTCTAATCTGTGATCAACCATAGTACTGCATATAATATGAGTCCGAAATGCAGTAATATATAAATAATGTATATCGAATTTTGTCTTATTTATTTCTATTTTATTTTAACGCTCATTAAAATTAAGACAATTTTTAACTGTTTATAAACATGACAATGTAAGATCTTTAAAAAAATGGAATGATTAAAATACAAGTCCGTTTCGGAACCTCCCCGTTTTGAAATTAGTGTCTTCAATTAGTCTATTTTATCGAAAAATTAAATAAAAACTATGGGTATTTTTTTTTGGTTTAACCCAATTATTTACACAAAGCAGATAACTTAGGATAAACTGAAGCTCATATGAAATTTAGGGTCCTAGTTGATCTAAAGGGTTTAAATATATAAACCAAATTTGAAGTTTTAATGTTAAATATATTTCGAGTTATTAACGCGTTAAAAGTGGCTCCAAACGGTTCGTGTAAATAACACATGGCTGCGCTCGCCAGTTCCTTTTGCGTGAACTTGGCTGGACACGCTGCCGCGTGTCTAGATTAAGAGACGCCATACCATGTTGGAAATGTTACCTTATACCTAACAACATTCTCAATATTAAATTCTTTACGTGATTAAATTTTTTTTAGTGTCTGGCAAAGTTCCAAATTTAATTAAGGTTTAATTCCGAAAAAAAAATGGTTTTATACCAATAAAAGGCATTTAGGACGCTTTAACATAATTATTTTTCTTCGGTCTAAGGTTGTACAAAGGAAGAATTTGCCAACTCCGCTTTATCTCTTATTAAATTTTATCTGAAAAGTAATAAATAACCTACAGACCATTTTTATTCTATAATTTACTGTGCAAACTGTGTTACCTATAGGAAACCTAGATATAATCTGCATTTTCTCCATGCAGAACTCATATTATAATTATGATTGTATCTTGTCGAACTAACTAAATCCTTTATTACTTTTAAATAAAAAAAAAACAAGTTGAATAATAATAAAATATAACACAACTAACCTATAATATAAATCCCTTCATTACCCCCACTTGCGGCATCGTGCCGAGGACACTCGCAGCGTTACCCCGTTGCACTGCGATGCTCAGTCTTTGGGCAAAAAAGGAGCCTTGCCTGTCATGTGGTCGCCAGAGACACCTATTAATTTGTCTGACACTTCTTTAACCAATTTTTTTGTGTCAGATGACCACGGACCAAACTTTTCCATAGCAAGTGCAGCAAATTCGTAATTTGGCTTTAAAAAAGCATATTTGCGGCACTTGATGGTTTGGGCGAGGTCTGCGGCGGTCCCTGGCTTGCGAGAAGAACCTTGGACGTGAGACGGTGCTAGCGTATCAACACAAGTGACGTCCCACGCCAAGGGACGACCAAGATGCCACGGAATTAAAGTGCATCCGTCGGGTCTCTTTCCATCTGAGGCAGACAGGCCAGTGGGCTCAAGCGAAGCTGGAAATGAAATTGTACTAAGAGCCCGACGGATCAAATCATTTATCGACGCATGTCTATAAACTCGACCAGCACTGGATTGGCAACATAGACCGTGGCGTCCTAGCTCGTCGATTGCATATTCTGAGATGTTACTTATGTGTCTTAAGTCAATCTTTACAGCTCAAGGTATCTGCACAGCAAAAAAATATGTCCCGAAAACACTTCCCGGTTATGAGCCAGCTCACGCCAACCATCATAATTATTACATACATTAAATACCCCAATATTATGGGGATGGGGAAGTAGAAGCTGAAAAATAATAATCTCTTAAATGGTCTCATCAATATTCATGAAAACTAGCTAAGAACCACACCGCTAAAACTAACTTTCTTAAAAAAAAAACAACACGAGTCGGTCCATATACACATAAAAAGATATACACGTTTAACTTAAAACCCCCCCATGTTTGCGTTGGAGGTTAAAAAACCGATATTCTTTAGGTTATTTTTGTCTTTCATTTGAATCAGTTCAATGGAAACACATAAATGCATTTACAACCATAACTCAGCTAATGACAATAAAATACGATGACATTGCTCCATCCTTAGGTCATTCATTCCCATAAAACTCTAAGCTTTCTTTATTGCAGGCTATTGCTCATGAATCGTTACTGCCCTATCGTCACTGGCCACTCCTACTGTTCAACTTGAAAACACAGTGCAATAAAGTCAGGCTGGGTTGCGAGGTATCTCAATCCAATCCAAGTTTCATATTTACTATAGGTCTAACGCTTAACTGAGTCTGTTCAGACTAATCTTTGGTAGCAAATCCCGTGTGTGTTTTACTTGAAGGGACCTGTTCAATTAACTCGTATTGACGACTGCAAGGCTGACGCCCGACTGAAGTTATTACGTCGTTTGACGTACCGTAAGCACACACGGCATTTGCTACCAAAGATTAGTCTGAACAGACTAAGTTATGCGTTAGACCGATTTGTTCCTGATTCGTCATATTCCTAATTGGTCATATTCCTAACTCGTCATATTCCTGATTCGTCATATTTCTAAGTCGTCATTGTACAGTCAAATAAAATCACATACATGTGCTTACAGGATTAATAACTTTAGGACAGATTGTACTAATTAGTGTATGACACGATGTATTTTCACGCAAAATAGGCGCACATTTAAGTCGTCGAGTTGCGGAAAACAGCCCGCCACAACCTATATATGACACGATGTAAATAATAAAGAATGACATTAATATCTTCATGATAGACACGTAACACTTATCAACAACAGATGACTCTATAATAAGATTACGCAGGCAAATGTACATGGTATGACAAGTTAGGAATATGACGAATCAGGAATATGACAGTTATCATTATGACTTTTATAGTTACATTTATTTCACTGACTGGAAGTTGGCAGATTGTAACAGCTAATTAAATAGCATCTGTTCAATTGTTATTAAAAAACCATTTATTCGGTTTTAGCTGTGTGGTTGCCGGCTTAGAATAGTGCCACTCCATGCCTTCCCGTGGATGTCGTAAGAGTCGACTAAGGGAATAAAGGCTTGTAGTACTGTTAGGCGATGGGCTTGCAACCTGTCACTAATACGCTGGTAAACATCTTAGCCTGATTATGCAAAATGTGGTTACAGAATTATCACCAAGCTTTTAGAGTTGTTGGCAATTCTGTAGCTCTGCCTAGCCCAAACTGGGAATAAAGGCGTGAGTTTATGTATGTATGTATGTATTTATTCGGAGTAAGTAGGATATACCTACAAAATAATCTCAGATATTTAGAATAGCCTTTTTTGAGATTCTAATTTCATATATTTCAATGCTTTAAAAATACCAAATAACTAGAGTCAGTTTAAACGCCGAGGAAGGACGAAAATTCTTTGATAGTTCTTGAGTTAAAAGCGATAAGTCAAATGCTGAAAATCTGGTTAAAAATAAACGTAAAATATATCACAATGCTTATCCACCAAAAGGTCATTATGCTCTTTAATTTTATTCATTTCAATTCAAACAAAGGTAATTTCCAACTGTTTTTAATACCGCATTGGCATTTAAGCGCCGCCAAACTTCACAATGAAAACAATTCAATTTCCATCGGTAAACAAAACCAGCTACAATTACAGCGAACCATCGCTGAGCAGCCGAGAAGTAATGTGCCCAAAGTTTTTCAATAAGCTGGCCAAAAGGTAAATAGTTGGGAGACGGCATTCAAACAAGTTACGCTCTACCTAAGATGGTGGGGAAAATAACAGTAGGAAATAGTCTGTGCCAATTTGAATAATTATGTGCATTAACTCATTAACTCAATCCATGTTGTGGAATGATGATAAATCCTAGAGAAAACTATAAATCAATTAGGTATTTTATTGAGTTAAGGTGGGGTGCGGCTTTGTTTGCAGAGCTCGGTTGTGACTGAGAGATAATTCAAGATTAAGTTACCAATTTGTAAAGTAAGATACGCGTTATATCAATAGTTAGAATGACGCCTTAGCTAAAATAGCCGTAAAATTCAAAAGGTAAATCTATTAATTTGAAGTTTTTTTTGCTAAAATTTTCGGCTATTATCGTACTTTTTTATGATATGGTAAGTGGAATCTGAGGATCACTGACATCGGCAATCTAAAGATTGCGACCCTAAGATAGCAATATGTTGCTAAATCTTAAGAATAAGATGGCTGCCACTTTGCTAATCATCTCATCGATTGTCCCTTCACCGGAACAAAACAATGTGATCACTAATTGGCTCTAACTAGCAAACCCAGACGCTAAAGGCCAAGGATTCAATTCCCAATTCGCCACAACTACCTTTTGTCTCTTTATCGCCGCCTAATTGTTTACATCCCTTCTGTCCCTTTCTCCCCTATCCTAAGGGAGAAGGGGGCATGTAATTATTTCTGTAAATGTGCAAACTTGGGACGGGAAGAGTTGTCTGCAGATTAGCAACGAGTTGGAGATAATGGCCGATGCTCTCGCTCCTTAATTAATAAAATTGAGATCTGACTTTCAAATGATTATAATTTTTGTTTAGAGTTTTCGGGGTTTTTACCAAAATAAGATAGTTTAAGAGTTACCAAAAGAAAAAAATATGCTTCATGTCAATTGAGTGATTTTAATTTATCTACAGAATCAGTTAGTTACTGTAAAGTTAACTCATAATAAACTGTAATTGTAGTACCTTACGAGTTGCACGAAATTATTTTTATCTATAAGACTATTACTGAGATAAATAGAGACTTTATTGAGATCTATAAATGAACAAAATATTTACGGAATTCAAAATTAAAACAATTAAAAATTAGAACTAAACCTATTTAAATTAAAATTAAACTAAGCTACTCAAATATTAAAGATATAAATAATAATCACCACTATAAAAAGAATACTCCTAGCAGGTCCGCTCGCGGCATGGTCCCCATGACACTGGCTGCATTACCTCTTTGGATAGCTAGCCCAATCCTTTGGGAGAGGTAAGCACCAGCTCTAGGATAACATTTAACACTTTCTAAACGAGTCATATATCTCGATCTCTTTTACTGCCTGGAACTTGGCAGATTTTGTCAGCTTTTCAAGTGCCCCACCCTCTCAAAATGATAATAGTTTTTTTTAATCACACTACCAAACTTGACAGGAGAAGCCATGTTAACTTACCACCGTAACATCTCGAGGGAGACAGCAACCAACGAGCATCAGATTATTGTGCCCAACAGCCTGGCCACGATTGATGTGTCTGTGATAGCAGTGAGTGGTGACCGATAAGAGACAATTGCATAGAGATGTATGAAACATGCCACGAGAAATGATGAGGCTATTCGATCGTGTGAAATTACTAGCATAGAGGCATTTCATCGTAGTTCTCACGGTTAGTAACGCCAGTCTTTAAATTGTAGTCTTGCAAATTTAAATGTCTATGGGTCTGATTGATCAGGTGACATGTGTTCTGGTTACTGATGTGCCAAAGGAAACTTTCCAAAATTGCGGAACATTTCATGCAGGAAAATTTCGGAAACTTCTCACAATTTTTTATGGGCATTAAAACTTTCCGTTTCTTAAATTTAAATTTCCCATATTTCTAGTGAAAGTTCCCGGAAATTTATTAAAAGTTTTCCAACTTTTTTGAATCTTTCCGCATCTTGCACAACAGTAATTCTGGTGCGCCATCTCCTTGCCATAAAAAAATGCATTTGTCGCTTACATAATGTTACCTATAAATAAAATTGCTATAATTACCTTTATCCGATTAAAAATAATAAAGTCAACAAACCATATATAGGGTGGAAAAAACGAATGCCACATGGAAGGCAACTACCTAAATATTGGAAATAGCAAATTCTACGCAAATGAGACTTACTTTTATTTTTGCCTAACATTACTTCTGCATTTATGGATTTTTGAAAATTTGTCTGCCTTAACCGGGAATCGAACTGGTCGAATATGATAAAACAATAAAGTTGTGTTCTTTTTTAATTTAAACGAGAGTGCAATAGATATAAAATGATCACTATCAATGAGCCTTTCGATCTGTATCATAAAACACGACTCTACTGTTTTGTCATATTCGTCCGCAGTTCGATTCTCGGTTAGGGCAGAATAAAAATAAAAAGTCCAATTTCTTCAAAAATAAAAGTAAGTCTCATTTGCGTAGAATTTGCTATTTCCAATATTGAAGGTAGTTGCCGTCCATGTGGCATTCGTTTTTTCCACCCTGTATAATAAGTTTATACCAACTTGTATATTAAATCCCGTCTTTAATGTATGTCTGTCGTGCCACCGTGCGATTTTGCTGCAGAAACCATAAAGCAACTAAATTACTACCAACCTTTTTGCCATGGTGGACCTACGGTTATTATAATACACCACGTGAAGAGGTCATATAACGTTGGTTCATAGGCGTTCATTGAAAATTTAAATAATACGATATAAATGATAATTTAAAAGGGGAGCCCTTTGTGTCCCATAATTTTATTGGTCATAATGTAATTGTTGACATAATTTTTGATAGTCATAATTTAATAACGCTGAAACTTTAAACTTTTCATTAGTTCTGAAATATCTAACGTGTAGACAAGGCTAGGTTAGGTTAGGTTTGATTTATAAAAATCCTGAAAATGTAACAGTTTCTTTAAAAAAATAGGTTATGACTTGCGATGATTATGACCTAAAGCACATTATGACTAAAAATTATTATGACAGTCAATATAGACCCTTTAAAACACTTAATTCGCCAGCCAATAATTCGTTCGTCGAGTTGAGAAATGAGTTTCTTAAGAGAATAATACTGTCCTCTATAGCCAAAAAGCGGTATCTAGGCTATTTGACTAATTTTAGAAAACCTTTTTAAATTATTCTCTATTACATAACAAGCACACTACATTGACATTTCCTTGAGATTCAACTGTATTACCAATAAAAATCTATGTTAAAGTTTAAATTTTCAAAACCGCGCTAAGAACGCTGTTTCTGTCATGGCGCGGGCCATTGACAAGTGTGACGTCACACGCAAGTAAACAATAAACAATCATTTCAAGAAATATACCCTTATGATCTGTGGTTATTTGCGTTTGACGTCACCAGTAAGTAACCACAGCTGCAAACCAACGCAAACGTTTCTGCCATAGATAAAATTTCAAAAAGTATTACATTATTTTTCAGTGTAGTTTCCAAAAAATATATATAGTTTAGTTTGAAATAAAGTGAAATATGTTGTTTTTCGCTATTATCTTCTAGGATGACCACAATTTGTAGTATATTTTCAATGTTGTCAAATATCCAAGGTATTCTATACTCAAATCAGATTCAATCTTCTCCTACAGTAGCGGCATCGAGTGATGGCACTTTTGAAGTTTGCTCGCTCATGAAGTTCCCTAAATATTAACAGCAAGTATAAAGGAACAGATGTCAAACTTCACTGTTGCAGGTACCGGAATAGTGATGTACTGCTGGCGCTGTAATTTACCGAAACGCATTTCGTAACTAGCTTCATTTTGAAGTTGTTTTTATTTGCTCGCACTCTAGCGTTCATCGTTTTAATCATAACTTACAAAAAACTTTTCAAAAAAACAATTCGCGTGATTATAAAAAAGGACCGCTGACCGGTACAACAACGTATGACAATGAAGTCACTGCACTTTCACGTCACCGCCGCTGGCAAACTGGCGTCCTAGCTCTGAGTTAACGTGGTTTAATGATTATTTATTCACAAATTTATCAATAATTTCACATTTTGTATATTTTGATACAATATTTCAAATTTCTGACAATGTCGTCTTCTTCTAGCCACACAGTTTATTTCGAGAGGTTGATCTACAATTTATGGTCTTTTATATTTATGCGTTATTTCTTTAATAAACTTTTTAAAAATAAATACTTCTCGCAATAAGGTATTTGCCTGATATTAAATTTCATATATTAATTTGGATATTATATCAAATATATACGTAGTATGATAAAATAATTCAAAATCAAATTTGAAATTGGTAATAAAATAAAAAAGTTATAGCCTTTTAAAGTTTTTTGTCTATCTCTTTCTCACGAAACGATGTTTTGCGTGTAATTCAAATGGCGGTTGAGTCGTATGACGTCATATTCCTGTATTTTCCTCTCTGTCTAAAAGCAAGTTTTAAACATTTATATCTTTCTTATTTTTAAAGATATTAAAAAAACTTTTTATACTAGGCTATTCGGAAGGTAAAAAAAAATCAATTTAAATACTAATAAAAAAATAGGCAAATACCCTATTGACTGAATTTTTACGATAATAAAATGGAGTGTTTCAGAACACTATTTGTCAGCTATCAAAAGTGCCATCACTCGATGCCGCTACTGTAGGTAGTAATGAGGTTGAAATTGCTACTAGTGTTTGTTGAGGTGCTGGATCTTGGGTTAGCAATGCAGAATATGGCTGACGTAGTAAATGCAGATCTACGTGAGCTCCGAGCTGGCAACTATGGGAACCGCACTCGACCGAATCCGGTGACGTGCACTTATATTGCAGCCAAGATGCATTTTGGGTCGTTGCGCTAGACGGATATATAAATATTACGAGTATAAGGTTGAATTTGGTTTTATTTTCGAGTAAACCAAGCATACTGAATTTATTTCTGATATTTAATATAATAATATATTAAAAGCGAAAGAGATTTGTCAGGATCGTAGCAGGTGGAAAGAAGTGGTCTCTGCCTACCCCTCTGGGAAACGGGCGTGATTTAATGTATATATGTATGTAATATATACGACGACGTGCTAGCCTAGTTGGTAGTGACCCTGCCTACGAAGCTAGCGGTCCTGGGTTCAAGTCCCGGTAAGGGCAGATATTTGTGTGATGAGCACGAGTATTTGTTCCCGAGTCGTGGATGTTTTCTATGTATTTAAGTATATATTTCTCTATATAAGTATTTATATCGATGTCTAATACCCATAGTACAAGCCTAGAGCTTAGTTTGGGACTAGGTCAATTTGTGTAAGATCGTCCCGTGGTATTTATATTATATATTAGAAAAGAATACTAAAATGAAAAATCGTACATTTTTTAAATTAAATTTATAAAAAATAAGTTATACTATCAAATGAGATGGAGTGAATAGCTCATCAGTATTTTAAAAATATAACCAACTATGTGCGACTTCTATGACCGTTGTTTAATCAAAATATGTTTTTTGTCGAAAATATTAACATTAATATACATGAATACCGGGTTGCCTATCGAAATTTAATATCGCCGCGAGTTTTTTTTTAATTAGCAACGTGAATCTGACAGCGGAAAAAGGATTTAATTTTCTGCAAAATATATGACCGCACAGCGATGATCATCAAAGTAAGAAAAGCGGCCAAGTGCGAGTCGGAGTCGCCCGTGAAGGGTTCCGTGAAAGGTAAATTGCGGTTTACGATTTATGACGTATTAAAAAAAAAACTACTTACTAGATCTCGTTCAAACCAATTTTCGGTGGAAGTTTGCATGTACATCATATATTTTTTTTAGTTTTATCATTCTCTTATTTTAGAAGTTACAGGGGGGGACACACACGTTTTACCACTTTGAGTTTAGAAAAAATATATATTAGAAACCTCAATATCATTTTTGTAGACCTATCCATAGATACCCCAAACGTACGGGTTTGATGAAAAAAAATATTGCAGTTTCAGTTCTAAGTATCGGGAACCCCCAAAAATTATTGTTTTTTTTTTCTATTTTTGTGTGAAAATCTTAATGTGGTTCACAGAATACATCTACTTACCAAGTTTCAACAGTGTTCTTATAGTTTCGGAAAAAAGTGGCTATGATATACGGACGGACAGACAGACAGACAGTCATGACGAATCCATAAGGGTTCCGTTTTTTGCCATTTGGCTACGGAACCCTAAAAATGCTTATTTCACAAAACATGTATATAAAAATAAGCATATAACTAGTTTGTATGGTTACACAATTAAACGGTGAGGTTTATATTGGACTGTGTTTGAGATTAGCTGTAATAGGCACCGTAATGTCACTGGATTACCCCAGTATCGCTAATATAGCGTGAAATAACAGATTTATAATCGAGCTAACAGAATTTGTTAGTATGTTTTGAGGCAAAGGTAAAATTAATAAAATTAGGTTTAAACGCAAACTGATGCTTAGGCAGACGACTAAGTTAATAACTTTTTAATTTGGTAGGTTAAAAATAGTACATTACTTAACAAGGGCTGTAAAAGAAAGAAATCCCGAAATCGCAGGTATTTGAGACCCGAGCCGTAGGCGAGGGTTGTAAATATGCGATAGAGGGCTTTCTTTTTTACTGCCCGTGATGAGTACACAATTTTACGTCTTCACCTGGCCACAATGCGAGTTTTACCGTGCGCGCAGCGTGCGATAAAACTCACATTATGGCCAGGTGTTACGTAAACGTATTAATTGTCAAGTGTCGTACGTAATAATAGTCAATATCAGTGTAAGTATCAATTATTATTAATGTGAATGTGTGATTGTTTGTTAACCAGTTATTGCAATATTTACGATGCAAAGTTTCAATAAATAGAGGAACAAGTAAAAAATATTGGATTCAATTTTTTTATATGTTTTTGTCATACTTAGTTCTATATGAATTCTATATCTGTCATATTCACGCTTTATACATTCACAACGCATAAAGTCCAGCATATTATGCATATTGATAATCTGAATCATCGCAAGGCATAATAATTTTTCACATAAAGCTATAAGAGCATCAACGTATTTAAATTACAAGCAAGCACGTAAGCAAGGGCTCCTACTTCCACAAAAAAAACTTAAAACTGAAGGCTTAAGCGGGAGCTTCATTTCGCTCCTGCCTTAACCTTCTAGCAATAATAAAATAGCCATTCGAGTCGCTACTGCCTCCACCCATCTTCCTCATTCTTACTATTTACGATTTTTATTATTTAGGTTTTAATTTTGCTAGACAGATTATGATACATGATCGTTACGCAAACATAACCATTATGCTAAGAATTCGACCTTTTCAAATAGTAATTAAAACTCGAATACAACAATAATATTATCTGAATATTAACAATCGTAACAGATATGCTTGAAATTATGTAATCCCTCCATGAGGGAACTCAAATATATTATTTAAACCACTTTTTACGTTTAGTTTAAACTACGTTCAAATTTCAAATACCACAGTGCCTCAAGACAAAAGTCTTTGATCAGTGTGTGTTGCCAGTGATGTCGTATGGATCCGAGACATGGTCGCTCACAATGGGCCTCATAAGAAGGCTCAAGGTCACTCAAAGGGCGATGGAAAGAGCTATGCTGGGTGTCTCCTTGCGAGATCGAATCAGGAATGAGGAGATTCGCAGGAGAACTAAAGTAACCGATATAGCTCACCGGATTGCAAACCTTAAGTGGCAGTGGGCGGGGCACATTGCTCTTAGAACTGATGGCCGTTGGAGCGGAAAGGTTCTAGAGTGGCGACCGCGAACCGGGAGACGAAGTGTTGGCAGACCTTCCACAAGGTGGACTGACGATCTGATAAAGGTCGCGGGAAACCGCTGGATGACAGCAGCAGAGGACCGATCGTTGTGGAAAATCTTGGGGAAGGCCTTTGTCCAGCAGTGGACGTCTTGAGTCTGCTAATAATGATGATGATGATGATGATGATGATGATTAAACTACGTTCAGTGTCTAGTACCTATGTTTTAAAAAAGGAATTCATTAGAAACAAATAAAACCCATATGAAAAGCATCTTTGATGGCTATTTCAGAACTTATTAGCGTGACATGTAACAATGTAAGGAATGTACATTCTTAAACGAGATTCATTAAGTACCAATTCAATTTATCGATAAAAGCACTTAGTTTTATATACGATGCGCAATTAAGTCTGGAGACGGCCTTAACCTTATTGGATCGCAAATGATATTCATTGAAGCAATTTGGGGTTCAGAAGATTGACTTTTTGGAATAGCAGCGACGAGGAATTTAATTAAAAAACAACAGATTTAGATTGAAGCATCTACTGGCCAAGATGAAGGTTATGTGGGTAAATGTATGGAAGTATGTGGATGGATAATATGGATATGTATGTATGGCTGTGTCTTTGTGATCGATGGATTTTAGCATGTGAGGTACCGATGGATTAAGCTTTATCCAGAATATAACCTATGTTACAAGCTATGTTTTAAAATTTAAATGCAGTTTAATTTTTCCAACAGCTCGATCCCTGTCACTCGTCATTCGAGACTAAATCGAGAGAAAGGGATGGAGCTAACGTAACTTTGAATTTCGATTTTCAATGTAGGGTCTCTGGTCACAACCAACAACTATCTCAACATAAACGATTTTTAGTTTCAAAAGAGACTGCCAAGCGTTTTAAGGTCAACTCGAGCCGTTCAGTATCATTTGTATGAAACTCCCTACTGCAACGCACACTTATCGGCATCGGAACGGCAACGCCTCACCTCAGCACGAGCTAACAGTCGTCCACTGAAAAATGTATCGTATTAACACAGGTCAAAGTTCCCTTTTCAATGTTTCACTTTGAGTTGATTCGGTGACGATCCCTTTCCGAGTTTATATGTGTGCTGTGACCTTTATTCTCAGAAATCTACCCGTTGTTCGCTCTCGGGTCAATAATTAATTAATTAAATAACACATAGCGTACTAAAGGCTATTGTACCTACTCGTAAAATTGTACATTACGCGACTTGTCTTTAGTTACATCATACACATACGCGCACACGCAATAGACAATAGATTACCCTAACTCTTAAAGTTTTCAAATTCTCCATAGGTACCGACCTAATTGGTTTGACCACCCAGAGATTGAGATTGTACAGACGACAATCAAAACATGCAATGGGTACCTATTTCAAGTTGGCCTTTTGTTCGGCTTGTATAACTGCGTTTTGACGTGAACTGCTGCAAAACTTCATTACGCCCACAAAGCGGACTTACAAAGCGTTTGTCTTCATTATCTCAGCGTGTATTCGTATGTCTATTGTTTTAATAGGCGAGCATTTTTCGGACTGAAACAAAATAGCAGTTTATGTGGATTGGCCGCGGGCCAGAACCTGAGTCTTGTATCAGGCCACATCGCACTGTCTAATGTACGGCGTAACACATAAGAGACACCAAGAATACTTTTATCTACACTCATATCGCACCTTTAGAACAATAGTGACTTAATTCAAAATTTGTGCTTTCAAACTTCGAGTCATAAATTTATTATCATAGAGACCTAACTTGAAATTTAAAATTTCTCAATTAGGTCACTATTGTTCTGAAGGTGCGATCATAAGTACTCTATTATGCGTTCAAAACCCGTAGGCAATGACCAGCATTACCTGTGGTAGTAGGTGACAGCGATGACAGCTGTTAATTTTCCAAGATGTTCCAAATTTGAATCTCATTAAAACAATATTCGATAACGTAATTTCAAAATTACGTTACTGCTGTCATCGCTATCACCTACTACCACAGGTAAGGTAATGCTGGTAATTTGCCTGTCGGCTTCTGAACCCATCTTAGAGTACTTATAATATGTGTGTAGATAAAGTATTGTACGCGACTCTGCGTAATTAGCATTACGCAACCGTCACGTAAACTACTATTATCTACTCTTATATCGCGCGTTAAGCCTAGCAGGTAGCGACACTAGGTACCTAAATTACTTTCCTCAAGATTGAAAATAGCACGTTTGTTGGCAATTTGAATATTTTCCAGACTTTTAGACTAATACGTTGCATCTTGCATTGCGAGATCGTTATTACTATCGAAAATGTGTAGGATTGTCAGGCGCTCATGTCAATTCCATACACTTAGGGCCGAGTTCACCAACCAATTAAACAGACGGTTAAGTGGTAATCAGCTGTTAGAGTCTGGCCAGTATAAGTTGGCAATGGAAAATAGAGGCAAATTAAAAAAAAATAGGATTGCCAACCCATTTTTTAACAAAAAGAAAACCTGTCACAATCGCGTTTTGCACTGCTAGCCCTGTGAATGAATGGAATAAAAAAATATATTTCGTTTTGCTAAAACACGGGATTCCTAACCAATTTTTTAAAATTTGAGGTTATTCACCATTGCCACCTTATGCTGGCCGGACTTTAGTCAATACATTTGACCACCGTTAAACCACTAACCGTCCGTTTAATTGGTGATGAACTCGGCCCTTAGTATCTTTTTACTGTTTTGACAAAAAAGAGATGAGGCATTTAGCTAATGGCAACACTGTTGTTCATAAAGCGGTTGTTAAAGTTGTTATTTTGGTTAAGGTGGTTAATGGTTTCTGAACGCGTTCTATTGGAATTACAACATGAGTGTAGATAATAGTAGTTTATGTGGCTGGTGCATAATAAGATCACACGAGTGTTTTAATGCCTAATTATGTATAGCCACATACATTACTTTATCTACATGCATAATTATTATAAGTTTTCCGTAATATGTTCAGATATGGCCTGTATTTTTATTAAGTTAGTAGTGTTACTGTTAACTTGTTTGTAGTACCAAAGCTTAAATAAACAAAAAAATCATACTAAAAAAAACGTTATTTATAATGTACAGATATGGCTTGCATTTTCAAGTTATTGGTACAGTATTACCGATACTTTAATGTTTAGGTACCGACACTTTAATGTAAACATTACGATGCACTATACTTTAAAGTAAACATTAAGATGCAACCACAGATACAGGTTTCTTAATATAGGCGATTTGCTTATCGCTTCTGAACATATTGTAGGGAAGTTATGATATGGATGTAGATAATAGTAGTTTACGTGACGGTTGCGTAATGCTAATTACGCAGAGTCTCGTACAATACTTTATCCACACACATATTTTACGTACTCTAAGATGGGTTCAGAAGCCGAAAGGCAAACGACCAGCGCATCTGTGGTAGTAGGTGACAGCAATGAGAGCTGTAACGTAATTTTGAAATTACGTTATCGAATATTGTAAGTTAATGAGATCCAAATATGGAACATCTTCCAAAATTAACAGCTGTCATCGCTGTCACCTACTACCACAGTTAATGCTGATCATTGCCTACGGGTTTTGAACGCATAATAGAGGACTTATGATATGAGTGTAGATAAAGTGACGTGACTGTGCGTAATTTATTATTATACCACTGACAACAATGAATGTGTTGAGTTGCCTGTTAAGTAAATTACTAATTTATAGCATGGGTAAGGTAAACCAGCACACAGGTTACCTACTTGATGTAATATTGAAAAGCGTTACTTCAATGCCTCCACACCGGAATACAAAATTAGCGGGTAAAAATACACCAGAGAGTTTACTATTACTGCACCTAAGTTCAATAGCATTATATCGATCAAAACGCTAGCATGAGCTAAACAAACGAATAGATCGGACATAAAAAGCTGTGAAGAATGGTCTAGCAAGTTGCTGTTTTAAAATCGCCTCCCTCCCGTCGTTCAGACCGCGCTCAAAACTAACGGAGTCCTAATTTGAGAGCTCGCGAAAATGTGTGGAATATATTTTTTCTGTCGCAGCTTTGATTCAGTGCCACGGGGAGTATTTGCTTATTGAATTGCTTTGCAAATTTGAATGTTTATTCCGCGGTTTTAAAAGCATTAGGGTGCAATTTATTCCTTGTTAAATTTTTCATACGACGTTTTGTTCATTCTAACCAAGGGTTGAGCCGCACTAAAATTGTCGTAGCTGCACTACTTGGTATGACTAGATTATTATTATTAATATCTTTAATACAACAAACTATTTATTTATAACAGCCTCGTAGCAGCCAACTTTAAATGGGGTTCAGCTGGTCATGTCTGCCTCATGCCAAATGAGCTTTAGTCCCAAATTTTCACCCAGTGGAAACCTAGCCACGAGAGAAGAGGCAGACCTAGCTTCTTCAGGCCCATACAACGAAATTTGTCAATGGAATATGAGTTTATTGTGTCCATCATAGAGTCAATCATAAAAACAATGGAAAGTCCATTTTATTTCCTTTACAATGGATCTTTATTCCAATGGCTATATTATGCACATATTTTTGTACGCAGGGCCTTACGAGGCTAGAAGGAGATGGTAAAACAATGTGTACCACTTCTGTAAATACTGAGCTTATGAGTCACTGGATAGGGAATTGTGGAGTGTGTGTCTAAATGAGGCTTTTACCAAACAGTGGGCCAGAAACAGCTAGATAAAAAAGTAAGTAATAGTAGTTTACGTGACGGTTGTGTAATGCTAATTACGCAGAGTCTCGTACAATACTTTATCTACATACATGGGTTCAGAAGCCGAAAGGCAAATGACCAGCATTACCTTACCTGTGGTAGTAGGTGACAGCAATGACAGCTGTAACGTAATTTTGAAATTACGTTATCGAATATTGTAAGGTAATGAGATCCAAATTTGGAACATCTTCCAAAATTAACAGCTGTCATCGCTGTCACCTACTACCACAGGTATTGCCTACGGGTTTTGAACGCATAATAGAGGACTTATGATATGAGTGTATAAATAAATTTACAATACACACAATAACACGCGCTTTAGATATCTGGCAGTCGTTTATTGTGTAGTGCGAATAAACTCGTTTCACTCACAACATAAGTATGTACTTAAAAATTGATGAATCAATTTTATTATGAAAAAGATACAAAAACATCAAAAACATTTTTTAAATCACAAACTCAGTAGCGTGGCAAGGGCGCACCATCGTCGAAGCCAAATAATTTGGCTTAAAAATTACTCTTAACAATATAAAGCAACGTATATAGGTAAATTAGGAATTAGGTTGCTTATATTGGTTATTTGAGGATACCATCGGTAACCCTACATTTTTTTTCACCCACATAATATGTAAAAATGGTGATGATGGTTTATGAGTATTTTTGATTATCAGTGCGGTTTTTTTTTAAACTACCTACGCTATAATTATATCTAAAACCGTTTTTACGATCAATCGTTTTAGGTCAATTAGGTACGACTATAAATCAATTACTCCGGTTAACGTATTGATTTTTTATTAACTATTTCTACGAAAACCCGATTATGGTCGCTAGTTTACTAAAAAAATATTGAAATACGTAGTATCATGTCGTTTTTCTACACAGCATACTTTAGTTTAGTATTTAAGACCAATAAAATCAGTGGCCCTAGACAAGATGCATTGCGAGAACGTTATCGTTATGAAATACATCGAAAATGTATAGAATTTACAGTCACGTGGAGCTCTTATGTCAAATCCATATCTATTCTGTGAATGAGTATATGGATCTTGACTTATGAATAATATTGACTTTTAAATTCTTAATGTACTCTGTATTTGTGTTGACTTAATTTTAATTTTACTTTTTTACTATTATTATTTAACTATATTTCTGACGACCTCAATGTAACTGCATTGAATTTGACATGTCATGTAATTTATACTGTGTTATATACATACATACATAATCTCACGCCTTCGTTCCCAGAGTGGGGTAGGCAGAGCTACAGAATTACAAACATCTCTAAAAACTTGTTGATAATTCTATAACCACAATTTGCACAATTAGGCTAGGATGTTTACCAGCGTATTACGGACAGGTTGCAAGCCCATCGCCTAACAGTACTACAAGCCTTTATTCCCTTAGTCGTCTCTTACGACATCCACGGGAAGACATGGAGTGGCACTATTCTAACTCGGCAACCACACGAGGTGTGTTATATTGAGTAATAGAATCTGAATCTGAATCTGAATCTGAATCATACATTTTGACAGTTTCCAAAAAATCGTTAACGGTAGCGTTGTGCGTCTTGTCTGGTTAGGCCTCTGTCCGTTTTAGGAACCTATAATTATTTATGATTTTTCCGTATCCAAAGTTAGGAATTTCTATTTTGACCTCTACCCAAATTTGTTAACCAACCGAGTTAATCACGCAACAGCAAACTACCAACTAGGCTATTTCCTGCGTCGTCAACAGGTTTTCCTAAAACCCGAATAAGTTTTAAATTCCGTATTGAAATTAGTGAATTTGACAGATAGAAACACAGACACACAGAAAGGGGATAGAGACAGTGTTAAGTTTATACACTGCAAAATTACGAATAATGATAATATTTTTTACTGACCACATATATGATAAAATATTGTGAGTAATGTACTAACTGTAGTGTAGGCCTATAATCAGCTCTGCGCACTTTTGCACCTTGTTGCTTTAACGCCTTTGATGATTAGTGAAGCAAATCAAACATGATGTTAAAGCACAACAGTGTGCAGCTACTTATAACCCTTGAATCAATGAAATACATTTTTAAACGTGCACGAGATATAATTTTTTGATGGTCACAGGCCTAACCTAACATAACTTACGTAACCCATGCTTAAGATAATCTAAAATCAATAAGATTTCTGCAGAAATAAGGTTTCGGTGAAATGAAATTTGATGAAATTTTACATTCGATCAAATTTGTGTCGATGTTTCAAGGGGATCCAAATTATAAGACCAACCGCACCTACGTTGCTGGGCAATCGTGAAACTCTGTTTTAAAACCGAATAAGTAACGTGTAGCACTTAATATAAAGATTATAATTTCTTATTTAAATACATTTATTATACGCCCCAGTTATCACGAAGCTCAGAAAAAAAAATTAGAAACAGAAAAAGCAACACCGCCATTTTATCTCGATTACGGACGGACGAAAATTTCAGTGTCAACGTCGGAGACTCGCAATTTTTCCAGTTTCCGTTTGTGTCCCCTCCATTGTTCCAGGCTTTATCAATCTAAACGACAGTGTTATTCCCAAACGCTGGCATTCGCCCAGATGGGTACACATGTGGGGGAAGAAAGAACGGTTCCGCATTTCAACGCCGATTGCGATATTGAAAATGTCTGCGATGTTTTTTGTGATGGATTTTAATTTAAGAGAAATATTTTTACTGTTAGCGACTTTTCACTTAGTAAGCTTCAATACAGATATCCCTTATTACTTTCCTCTCGGCAATTATCGAATTTTTCGTTGTAATTATGTATCCTATGTGTCAATAAAATTCAGTAAATGAACTTAAGAGGCCACCTATGCGAAACTCTGTAGTGTTCCGCGATCTGGATCTCAATAACGATAACGCCTTTGTATCTGTTCTTTGGATATATTAAACTTGATCATATTTGCTTGAGACTGGCAAACGTGAAAACACGATTAGAAATAAAATCCTCGATACTTTTACTTTTCAAACATGACACGTTTTTTGCATGTTTTTGGTTGAATATTCGAAACCCTATAATTTTTAACAATGATTTTTGATCCAATAGTTGAGTATATGTAACTTCTTAATCCTGGCAAAACAATTTTTCAATAAATGTTGTGGTTTTAAAGTAAACAGCAATTAATTGAATTTAACGCTGCCGTCAAGGCGCGAGCGAACTATCTCCATCTCACATTCTTCGCGCGGAAGCACATAAAGCCATCCCTTTTTATTCTTGTGGGGGCGTGGTACCATAGGTGGCCTCTTAATGTTTGAGATTGTCCTCCCCTGTATCCCTCCCCAAACTCAAGCATCCATTATAAATTTTTACAATTTCAAATTGATAATATTAATATACAGGATGTCCGGTATATATAATAGTGGACTACATTACAGAGCTGGAAAGTTCAGCTCAGGAGTGTTGAAATTTTAATTGAAATTAATTAATTATGATAATTCATGTTTAGTAAAAGTCGCATGGAATAGGAGATAATCTAGAATTTTCAAATTTTTGAAAACTTCTTTCATGTTCACCATTTTCGATGCCACGACCACAGTTATTAGAATTTTTCAGTTTCGTTTGCTGTATAAGAAAGCTGATTAAATTTGCTTTAAGACCCTTGTAACAAAATTCATAAATAACTGGCAGTTTTTTTAAATTTTCAAATTAAATATTAAGTTTAGAAATCTGAGTTTTTCTTCCGGCAAGTTTGACATCGCACTGTGTAAAAAAAATGTATGACAACCTGTAGTGCTGGCGACTGAATACCGTGATAAAACTCTGGTAAACGATGGGTCGGACGTATAAGGCTGCCTAATTGAGAATACACGCGCTAAAATGTGTTTTATTCGCTCTGTCGGGACTACTTAAACTCGCCGCTTGGACCTTCCCTCTTGCGTTCGCTCATCTTTGCTTGTTGAGAGAATCACACACCTTGCTTTATTAAAAATTTGCCTATTTAATGGAAATTCTAAAATGGTATCAGAATTGAGATTATTGATTATAGCAGCGAAGTTATTATTAAGTATATCCAACAAAGACTGAATTCAATCAAACTATCGAATTTAAAAAACGACTTTTGCTTGCGTTTAAAATCAAGTTGACTAGTTTTAAATGTTTTAAAAGACACACAAGCCGGCGATTAAATTAAAAATTATATATATATTAAACTGACGTTGTCAACGAAAACGTAAGAGACTTCGCACGTTTTGGCTTACGACGTCACGTTGACTATGTCCATAGTGGCCTAGGAATGAAATTGGTAGAATGTACATGCACTAGCACTCAACTAATAATAAATGCTCCAGCAACAGAGCCATTCTACTTTTCGTTGTACGTAAGTTATAGCCACGTTCTCACTAAACTATTTTTATTTCAAAAAACGGTGAAGTGCTGCGTTTTCTCACTTGAAACTCGAAAAGGGACGTAACTAAGCTTATACATTATTTAGAATTATCCTAATTCATAAATAGTTATTTGTAATAGCTATAAAGTGAGTAACGCAGTGGACATTGATGTCTCCGCCCTTTCTATGGAAAAAGTGCAATTTACCACTGAGTTACCAAGATTCTTCAACGATAATTGAGTAATTTAAGAGTAGTTTTTTTGAAAACCGTTATAATTAAACATTCTAAGTTCATGTTATTTATTTAAAAAGCGGATTCATCATTTGGTATATTTTTTATCGGACGATAACAAAAGAGTACACTGAAAAGTAGAATGGCTCAACAACTAACACTTTAGTCTCGCTGCATCAACAAATCGAAATGCGAATTGCTTAAGATAATCACCAAAGTACAACATTAAATAAATAAGTAAATAAATGAATCTCAAAAAATTTAACTATGTATAGCGAAATACATACAACATAATCATGACTCAAAAATAAATACTCTCGCTCATCACATAAATACCTATCTGCCGTTACCGGGATTCGAACCCGGAACCGCTCGCTTCGTGGGCAGGGTCACTACCAACTAGGCTAACGTGTCACCAAACGCAGATGTTTTTCGACTGATAAGATGTGGGTCTATATTGACTGCCATAATTATTTTTAGTCATAATGTACTTTAGGTCATAATCATCGCAAGTCATAACGTGTTTATTTAAAGAAACTGTTACCTTTTCAGGATTTTTATAAATCAAACCTAACCTAACCTAGCCTTGTCTACACGTGACATATTTCAGAACTTCTGAAAATTTTACAGTTTCAGCGATATAAAGAATTATGACTGTGAAAAATTATGTCAACAATTGCATTACGACCAATAAAATTATGGGAAACAAAGGGCTCCCTAAGATATTGATAACGTAGCACCAACCTATTGAAACTAGCAGGCAAAATCGTAGTGGTGTCTCTGCTTCCTACATTATCTGCGCCAAGTTGTTGGTATTGTTTTATTTTGCAACTGCTCCCACACTGCGCAGTTCGGCTTTGTGTGTAATTTTTAATTTCGATTGTTTTTTTTAAGGCGTATCGACAGCGTTTTCTGTAGACTGCTGGGGTTGTTTTAATTCAGTTGGATTGTACGTACTTTTATTTTATTTCAAAATGTAACAGACGTTTGTGTTTAGATGTAAGGTCTGTTCATTCTTACTTGTCTTATATAGTAAATTACTTTCTTACCTCAAAATGAATCTTTTTTGGCTAAAACAGCTATTTTAAACAAAATTAAGCAATCACAGACAATACATTGGCCAAATGATGTCCAAAATGTTTATTCAGTTTACTTTATTTACGACAAAACAGCTGTTTTAGCCAAAAAAGGTTCATTTTGAGGTTAGAAAGTTGTTTACTATATAAGACAAGTAAGGATGAACAGACCTTACACGACACGGAGGTATTTTTTTACAGAATTTAATCAAGATGGTATTGGTTGCGCTTTGCGTCTTGTTTACCTGCAACGCATACTAAAGCTTAAAAAGCTAACAAAAAAAATCGTATTTTTTTGACAATACTTCCTGGACGTTAAAAAAAACACACTAAAAATTTTATACGACACTTTTTTTATTTGGTATTAACTTAAATACTAAAAAAGCTAGCTGAAAAAATATCGCAAATCCTTTAATAATCTCACTAAAAACAAAGTCAACATTAATTAAATTATTCATAATACTTTAACTCCTACAGGAAATTGTCTCGCAGAAACCCGCGGAATGTAATATTTCATGATTGCAAAATCCTTCAAATTCCCGCTATCGAAGCTTTCGCGTGGAAAATTATGTCATTACAAAACCGAAATAAGGGGTAAAAATAATACGCGCTTAGAGTCTTTGAATAAAATCAACGTTTACCCTGTTGGGGGGTTGGCGGAGTCAAGAATGATTTTTCCAGTCTCCTAACCTAGCCGAATGTAATTTTAAATGTGAGAAATGGTACAACGTATACAGGGTTTTCGTTAAGTGTGTCCAGGCGATTATTCCATAAATATGACAGATATCAGAAAACTTTCAACTGATATCGAAAGTACGTTACCCAATGAGTGACATCACATTAAAAACTTTTTGTAAATAAAAGTAGTAATATTTCAACATTAAGTTTAAACGCTCCCATACTCATATAGTACAACGTTCCTTGAGGCTGTAATTTCCCTACCGTAACAGATAAAACTGTTTAAGATTCATAATTTACATGAATTAACAGTGATAAATAAAATAAAAATGAATCATAATATGATAATGGTGAAATAAATAGGCCTTTTAAACTAAAGCCTCTCAAGTCTCTCAACGAACGGCGTACTAAATGTATGGGAAGGTTTTAATATTTGGAATATTTCTGGTTTTATAAAAAAAAAGTTATTGATGTTATTTTACTCATTAGGTAACGTACTTTCGATATCAGTTTAAAGTTTTCTGATATCTGTTATATTTACGGAATAATCGCCTGGACACACTTAACGATTACACCCTGTAGATGAGTCTTTCTGCCTGGAGATAGTTGAGCATTGTTACAAACTCTTTGTTTGTGTGACAGTGTCTTAGTTTTAAACTTTATGAAATTTCTATTTTCTATGTCATTCTTTAAAGTAAATGGCGTATCGTATAACATATAGTTTTCCTGACTTCGTGTAATTTCCTAGTATTTTTTTCATCTGGCGACCGTTTTTCGATATGGAAAAGTTACGGAGAGAAAGAACAATTAGCTCAAAGTCTATTTACGAAAACCAAGACCGATTTTAACGCTAATTTATAGTCACAAATTGATGAAGTCACCGCCGCCTTCGGTCGATTGCAAGTCAGAGCTGAAACATTGTTTAACGTGGACGAGCTTATAAAGGAACAATATCTGAGCGCAGAAGAAATGACGGAGGAATAATGTAGTGTTTTCAATCCATGACGTACCGCTCCACTACATTTTTAGAGACTCTAGTAATATGCCGACGCTGTCCGTCCGTCCGTCCTAACTTTAAAGAGCTGTGTCTTTTGAACGAAAATTGATAACGGCGTCGCTATCGCCTAACGCACTCGCAATCGCGATCGGCTTCAAAACAGAACAATTGGTTTCATTTTATATGCAGACAAGCCTACGATTTTCAAAAATGAAAACTACTCGTATTGTGATTGCGAGTGTGTTACGCGAAAGGCCTGCGGGTTGAAGATTCAAATTTCTTTCTATTGATTTTTAGAGTTCCGCAGTCAAAAACTTGGAACCCTTATAGTTTCGACATGTCCGTCCGTCCGTCCGTCCTCTTAGTTTCATAAAGCTGTATTTTGGCATGAATACAGGGTGAAATTTAAGTCGTGATCACAATGATCAACTCTGTGTTCTACCCACGAATATGAACAACTTTCACTATGGGACCAACTCTGAAACCAGGAAAAAAAAATCAGCAGTTTCATAGAAAAGTTCAATACGTACTCGAACAAAATATATGAAGCATTTTTTTTTCCTGATTTCAGAGTTGGTCCCATAGTGAAAGTTGTTTACATTCGTGGGTAGAACACAGAGGTGATCATTGTGATCACGATTTAGATTTCACCCTGTATACATATTAGTCACGCCGACAAAACGGTAAAATAAAATCTTGAAAAAAAAATTATTGGGTTATCTCCCCTACATGTAACCATGGGATGTACTATTTTTTCTCGTCTACCCCATGGTGTGGGGTATCATTAGATAGGTTTTCCGAAATACTGTGGGTTTGTGAAACTATTTTTCGATTAAGGGATCCCTTTGTCAAATATTAAGATTTGAAGTGCTCACATTTGTTAGAGTCAAGTCCCCCCCCCATACAGCCAAAACTACTAATAGTAAAATTTTTAAAACATCTTTAATGAAAGCACAAAAGAATTTCAAAGAAAAACCATCATGACTAAGTAGACTTGATTGGTTCCTGAGATACAGGCGACTAAAGTGTTTATACCTAACTACTAAAATAATCAAGACATCACCAAATAACTTTCAATAGAGAATTAGTTGATACTTCTTGTTTTTTGATAGAGATTTTTTGTATTAACAGCTTTGGAACTCTACCCTGAGCATGGTCAGACGTACTCTTGCCCGGTTTTTTATTAACGATGATTATTCAATTCAACTATTAATTGTATCTGTAGGTTCATCATATTTATAATTTAATATGAACCTTACGGTGTACAGATACAATGTCGTTTAAGACAGGTTAACTTTCTATCTTATATAATATCAAATAAAAACAAATTCACCTATAAAGTCGGTCATAAGAGCCAAGTTCATAAATCCTATTTTCCTAAACAATGTTGTTTTATTTTTACCCTCGTAAATATACTCCTAACATTCATGTCAACGTGTTTTCTGAAACTATTCAATAATATATGAGCTAGTCTTTGCGGGAAACTTCGAAACCGTATGATAAAATATTGACCCAATGAGTGACATTTGAAATTCTGAAGGCAGCCGCAAACTGCTCTTTGTGCCCTCGCAGATGTTTGCGTAAACTAGGCGATTATTAAATAACACCGTGGACATACGAACCGAGCGCCCAGCGAGCAAAGCTTGGAATAATAGAATAAGAGTTAATAAAGTTTCATTTCTAGCACTACAATTTTTGAGTTTAATAGCCAAGCGGATTTTTGCCATTTAAATTGTTAAGGTCTGTTCATCCTTACTTTTCTTATACAGTAAACAACTTTATAACCTCAAAATGAACCGTTTTTGGCTAAAACAGAGCTATTTTAAACAAAATAAAGCAATCACAGACAATACATTGGCCAAGTGATGTCCAAAAAATGTTAACTCTGTTTACTTTATTATAAAAGAGCTGTTTTAGCCAAAAAAGATTAATTTTGAGGTTATAAAGTTGTTTACTGTATAAGACAAGTAATGAGGAACAGACCATTTGTTTTTTATGGTATTGAATGAAATACACGTCATTAGATTGCATGCCACCTGCTGGTCTGCAATCTTACGATGACAATCTATACACCGTGCCCGGGACGTACCCGAACAATTTTAACCATCGATTCTAGACCCTATTTGGAGTATTTAATGTGGTATAACATGTAGTCCAATATCGCATAATTTCCGAGATTTTTATTATTTAAAAAACAATTCCATGTTTTTAATTTGAACTCTGTTCCCTTAACTTAAAGCATTATTTACTAAGAAATTGATTAAATTAATTTATGTTGTACGTTGATGATATTGGTACTTACAACATGAATCTTTCTTAGTAAATAATGCTTTAGGATAAGGTGACAGAGTTCAAATTAAATTAAATATGGAATTGTTTTTTAAATAATAAAAATCTCGGAAATTATGCGTTATTGGACTACATGTTATACCACATTATATACTCCACATAGGGTCTAGAATCAATAGTTAAAATCCTTCGGGTACGTCCCGGGCACGGTGTATACTGCAGATTCGTCGTCAACCACGAGGACCTTGATGGAATGCCTCTGTGCTAGTAATTTCATCGGTTGTCTTAAAAATCTAAGGGCATGATGGTGGTAGCAACACAGACAAACCCTGCATAATGTCCGCCTAACATAACGTACTAACCAGCTATGTTCGCATCGCACAATGAAATAAAATAACATGGTAAAAAACATTTTACGAGTATTTCATTATGATTAGCCTAGCAATAATGAAATTATACTCGTAAAATCGGACTTGTAAAATGTGTGTCCCAAATTTGTCTTCAACCAAATCCATACGAAACAAAGTCGACAAACGCTCACACCATGTGCTACCACAACCGATCCGAGACCATTTGATAAATAACTATACGGACATTACTTTACAAATACAACTTTGTTTCCTTAAAATACGAGCTAGGTGACCCGCAACAGTAACCCTGTCCATCCGTAATGATGACCCTTTATGCAAGCCCCGGGAAGGTCTAGGACTGAATCAATGTCGAGAAGTGATGTAAGATGCCTGTCAGATTTAAATCAACAATTCCAACGGATGGGTAGTTTCTAGAACGTTCAGCAGAGCGGAACTGTTTGGGGTGATTGTAATCTTAATAGATAGGGACCACTGAAAGATGAATTAGTCGATAGGTTAATTTGAAGGTTTGTTACTTGTGTTTTAAGACATAACCGGTTGAGTTTATAGTCATATAAATAGAGTATTATACGATAAACTATTACAGCAGCAAATTAATTAACCACTAATTGTTATTTATTGAATTGAAGTTTTAGGGTGCTTTTTTTACTCAACCACGGCAAAAATTGGCAGTTAAGTTAAAAAATACTTCAGTTTTCTACATTGTATGTATTTGACTAACCATAAGACATAAAAATAAAAAGTATTAAAAAGATAATTATTGTACACTCTGGAATTTGGCTGTTTATTCTTAAGGTATTTTGACCTTCACCCGAGTGCATACAATTTGACTAATTGCTTTTGTGGGTGGAATGGATATGGACAAACTCAGAATAAAAAGATAAGACAAAAAATAAATACACTAAACAATATTATTTGGGTTTCTAAGAATTTTTTTGCACATTTATATTAACAACCACAACTACTCTTGGCACGTTTTCTTAAAAAGTTGGAATCAAATTCTCAAAGTAAGTTGGTGTCAGACAAATTACTTACGAAGCGATTTCGAATCAGAATAGACGTGGTCTTTTCGCTAGCTGCCGCAGACTCCATTACTCTTATTACTAACTTTTAGCCTTCAGGCACATGCGCGGGATGGATATTCAAAGTGCGAAATTTATTTTGTATGCAGAAAACGGTAAAGATAAATTTTATAACGATCATGAGGGAAAGGATGATTCTAATTTTTATGCGGATGATAATGGGAATGATGATAGTGCTGATAACGATATTGAAAATGTTGAGGATGACTCTGTTGATGGACTACAAATTATTTTAGAAACACTGAAAGCAATCTTTTGCAAAGTTGGAATCGAATACGTGTTAGACAAATAACTTACGAAGTGTTTTCGAATCAGAATAGACGTGGCCTTTTTGTAGTTGCCGCGAATCCATTACTCTTATTACAAACATTTAGCCGTCAGGCACATGCGCGGAACGGATATGACTAAAATGATAGTCAATGTATTGAAAATAATTGTACTTTCAAATCTATTTTACTATGTATTTTAAATGCGTGTTATTTAAACCAACCACCGCAAAGCTATGCCTTTGGTAGCAGAAAATAATATTGTACTTGACAATAATGGCGGCCAAGTTAAGCACAATACAATAACAGGTCTTAAGGTTTTTACCGCCAAGAATAGAGGCCTCGATAAGCATTCTAAACCCACATTACATCTAGTATCGGGGAAGCCTAGTGCCGCTGGGGTTAAAACCAAGTTTTTCTGAAGAAGAAGACCACCGGACTGATCCATTTCTTGACCTAAATACCCCTGTTACAAAATATTCATCAAAATCGTTCCAGCTCTCAAATGCGATTACTGACAAATAAATAAAAATTGTTGCATTTAATATACAAAAAAAGTGAATACATTTCAAGCAATATATTTCGTTACAAAGATTTATCTAAAATGCAACACTGCATGTATCCAAAGCTTAGCAGCAAAACCGGGTACGCGTCAGAATCTGCTTTACTGTTTCAATTTGCCGAAGTGAAAGAGTTCGGAGCAAGCGAGACACAGCCGTTTAGTGAAATTTAGGTTATGGCTTTTTGTTATTCTTTTGTTCTCTAGTAATGGTACTGTGGTCACTTGTTTATTTCAAGACAGTTTGAACGGTTTGGGAGTTTGTTATTTGGCGCCCAACATGGGGCCTGGTTGAAGTTGTGGGAAACGATTTAGAGAAGACAATAATGCGATTAAACATGTATTTTATGTAATACGAACGTGGAATTATTAATGTTGATGGTTACTGTTGAATGTTATACGTATATTTATCTAGGTTGCAATTTTCTAAAACGTAGGAAATGTACTTTACATCATGATGTAATTGTTTTAAATTGTATTTTACATGACATTATTAGAATCTTTAACAGTTTGCAAATATTCAAAAACAAATTTATTCACGAATAAACATTGCATTACACCGATTTAAATACACCAGAAGCGGGCCTTTTATGGCAGTGTTTATCGATGCGGATAAACGTACCTAGATAAAATAACTGTCACTTTTTGACCCGTATGTTAGAGCGAAAGTGACGGATGCATCGAAAAAAAGCGACGTTGCTAGCACAGCTTTTGTACGGGCTCTTAAGGTAAGCCGATTTTTGATGTAGTCATGATTACAATATGTACCAGCGCGTTTGAACATTGAATTTGAAAACCAAACGGAAATCCCTAAACAAATCAACGCGATAGCGTTTTCGATATGATATGGGACGCGGGCCTCGGTCGAGTAAATACAGCACATTGTTTTACGCTAACACCCGGTGTTATTCGGATATCGTTATTTTTACTAAAAAGAAGAGTTTTAGATTAAGATTTTATTGCTCCATGTACGGGTACACTTCACAACATGAAAAATAAATAAATCAAAAATTATATTATATGAAAATAATGATATAATTAATTTGGATTTAAAATCAGTTTAAACACTAGTTTATAGTTGACTAGCTTTTGCCCGCGACTTCGTCCGCGTAGAACTCGTTTATCGCAGTTAAGTAAATTAATAGGTTTAAGTAATTCTATAGTTTGACGTCCAAGAATGATCTTTCAAACACATGTAATATTGAGCTCGAAATTTACCGGGACACCAACTTTAACCATTAACTCTTACGGGAGGGCACTCCCGATACCTCGAAAGAGTTCAGGAACTCTAAGGGTAGGACGTGACTTGCTGTGTCTATGACATTGTCTACCAAGAGATACTCCACAACTTCGCCTTCTACATGAGACATATTTTTATATTTATCCGCCCGACAATTTCGTTTGTGGGTGCTAATATCGCCCTCTCGCACAAACATTCTCTATTATTTATATTGTTTTTTAGATCGGGGTACACGTTATTTTTTAGATCATCTGTGTTTTATACAATATTACAGAATTTGCGGTTTAATGTATTCAAATCGTTACTATCTCTCGCCATACGATCTTCGCCAATTTTTAGTAGAGCTGCCGCATATATTCCCCCGACTGTGTATCATGGTGTACTCGTAGTTCCTGGTATATTTGTAGTGAGGTATATTTTTTATATTTATAAACTCATATCGTAGATGCCGAAATGCATTTATTTTATCCGCTGGTGTGCCCCTAGTTATCACCGGTAGATGAGAATCTGTCTAAATT
Organism: Acleris literana; assembly: GCA_946894065.1. Taxonomy (NCBI): domain Eukaryota; kingdom Metazoa; phylum Arthropoda; class Insecta; order Lepidoptera; family Tortricidae; genus Acleris; species Acleris literana. The sequence continues at coordinate 6,843,924 of OX335692.1, forward strand.
CGCCGTCTCAAAGCACCATCCCTCCCATGATAGTTTGGTTACTCTTAAAATATCCATCATAGTTCAATATTACATATATTATATTATGAGTCTTAATACTAATTATAATGTAGGTATCTATCATTATAAATGGTGGAACTCCCAAACATCATCCGTGGCCGCTGAAAAAAAAAAGACAATATTCTTCAAACAAATTTACCCAATGCCCATTAATCTAATTCGGTTCCGCGGTTAATCCGTGAAAGCGTAACAAACAGACAGACGACAGATATAATTGAATTGCCATTTTGAATTTCTACCTATACTTTCACATCATTTTCGAAATCTGCGTCCTCAAAATCTAAGAAAATGACAATTATGTCCACTTTTTAAAAAAGATCATGGCCTCCATCTTAAATTCTAACTTTGCAATAATTTTCATAATCTGCGTCCACAAAATGTAAGAAAATGATACCAATGACGTCTTTTTCAATAAACATCATGACGGCCATTTTGAATTCCAAATTTGATATCATTTTCGAAATCTGCGTCAACGCAACCTAAGAAATTGACACCCATGATGACTTTTTCAAAAAACACCAAACATTGTCGTTCCCTGGGGAACTTTTAAATTTTCCGGGATGGGATTTTTCTATGTGTTAATCCAGGGTGCTACCTCCATTTTAAATTTCATCCTAATCCATCTAGCCGTTGCATCGTTAAGGAATAACTAACTAAAACCCCCTTTTACCCCCTTAGGGGTAGTTTTTTCTAAATCGCTGAAAGCAGTATATTTTATTTATAAACAGTAGCCTAAATATCAATTTCCTAATGTAGCCATTTCGATATCTCCCATACAAATTTCTACTCCCCATTTATCGCCTTAGGGGAAGTTTTACCGAAATCACTGAAAGATTTTATAATGTTAAACAGTATTAAACAGTAGCTTAAACACCAATTACTACGTTTCCAACTAAAAAAATTAACATAAATGACCAAATTGTCATACAAACTACCATCCCAAATCTCACCCCCTTAGGGGTGATTTTCGAGATACAAATTTAATCTAATTCAGTTCCGCGGTTTATCCTTGAATGCATAACAAACAGACAGACGACAGACATAATTACTTTCACGTTTATAATATTAGTATGGATTTTCATTCTACATCAATATCATGTATACCTATCGATGTATAGTTTTTTTACCCCTTGAATATTGTTTGAAATGACATTTTAGAATTAAATAACCGACCAATTCGCCGAAAAATTAAATGCCTGTCCGTAATTATTTTCAAGTGATCATAATAACCGCCCTAATATTAAATAACAGCCGTAGAATTAATACGGCGTTTTTTTCAAATAATTTTGTCAAATAATTACTAATCTTATTCTATATTAGTAATTATTTGCGTCCCCAAAAACTAAGAAAATGTTACCCGTGACAACTTTTTCAAAAAACATCATTGCCGCCAGCTTGAATTCTAAATTTGACATCATTTTCATAATCTGCGTCCCCAAAATGTAAGAAAATTATACCAATGACGACTTTTTCAATAAACATCATGTCGGCCATTTTGAATCCCAAATTTGATATCATTTTCGAAATCTGCGTCAACGCAACCTAAGTAAATGACACCCATGATGACTTTTTCAAAAAACACCAAACATTGTCGTTATTCCCTCGGGAACTTTTAAATTTTCCGAGATGGGATTTTCCTGTGTGTTAATCCAGGGTTTAAGCTATCTCCATTCTAAATTTCATCCAAATCCATCCAGCGCCATTGCAGCGTGAAGGAGGAACAAACTATAACTCCCTTTTACCCCCCTTAGGGGTAGTTTTTTCTAAATCGCTGAAAGAAGTATTTTTTATTAATAAACAGTAGCCTAAATACCAATTTTGAAATTGCTTACTTTAAAAATAACTAATCTCCTATACAAATTTCTACCCCCTATTTTAACCCTTTAGGGGATGAATTTCCAAAAATCCTTTCTTAGTGTACCCTTAGGGTACCCAAGGAATATTCCCTTCAAATTTCAAGACCCTAGGTCCAGCGGTTTAGGCTGTGCGTTGATCAATCAGTCAGTCAGTTTTACCCCTATCCATCCCTTCGGGGATGAAATTATCAAAAACGCTGAAACACGTATAAATTAATTTTCAATTTTCAACCTAAACACAAAATTTGAATAGTCTAACTTAAACTAAAACTGACGGACTTTCATACAAATTTTCATCCCCTCAGGGGTGGAATTTCCAAAAATTCTTCCTTAGTGGATCTTTACACTATATAAGGTATCTATATGCAAAATGTCAAGTCTCTAGATCCTAAGGTTTGGGCTGTGCGTTGATATATCAACAATCCGTTTTACCCCTTTTCATCCCTTCGGGGTAGAAATTATCATAAACGCTGAGACACGTATAAGTTATAATTCAATCGCCCACCTAAACGCAAAATTTGAAGCGTCTAACTTCAAAACTGACGGACTTTCATACAAACGTTTTTCCCCTGTTTTACCCCCTTAGGGGTGGAATTTCCAAAAATCCTTCCTTAGTGGATCTCTACACTATATAAGGTATCTATGTGCAAAATTTCAAGTCTCTAGGTCCAGCGGTCTGGGCTGTGCGTTGATATATCAACAATCAGCTTAGCATTTTATATAATAGATTGAGTCTTTTCCTGGCTTTTATGATATTGTTATAATGACGTGAGGCAGCAGTAAGGGATATACAGGGCGTCCCACGGCTATGCCACATGGAAGGAAAGTACCTTAAATATTGCAGATGGAACATTTTACTGAAAGAAGACATTATTTGAATTTAAAAAACAATTTAAACTGCATTCATAGATATTTAAATAATTACATGGTTGAACCGGAAATCGAACCCGTTACACGAGAAAAATAATTAACCTGTAGCTTTATCATACCGATCGAAAGGCTTCATCATAAGGATTATTTTTTGCTAAACAACATAGTGGCAGAAATAAAAGGAAGACCATGATTTTAACATTTTTAATACAAAATTAATCAATTTATCAAATGCTCAAAATGAGTCCCTTCCTGTTGAATACAAAGTCGCACTCTTTTGATTATTTCGCTCCCTGTCGATTTTTTGATCTTGTTGTGGTGGATATTTAGAATAATACCTTCCCTCACTGAACTTTTAAAATGTCGAGTACATCGTCAGTGTTTATCATTTGGTGCCGCGGTTGTGGTAAGCGATGATCGAAACGTCCCAAATTATTTAGAAGATTATCCACCAACCGTTTCATAATAAATCGAGATGGTGTATTTCTATCAGGATATCTTTCACGGTGCCATTGTAAGGCTAATGTTATGTTTTTGTGGTTCAAAAAGTATGCTTCCATTAAATCAAAACTATTTTGATACGCTTTGGTTATGTAACAAATTCACAACACAATGCAAAAATCGTAAAAACAAAATCACAGAAACAACAGAATAAAAGTTTGAAATTGGAACACATTTTTGAATTATTTCTTTATAATCAGCCAGCCGCATCGCGATGGACAAAATAATTTACGCGTCTTTCGGCTCAGGATACGGCTCGATTTGTTGCATACAACCAGGTACCTACTAATTACGTATCTCTTTATCATTTTATCATGCACTTAAATTATAATAGGGAAATGATGCGTACTTCTCAAGTGGGTACATTTATTAGTAATAATGTCCCTACGGCAATGTCATTTTTCTGTTCAAAATTTCACATCAAATATTAAAATTCATGGTCTTCCTTTTATTTCTGACACAATGTTATTTAGCAAAAAATAATCCTTATGATGAAGCTTTCGATCGGTATGATAAAGCTACAGGGTAATTATTTTTCTCGTGTAACGGGTTCGATTCCCGGTTCAACCATGTAATTATTTAAATATCTATGAATGCAGTTTAAATTGTTTTTTAAATTCAAATAATGTCTTCTTTCAGTAAAATGTTCCATCTACAATATTTAAGGTACTTTCCTTCCATGTGGCATAGCCGTGGGACGCCCTGTATAATTTTATGTATTTTATTGTTCGACTTTTAATAATGTTGAATTAAAAGAAATGTAAAACAAAAGTTTATTTAAACAAAATAATAAATAAAAAGGACTTGCTGTTGATTTTGGTTTTTTATTAGAAGTGGAGAAATGCAACTACGTGCGACGTCAACGTCGCTACGCGCTACATCAACACTGCTACGCGCTCCGTCAACACTGCTACGTGCTACGTCAACACTGCTACGCGCTACTTCAACTCAACTAAAGGGCCGTATTATACACGACTGTAAAATGCCCGTTACAATATAAGTCAAAAATTACAGTTTTATATAGCTTGGCGTTTACTTTGAAGTCTTTTGTTTCTGGTATCTCGGTCAAGATACGTTTATTAATACGGCCCTAAGAGCTATTATCCGGAATGCGTATTTACTCGTAGCAAATTCACGGCCAGCTAATGCTACGAGAGCTACACTGTAGCCTGTAGGAGCACTTTGTCTACTTTGTAGCGAAAATCTGCTGTAACAGTAGAACCGAAATCGGGTTGTTGGTGTTTCGGCGCAAGACCCGGCAGAATTATGCAAAGACTTGAAGAGTAATAAGCATTCCATTTTTAGCTACAAAACTATGCAAATATTTATCTAATTTCCCAAAACGACATCGAACAGTTTCAATAAAAAAACTTTGGAATAATTGCGAAATTAGTAAAATACTACGTTGTTCCATGCACCCTTCACCTACCTGCATTGTTTGTATTATTGTGTTATGGTGTGGGGATAAAATAACTGATGAGATTACTTTTGAGGCATTCCATTTTCGTTCTCAGTGTTGGCAACGCATTTTCAATTTTAAGAATATAAGGTGGTTATGTGTTCGTTTGTCTTCACTTTGCCATTTTTTTTGCAAAGTTGGAAGAGCAAAGTAATAGTAGTTTACGTGACGGTTTCGTAATGAGAGGCATTACAACATGAGTATGGTTAATGAAACGAGCCGCAAAGCGAGTTTCATAATAGATCACACGAGTATTGTAATGCTAATTACGCAGAGTCGCGTACAATACTTTATCTACACACATATTATAAGTACTCTAAGATAGGTTCAGAAGCCGAAAGGAAAATGACCAGCATTACCTTACCCGTGGTAGCAGGTGACAGTGATGACAGCTGTAACGTAATTTTGAAATTAATTGCCTACGCCGAACGCATAATAGAGGACTTATGATATGAGTGTAGATAAAGGTTTAATTTGATTTTATATTGTAATCACAATATTATTGGCGTATAGCTTTAAACAGTTAAGGCGGTATTCCATTAGGCAAGTTAGTGCCAAGTGCAAGTTGCATGAAGTATAGCGTCAGTTAAATGAAAAATGTGTGTATCTGTGTTAGATAAGTTACCTTGTACCTTGCACGCAATTTGTAATCAAGTGACGTGCAAATTAAACGCACAAATATTTTGAATCGAGAACGAGTGCCGTACGTGCATAATTGGTATCCCTCGCCGACCATAGCAGTAAGTACGTCTTCTGCCCATGAGGTAAATTGTCAACCGACTTAACCGTTAGCATCTCCACCGCTTGTACGCGCAAATTGCATACAGGTTTTACTTGCTCTCGAAAAAATGTTACGAATTCAAACAACTTGTACCCTAGTGTGACGTCATAGTTCATGCAACTTACACTTGGCACTTGCCTAATGACATACCGCCTGAAGACTATAACGCTAACGATATATTAACCATATTACTGCAAGATGGGCTCAAATAAATCTCCGATTCACGTGTAATTTCGGTGTCTATATCCTTATACAAGCATCATCTTCCAGCCTAAAAATGTCCAAAACTGACCATAGACCTCTCCACGACAGTCTTCACAGGGTCTTTACCAGATCCTCGGTCCACCGCGTGGGAACAAACCAATACTTACATAATACTGTGTCAGAATACGCCTTTTACGTCGGGGAATCGATGCAAGTTTCACGTCACGTCTGTTCTATTTGGAAAGCGATGTTGGTTCAGCAGAGAATGGTCATTGTTTGTGGAAATGCCTTTATACATAAGTAGGTACATTGTTATACCACCAGTAATTTAAAATTGATTGCTTTTACTATGTTTTTTTCGGGTCTATTTCGGTTGATCTAATTATGATTTAAATGTCGAAATTGTTTTGGGTAATATTGTTTGGTCGAAAAATTGTTTAGTATAACTTTTGTTTGGAATAACTTTTTTGTGTCGAATGATTTTTTGGTATAACGTTGACCGTGAGGTGAAGTCGACGGAGCTCCGCTTCGCAGAGTTCCTATTCCGCGTAGTTGAGGCGCTTCGCGCCTTGACACAATTGTAACCTAACCTAACCTATAGATTAGTTGAGACCTAGGTGTTTTATACTGGGACTGCAACCAAACAATATTATGGATTTAGCCTTTTAGTAATTAAAATTTTAGACAAAACAATTTTAGACCAAAAGTGCTTTAGAACAAAAAATATGTATGCTAAAAAATCTTTATGCTAAAAAAGAAGTATGCCATTCAATATTATAGGAAACATTTTCGACCAAATAATTATAGCACATAAAATTTTAGGTCAGTCGAAGGGCACCCGTTTTTTTCTTTTATTCACATGTCTGTCTTGGAAATCACTTTTTAAATTTGTCTTTTTTACGAAATTAATATAATATTATTGTTGTACTTTTGAAAAAGTGTTCTAGACTACGACAATCATAATAATAATATAAAGAAATACATAGAGAAGAACGAATACTTAGGAGCAAGTTAATATGCTCTTCAAATATTTTTTCCCCAAACACTGACATATCCAAATTCGGAAATCCAACCCGCATGGCTATTAAGTAAATCACTCGCAATCGCGATCGGTTTCAAAGCGGAACAATTGTTTTCATTTTGTATGCAGACAAGCCTTCGATTTTCAAAATGAAAACGATTGAGATTGAGAGTGCCTTAGGCAATAGCCCCTCTAAGGGCCCTGCCAAGATGCACTACGCTAACTAACGTTTCTATTCGTTTCGTTTCTAACCAATCGCGTCACTGGTAGAACACGTGACTTTTCGTATCACGTCATCTACCAGTGACGCGATTGGTTTAAAAACGAAAAGAATAGAAACGCTAGTTAGCGTAGTGCATATTGGCAGTGCCCTCTGCACCGCTATATATGAAGCCTTGAAGGCAGAGCCACTATCAAACTAGACTAATTGAAACGCTTCGTCAATTCAATTGAGATTTATTCAAATTTAAAGCTCTTGGTGAATAAAGTCTTTAATTTTCACCTTTTTTAAGGCAAACAGTCCCCGTGACGCGTTTCAGCGGTCTTTTATGACTTCCGTGTAATTGTTAGGTCTGTAGCACCACTTTTAATTTATTGCTAGTGGTTTGCTTCTGGACACTTCTAGTGTGTCCCGTATTTTTTTTTCATATAGGCTTGTGTGATTCTGTTGGCTTTAACAGTATTTTAATTGAAGAGTACACGGAAAGTACATTTTGATTTTGATTTTTGACATGTTCTATAGTTGGTTTTAAAAAATATATATTTTTATCTCAAAATTTAGCGTTTGCAATGAACTTACTTACCAATCAGTTAAAGATAAAAATAAATACTGCAATAACGTACAAAATCTCATGGTTCCTAACTTTCATATCGCGATTATTAAAAAAGTTACTAGGGTGATGGCACGAATGATGGACACTTTTAGCTGACAGGCACCAGTAATGGACACTTCACTCTTAATTCAAATTTCATGGTCCTAAATTGATTGTTGCAAAACAAATGAATAACGGACCCTTATCTTCTGTAAAATAAGAATTCAGTGTCCATCATTGGTCGTTGTCCATTACTGGTTCCACCACCGTAATGTACTGTAATACACTGTACTGTAATAGTACGGTTTATAAACTACACATGTTATTTCCCTGTACCCTTCAACTATGTTCTTCTGTACTGTAATAGTACGGTTTATAAACTACACATGTTATTTCCCTGTACCCTTCAACTATGTTCTTCTGTACTGTAATAGTACGGTTTATAAACTACACATGTTATTTCCCTGTACCCTTCAACTATGTTCTTCTGTACTGTAATAGTACGGTTTATAAACTACACATGTTATTTCCCTGTACCCTTCAACTATGTTCTTCTGTATACTCCACGTATTAACATCAGCTACATCAAATTCAGCTATTCATCGTTACCTAACACATTATGTATCAAGGCTTTGTGATTTTTGTAGCGATTTTTTGCGCAGCATTAAACGTGGCCTAAAAAACAATATTCACTAAAAGGTAGCGAATTGGCTGTGCTCCTGGATTAGATGACGTTTTGACGACGGTGACCGTTTACCATCAGGAAAATATTGGAATTCTTAAAGTTTAATGTTAATCATAATTTATCATAAAACTAAAATAATATAATAAATATCAGAGTAAAATCTTACACAAATTGACTTAGGCTTATACTATGGGTACAACGATAAACATACTTATATAGAGAAATGCATATTTAATAGTCCTGGCAATGAAAAATTGTGGATGGAAAAGTTGAAAGCAGAAAGTTTGACTTCGGAACTTTGTTTGGACTAGTTAGGAGATAAACATACTAAAAGTCCCCACCCCTCGGAGGTGAGCCCTAGGGGTGGGAGTACAAAGAAGGTCACGTTTTTTTGTTTTTTGTTTACATCTTGAAAACGATGCGTAATAGGAAATGGTGTTGCATGGCATTATTAAAGCTGATAAAATTCTCTACAACTTTAATTCTATACATTTTTCACCTATTTTCAATCGTTGTCTAGATATGAGCTCCAAAAAGCGGTCGATTTTCAAAAATGTATTTTTGACCTCACCTATTTTTTCTTACATTTCTCTCCAACTTGCATATATATCGTCTGTAGAAAACAGCCCCCTACATAGCTTGCACGAGGGAACCAGCTGTCAGAGAGTAGTGGCGCCGAGTTGTGAAGCTTTCCACCAGCGCCTGATATGATGACCACGCCCACTCTGTCAAGAGTGAAAACGACGAAAAAGAAGACTTAGCTTGTAGAGAATTTAATTCCCCCCCCCCCTTAGGGCTCACCTCCGAGGGGTGGGGACTTTTAGTATGTTTATCTCCTAACTAGTCCAAACAAAGTTCCGAAGTCAAAATTTCTGCTTTCAACTTTTCCATCCACACCCCCTTTCGAGCACTCGTTTACCACAGTATAAATACATAGAACATCCATTAGGTACTCAGGAACAAAATTACTGGCTCTCTTCAAACAAATATTTTCCCTTAGCGGGATTCGAATATATAGAAATAGAAATAGAAATAGAAATAGAAATAGAAATTATTTATTGCATGTCACATTACAGTTTACAAGTAAAGGGTATATGTATAAATAATCAGGTATTCATGTGACGCCATGCAAGGGCATAGCAACATAAGGGGGCTAATACTAGGTGTTTAATACTACGGTTGCTTGCAACTACTTAGTTTTATACAAAATATAAACGTCAATTTTTTCTGCCTTAACTAAATTGTAAATTTCATAAATATTAACCACATTTGGACTTCACTACTGTCCTTATTCAATGTTAAAAGAAAACCAAAATTATAGACAACCTTTTCTTTGTTTTATTTTTAACCGTGTCTGAATTCAGTTTCAATATTTTTTATCGTTTTTACTTATCTTTATAATTATGATATTTTATCGCCTTTTACAACTGTGGGATCATCACCCTTATTAAAAGCAGCTAATTTTTCAAGTAACAGCTGAGTACATCATTATTCATCACAAGTTCGTTCTTTCGTATTTAAACTTCCCTAAACAAAACATCACGTTCAAACCTGTCTTACTAAAAGTTTATTATAACAATTCAATTTAATATTTCCCACCTGCAGCACTTAATAAAAACATTTGCGCTGTAAAATAAAACGTTTCTACGTGACCATTACCTTTGTTTCTGTTCCACTTTTTGCCACGGTCTTTACCTACTGTTTTATCAATCGAGCAAATACTAAAAGGGGCACGTACCTTTTAAGCTGGGGTGGTACTATGAGCCGTTATGTTCTGACAAGTTCCATGCAGTGAAGGGGATAGATATATATCACTCCTATAGCTCCATCACTTACTTTACTAACTTGATCTTGGCGGCTTTCAACAGTTTAAATACTGCCAAGCAGATAAGTAAATTACAATGCTTCAGTATACTTCTATAGCATATACCTGAAATAGTCATATATTAGTATTAATGTGATGAAAACGATTGTCACATTATTTTATTAACAAGACTAGCTTCTGCCCGCGACTTCGTCCCCGTGGAATAGTTACTTTGGGCTAACGCAATCTTTAACCCGCGAATTTGTTAACGTAGAAGGTTGAAACATTCTTCATTGGTGCTCCGCTCCTTTTGGTCTTAGCGTGATGATATATTGCATATAGCCTTCCTTAATAAATGGGCTATCTAACACTGAAATATTTTTTTTAATTGAACTAGTAGTTCCTGAGATTAGCGCGTTCAAGCAAACAAACTCTTCAGATTTATAATATTAGTAGAGATTGAGGTGAAATTACAGGAGGTAACGGTAGAAGCAGCGGCAACGGTATTCTTTAGGTTAAATATAACTTTGTTGTTTAATTTGATTTACCTTTAATTTGATCTGTTTTTTTTGGGTGTCCCTCACAATCCTTAACAACTTTTGACCTAACACATCATTTTCCCGAATTTTCATTTGCCCTAAACTGGTTTTCAGATGAGTCAGGCAACTTGTTAAGTTTTCCAATTATATCTTCGGTTCGGTTAGGTTAGGGTTGTATTATAACAATACTAAAAAGTTTTAAAATTGAAGCGGAAATGGCATTAGGATAAATGAAAATTCTGACAAACGATGCATTAGGACAAATGACGATTAGGACTTCTATAGGAGAACCGTATTTTGTTAAATATTAGTATCTAGTTTGTTTAAAAAAATATTGAAGTACATGCATTTATAATAATCAGGGTAGCGTTCGTAAGAAAGAAAACCGCCTTCGAATAAAATCGCCGCCGACAAAAACACCGCCTTCGGTCTAGTGCTAACCTTTCCCCTTACCGTTCCATCCAACAAGACTCGTACCTATGCTAAATCTTTCACGGTACACTCTGTCCAATTACGGAATGGGCTTCTACAGTGCTTGAGGCAATCTAGATCTGTCGGTTCTTTTAAGGAAAAGTTAAAGAAGTTGTGGTTAGGTTGTTCCTTTGCTCTGTTGTAGGTTTTAATTGCTGTTTAAATATGTGATAGTACATATTAGTATATTTTATTACCTATGTATTTATTTTATTAAAGCAGATACTATAACTTTTAATGTCTGTTTTTCGGATGTATGTACTTTTTTTTTCTTTTATATGTTATTTTGTAAATTTGCCTATTCTCTTCCTGGCTTATTCTACTCGAAGGTTAACTGGAAGAGATCCCATATGGGATAAGTTCGTCTATGTACATTATCTACAGTGATGCAAAATGTTTTGTAATTGTTTATGTGCAATAAAGAGTTTAAATACATACATAAAAGAAGGCCACGTGATCTTCGGTAAACTTAATAATAGACCCTCATTTGTTTTTTTTAATTGGTGTAATCAAGCCATTTGATTATAATGAATGAAAAGTATTAGTCGACTAAAATACGTCGGTCAGTTCAAATATTTAAGACTATCATTACGTATATTTAATTAGGTAAGATTATTAGCGCACGCTGTTAATAATACAGGATGCTACAAACGTCACAATACAGAGTGTTACAAAGCGAATTGAAAATCGAATCGTCAACGCGTCGGCAGCGGACATTTATTGGGTGCTAGATAAATTGTAATTCGCTCAATGTAAACCGGACTGTATTGCCTGCGGGTAGAGTGTATTGTAGTTGTGTTTAGAATCAACACTGTTGTAGTGGTAGCGGGTTCCTATAGAAACAAAACGGCGTAACTATGTCTGAATTATTTTGGAAACAGCGATCTTATTATTAATAGAAAAGAGCTGAATTTGATTTCGTTGGCCAAATTTCGATGTGACCGTTTGTTGAACAACTGGAGAACGTATGTTTGGTGTTTGCGGTGGTGTTTACACGCGTGGATCAGTTGTGCTGTGAGAGGATCGCGAAATTACTGCCTATGCTAATACTATTGGTCAAATAATTGGGCACCCTGTAACAGAAGGATTGGTCGATCTCTTGTGGAGTTGAAAGGTTATGTGGCAATGCTGTTCTTTGTTAAGTAAGGTCGGCCGATTTTCACAGCGTTTTTAGTGCTTTAATGTTTGCTGGCTTAAATAACTCGGTTTTTTGTCATCAAGGTGGACTGATTATGTGATTTTAGTAGGTTCTTAACCATTATTTTCTTTATCTTAAGTTGTACTCTAAATGATTAAGTATCGGCTACAAAACATGTTGAGATATCTTTTACTAAACACACTATATGCACAAAAACTATATGCACTATATGTTCAATTATCGAATTATCAAATGCGGCTTTCGGATAGTCGACAGTTTTATATCATACCTTTGTAGCCGTAATAAACCTATCTTTCAACAGTTTTAAAATCTTTTCATCTTCTATTATTTCTAACCACGAAATTGTCTAAAAATGTTAAAGAAACAGCTCCAAATTCTAAAGCACGCAAGGTCATTACCGAAGTCCCTGAACCGTAAAATGAAGTAATAAAGTGACAGCGGGAGATCCGATTGTTTGTTCGCTCCAACCACAAAACTTAACCCCTGGAGCATCAATGACTCCAAAAGGCGCCACTTTTAAATACTAATGTGGAGCGCTGGCAACAGACGCTGTGGGGACAAGGATAAACAGTTATCCCCCTTTTTATTGCGTTTAATTTTGAGGAATCTCTCGCAATTAGGGGTTGGGTTTGCTTTTCTATGAATACGTTTAACCTTTCAAAAACTTATACAACTTTCTAGTTTAGTAAGGATTTATTAATACAAATTAAGACTTATTACTTTATTTTTTTTGGTAACCGCTTTATTTACAAGCTCCTTTGCATGCTTTTGTGGACTTCGAAAGGTCTTCCTTATTTCTACAGAGCCAGGAACGATCTCAAATGAGTAGCAAATTTGAACACTTTCTAATATCACATTGCAGAAGACAAATATAAATTTCAAATATGGGCCAATTTCAAATTCCAGTAAATTTAATGCATATACAAAGCCATAAAGCTTAAGTCTGCGACTTGATTCAACACTCTAAGTTAACGCACTCGAGACTCTCGTTAAACTCGCGTCTATTTTACGACTCTAAGCCTGATTCATATTTTGAAAAGATAATAACGCCCAAGATATGATGGTTCGATCTGCGATAAATTTATTACGATCTAAAGTTGGGGCCCGTTTACAGACATATTCTGCGTACTCTCGTAAAAATCTTTGGTAATTTTATATGCGTGTAATCTTTTGTTAGGTTAGGTTAGGTTCGTTCTTGGTTTTCTGGCAGATTGGGTCCTCTCTTTTATTCAAAGTAGGAGCGAACAAGACAAAATTTATCGTTAGATTAAGTTAAGAACTCGTACAATAGGTACCCCGAGTACGATCTTTCACTTTACGTTAACGTATCGTCATCGATAAAATGTGTATGGCGATTGATATCAGCGCCCTCTAGTATGTATTTCGTGCTTAAATTTGGTAACGAGCTGACATTGACGTTGACGGTCAGTCAGTATGAAATTTATTGTAGGGGTTCGTGCTCCAGATAGGTTCAGAACAAGTTTATAGTAAAGGCGGTTTGAAAACGTGACGTATGATTAAAATGTTTGTGCTCCAGCTACTGACGAAGATTTTTTCCACGTGATGACTCTCGCATGCCACGTGACGAAATTCTAGTCCTGTCATGTGACCGTTCAGAGGTCGTATTATGAGCTATTAAAACCAGTCAAATTCCAGTCAGTTGCAGGGATAGACCTATATGAGTCATGTAACAGATATATAGCGCAATTTAGAAGGTTACGTAAGGCTATGGAAGAAACCCCAAGGCAACGATCAAAGATCTGTACTCGAAAATCTAATTAAAGACCAAAATCTGACAGTTCCCATCTTGATAATTTCGTTATTTTAACATTATGTCGTAAAAATATGAATGAGAACTCGTGTAACCAGTAATATTAGGGTAAGTTTTATTGATAAAAATAGCTATACTTAAACCAAAATGCAGTAATCACAGCGAATGTGCGCCGGTTGAGTTTAGGATTTTGGTCTTAAATTAGATTTTCGACTATAGACAGCTCGCTCACCTCGTGAAGTCCGATGGCCCGGCCGACCTCCTGGTGGCGGCAGCTCCTTGATCAGCTGCGTTGCCTAGGTCCTTGAATGCACCAGAAATAGTCCATAACACATAGATAGAAAGACACCAAAGCACAGTGTTGAACGTCACAATAGTATAGCGTGTGCGCACGTTGACCGCCGATAGTTCATTGACAGGTGCGCGTGGGGTGGAGGTGCAGAGCCTCGCTGGTAAAGCCAAAGCACACGTGACAGCCTTCAGCGAGGAACCAATCTAGATTACATGACTGTCGCCTTTACTATATATTAAATACTAAACAGCAGGCCTTTCGCGTAACAATACTCACAATCACAATCGTTTACATTTTGAAAATCGAAGGCTTGTCGGCATACAAACTGAAACCAATTGTTTTGTTTTTAAGCCGATCGCGATTGCAAGTGAGTTACGCGAAAGGCCTGCCGGTCACGTTTTTTTGTTTTACTGCCTGGAATTTGGTTGTTTTTGACGTCATAGTTGCAACATTATTGTTATCTTGCTCTATCTTGTTCCCTGCCACTCACGCATGAGACGTGCCATTTGGTTAAGGGTCTGTTTCACAATCGACGAGTAAATTTATCTGCAATTTATAGTTGGCTCTCTCCTTGTCTATTTTCAAGTGTAAGAAAGAGAAAGGGCTAAATTGATCTGTCAAATATGCTTTACTTGACGATTGTGAAACAGGCGGTAAAACAAATAAGTTTCTGACAAAATATTAATTATTTGGTACAGGCTTTTGTTGCCGACTGTACTTTTTACATCGTCTGCTTATCGAGATCGTACTATTAGTTAAGTACCCACATCGGAGATCCTGTTTCGAGCATCCGACTCAATCATCATACTCAGCCTAGCTGTTAGTTACCGTTATATTTATTGCATTCTTCTTGGATTAACATATTATGTAGGTATTAAAGATTTCAAACGGAAAGACAGATATAAAATAATAGCTTTAGGAATACGCCCCAGTCTCCACGAGCGTATATCTACTAATCTCGACCAGCTCTGAGCCATTATAGTGTCTGTGTGTCATAAAACTGCTGGATTCGATGACGAATATGATTTGGGACAGGATTACGCTGCGACATTTTGGTCAATGGTGGAAAACTAAGTTTATTGAGGGTTTATCTTTTGGCATGAAACTCAAGGTCACAAGAGGTCACAAGAATAGAATATTTTATAAGTTCCATAGGAAAATGACGAATTATTTCGTACACTCAAAAAGTAAGAGCCAACGAAACGAGATTTACTCTTACTTGAGAACAAATTGAATACAAATAGTAATAATGATATTTATATCCACCAAAGGTAAAACGAGTATTTGATGAATCTAACGTCTTGTTCGGCTCATATGGAATCAAGAAGCGTATGCACAGCAATCACAATTTTGTTAGAAGCGACCACTTTTTTTAATTGAATATAAAAGCAGGTGGACGGCGTGTCCGAATTGTAGGGCGATAATTTTTGTTTTGTCATATATTTTGCGAGAGCAATTAACAACGACAAGCAGTAGGGAAAGAGGAATTACACCAATATGAAATTGGGTCCCCTTAGGTATCCTATCGCAAAAACTAAAAACGTTTGCCAGCTGTTTCATTTGCCATAATTTTCATTTTATTCTGAACCCAATAACTTTTCAATATGTTTAATGAGATATACTTACAGGACGTGTAGGTTAGGTTAGGTTTATTTTATAAAAGTTCATGAAAGTTAAATGGTTTCAGAGAAAAATGACTTTCGGACAAATGAAAATTATGGCAAATGAAACAGCTGGCAAACGTTTTTTAGTGTTTCAGATAGGTAACCGTCACCTCAATCATTTAAGGACTGGACTGATTTTTTTCAGTCCACCTATTCGCCATACATTTCTTAGCATATTAAATTTGATATATAATATTTTTTATCGAATAACAGCCCGGTGAAGGTCGTCTCCTATTCGGATCCCTACAATAAGTAATTGTAGAATTTAGTAATCCGCATGAATATATTCTTTTTGCATTGCTATAATTTTTTATTATTAAGTAATTATGTAGTTTTTTTTTATGCTTATATTTATTAATAAAATATGGCCACGCAAAACATTGTAGACAGAAAATATTATATATCATTACTTTTATCACTGTTAAAAATATATACAATAAAATATACCTAAAATTAACTTAAAACTACACTAATCTAATAAACCGCTGCCAGTGGGCAGCGTTACCAAAATGCTGGCAGCATTATGTAGATTGCATATATAAAATAATCAATTATTTAGCAGTAAACTTTTTATTTCGCTAAATTTATCAATGTGTAGTTTTTCTTTTAGCTTGTAAGGAAAATATAGTGAAGTAAATTATACCTCATCAAAAAACTTAAACTCGACTCAAATATACCTGTATAGCAGCAGGCCCTTCACGTAAGCACACTCGCAATCACAATCGTTTTCATTTTGAAAATCGAAGGCTTGTCTGCATACAAAATGAAACCAATTGTTTTGTTTTGAAGCCGATAGCGATTCCGAATGAGTTACGCAAAAGGCCTGCTGGATCAGAAAGTAATAACTTGTCTTGTCATAAGTCTGCGAGTGACGACGTAATATGAAAGCCACTACGAGTACAATTCTGCCGTGTTAAGGCAAATGGCAGTATATCAGACAAAGCTACTGTAGCAATTGGAACCTTATTACTAAGGCAACAGGATTGATTCTGCTTTGGCTGTTGACTTTGAGATACCGCCTTTTGGCTTATGAGGGCAGAAT
Organism: Acleris literana; assembly: GCA_946894065.1. Lineage (NCBI taxonomy): Eukaryota > Metazoa > Arthropoda > Insecta > Lepidoptera > Tortricidae > Acleris > Acleris literana. The sequence continues at coordinate 6,860,915 of OX335692.1, forward strand.
TCACCGACTGCAATACATTCCGTTCGTTTAAAATCCGCTCTAGTAATTCCTTCACTTCACTAGTTCCTAAGATGCATTTGAAAATGTACAACCCTAGAGTAATAATGTTCAGAAGTATATGGGAAATACTTACGGGTATTACGGAAATACGTGAGTATTTTGGAAATACTTGCGAGTATTTTGGAAGTACTAGTGTATTTAAAAAAAAATGAGAAATAATTTAATTTACTCATTTTAACAAAATTAAGTCATTCGTGTTTGTAGAATAAGTAATAAGCAAGTTACCCTTAAACGGATTTTGTCCGTTTTAAAGGATCAATTAAATGCTCACCCTTCTAATTTCAACGAACTGTCGCATAGATTCAGTACCAAGTGACATTAATTAGTTTATCTCTTTCCCACTTATGCATTAAGAACGACTCTGCACGAGACGAGAACAAGAAGCGAGCAAATTAAAAAAAAAAACAATTTAATCACTTGAAAATTTACATGATATTTTTCTTTTCTAACCTTAATTTCTTAATGTAGTTATATTAAAAAAAAACAACCACTGAAACGTAGAGATATCATTTAACGGTTAAATACAGCCAAACTGCTGAACGATTATTAATGATATCTACGGTCGGCTTTATAATACTCGTATAAGTATCTGCAAACTTTAGTGCTTTTCCACTTTAACGTCATGTTCGAATTGCTGCACTGATCTGTGAAAGGCGTGAAAGCGACAAGGTATAAAAGGGTGCTCCTTATAACGCCGTCTGCATGCAGGTAGTCCGTATTTTAGAACAAGACTTCATTATTTATTCCAGAACATAATGATAGTTCCCGAGAGAAAAACGTCAACTGATTAACGCTAGTTTAACGCGAACGAATGTGCGGGCACTAGTAAATGGGAAATATTTGCGAGTATTTGGAGGTACTTTATGGGCGGTACGCGTCGAATATGGGGTTTTATTACTTGTTTAACGTGATTACATTAACTGAGAAACACGGGCCTTTGTTTGTGATAGCGTTTCTAATCTGCGTTTAATGAAAACAGGCAGTAAATTTAGCTAATGCGCTATTTATAGTGTGAAGCTTTCAAGTTAAGTATAAAATTTAAACAAATGTCGTATATTTTGTATGCCTACGTTTAAAACATAGTTAAAGGTGTGTTTCTCTTTTCTATTCTTTTGTGCAGGATAATGTTAATTTTAAACAAAGGTATTTGTATATACCTACAGTATTTTTCCCTTTCATAAATATTTTTTTCCCGTAACACTGTCTACATAAAACGTTTTGTCCCTTATCACCACAGAAACTGACTTATGTAAAAGCTTCCTTTTTTTTGCCATAAAGCAACGTTGGGACCAAATTAGCATCTGTAATCATATAATTACCTTTCTTGTTTATCTATTAAAACAAATATACCAAGTATTTTACTGGTATCTAGTATTAAATTTCGGTGATTAAATATCATAATTTAACGTGTTCCTATCGAATTCTCCAGGACTTGACAAGAGTTGTCAATTTGTAAATTTACTGAAGCGAGATACAGGCAACTCATTACGAGTCCATTGGGATAAAGTTAAAACAGATACAGTGCCGTTGAAATGGAAGGAATTGTGATTAATTTATTGTTTGTTAATGATTTATTTTACTTGAAGCTTTCATTATTGTTCAAATAAGTAAAATAAATAAGCATAGTTATGCTTAAATGATCTGTATGAAAATTCTTTGTAATAAAAAAGTTACTTTGAAAATAATTATTTGCTTGCTATAGTGGTGTAAGGATCTTGTGCGTGGAGGGTCCGTCCGGATCGACAACATCGTCTTATCGTCTAATCTACCTAGTGTTCATATTTTTGTGTTCCCGTGCAGCGGTAAAACAACCGCTAAAATGCATAGTATAGAGTATTCGTATTCGTAGTCTCGAGATTATCATAGTAAGATTGCAATCATGAGATCATAGTCCATTACTTTAACTTATTTAGAATGACAAAATCTACCTCCACATTTATAATTTGTAATAATCTTCATTTAAATACTATTTTAATTTAAAGACGGGGATTTTGAAAAAAAAAAAGATATTGTACGTTAAACGTCTCTTATTTTTCTACATTATTGCCGAAGTCAATAACCCGCAATCAAGTCAATAATATTTCCAAGCCTCTCTATCCGGAGACAATGCCCCGACTGCCGTGGCAGAAACGTTCGCTGCAGACAAAAATCCTTTGTTGCACTCCTTTTACAATAACAAGAACCGGTTTGTTATTTTCTTTCCGCAGATGTAATTTTCGAAAGATTTATGAGTTGCTTTTGAAAATAACAATACCTTTGACTTATTTATCTTCCGTTTAACTATTGTTATAAGAAAATCAACTCAAAATTATTAGAAAACAATATTATACGCCTTGACCTGTCCTAAAACAAAGTTGCTTCCACTGTCTATACGATTAGATCTTTTATTTATTTATTTATTTATTTAAACAATGTCTTGTGGACTTACAGCGTCAGCCAAAGCGCCCAATAAGATAACTTAAAAGCTACACATTTAAGACAAGAACTAGAAATACATTTACACATCTTACTTAAAAACTTAAAAGGGGTCCAATATGCACAAATCAATCAGGGAACATCATTTTTCTTCCACATGCTCGGAAATGTTAACCTTACTGTTGTAAAATCAGCCCGCGAAGTTCTGAGATTCCGGTCCAGGCAAAATAAAAATAAAAAGTTATTATTTACCAACGGCAGCGGCCGCGAAAAATGTATGAAATTTCATTACGTACCTGGTGTTTTACTTTTTAAAACCATGTTTGGACTAGGATAAATAACTCCAGACAGCCAAAGACTCGTGCAATCAAAATTCTTCCTTGTATATTTGACTTTTTAAACGTCAAAGACAAAAAAGTTAAATATTTCAAATAGCGTTTACAGCGTATTTAAAAGTGTATCAAATAGTTTGACGTTTTTTTTAAAACAAATTGCATTCGTAAACAAAATAAATTGCCGAAATAACATAAACGCGTAATAAATGTTATAGTTTATACTATATTTTATTCAAATTGAATTTATTACGTTTAAATGTGTGATCTTATTTAATTAATGCTTTATTTCAGTGTCATACTAAATCGTACTTTTCTTTTCTTTTTTTCAAGGAAATGTTGGGACTGTGCTTAATATTATTAACAATTGTGTCAAATTTCCTCACATTGTGGGAGAAAAGAATTATACAAGCCTCGACCGGGAAGGGCGGTTGCTGGACTCGTATATAGCGCGGCCTCGACTGCGTCTCGGCCACGCTAACTCTACTCGTCCCGCAACGGCCTATTTCCCGGTCTGTGCAGTAATGTACTATTAAAATACGAAACTGGTTTTAATGCAGTTTTCCGCAATAGATAGCGTGATTCAAATGGAAGGTTTATATTTATAAATACATTCTGGATTATGTACCTACGGGTGTTTTAGAAATGTCCCACAAACCGAAGCGAAGCGGGGGCGGGTCACTAGTTACGAGTATATTATACAGGGTTACAGGTTTAGTCGACCTAGATCCTTTAAGGCGGCAAAGTAGAGCTCATTTGGAGCAAATTTGGTCAAGTAATGCCCTGGCCGAAAATTACTGGTTTCTGAATATTCATAATTTAAATCTGAATTTTGGTGATTTTACCATATGTCCATGTCACGGAGTGTTTTATTTCAGAAGTTTTTTAGTGGTATGAATATCTCAGAAACTAGTAATTTTCGCCCAGGGTATTACATGGCTTAATTTGCTCCAAATGAGCTCTACTATGCCTCCTTAAAGGATCTAGGTCGACTTAACCTGTAACCCTGTATAATTATTTACTCAACAGTAATAGCGGCCAAGTTAAAAACAATACCAACATGTCAAAGGCACATGGTTTTACCCAGTGGAATAGAGACCTTGTTCAATGTTGCCATATCGCATGAGTACTCATTATGCTATATTTCACATCTAACTGACGATTGGAAGTACATAAAGTTTGTAAAATTATATAGTTTGTCAAATGATGATTTGGTAAAACATTAAGTGAACCTTAATACACACTGCTGTTAACATTATGCACATGCATTCTTATAACCACTTACAATACAATACAATACAATACAAAACACTTTATTGTACACCAAATAAAAAAACAAAACAGAGAAACAGCACATTTTTTAAAAAAAGGTAAACAACAGGCGGTCTTATCGCTAATTAGCGATCTCTTCCAGATAAACTTAGTAGGGACATGGTGTCAAATTAAAACATTTTACACAGTAGGTGGTGCAGACTTCACGCGAGCAATAACAAGAAACTCTTTTAGCAATTAAACATGAATACAAAAAACTAAGAAAAAAGTAACAAATAAACGCTTACCAAAAAAAACAAATAAATAATTAAGCAAAAATACACAAATACAAATAAATACAAGATACATAATACTACTACTTAGTATAAGGTAGGCCATTTGAAATGAGACAGCTGCGATTAATAAAAAACAATCAATAACAAAGAGTGAGAAAAACTCTCATATTAGTTTAGCAAGGTAACTAAGTAGATATGTTACTCGTAACAAATCTGGGAATCGGTTCACTAAGGTTTTACCAAATCATCATTTGACAAACTATATCATTTTACAAACTTTCATTTCGCAAAGAGATACTTCCCCCCGCGTTGTGTGTATATTTTTTTGTGGTCAAAAGTCTAACCTAACCTAACTTATTTAATAAGCCCATGTAACCTTTGTAATATGTAATGGTTTAAGCACAAACGCGTTTTTGCGAAATGAAAGTTTGTAAAATGATATAGTTTATCAAATGATGATTTGGTCAAAAGTCGGGATACCGATACCTCATAAATGTTTAGGCAATAGGAAATATGCAAGATTTTTTTAAATCGTATTTCTCAACAAAATATGAAAATACTGTAAAAGAGATCACCAAAGTGAAATTAAAATTAAAATCGGCCAAGAAATACGAATGATACAAGCATTTTAAACTGCTAATTAGACAGCGATTAGACAGAGGGATCCGATGTGCACTATGACGTCATATAACAGGTCGGCAATCGGCAATATCAACTCCATGTTAAATTCGGTTTCGCTAGAAAGAGGGAGAACTAATCTTTGTTGCCTTATATCTTGGTTATTTTTATAGCTATTCAAAAATGTTTTTAGTGGTACAGGCAATCTATTATTATTCATTAATCTCCAGAAAACAAACTGTTAAATATGCTGTTAGCGAGATAGCGGCAGTACGCGCCGGGCTAAGCTAATCTAAACCTATCCTTACCAATTTCTAGTTAAGTTTGACTGTAATTTCTTATTGAAGTCGATTTTGAGTAAATAAAATATGTTTTATTCGTCTGTTAATTTATAATTTACTGTACTCATGAAATCCTTCGATTATTTACAATTCCTAGGTAGGTATGTGTATTTTATACATTGCCTAAGCAAACCCGACATTACATAGAATGAATAATTAAGCTATACTTTGCCGGTAACACATACAAACCCCCTTGTCGTAAACAGAAAGCTCGACTACCCGTTTTTGCAGCTTTGCTCTAAATACTAACAAAGCTGTATTTAAATCAAGAACGCGTTAGCCACAAATAGAATTGAAGTAAACGACACCGGCAAACACAGGTATAAATGATACGCCATTACGGCGGCGGCTGGGGTTGAAAAATAACCTAGGATGCATCGTACCTGGTCTGGGCATACTCAGACCTTGAAGAACGGCGAACTTACCTCACGACAGCAACTACAGTACTAATATACATACATAAGCATACTGCAAAACTATGAAATTTCTGTATGTTATGTTGATACCAGTAAATTAATGCTAAGCCTAATTTTTATGATCAACATTTTCTATGAACCTAAATTCTATACAAAAATTGTCTATGAAACAGTGTAAAAACCTATTTTTTATGAGTGAACGAGTAGTAATAACTGAGCAGCATTGTTATAATACTGTGAATATTATCAATATTCAGAAATGTCATGGTTATGTAATATATAAGGATAGACTCCTTATCTGCCTTGTTTTATAGTGTTTAAGGATTGAGAATTATTGATGTACTGAGAAGTTGCGTGTGTCAAGAACACAGATATAAATACACATAGATAACACAAATGCATCTACTTCGAGTGTCCGAATCCGGACTTAAACCCCGACCAGGCGTCGGGGTTGGCCGTAGCTACTGACGTTCCACGCGCCTGTTGTTCCAGCCGGCCGGCCGTGAAAATAAAGAAAATGCCTCGTTGTGTCATAATAAACTGCGATAGCCCAAAAAGCGACGCCTTGGAATCGATTTTGCGCGAAAACGGAAAATTCTCTTCTCTTGGTGTGTCCCAGTTGGTAGCAAAAAGTGACACGGGTGGTTTTCATACAAATTGAGGTATTTATGTTATCTATGTGTATTTATATCTGTGGTCAAGAAGTTGCCTTTGAGCCCATTTTTGTGCTTCAGTTTTTTACAAACATTATAATTACTTTTTTTACGTACCTCTAGTCCCTCTATACGTTCACTTACGTCTTTCAAACGATTGATTTGGATATTGGATTTTGATTGGGTTTTCTCCATCGGTTAGACAATTAAGTTAGACAATTATGTTCTCTATAAGTGTGTAACAGAAAACATACACTAACCGAAGCGAAGCTTTATCGCGCTATAATAAATAATTGGCTACTAGGTGTTAGTGTGGTTTTTGCTGGTGCCTTAGAGCCACATGTACTATGAGGTAACTTTTAAAGTTGGGCCCGACAAACAGTTCTTGGTCATCCCTATCGCCTCTGTGTCACGGTAAGCTATTACGACACGCAGTCGGATCGTGTTTGGAATTGTTGCTAATGTAACAATGCATTTTGTTCTTGTTTTGACGAAAGACGAGATAAAGCGTATCTCTTTGAAATTTGTATAAGAGATTTTCGATACGTGTACATTTTGTTTGTGAATTTACATTTCCAGCTTACGTGGATTAGTCCTGTGAGGGTTTTAAATTATATAGAAGATTCTTGCTTCCTTTCCGAATAAAATGTGGAAAAGTTTTGATATTTCTTCATGGAAGTAAAATCGTTGTGGAATTGATAATTAAAAAAAATATATCGTTATTATTTTAAATGCAAAAAAGTGTGCGTATATTCGTTCCGTTTTCACAATTCGACGCTACAAATATTATTTTGAAATATATTTTATCTACACTCATATCATAAGTCCACTATTATGCGTTCAAAACCCGTAGCCAATGACCAGCATTACCTGTGGTAGTAGGTGACAGCGATGACAGCTGTTAATTTTGGAAGATATTCGAAATTTGGATCACATTACCTTACAATATTCGATAACGTAATTTCAAAGTTACGTTACAGCTGTCATCGCTGTCACCTACTACCACAGGTAAGGTAATGCTGGTCATTTGCCTATCGGCTTCTGAACCCATCTTAGAGTACTTACCTATAATATGTGTGTAGATAAAGTATAGTAAGAGACTGCGTAATTAGCATTAGAAAACTCGTGTGATCTATTATGAAACTCGCCTTGTGCCTGTCATTACGCAACCGTCACGTAAACTGCTATATTAATTTCAATGCGCTTTTCAGATCAACTAGTGTTTTAAGTGATTTAAACGCTACCATTCTAATCACATTAGAACCTAAAGGTTATAAGTTCCACAATTCTATTTCTAAAAATATTTTGAGTATAAAAATAGAAAATTCTAACCATGTTTTGGAAGGAGCGACCTACTAAAGTATTCTATTTGCCACGGAGGTCAGCAGCGACCACCACTTGAATTATTCGTGCTTGGGGCCGAGTGCACACTTGACAAACACTTGTTTGTTTTTTATGTTCTTTATAGCTTTGTGGATGTTATTGGATGGGTGTTTGGAGGCTGTAGGGGAGATTATTACCCTTGGAAATCTGTCCTGCTAATCCAGTACGCAGTATCTCAGATAAAACTCCTGTAGTAATGTCAACCTTATTACTGACAGGAGAGAATTAAAACTGCTTTGATTATTTAATTTAGTATACTGCTTTTTAGCTTAGTAGGCAAGAACTGATAACTGTAGAGTAGAAATAAGAATTTGTCTTTTGACAAATTTAGCTTTCCGAATTAAGGTCGTATTTTGAGCTGTCATAGCCTGACTAGTTCCTGGCAGTGAAAGAAAAGATGTACAGAAAATATCCTTATCAATAACCAAATATCCTTTCACATCATATTTTCTCGGAAATGTTGGTATTTGTCATGCTACTTCAGTCTGACTCAGTACCCATCCAGACAACGTGGGGGAACGTCGCATCACGAGAGTGATAATCGATATAGAGTGGTTAATACCAGAGTATTTTTTTGTTAATTAAGATTAAGTTTGTTTTCAGTTCTTTTTAATAGTCATGCCGAAAGCATTAGGACCTGGGAAACGTTTAGATCGACAAGCCTGTGAAATTATTTTCAATTTTTTTTTATATTTCTTCTTGTTTACCTACACCTAATTTCTATATATTTGATCGTGGTAGTTTTAAAATCTCGGTGAGATATACTTCAAACTCGTGGTTTGACATTTGACACTGATAACTAAAGTACTCTATTTATTTAATACAAACATGTCAATTAATAATTCATAGACACGTCGGCATCATTCGGAACTAGACGTGAGTTCCAAGTTTTCACCATGTGAAAGGATTATTCACTAGATCTGCGCCTCTATTCAGCACGGTAAAAACAATATCGCATTTGATTTGTTATCGTATTTTCAACGTTTTGATAGCTCTTATTTTCTTGACAGTAATGGCGGCTGACGTCATAACAATACCATAACAGGCAAACTACGAAATCGTTTTTACCGCCTAGAATAGAGGCGCTTTATGTTATGTAAAAATCTCATTTCAAAAGGTAAAAACTTACTACTCAAGTAATTTTCGAAGCATTCTACTTGTTCAATCGACTGCATAATAGTATAATGTTTTTACTTTAAATATACATTATTAATAGAGAAAATGTTTCATTTGCAAACTTTATTTTTATCCGTTGTTTGACCGGACATGTTCCGTTGTTATCTCTTCGTAAATATGGCTTAATATAAGCAAACAAAAAATGTAATATGAGCAAACAATATTAATATTGACTTGAAGTTAAAACATGAAGTACTAGTTTCTGTCCGCAATTTCATCGTATTTTTTCATGATATTTTTTAACAGACTTCAACTTGTTTTTATTTAGTATATTTCAAAGATGGCGATAAAACATAATCGATTAAGATTGTTGAGCGCCTATAATAGCTTCTTTTAAACGTATTATTCCAGTAAAAATGAAGTCAGAGTCGTAAAATATTTTAAACCCATAACCGACTTCTGTTTGACTGACCTATTAGCATTTGAAGGGAAGTAATTATTTGCGTTTTTGAAACGGTTTTTTTTAATACCATAAATTTTTATTCCAGATACAAAATTCCCCATGTTTTAATGTATCCATCTCTATAGCTCCTTCATCGTGAAGAAGTGAAATGGTCCTGCGCTACTTCTCAACTTTCCGGCCAAAACGTGCCAAGGCCCTGTAACTCGAGCGAGAACTTTTTCCTGCTTCTATCGGGTAAGTACGTTAACGAGATGTGTATGGCGATCAGAAAAGCGCCTTCGTCCGTTATTTGCTAGCACGTTGACATTGACGTTGACTTTTGTATCGTCATCGACTAGTAAAGGGGAAATTGTACAAACCTTTAGTGCGTAGCGTTGGGCGGTGCGGTCTGCAATAAATTCAAAAATATGTCGTTGTATAAAAGTGTTTACGGAGAAACGGTTTTACGCGCGTTTGCTTCAAATACAGCGTTACTTGCGCCGGAGCCCGCGGATGGCATCGCCGCGTTGCACGCAGCGTCGCACGCGTCAATAACGGCGGTTCCCGCCACTGCGCCTGCAGCGGGGCCCGCGGCGGAAACTTCTGACAGTCTTGTGCTCCGCCGCGCGCCCCGCTACACGCTTGAGAGTCCGCCGCGGATGTAGCGGACACCGCTACTCTCTACGCCCCGCATCTGTATAAACAACACCGTATATTGCCATATGTTTGTGTTTGCGCGTGTGATGACGCGGTCCGCTGCACGCGCCGCCTTTCTGTAAACGGAAAAAACGCCCGACGCGCCGCGCAACGCCAAGCCGCACGCCACACGCGACGCTCCGCGTCTCCGTAAACAAGCCCTTACGCCTTCATTCCCAGAGAGGGGTGGGCAGAGCTACAGAATTACCAACAACTCTAAAAAAATATGATAATTCCGTAATCACATTTTGCACAATTAACTAGGCTAAGATGATTACCAGTGTTAGTGACAAGTTGCAAACCCATCGCCTAACAATACTACTAGCCTATATTTCCCTTTCGCCTCTTTTGACATCCACGGAAAGGTGAAATATAATGTAAAATAATAATAATGGAAATGTGAGTCTATTTTAAGGGATCGTGTTCTGTAAAATATATACTCCGTAGTAGTAAAGGTTTTCTAATAAAAAAGTCAGTATGAACAAGTGTCGTATAATTAAAATGTTCATGCTAGAGCTACTGGTCTGGGTGCACTAAGGAACGCCATGTTGTTTTAGGTAACTCTCGTTTTCATTTACCTATCTACGGTAGGTACAGTCGGCCTTGTTAGTAGCTGTACAAGTTGGTTCCTTGTCGTTTTAACGCCATTTACAGGTTAACGCCTAAATTAAAACATGACAATAAAGTGACAAAGCAGTATATATTTAACAGCTTACCTGCGCCTCTGAGACTGGAGCCTAACAAAAATAGGTTTATTTAAGCACTACCTTAATATTATTTAAATTTTAAAATTACTGTTTGTTTATTCGTTATTAGTGTAGATTCTGATCTGTGATATATAATCTGTAAACTAAAACTCGCGGATCCCACAGTCAAACTGTGAAAACAGTTTTGCGGGACGTTGTAATACAACTAAGTTTGTAAACATGTTTTAATAAATAAATAAATAATAATAAATAATAGAGGTTTTTCAGCCATGTAGTCCTCCTAAGTACTCACTTTTCAACTAGACGAACGAATTAACAACATTAATCTTCATAGTCACTTGCTCGATCGATCAACCAATCGATAATTTTAAGAATAACACACAAGTAGATTATAAGTTGGAAAGAAAGAAATATTGTTTTTGTAATACACATTTGGACACATTTATGACAGTTGAAAGTACTTAAAAAGTAATCAAATACCAATACATGTCTATAGAAAGTCAACACTAGAGGTAGGAATGTTATGGCGGTGCTGGTTTTCAGTGGTCCCTACTTGAATGGCCAGCGGCGAGTACTTAACTATAACTATGTAGCTTTTTAATATTTTTAATTCCTTATTCGTTAATAATATGAAACTACGTGTTTTATCAAAACGAACATCCGACTTCTCGTCGATTGCTTTGATAACAAAAACTAATTTGAGTTTTAGAGTAACAGCCCCTTTAATAAACCTGTGGTACAAGGAACAGAAGGCACGTTCCTGATTGTTGTTTTTTAGTTACGATGGAAGTATAATGTAATCTGTTTCCCTTGCCGTTATTGTACGGTCGGGTTGAGCGCGTATGTCAATTCCATACATTTTGACAGTTATCGACAAACGTTTACGTTAGCGTGATGCATTTGGTCCAGGGCTTCTGATGGTATTTTTATTGTGAGCAATAGATATGTAATTACCTACTTACTTACTTACCTTAGGCACTTTATTCTTGATCTATTCATTGGGCTGGTGTCAGACTCGTAAAAACCGCGAAACCTGTAAAGTTATCGATCTCTATCCAAACACCATATATAAATAAATAGATAGGTTAATATGAGAAAATATATACTATACCTAATGAATAACTACCTCTCTGCGAATTGTATACTCACTATGATATAATTTTCTTTTAACTCACGTAGTACTTTGGCTTTACTACCAAGGCTATGAGATAATAATAAAAATAACTTTAATTAATTACTTGCAGTAAATTTAGTAGTTGATACGATTTTCAGAATAAATTATTAATATTTATCATTTCATCATTTCATTTCATCTTTCTACGTCGGCAGTTGTAATAGGTGCATATAAATGTCATATATCAATCTTTACGCGTCCGATATCTGTGACCTATTTGCTTATAAATGAGTTGGGACTTAACTGAAGAGGTTGATAATGATTGACCATTTTATTTATAAAATACTTTTTTTTTTCAATTCCTTATTCATTAGGTAGAAACCTTACGTATATTCTGTTTTTTAAGTCAATACCTACTCTTTGACTAATGTCAAACATTCCCGCACCGAAAACCCCGATGTATGTTGATGAATGTACATAGAGAAAGCGAGAGAGGTTACGTTTGGACCAGGGACCGGAACCGCTTAGCGCGAAAGGAGTTTTCGATATGGTATTTGATAGACTTGTTTTCACAAACACCAAGGATGCGCTAACCTATCGTCGACTTAGTTCAATGAAAGGGCAAACAAACGGTACAATTAATTCGACTAAGCGCTAACCCTATCCCAATACCCCATCGTCTGTTACCCTATTCAAACTTAATCAAGCGGTTTCAAGCTGGTTTAATCTCTATGCGCAAGAGTTTCGACTTATTATTGCTTTACTTAACAATTGATAGGGTAGCGGGGGGTAGTAGCCGCTTAAGCGAAACAGCCAGAATTCGTCAGAATGCGCAAAAAAGAGACAGGCGATCAGTGGGGTAATACCCAGTCAATGCTAAGTGCTTAAATATTAAACTACCGAAACCCTAATAAATTTGGTAAGCTCTATGGATTCGGTTAACTAATTCAAAGGGGTTCGGCCTAGAGTTAAGCTAACTCAATCATAGGCTAACCACATCGATTGGGTAACCAAATGAAGGAGTAGCCTATCGATAGGGTTAATCAAATGAAGGGGTTTCCTGGTCCCTGGTTTGGACTGGTGCACTTGGCATTCCATAGGCTCTGCTTACCCTATTTGGAGACAGGCGTGAAGGAATGTACGTGTATGTAACTTATTATAAGTTTATCAAGCGTTAATCAGAGGGCCCTGCCAAGATGCATTACGCTAACTAGCGTTTCTATTCGATTATTTTTTAAACCAATCGCGTCACTGGTACATGACGCAATACGAAAAATCACGTGATCTACCAATGACGCGATTGGTTTAAAAACAAAACGAATAGAAACGATAGTGAGCGCAATGCATCTTGGCAGGGCCCTCAGTACTAGTGGAGTTCAAGGTTCGTCCAGATCGCTACCACGATCTTAACCTTAAATCTATCGCCAAGCAGAACACTCAGTGTTTGCATTGTTGTGTTCCGGTACCCGGAGATAAGACAACCGGTAAATTACTATTATACTTATGTAGAGGCATTAAATTTAAGTAATGGTTGACAACGTATTTGCACTTTAAGGATTGCAGTCCTGAGATTATAACATTAGGATAGTAAATATCTATTGTCTAAGTACCAATTTTACGATACGATGTTAAATTTAATCAACGTTAATCGCCTGTTAGTCCATACATTTTGACTGCTGTTAACGCTCTAATCGTCTGTTAAGTGGTTAACATCGTATGGTGAAGTTGGTACTTGCTCTTAGATCCCACTTTCCATTAGATGGTCTGTGTTCTCGTTTTTTAGGGTTCCGTACCCGAAGAGTAAAAACGGGGCCCTATTATTAAGACTCCACTGTCCGTCTGTCTGTCACCAGACTGTATCTCATGAACCGTGACAGCTAGACAGTTGAAATTTTCACAGACGATGTATTTCTGTTGCCGCTATAACAACAAATACTAAAAATAGAATAAAATAAATATTTAAGTGGGGCTCCCATACAAGAAACGTGATTTTTTCGCCGTTTTTTGCTCGATATTAATAACGGCAACTGGTATAGTGTGTGTATGTTGTATAGATAATGGTAAGGAACCCTTCGTGCGCGAGTCCGACACACTTGGCCGGTTTTTTACGGTTGCGTAACGATCGATATAAAAATATTTCATACAATATCAGTCGCTATAACCCTCATTTGATATAATTATTGAATCATATAACAATATTTAATATATTTAAATATGATATAATTATTATTTTATATAATGATCATTTGATCTAATAATATTTTGTTTAACATAATTTTAGTATAATGCATATTTACTATAATTAACTTATAAAGTTAATTTCAACTGAAGTACAGTTGGAATAACCTTTTTTGTTACCTTGTGACTCCACAAAGCGGTAATAGAAGCCCCGCGGTAGCGTGGCTTCGACGACTCGCCTTTGAACCCCTTGCCAGTGCTCAAAACTAAGTGCTACCAGAAATGTAGGTTAGGTTAGGTTAGAACTGCGCCCCTGCACAAAATAGAACTGCGCCCCTACACAAAACAAAGGGCTACCAGAAAAGTAGGTTAGGTTAGGTTAGAAATGCGACCCCTGCACAAAACAAAAGGCTACCAGAAAAGTAGTTTATGTTAGGTAAATAATACAATACGATATTTATATCAAATGATGATGATGATGATGATTATCCCAAATTATGTTTATAATAAATAAATGATATGCCAAATGATAATTATAGTAAATAAAATTTGATATTTTGATAATACCAATCGTTAATTATATAAAATGAGTGATTATATCCTGTAGAATTATATCAAATTTTGTGTAATGAAATTATATTAATTGTTTTTATACCAATCATTACACACCCGTTTTTTACGTTACTCAAGCCTTAAATATGGGAATTTAAACCCTAGATTATTCCCTAATCAAGCTCGAATGAGCCAGCACGCATGGCTAAAACTTTTATCATAATGAATTACCGTTGCGAGCTCAACATAAATTCCGCTTGTGACTTGAACTGCCTAACTTCGCTGTTAGTACGCAAATATTGTGAATAAAGTTCAAGTGTTTGCGGTATTAAACCAATATTTATCGTAAGTTCGAAATGTTAATACAGGTTTACCTCGAGTTGGGCAAGAAAATGATTTCCCCGATAGCTGTAAGAATTTAGTTTAGTGATTTATTATTCAAGCATTCGGTTTGGAGGAATGAATTATGAACACTGTGCTAGTTTATACCTTTTAACGAATTAGGTGTAAGCTTAGGTATTATTATGAGTTAGTTAAGGTAAATATTATTAATTGACGGATAAAAAATAATACTTCTTCGCCAATTCATTAGTAAACCGTGATATAAGTAAGTAAGTCATTTGTTAAAGTACTTCACTACATGTAAACAAAGCATGTCACCCAGTTCAAGCTGAATTTTGTATTATAAATTTTGAATTTGAAATTAGAATTAGAATTAGAATTTAACAAATGAAGTATAAAATTGATGAGCAAATCAATATGCGCAGTAATAAAAAGCCAGAAAAGTATGTATGTATATGTTAACAATATAATGAAGATTAAAAAAATATATACATCGACGAACTAGTTATCCCAAAGTAAAAATGCATTTCGTCCGATTTCCATTTATTATGATTTTTGGCTTTTGTAAACATCTAAATGTATAATTGGAATATCTTGTGGTTTTTTTTATAGTTTCAAGTTATCGCAGTTTCTGATAGTTCCTTGTGCAGGGTCTATCCGGATCACTATCATCATCTCATCCTTTAACCTACCGCCAAGCAGCCGTGTTCGCATTGTTGTGTTCCGATGTGGGGATAAGAAAATCGGTGAAATTACTAGCACAGAGGCATTCTAGTCATTCATGGTAGTTTCAGTGTTGGCAACGGATTTCTAGTATTAGGATTGCAGTCTTGAGATTGCAAATATCACACTTAGCATTCAGGTGGCCTGTGTGCTCGTTTGCCTTATCAGTACCGTACAAAAAAAAAAACTGTCAATTTTTCTGGTACCCTGACAAAATCATCTATTATTATATCATTGCCTCTATACAAGTAAACCCGCTCACATCTGCGAAACAAGATAATGATATGCACGGCCCCTAATTCGCATTCGACCCGCGTAGGGACTGACCTCTCTATTGTCGTGACAAGTGACCAGAGAACGGATTATGAACTGTTAAAGGCTGCCAGGCAGTGAAAAGGATGAAATTATTGCATTCATATAGCTGAATCTCTTTCTTTACCCAACACTAGGTTTATTAAAGTCGCAGGCAATTAGTCTTAGCCGCATTGGAACATTTATTGTGTATCTACAGCGCTATGTTACCAAGTAAGAAATGGAAAAATCAGGGCTCCTACGTATTTCACTTACTCTTAAACCATATTTGATGATACGACCTTACCGTCAAGTGAATAAAAAATGCCATAAAATTGACAATATGATGTCTAGATACTTAAAGACCAAGTAGAATGAAGCCCCTATACAGGATAGGATAGGCCTGGATAAGATGTATTCTGCAAATCTTAAAAACAACTGAAATCAATGAAAATGTACAAGATCGACGTAAGCCAATGGACGGTCACGTTACTAACCTAGATACCAATTCAATATTATAATACTAAGGTTACCGACATAGCCCGAAGAATAGCCAAACTTAAGTGGCAGTGGGCGGGGCACATTGCCCGATGGCCGATGGGGTCAGAAGGTTCTTGAGTGGCGTCCGCGGACCGGGAGACGAGCTGTAGGTAGGCCTCCAACAAGATGGAGTGACGACCTAGTAAAGATCGCAGGAACGCGGTGGATGCGAAAAGCACAAGACCGGTCTGAGTGGAGAGACTTGGGGGAGGCCTATGTCCAGCAGTGGACGTCTTTTGGCTGACATGATGATGATGATGATGATTATAATACATTATGTCAGTTTCTGAAATCGTACGTTTTCATAGAATGCAACATATCTAGGCACTAGACATTCAACCTGTTAAGTCTTCAATAGATACGATTAGCTGAGACCACTGAGAAGAAGGCACAAAAATAGGAAAAACTTTTATTCCGTTTAATGTTTTAAATTTTTAAACATGGCTTAAACCTAATATAAATATTTTGAAACTAATTATTCATCGATTTTTGACCCATAAACCCCGCAACACCAAAGGAATAACAGGTGCGCTGCCGGCCTTTGAGAAAAGAGTAGGCTCGTTTTTTGAAGGCCCCCAAGTCGTATTGATTTGGAAATCGGATGCCGAGAGCTGATCGAAAAATATAGTATTAGTTCTCTCCCTTTTATACAGAGATAACTAAAAGCACAAATAATACTAGGTATTAAAGTTCCCATGCATAGAATAAATTTGCATTACAACGCTATTACAGCAAAGTGACATTACAGACGACGGTCCTTGCATGTATCGAACGATCCTATCTACGTCTACGAGTACATTCTAAACTAATAGCTGAATGCTAATCCAATAGAAACTCAGATAGAGATTATTCTGGAATAGTTATAGAGTTACCGAGTTTATTTACTGAGACTGGAGTTGTCTTTGCATTTAAGTTTGAGTTGATTCTAAGAGACGTCTTGGTTTGCTTTGTTGGAACTGTATTGCTTAAACTATTGGAGAACGTTCTAGAAACGGATTGAATTGGTAATACGGGGTAAAGCAACAAATTAGTATGCGCATTATGGACTTTATACTCTTATATTGCATTTTTCTTTTGGACAGCCGTACAGCCGTATGTCACATTAAGTCGCATGCTGCCTGCAAGAAAATAAAAGGTGTCCTAATGCGACATTGTTGCTAATCAATGATTAATTTGATCTTTAATCACAAATTGCCTGCGACTTCGTTAACGTAAAATCAGTAATTTTATTGAGTTAAGATAAAAGTATTAGTTTTTAACAATTTCGCTAGCGACATGAGCCAAAGAAAAATAAGGCAGAAATATGACGTATATTTACCAACACAAACACTAACCGCTTTTCTTTATAAACGTTCCATTTCAACCCATTTATCAATTGGTAAAACAACAAGTTTTTCATTGACAGTCATTATTTTTTGTTCATACTAGTAGTTCCATGATTTTTAATTACCATTTTGCAATGGTTTGTGATCTAAGGCCGTATTATACCAATTATGACAAGTTTCAGGCAGTGAAAGCGATATAAGTATGTGAATTTTAAAGCCTTATCTATTTGCCTAGCAGTGGGACATTATGGGCTCATAATAATAATAATAGGACTAGGCTAAGAGCTCATAATTCGGGGTACACTACATAATTCCGAAGAGTCATAATTCCGAATTGATTAAAATTATTTTTATAATTCCGAACGCAATTTTTTGATAGAAGACTTAACTTTTTGTCGTCGCTTATAAATCAATCCTAACCTAACCTACGTATGACAATTAAATTATGCATTTAATCTAAAATAGCTCCAGCGTAACATAGCTTTCGGAAAAATGAAAATTCGGACAAATGAATATTCGGAAAAAAGTAATTTGGAATTTTAAGGTGTTCCCCATAATTCGACCTCGTAGCTAGGGGCACACTTTTCCAAAAACCGCCATATTACTAAATATTTTTAGTGTATATTTATCCGCGAATTTTAAGTTCTGTGTGTACCTAAATCGAACCCTCCCGAATGGTTACAGTAAATGATTACCATTATAAAGTCTGCAGTATTAAATTGTCTAAAGTGATCTCGACACATCAATTTCACACAGCGCGAGCACTTATTACAAAACTTAATCTGGCTCAGCTACGTTATAAAATGATCTCCTGACATAATGCAACCCAATTTCGAGCTCTAAAGTATGTTTAGTACAATTTATAGCCCTATTCCAACATAATAATTGGCCATTTAAAGTTCGGAATTGTTTATAAAAGAAACAAAAATTTTGTTCTCCTGTTTTATCTTTTATTGGACTGTCTTTCGCATTTATTACGCTGTTTTCCGCAATTTGTACAGGAATTACACCACAACAATAACAGTGGAAATTAATTCGGCAAAGTGCTCGGTAAAATTTAAATTTGGTAAACGATTTTGGTTTTCATGACGTGGGGAATCGAAGGCAAACGACACAGGTCACCTGACGGCAAACGGACCCGGAAGCCCAAAGATTTTTTTTTTATGTATCGGGGCATTTTCAACTGTACAACGTTCACTTTTTCGCTTAATACTCTAGTTATCTATTTTGAGTTACGTATTATTTCGCTCGAGTTACCTATTATTATATAAGTATTATTGGTTCTCCTATGAAAGCCCTAATCGTCATTTGTCCTGATACATCGTTTGTCCGAATTTTCATTTATACTAACGCCATTTCCGCTTCAATTTTAAAACTTATTAGTATTGTTATAATACAACCCTAACCTAACCGAACCGAAGATATAATTGGAAAACTTAAAAAGTTGCCTGACTCATCTGAAAACCAGTTTAGGGCAAATGAAAATTCGGACAAACGATGTGTTAGGACAAACGTTGTTAGGGATTGTGAAGGACACCCGTATTATTGTAGACTAGCATTCATGCGATTGTAATATGGTAATTTTTTGTCTTATTTTACTATTAATATTCCGAAGCAAAAATAACCCAAAGCATACCAATTCGGACGGAAAAAATTATATCACATCTCATAATGAAAATATAACCCTACATGATACTCGTATGATGTGATGAGATTACATAGTTTTACTAATATTAGGTTAACAGCTAGCAAAGACTGATAGAATCGGTCTGGTACCGTAGTGAATTTATCGTTCACCAGTTGTAAAACGACGGACAGCACTTGACGGGTCAAATAGCTATAAATCTAGCGGCTATCTCTCGAACAGAGCTATGGCTGTTCATAAAAACTTTGACAGTGGGTTTTAGTCGGTTTGCGGAAAATTTGTTTGCTGGGCAATGTTAAATAAAGGGTGAAATGTATTCGGCTAAAAGGTATAAAAGCGCCAGAGAATTTTTAGAGGGCGTTTTTCTGCATCCAAATCCAACTAAATATAGATATTTAGTTGGATTTTAATGCAGAAGACCCTATAAATTTAGAACAGTCGGATGGAACCAACCTATTTATACAGGTCGATTCACTAAAACTGGCACGAATGGAATGAACAAAAGTAATGTCACCTATCACTGTGTGAGTGACGTCCTTTGAACCGACGTTCGAATTTCAAACCGAAAACCTGTTATTACCAGGGTTTGGAGTTTTCATAGCACGGTACGACGAAAGAGATCTGTGGAGTCGACGTAACCATAAAAATTTTACTGTTACTCATACTCATTCGATTATTATTTTGCAAAATTTAATTTTCTTGTTCATAGGGATGATAACTTTCACTTTTAATATTCATAACATTGTGAGTTTAATATTAAATAACTACTACTACTTACGTGAAAATATTAAAAAAAAAATATTAAAAATTTGAATTATTAAAATTTGTGTTTTTTGTGTGTGTGTTTTTGTTTTGTGTTAAATATTTTGTTTGTAATCTTTCATTACTTAGCTTAGCAGCTTTACTCAGGGGCTCGGGGCGGATATAAAAGCATTTTAGAATTAAATATACAAATGAGTATGAGTATGAGTAAGAGTCGAATTTTAATGTTAATGTCGACTCCACAGCTCTCATTAGTCTTACCGTGCTACGAAAACTCCGAACCCTGGTTATTACTTTAGTTCGCGACTCCGTCCAATTATAAACCGCGTTCAAATCAGTCCATTCGTTTAGGAGCTACGTTATCATGGACAGATACACAGATACACATATGTATACACATATTGAACTTATAAAAAAGTTGTGTTAGACCAGTGATCCCCAAAGTGGTCTATATCGACCCCCAGGGGTCGACGACGATCTGCGAGGGGTCCATGTGAGCGGAAAACATAAATGGGAGTCCATGACAGTGGATCCTTTTGCCTTTCCATTAATGGAATAATCCATATTCATACACAGATAGTAGGCACCTACTGACTTACGTAATACTTTCTTATAAGTATATAAATATACACATATCTATCTATATGAATTGATTTAATTTTCTCTGCGTGTAAGTTTTTATTTTATAAAAAAAAGATTTTTCCGCGCTAAATTTTAATTGAAGACTTTGTCAATTTTAAGCCGACTAGCGCTCCAACATTATACGTGCAAAAATCCCGAAGATTGCTTGCTTAGTTTTTACGTGACAACGCAAATATTAGATAAGCAGGGGTCCACCCAAAACCGAAAACATTGGCAAGTGGTCTACGAGCCAAAAAAGTTTGGGGACCTCTGTGTTAGACGCTACTCTTTAGTCTTCGATATCCCATCTTGTTTCTGTATCAAAATAATATTGTTCACGTAAAAACAGCTACGATGACGTTACAATAAGGTCTAAAGCAAACTAGAACAGAGCCCCTAATAGCTTACAGTAAGTAGTAAACTGTTAGTCTAATGTGAACACGCCTTTTTAGAGTGTTAAACATTTCACACCCGCTCCTCCGCGCTGCATTTCGTGCAGTTTCCTTGTGTTTGCATTGCGTTCCCCTGGCAGATCCCAGTTGTTTGGTGAGACGTCTAGCGTTCCGGAATTTACGGTGTTGTTAAATAGTAATGATGGAAATTGTAAATAATACTAGAGTGTTTCTATCCAATTAATACAATAGAGAATGTCAGCCAGTTTAGATTTTTGGCTTAACGTATTATTCATTAAAAACGAAAAATAACTGTAAAAAAATCATTTCGATACGTCAAATAGTTTTCGAGATATTAAATTTTAAACTTCGTATGTGGCGCTCGAAACCCGGCGGCTTGCGCTCACGGATGATGACGTCATCGCTTAACAGCGGTACGCGCCCTTATATGAAAAAGTAAGTTTACAGGGCTATAACTTTTTAACCGTTATAAGTAGCCAGTTGAATTTTTCACAGAATACGTGTTATTATAAAATCTATCGTTTAAAATTGTACAATGAACAATAAATGAAATCGCAAGAGGGGTCCCCATACAAGAAACATGAAATAAATATATTTTTTACCATTTTTATACGGATTGAATTTTTATAATGGCTTCTTATTTTGATGCTATTTTAAGCTTAAATTGCAGTCTAATTTTCATAATTTCCGACTAAATAGCAATCTCCAGTAAAACTGCTACAAATATGTGACAGAACTGATTTTATCAACACGATGTTTTAGGCGGTCACCTATCCTGTTATAGACTACGCTTGTACTTGCTTAACTTTTGTAAGTCGTAATATTTTTACGTATTTGTTTTGATGTTACTATGGCAGCTATGTTTATCTATTATTATTTTGTATTACATAACTAACTGTCTGTCAATGATCGGCTTTTCTACTTGTAATGTTTGTCGAATAAGTTCGTTAAATAAAATTGGAATAACAATCAAGCACTTTAAATTTTGGGATAGTGGCCATAATGCCTAGACCTAGCAAAGCGAGAGTGTTGTAGGTATGTTGGTAGGTACGTCTATCGACTTGGTAGCGCAGGCGCGCGAAATTTGAAATCGATGAAATGAATACACGAAGTATCAGAATTCAGAACTACTGCTAGGTTAATCGAAAATTCATGTTTTATAGTTCACTCTTTTATACAGTATCGATGTTAATTCTAAATTAACACGAAATTTGAAAAGAAAGGCCTACCACCAAAGTTAAGGAACCACCGCTTACATAAACATTTAAACCAGGCACTTTTTGACATATTTGTAAGAGTTTTACTACAGTTCACTGTTTGGTCGTAAACTATATATGTTTGTATGGAGTTTTGATTATTATCTTAACTTAATGTGAAACCGAAATAAAAAGCTATTATACAAATACAACTAGTACTTCGCCTTCCAAAGTTAAGCAACTACACGCGTACTCTAAAACCCGATGGGTGACCGCTTAAAATATCGTGTTAATAAAATCAGTTTTGTCACATATTTGTAGCAGTTTTACGTGACATTGCTATTTAGTCGTAAACTACAAAAATTAGACTACAATTTAAGCTCAAAATAGCATCAAAATACACACACACACACATACACAAACTCACGCCTTTATTCCCAGTTTGGGGTAGGCAGAGCTACAGAATTGCCAACAACTCTAAAAGCTAGTTGATAATTCTGTAACCATATTTTGCATAATCAGGCTAAGATGTTTACCAGTGTATTAGTGACAGGTTGCAAGCCCATCGCCTAACAGTACTACAAGCCTTTATTCCCTTAGTCGTCTCTTACGACATCCACGGGAAGACATGGAGTGGCACTATTCTAAGCCGGCAACCACGCAGCATCAAAATAAGAAGCCATTATAAAAATACAATCCGTAAAAATGATTTATTTTCATGTTTCTTGTATGGGGACCCCTCTTGGGATTTGATTTATTATCCATAGTACAATTTTAAACGATAGATTTTATAATAACACGTATTCTGTGAAAAATTTAACTGGCTACTTATAACGGTTAAAAAGTTATAGCCCTGTAAACTTACTTTTTCATATAAGGGCGCGTACCGCTGTTAAGCGATGACGTCACCCCAGCAAGATGGCCCCCGCGCGCTTTAATATTATTGACCCAAATTTTAAACGTTCATAGAATCAAAACGACTGAGTCTTTTTGAATAAAATAAAAAGTAGTATGTTTGTTTATTTATAAACTTTACTGCTACAACGTTTCAAGCGATTTGGCGTACCTACTGACATTCTTCATTGCTATCACGTCGTCTCTAATGATGTTCCTATTTATACCTATGGTACAAAGTAATAGTACATTACTTGTTTTTAAATTATACTTCTTCGTTGATACTTAATTCAGTAAATAATGTGCAGGAAAAAATGTATTTTTACTGAGCACTTTTTGCTTGTGAATTTTGTTATGATGCATTCAATATGAAATCACGAAACCTATAATGTGAGAAACATTACAACAATGCCTAAACTAGGAGCTACGAGGGGACAGATCAACACTAAGTAAGATACATAGATAGACTCTTAAAATCATAACCCTATAATTGCTTCACCTTAATCGAGTAAAAATCAAATAGAGCATGTCAAAAACAATATTTCACAGATTAAAAATAAACTCCACTACTTTACAAAACTCTTCTTTAAAATAAAAATAAAAGTTAAAAAAACAAAAACCCGCCTCCATAAAACAAAAAATTACTTCTTTAAAATGATAGGTAATACCATGGTGGGTGTTTCTGGTTAAAACATTGTAGAACGCCGACTTCAGTTGGTCTGACCTATTACCTATCATTTTAAAGAAGTTATTTTTTGCTTTTTGAAGGCGGGTTCTTGATTATTTTATACTTTTTAGTGATCATAATTATGCTGTTATTCTTCCATTTCTCATTTAATACGAAACTAAAGAACATTTTAATCTCGCCGCAAGCAACGCCGTGGGAAAGTCATAGTCATATTTTTAAACCTAAATACCTATGCTTCGTCATAGTCGCTCAACTATCTTAATCGAAATATCCTGTCGCCACCCTTGAAATATATACCATTTAGGAGTTCCGGTGGCCATCTGTGGTCTTCATCATCAGTTCCATTTCACCAAATAGTTCTTTCCAAGAGCAAATACACGAGTTACAATGAAAAATACCAAAATCGCTATAGGTGTGCCTATAAATTTTGAAGAGTTCCGTCGATTCCTCATGGATTCCATCATCAGATCTTCCTTTTGATAAAAATGAGACCAAACGGAATCATCCAATCATCTAAATCGGTTCACCCAGTCGAAAGTTCTGAGGCAACAAACATTAAAAAAACAGACGAATTGAGAACATTCTCCTTTTTTTGAAGTCGGTTAAAAAGAAGTCGGTCGGTCGGTCGCTTGTGGATTCGTCTGTATGTCCCTTTTATTTCAAGAGCATGAGAAGAATGCTAATAATACTTTTTATTGCACTAAAGATAACAAAAGCTTACCACTCTCGCCAAAAAACCGCGCTACGGTAACAATTCGTTTCCTTATCTTTAGTTTCATGAATAAACAACCAAGATAGTTTCATAAAGGGTAAAAAAATCATTTAATTACGTATAATCGCATAACGTCTTTTGAAAGAGAAAAATAGTAACTCACCTGAGGCTCTATCGCACGCGGTAAAACCTATATTGCTTTTGACATGCTATCGTATGGCCAACTTTACGAGTGTTGCCCATAATTTCCGAAAATCAAATTTTATTGGTAGCAGAATTTCCATTCCCATTTTTTCCGATCTTAATTTTTTTCAATCGCATATTTTCCTTTCCAAATTTCACCCCTTATAATTAGATCGAAAAACCAAGGTAGGTTTAGGTTATGTTAGTTTTGCAGCAGGCCTGAAGGGCCAAACCGCGCAGAAGTAGGATCTCCGCGACAGCGGAGCTCCGTCGAAACTATCAAATTTATTTCTAGAATGGTAAAAATGCGTAAGGGAAAAATGAGCCAGTGAAAAAACACGACTATGAAAAATTAAGATCGGGAAAAATGGGAATGGAAATTCTGCTACCAATAAAATTTGACTTTCGGAAATTATGGGCCACACTCAACTTTACGATACCTAGCTCTTATTTACTTAGCAGTAATAGCGGTAGAGTTTAAAACAATGCGTCTCTGGAACCGAAAATATAGGCACTTCTATAAATGTAGGCACTTTACTATACTGATCGCCATTTGTTACCTCCCGAAGCACCATTACGCCATAAAGGATAAATTCTTCAAATTCCAACCCATAAAAGAGCTAACAAAGGCACCATTCTAACATAAAACCCGATCCCTATACACCTCCTACTTGAGAACGCTCTAAAAATTCCGGCCATTTTACACTCGTACGGCAAACATTGCCAACTGTGGCTACGCTTTAGCACCCCCGTTGAAGAAGCGACGGACGAAAGTGCTGTTACTTATGTATATAACCATATAATAATAGTATAAAGTATAAAATATCAAGGAATGTAATATCGCAACATTCGCAACAGACAGCAGACATGGACAAAATATTATGTAGTGTACATTATTGCGTATTTTCCCGTGTAGTATTTAAGTCTTTCGAAATAACACATTTTATCGTAAAAATAAAATATTTTTACGTAACAAAATTCCAGGCTAGAATTTAATTCTGACAATTTACTTGCCTCGTAAATTTAATAGGTTTCGGGCACACGATACTCACCCATCATAAAGTCGGGTTGATAACATTTTTTTTTTTCACTTAATGCAATGCAACTTTAAATTGCAGTCTTCAAAAACGTTCATTCATTTTCCCTAGCAATTCATCCTCACGGCAAAGAGCTCAGATTTATTCATTCAGCCACCCTGTTAGGTTGGTAGTAAACAATCGATGAGTTATTATCTCTCGTTCGCAGCCAGTTCTATTCAATGACGCGGTGAATAAAAGAAAAATATTCACCTGCTATTATTGCTAGGTGAATTATGAATAATTCAGAACGCAGCCACAAGCGGTGGTGATTTGTTCCGGCCGTGTTTTGTTTCTTTCGGAACACCCGATTTTTGAATTTGGAACGCCGCGATTTTCTTTGTTTATGCTCGCTTGCCAAAAGCGAGAAATACTGAACGAATAAATGGGTTTGAAAAGTTTTACCGAGAAAGGTTGCATTTTTGTTATTGGTTTCGCTCGCAAAAGAGCGATTGATTTTTGTTCTCCATGTTTATTGTTTTTAAATATATTTTTTGAGCAAACCAATTAAAGCAAACCACAGAATTGAGAAGGAACAAAGTTCTTCTAATAACATTCTTAATGTGAAAGTGTATTTCTTTGATTGTCTGCCTGCACGCATTAACTAAACAACGTGAAATTTGCTCGGACTTTGATACAGGCTAAATTGTAACCCCAAAAAAAAAAGAGCGCCCTAAGGAATAGCGATAAGCGACTTCTACGCGGTTGTAACAAAGCCTTGTGAAGAACTTACCTTCTTCCAAGTTTTCCGCCGTCTGTTGAACTAGATTACGTGAGGTCGTACGTGCTTCAGCCACCGCAGAAATTTGTTAAGGCGTGCTCTGTTTGGTACCTGAATAACCACTTATTACCCGACAAACGAAGTAGAGGGGTAATGTGTTTGATCCGGGTCTCTATTCTACATTGTACAACCATATTACTTTTGACATGTTATCGTATTGTGAACGTTATGATAGGTCTTAGTTACTTCATAGTGATGGCGGCCCAGTTAAAACCAATCTGTATTTATGAATCTTTGTGTAAATTTATGTATCCGCTATGTATGATTCTTTATTCTCTCATATACACCTGGATGGTCTGATTTCGATAAGCGAGGTGCCGTTAGACTTTAGCGTTGTCACTGGGTCCTGTAATTTTAATAAAAATACCACATTGGTGGAAATAAAAGTGTATAATAATGGCTATTTAACCTCCATAGACAATATGGAAGGCAATCAGGTTTTTGAAGCTTGCTTTGTGTCTCATTTGATGCAATCTTGAGGTACAGTCGACGTCAAAGATACGTTTACATTTTTGGATCTTATTTCAATGGAAAAATGTAAACATGTCTTTGACGACGACTGTACATAAAATTCGGGTCAATGTTTTTATAAGTATATAACTGAAATAATGTTTAAAATTTAAAAATCAAATAAAAAATGTGACAAATTTTGTTCAGATTTAAAAGATTTACAATTTTCAACTATTCTAACTAATGATAGATAGGCCCTTAATGTCTATTCTCACTACTCAAACCGTGGACAGATTGGTTACTTTAATAAAAAAAATACATTTCCCACATGTAGTGATGGTGGTAGTTTTTTATGTTTATTTATTACATTAAAGTTTGGGCATGGGAACAGTTTAAACTATGTTGTGTAAATTATTTTTTTAGTTTGAGGGTGAGTATAATTGTGCAATATATAATATTCTATTTTTAATCTATATCATCATCAGTGTTAGAAATGCAGTTGGTAATAAACTGTGTAATTAAAACTGAAATCTTTTTTTAAGGAAATGGTGGAATTTAGCGATCTGAAAAGGTTGATAAATATTAATATAAGAAAGGAGCATATTCACCAAAGGAAGGATGTATAATAGAATATTGTCCTATAGAATTAAAACGAACAAATACAGTGACCTTTTTATTGTTAACGTTTGCATTTACCTTATTGTTTTATTATTAACTAAATCACGTTCGATTTAATGCACAATAACAATTTATTAATAGCGAACATTACGGTATCGTAGAAATAGTTACAATCCACTATTCTAGCAGTTACACTTATATGGATTTCAAATATTTTTACACAATAATTGTTTTACTCGTCTACAAAATAATATATTAATATCACTAGGTATTTAAACAATACAGGTAATTTTTATGAATCATTACATTTACGAAAAAACAATCGTTTCTGAATCACATCTCGGCATCCTTTTTGCAACATATTTCTATAAAGAAACGTTATTTTTATATAATATATATAAACTAATACCTGTATAATCAACTATAACAATTAAACTACGTATAAAATATACAACACAAATTGTATAATTTATGGTAATGTAAATTTAACGAATCTATTTTATTTACATTGTAATTACCTAAATCTTTGGACTATTTTCGGTAGGATTTAAATATTTTAAATATAATAAACATGGCATTTGAAGTCACAAACAACGTTATGTGTTATTTACAATGTGAATTATTATATATTATAATCAGTCTATATAATGTATATTAACGGTACGACGAAATCGGATAAAAAATGCAATATTTTCCTAAGGGTCAAATCATATCACAAAAATGACTTAAAATATAAATCTTTTAAGTTTAATTCATTTAATCATTAATTTATTGGATAAAGTGCAGAAAAGGAAGGCATTGAACCTGACTCTATTTTCGCAAACAAGAAAATTTACAATATAATTTTAAAATTACATTAAATAAACGTAACTTATAAATCAACAAAAAATACCTTTCATTTTCATAATATGAAATACGAATATAATATTTTGTAACACTTAACATTTAAAAGAAATGTTATTTAATAAATACTTATGCTAACAACTTCAGTATAATTTTTCTGCACCTTTATAATGAAAGATTTAACTCGTACTTAAGTTACAAATATAACACAACGAAGTTTTATCGACTGAGATGTTAATGCATCTTAGTCCTCGAGGTTGGCAATGCATTTGCAGTCGTAGGATTGCTATCCCGAGATGGTAGTCTTAAGAATACGAATATCTATGGGTTAGAGATCCCACTTAAATACCATTAGTTGACCAGTGTACTCGTTTGCCTTCTTCTTGCCATAAAAAAGTAAACAGTAATTCGAAAGACTGCCTAGGTATTTCAAGAGTTAATTCAGATATTTTTTGAAAGACTCTTCAGTTCGGTATATCTGACGTATATAATGTATGTGCTTGAAATCCTGGAATGTTCTGGGGCGTCACAAAGACTCGCGATGTGGACCAAACGTTCCTATCTCGATTCACATTTGTCAAGTTGAGATGTCCTAGTGAACTAGTTCGCAGGAACGTACCTTGTAATATGAGTGCATGTATTGATTTCATTTGTTACCGAACGTTGGACAATATAGTACATTTGGTATTTTATTGGACACAATGTTTAGAATTTGGAATGATTTCTATGTTAGGTCAATGAATGAGTAGGTTTTTGGATTAAACGCGACTAAAACTTCTTTTTACAATAAATAATAACGATTAAAAAATCTTCAATAATTAAAGATCACAGTAGGTGAAGAAAAAAATTAAGAAGTTTGGACTAGTCCAGAAAAATCACGTTTTTCCATCGCTCCCTTTTTTTTGGTGCGTACAGACAGATATACAATTAAATATAAAATCAAACAAGGCCTTAAAATTAAAATCCTCATCATTCTTTTGCATTACAGAGCACCGTAAGCTTTTAATATAACTTGAGTACCTACATTATGCGCTTCCATATTACCTCTATATTTTGTTCTTGAAACCAATAATTCTAATTTGGCTTATTTATATTACCCGCGAAAAAAATATAGAAGCATAACTTTTAAAAGGCTATTGCTTTCTTATTATCTGGTTTAATATATACGAATTAATCATCACCAAAAGTCAACAGTGCCAAAATGTCCAATCGTGTTTGATTGATCTTGATTTCATTTCACGCATTGCGCTTCGAAAGGCAATTATGAATTTCAACCAATACCTACTTTATATCAATTAACTGTCTGATTTATTGCCTATTCAACCGAATATTGTTGAGAGCGCCGTAATGCTGCAGTCTAAATGACCGAAGCTAGCAAGCTTTTGCTTCATCAATGTTTTTGATCAGATGTATACCAAAAGGACCATACAGGGTGGTACTCGATAAACTGTACATATTGAAAGGGATGAAATCTTAGGTTAAAGTATAGGTAAAAAAAAAATTTTTTTTTTTTTTCTTAATTTTTTTTCAAAACTTTGTAGATATTTAACTTTTTTTTTTGCTTATTATTATTCCACGTTTAATTTTAGATCAAAAAACGTTAAAAAAAATTGTAAATTATTAAGAAAACAAAATTATATTTTTGCAGTAATTTTTCACAAAAAAAGCAGTTACTCAGTTATCTTTTTTAATTGGTCTAATATTGTTATCAATTATTACAAACCTAACTAATGTCAATGCTATGCACTTTGTTTTATCTTTTTTGGGCTATTAGATCAAAAGTTACACCGTCACAAGTAAATGTACTACCCAAACTTTATTAAAAAGTTTGACAATCTGTAAAAAAAACCAGTGGCAAAAAAAAAAATGTTTTACCTATAAATTAATCTAAAATTTCATCCCTTTTAATATGTACAGTTTATCGTGTACCACCCTGTATATTTAAAAAAAAAGTAGGCTTGTGCCGTATTACTAAGTGTACCTATTAGAGAGAAAGCTCCAAATAGGGAAGAATGGAAATTACTCCACCGACGAGAGCATAGCCGTGCGATCTTCTCCCAGTTGATGATAAAAGTGGCCTGCCCACGTAAAGTTCGCTATTGTATCATTGATGACATGTGACGACACGTTATCCTAGTTAGCAGTGAAATTGGAATCCAACGAAATACGTGATTGAGATTTAAAATTTAATCATACACGAGAATATAACGAATTGATTTTCGTCAAAAAATTACTATTCGTTGAATCTTTATGCGATCTCGTTTGCGATTTTCGGCATCCATTTGTCGTCGTTCTGTGAAAGCAGTTATGCGTGTTTAATTAATTAGTATTCGTATTTTACACAACAGTATTCATTGCAAAAATACTCGTATTTTATAAAAGCAAAATGTATTCATTGGGATAATTAGTATTTTCTTTAAAATAAATAACACTATATTCAATACGGAAACTTTTTCTACTCGTTTTTATCCTCGGGCAAAAAAGGGTTTTGTAAGTTTATCGTATGTATTTGTGTATCTGTTTATCTGTGTATCTGTGTGTCTATGTGTTTGCTGTGACATCGTAGCTTCCAAATGGATGGACCGATTTGAACGCGGCTTTTTTTAAAGAAAGCTCGTTTAATCGGTATGTTGTTTTAAAATCGGCTGATTATCTTATTTAGTGAACGTTATACTGAAAACTGGAGGCGCATAATGAGATACAAAAGTATTTAGATGTTAATTTAAAACGGCTTAGTTTCTGCGACATACTAATAACCTATCTATGCAATGTTCAACACAATTTTTGCAAAGAAAATACGTTTTTACGAGTGAAACAACTGTTTGTTTCTAAGAAATCTTATTAACGATAAAATAACATTAATACAATAAATTATTTACAAAATTAACAAGATTATTTGCTCTGATTTGTTAACTATTACAATATTATTACAAAGGAGCTTTCTCAGTTATAAAAAAAACACTTTATCTCTCTATGCCAGCCGCCGAGATGTCAAAACGACGTAAACAGCTTAATTATACTAAATAAGTTTACGCTTCGGCAAGTTTCGGTATCTATCGGAGCTTCTCGTTATTAAAAATAACACAATATACATTGCTAGTTTTAAATAGAAAATTATTAAACAGTACAATTTGATAGAAGCAGTTATTTAATAGATTGACTTTGACATGACGCGCTAAATGATTAATGATTATAAAATGAAATTCTAAAATAAAATTGTTATTTTTTTGCTTTTAGAAAATCACAAAAAATAGTAGTAAATTAACAAAACTTTAGAATCTAACCCAGTTCTTTTATGGTAATATCACTTACCATAATTTTGTCTGATTAATTTTTTGAAGTTTGATTCACTATTAAATAAGTCACACAATAATGCACCATTAGTTTCTAGAATTAACTACATAATACTACAAGAACGTTAATAAAAATAACCATGAATAAAATTTTCAATTAATGGAAGATCTCTATGCAGAATACGAGCATTGTCGACCAAAACCGAGACTTTCCGAAGAGTAATCTTAGAAGGTCATTACATGTGCTTCAAATTTCGATTCGCGACATTTTAGATACACATTGGCCCTCAGTTAATAATTTACAACTGAATTGATTTTAACCCTGAATGAACTACTTCATATACATTATAATTATACAATATTCTAACTAAATTTCAGTAGAACTAAATCAGCTACCTTATTGACGTTTCTGCGTAATCCTCTAATAATATTTTCAGGAAGAATTGAAGAAGTAATACCATTATGGTTGAGAGACGTGTTTCTGTGGCTGCACCTGGGAAGTAAAAAAGTACTGTAAAGTAAAACTTTGGGTTTAAATTTCCAAAACCATTTACGGTTTGCGAATTCGTGTAAATTTAAACAGCGTAGCTTTTCAGTTACCCCTGAGGTTTGACTGTAGGCTGTATTTGGCATAAGAATATGAATAAGAATAAGAATATTTATCAGTTGAAAAGAAAGTACAGTACCTATGTTTATTAATACACAGTAACGGTGCGGTCCGGTAACCCCTTCAAGGGGTTTTGAAAGGGTTACAAAGGGTTAAACCCTTTCATAAAACCCTTGTAGGGGTTTCCGGACCGGTCCCTGATACACATTACACTTAAAGATAACATAGGTTGTACAGTCGAGTTCATAAATATGTATACACTTTAGTTCCTTGTCTGTTTAATGACATGTTTTAACTGCCATATTATATGAATTGTCACAACGGTTAAAGTGACAAGGTACTAAAGTGTATACATATTTATGAACTCTAATGTACATAGTCATAAATATATAGCCAATTAACTCCTAAACTAAATCAGATTTGTATCATAGGATTTAGTGGAAATATAAGGTTGAATAACGTAAGCTTGCCAAAAATTATCATAGTTGAAGTTATACGGAAACTAAATTTGTTGTGTCTTTGTGTCTTGGTTGGTAATTGTCTTGTCTGATTTAATTTAAGTTTAAAACTGTAAAATTAGTATTTTGTAAATGGCATTTAATTAGAATAGGTTAGTGATGTATAGTTATTTAACTGATTTTACTATGTAATTCTTTGACGTATAAATGTTTGGTGTATACTGTAAATTTATATGAGAATGAAATAAATAAATAAATAAATAAACATATCCAGTGTACGTATTATTTAAGTCAAAATTGACTTAAACAATTAATTAAAATCGTTTTTTTTTTAATAAACTGCATATGAATTACGGAATTAAAAGAAAGAAATTGAGAGGGCTTCGTTAAAAACTTTAGAGATATAAAATTAGAAAAAAAAATACTCGGTTCTAGAAGGTTATTTTTATATCCAAAATTGACGACGCGCTAGCCTAGTTGGTAGTGACCCTGCCTACGAAGCTAGCGGTCCTGGGTTCAAATACCGGTAAGGGCAGATATTTTTGTGATGAGCACGAGTATTTGTTTCTGAGTCTTGGATGTTTTCTATGTATTTCTCTATATAAGTATTTATATCATTATCTAGTACCCATAGTACAAGCCATGAGCTTAGTTTGGGACTAGGTCAATTTGTGTGAGATCGTACCTTGATATTTATTAAAGTTAGAGTAAGGAGATTGGGCAGACTTGTTTTTTAGTTCATCTGTGTCGCACAGCGACCAGCGAGCACTTAAATAATAATCCTCAAAGCGTAATCTCTCAAAATAAGTCACACCCACACTCAAAACACTTTCACCTTTAATACCCTTGTAATAAATCGGTTGAACATCTTCCCCGAACCTGAGATAAAAGGAAATCTCCCTCAAGATTAGGGAAGTTATACCTGTAAAACTTCTGCCTAAGGCCGAGGCGGGGTTAGCGCTCCTCTCTCGTAGCACTAGGGTGTGGCTCGTCGCCTTCCACACGTCGAATATCGACGCCTCACACCTGAAAGACGTAGGAAAGTTACAGCTACTTATCTTTGTAACGGTTTAATTTTATGACAAACGGGACGCGAGCGTCTGATAACTTTGGAATTGATTGCACTTGAATTTTGCTTATCATGAGTCGATTGCTTTTTGCTTTTGGAAAATATTAGTTATTTCATTTAATACAACCAGTGTAGATAAGTATCCACCGACTCTAGAATAGGTTTAGTACCGTTTGGTAACCAAAATTTCGTAACCAGGTACAGAATTACATTAAATCTATAGGTGGTTACGAAATTTTGGTTACCAAACGGTACTAAACCCTAGAATATAGGCGATGTTAGTATTTGACACGTCAAAATCAAATCAAAATCGTAACCTTTTTGTGTATTTTGACAACCTTCAAAAAAAATAAAAAAGTAATAAACATTATTTTTCATCATCATGTCAGCCGAAAGACGTCCACTGCTGGACATAGGCCTCCCCGAAGGCTCTCCACTCAGACCGGTCTTGTGCTTTTCGCATCCACCGCGTTCCCGCGAATATTATTTTTATATTAGACCAATAAACTTCATTTTATCGTTTCCTAACATCTCTAAACTTGTAGAAGATATCTGGCGCAATCATTTTTCTAATATTACCGTATCATTAGAGTAGGCACTGGCGAGAGCGCAGCGGCTTCGAGCTCCAACGTGGCTAAGCTGGACGCGTAGCCGTTGCTATAGTTGAGCACGTGGTTGGCAGTAAAGCCGGGCACCTGGCGACAAAAAAAAACCTTTTAGAATACAGCCGAGATCCTAAAAAGTTATTTGTGAATCTTGTATGGATGGATACACATTAGTACAAGCCTTTAGGTAAGCCTAGGTCAATATGTGAAACATTAATTTATTTTTCCTTTAATTCTTAAGATTTATTTATTAATTAATTTAATTTTTAAGATTTTAGCATTTCCAATTAGAACATGAATTCCGAGATGCCCTTTCTATACGATACCATCGAATACCAATCTCAATGCCAAAATCTTGTGATGGATGCGGCAATAACGATTTTAATATAGATTATGCACTCTGCTGTAAAACTGGCGGTCTAATTAGAAGACATCACAACGAAATATGGGATCTCTTTTGTGAATTATGCCAACAAGCGTGGGGAAATGTAGTCGAAGAACCGATTATCACTGAAGGTGACACTGGCCTACGAGGAGATCTAGCATGCCGTGGCGTGTGGGTTGCACAGAGGGAGACGTTATTTGACATCCGTGTTGTAGACGCCGACGCTCCCTCTTACATCTCACGCCCTGTTGCTTCTGTCCTGAAAGCTGCCGAGTCAGAAAAGCAAAACAAATACGCCAATGCCTTTGAGTTGCGTCATGCCACTTTTACACCCCTCGTCACCTCCGTGGATGGAGTCTTTGCACCACAATTGGCTACCTTTATTAAACACCTCGGGGAAGCGCTTGCATCTCGCTGGGATAGATCTTTGTCTTGTGTTTTGGGCTGGCTGAGAGCTCGTATAATAACTTCAATTATTAGAGACCAGCATGTGCATTCGGGGCACCCGCCACAAATGGAAGCCAGCAGCGAAGCTGTTTGGTTTCGATGATGGTGCTGCCCTTTCACACTTCACATAGTTGAGTTTGTTGTGTTCGATATTTATTTATTTAATTTCATTAAAGGTTATTTTTTAATTGTTTGTATATTCAATTTGATCTATATTTCAATAATTGTATATACTAGACAAAGATAACTGTTCTTTTCAATTGCGATTATTTTCATTTGCGTTCCCATTGATTCTGGTTAGGCTTGTCGTAACCGAGCAGAGCTTACTCGGAAACCTTACATTGTTATTTGAAACTAAAGTAAGAAGTCAAAGCGTTTCTCCGAAAATTATGTCTAGAACCATGGACCTAAAAACTAACAAGAACACTCACCATCTGCTCGTTGACGTACCACGTGACGTTAGCGGCAGGCAGGGACGGTGGCGACGAGCAGTTCACTCGAATGTGGTCACCGCCGACGTACGACATCCGATCCGCCGTCACGTTAGGACTTGTGAGTGGAGGTTCTGGAAAATAATTGTAATTCAATGGTGATGTTCAATAAAAAAAAATATAAGAAGAAGGCAAACGAGAACACAGGGCCTGTATTCTTCTCGGTAAAACCCGGAGCCTGCCGTTTGGCAAAAATATGTTTGCCAAATGTATCGATTCCCAATTTTATATAAATATTTCAGGATTTATATCAGAGTACCATCGTGTAGAACCCTATATTTACGGTTATAGAAAACAAAGTGGGTTGGCAAATGAAACGGTTGGAAAACGATACATTTGGCAAACGGTTTACATTCATCTAACATAACTTTTCTTGGCATAATCATCATTTGGCATACTCATCATTTGACATAATCATCATTTCGCATAATCATCTTTTAGCATACAGTCTTTTTTTCTGAAACCGTACACTTTTCAGGATTGTTATAAACCTAACCTAACCTAATGGGTTCTATGCAATGATATTTTAAATAATCCTGAAAAGTATACGGTTTCAGAAAAAAATACTGTATGCTAAAAGATGATTATGCCAAATGATGATTATGCCAAAAAAAGTTATGCCTGATGAAGGGTACCCTTGGCAAACATAGTTTCACCGAAACAAAGGTAACCCCGGCAAAACGATATTGCGATAGTTATACTATCGTAATGTCAAACAATACGATAACATGTCAAAGGTAATATGGTTTTATCGATTAGATTGACTGTCATCTGAAATCGAAAGAGGTTTGCAATTGTATCAGAATACAATCTTAACATGGCAATCCTTAGAACAGGGGGGTTATGATGACGTAGCTATGCAGCTCATTTTACGGTGAGCGTAAAGGACAGCGCTATAGCAGTTATATAGGTCTGTCCTTTTCTCTCAGCGTAAACTGAATTACATAGCTATCTCGTAATAACCTCACAGCACTGTATTAATAGTGATTTAATGATCTTGGCTTAGATGCCTGTCTCTCTGTTGATACGTCAATGTAAACGGCAAGTCATAGAAAAGCAAGATTGTTTGTTAAAATATTTATAATTGTTTTAATGAGTTTATTTATTTTTCGTACGTACCAGATTTTGCCGTCATTAAAATTAGTCTTTGATCGAGTTAATGACCAGCGGGCCTTTCGCGTAACAACACTCGCAATCACAATCGTTTTCATTCGATCGAAGGCTTTTCTGCATTCAAAATGAAACCAATTGTTTTGTTTTGAAGCCGCAGGCCTTTCGCGTAACTCACTCCCACTCGCAATCGGCTCCAAAACAAAACAATTGGTTTCATTTTGTATGCAGACAAGCCTTCGATTTTCAAAATGAAAACGATTGTGATTGTGAGTGTTGTTACACGAAAGGCCCGCCGATCGCGATTGCGAGTGAGTTACGCGAAAGGCCTGCCGTTTGTTGATATAATTATTAAATTAACTACTATAGGTAGAGTAGAATTTGTTGTGTCACATTTAAGAAGAAGTTTATGTTTCGTGTTAAAGTATTTATTTAGATAAAATACGATTAGAATTATTAAGATTCTGTTAAAGACGCTCTTTTTACTTAGGTTTTTACATAATAAGTGTATGTTCTGTGCTGATAGGAAAGTAAGTACAACTTGGAATTAAAATAATTATAGATTTCAATCGTAAGTATCACCTAACCGTAAGAGAAAAAGATCTCTTCAGTAAATTAATAACCATCCGATTTAAGTTAAAAGGAAAAAACATTGAAGATTCTAAACATAAACAAAAAAATCTAAATTAAATTGTATCTACTTGTTGGAGTATATTTTGTATAGATAAACTTCAAAAAATTAAGGAATTCTATGTTTGACTTACTTTTTTGCTGTTATTAAAAATCCTAAAATAAAAACGAATTTGGTGTTTAAAATGTTAGAATTATCACATAAATTTTGTTTAAACTTTAAAAACTAACTAAACTAAGCTGGCGGTAGTAAAGACTTTTAATTAAAACATAATAAGACAATACAGTTACATCATTACATAGCAGATAAAGGATCTTTCCTACTCTTTTTTCTGTAATTTTAATACGCATTATTACAATTATTGTAATAATTTTATTGTACTTTATTATAAAGTGTTTACATATACATACAGTGTGTTACCGGCATGCGGGCATTTATTAAAACTGCCTATAATATGATGCTTTAGCAATTTATTGTTTGCAAGTATTATTAATTAAAAAGTAATTTAAAAAAAACACAATTAGTTTTCTTAGATACTGTCCATTTTTAATGTAGTGCATGTGCTGCGTGTTCACTTTATCGTTATCAGTATCGCTGTTGGTTACATTTCTCTGCAGCTGACTGTACAAGGCATGTCGTGGGACGGGGCAAATCATAATAATCAAAGTATCCGTCAACTGTCATTTACACTTGTCAAATTGCTGTGCTTTCCATTGGTGGCAATTAAAATTTTGTTAGAATGTTAACAAAGCGTGAAAATTTGTTTATTAATTAAATTAATGTCATGGTTACGTTACAGATATACATTATTTTAACCTCCTTTAAAAAAGCCAGGGTGCTGGTAACACACTGTATTATATATGTACATACATTCAATACATACGCTACGTATCCAATATCAATCACAGATCTCCCTTTCAAATACGAACCCAACAATTAAACCGACCAAATGGTCGACGTCAAATCCAGGATTAAAATAAACGCAAAAACAAAACTCGAGCGTGTTCCGAGAAGATTGAAATCGAACTGCTAAATGAAAAAAGGATTTGACCATCTCTTTTAAGCTTGGGGGAACGAGGCACGTGTGACAAGGACGGCTTAAGTGTTAGGTTGTTTGCAGTAGGTTTCAGAGTTGTTGAGCCGGGTTTGTTTTTCAGGGGCCAGCTGCGCTGTGAATTTGCAATATTTCACGGGTCCTAATAAAAGATTCCGTTCGTAGACGGGCAGCTATCGTGTGCGAGGCAGATGTTGGCTCCGTTGATAGGCAGCTGATACGTAAGTACTTTTTGTTTATTTTAAGTTAAATTATATTTAAACTAAATTGAAAAGTGGAGTTTTTTAATGTTAGCGGGGATAAACCAGCTATCGGGTCACTTGATAAAGTGATCACTGCTGTCAATGGACACCAGGACGACTGTAATTTATTCGGAAATTTGTAAGCCGCAAGAAAATATTATCTTTAGAAAAGTATACATTGATACAAATTAATTTTGTCTTGGGATTTAAAGGGCGGATTTACAGAAATCATGAATGAAGGGAAAGGAAATTCATTAAACTTGGCGATGTCTTAATGCCCGCGGCAACGTGTAGAGCTCGTTAATGTAAGGGTTTCACAACAATTCTTAAAAAAATCATAACCCAAAATCTTTTTAATTGAAGGTTTCATAACCATTCTTTAAAAAAACAGAACCCAAAAATCTTTCAAATCATATTACTATAAATAAATGGTGAAATTAATAGCATAGAGGCATTCCATCTTAGTCCTCAGGGTTCGCAACGCATTTGAAGTCTTAGGATTGCAGTTTTGAGATTGTAGTCTTGAGATTTCAAATGTGGGGTCTCAGATCCCACTTACCATCAGGCCTGGGTGCTCGCGTGCCTTCTCCTTGCCATAAAAAACTAGCTTTTTCCCATATTTTTTTCCACGTAGAACTCGTTTATTGTTATTACCTCAGGAATCGACAAAAGTGGACACTTTTTTTTGCTTTTACCCAAAACTCTGTCAGAACGGGCTTAGTAACAGACAGACAAGCAAACTTTCGTATAGATATCAATAAATGGGCAGAATACTCGCCAATTTCGCCTTTCAAATTAAAAATAACTAACTGATCGTTCAAACAATTCTCATTTAAATAAGAATAAGGACGCAAATAAATCTCCGTAACAAATTCAACTCATTTCTAAAGCTTTCACTTCGAAATCCGTCATTAAAAACTCCACGAGCAATTAATGTGATTAAACAAGAACACAACTAAAAAAAACACGACGAATTAAAAGAGGAAAAAGGTCCGTTTGTGCTGGTCATTAACCCCATATCTCTGGCTGAGCAGGGCAACACCAGTAATTATTTAGATGGGCCAACTCTCGGGGCGTTCCGGTATAGCTAGTTTAAAACAGTAAGTCAGTTTTTTTATACTTGTCGCAAACCAG
This sequence comes from Acleris literana, assembly GCA_946894065.1. Lineage (NCBI taxonomy): Eukaryota > Metazoa > Arthropoda > Insecta > Lepidoptera > Tortricidae > Acleris > Acleris literana. Next base: position 6,901,114 of record OX335692.1, read on the forward strand.
GATCCCAATTTATAAAATTAAAGTTTGTATAGGTAAAAACCTTAAGTAAAGCTCCTCTTGCATGTAGTTGTGTACAAAAGTTACATGGAATTTACGTCAAATTTAAAATATAGAATTTCGAACAGTCTATACAGTTGTGTTACTACTACATGCAAGAGGAGCTTTACTTAAGTTTTTTACCTATATCTGTGTGTCTATGTGATTATCTGTGGCATCGGAGCTCCCAAACAGATGGTCCGATTTGGATGTGGTTTCATCGGGGTGATATAAGCTAGGTTTAATGAAAATCGTTTGACCCGTTTAAAAGAGTGAACGGGGTTTTTATGGACACAAATAGATTCGCCATGCTTGTCTATCAGTCTTTATTTGTGTATGCCACAGTGTTTTCAAGTCTATCAAAGACGCAAAGCTAAAATTGTGTATAATATAATTAATAAATATGATGGTTACGGGTATCAATAAAAAAAAATACACAGACTACCTTATGGAAATGGACTTGAAGGTTGTAGATTGTAAATGGGTTAGCCACCCTGAGGACGCCGAGGGAAGGCCTTTATGCTTCTATTTTAATAGCTCTCTTACCTCATACGGGAATAAAACAATACAGACTGCTGAGCGGCAGGTAAATGTACAGACTTAATAATCAACTAAAAATAGAAATAACTATATGAAAAGCAAGCTTTAAAAACCCGACTACATTTTTTATACTGTCGTCGATATAATTACATATATTAATAATTGTCATTTTGCCTTTGTTGTTATTTCAATTTTAACAGTTTAGGTATCCAGTGTCACCCGGGATGACGTAAGGATTCTAACGATACCTCACACATCTAAATCGGTCAAGGGATTTAGAAGTTATAGTGGAATAAAGAAACTCACATACATACATACATACATACATACATAAAAATATGCACCCTGAAAACATTACACTCCTTTTTTGGGGCAGTCGAGTAAAAAGTACTTTACTTTATTGCTCTGAACAAGAACGGAATACCAAAAGAAAACATTTGTTACGAGTTAATACTGTAGCTCGAGCACGAGTTTTACAATCATACGTCACGTTTTCGAAATTCTTTTACTTACTATTCGAATACGTGCACTATAACTTTACAGAATCTGTTTGTAGCTAGCACGAACCCAAAAAACCAAATCTAGGTTCTTAAAATTATTTTATCTACATCCATAATTATTATTATCATAACTTCCCTACAATATCGACGCTTAAAGTATCAAATGTCGTAAAAGCCATTTTGGCCAAAACGAGTTTTTAATGCAGTTTTATTCAGTTTTTTGCGCTCTATCGAACTGTATATTTGAAATGTTCAAATTCGCAAAAAATGTCTTTTACGACGCACTTAATTCACGCTTAAAACCTAGATTTCTTGTTTTTAAATGTCGTAATGATCAAGTTGGAGCGTAAAGTTTTAAAATTAATGTTGTAAAAGACATATTTTTTGTTGATTTGACTAATACTACATTTTGATATTGTATTACAAAAAAAAAATTCATGATAATTTTTGGCGTAAAATCCGGTTATTTTTTAAATTGGTATTTACGACAAATTATTCATGGAAGATTTACCAAACACTAATGTAAATTTATGCTGTATAAGAAACGACTTTTTAATATACGGTTTCTACGACAATTTCTCATTATAAGACATGTAAAAAAACAATGCCCGTTTTGTTTTAACCTCTTAAGACCCATCAATCAACGAAATTTGTCAAAAGTAAATTTTTGATTGTTAGTCTTCAAAAAAATATATTCTACTTTTTTTTCCCTTGCACCAGATCTTTATTACAATAGCCGTATTATATACTATTTTTAGTACGAAGGATCTCAGGTTAGGAGGTTAAGTGCCACCATACGCTTTACAGCAAGGGCATCAATTGGCTTTTACAACAAACGCTCCTTTACTGCTGGGGATTCAATCGGCTTTTACTACAGACGGTCCTTCACTACTAGGGATTCAATTGGTTTTTACTACAAACTGTCCTTCACTGCTAGTGATTAAATCGGCATTTACTTGAAATGGTCCTTTACTGCTAGGGATTTAATCGGCTTTTGCTACAAACGCTCCTTCATTGCTGGACATTAAATTGGCTTTTACTAGAAGCGGTCCTTCACTACCAGGGATTCAATCGGTTTTTACTACAAACTGTCCTTCACTGCTAGTGATTCAATCGGCATTTTCTAGAAATTATCCTTTACTGCTAGGGATTCAATCAGCTTTTACTACAAACGGTCCTTCACTCCTAGGGATTCAATCGGCTTTTACTACGAACGTTTATATTTTTTTATGTGGCATACATTGCTTTTTACTACTATTCATAAAAAAATATGCATTATGGCTGAAAAAAATATGGTATTGTAAAATAATGTTTGTTTTCTAATGCAATTAGTTAACTGAAAAATATCCCTTAAAGTGATCTGAAAAACTCGCATTTATTATTTTTATTACTAAAACTGTTACGTTGAAAACTGTTACAAATGATTATAAAAAATATAAGAAATATTAGGGATGAACCTATATTTTTAAGTCATCTCTTGCAATTGATCAATGCATTAGAAAACAAACATTAATTACCATACATACATTATATTGTACATACATAAACTCACGCCTTCGTTCCCAGAGTGGGGCCAAGCAGAGCTACAGCTCCAACTCTAAAAGCTTGTTGATAGTTCTGTGACAGCATTTTGCACAATGAGGCTAAGATGTTTACCAGCGTATTGGTGACAGGTTGCAAGCCTATCGCCTAACAGTACTACAGGGCTTTTTTCCCTTAGTCGCGTCTTACGACATCCACGGGAAGACATGGAGTAGCACTATTCTAACCCGGCAACCACACGGGCCTTGTTTTCTTCGTAGAAGGAACGAGAATCAAACAAACAATTCAATATTTTGCGCCAAATTATACATTTCCAATGATAAATAAAACAGAAAAAGTCATAATTTAAAGCAAAGCATCTTGTATTTGTAATAATAAACTCAAAATTTATGTAGATAACTCGTAGGTGCCATTTTAAGTTTTGAAGGTTTAAAACGAAAACTTCTGAGAAGGCTACTAGACTTGGCATTTGTCCGTAACTTTAAATACCAAATTTTAATCTCCGTAATATTATATTTTAGAGCTCTGTACCAAATACTGTTAAACATTATAAGATGACTTTGTTGTTTGTCCCTCCGTCTGTTCGTCGGTATGCCAAGAACCATTTTTCTTTGAAATTTAGAATAGGTGTAATATTTCGACTTTTTAAATTATTTGCCTTTGTAGGTACTTGTTTGTTTTTATTATATTGCTTGTGTTTTTTATTTCTTTTTTTCTTGTACAATAAAGAGTATACATTCATGCATATACGTACATATTTGCTTTATTCATTTGAATGCTGTACAGTTTTAAAGGGTAGTCACATTTTTTAATTTCTGACATCGATGACTTTTACAAATTCTATGTAGATAATGAGCGTAAAATACTAATAATGATACGCAGCCCACTTCTTGTTTGTTTTAATTAATTATACAAATAAGACCGAGATAGGTGCTATAAACTTGATGCTCGGTTCTGACTTGCATTGCAAATGCCCATTTATATGAAAAGCGTATATTGTCGCCAGGCACCAATAAAATAGCCGTACTGTTCAGGACAGTAAGCAACCTTCTGACAAAGCTCTTCGATAAGTCGTTGGAGTTTACACGACAAGAAGTTATTGTCGTGTAGACGGCAGTTAAATCAAAGTTTTCACCGTCTTGCTTTGATATTGTATTCATAATGTTGAGATTATGACAGCTTTCATTCACGAATAGTTGTTTAATTACGATGTCGAAGCAAGTTGGGTTAATTCAATATCCTTCAATGGAAATCCTTGAGCATTATTTAAATAAATCTTAACGTTTCAATACTTGATCGCTGTTATGCCTTTTAATAGAGCCGTGTCAGATATTACTAGGGCCTGGCCACAACACCACGGCACGGCGTCGTTAACGTGAAATGTCGCGGCGCCGTGGAAAGGCACGTTGCCACGTCGTGCAAATATACGGTGCCGTGTGACAACGGCTTCAACTATTTTAAACTCTACGCGCAGGATATTGGGCTTATATGTATTGCACTTTATAATGAATGACGGCACCGTGTATCTGCACGTTGTGGCAACGTGCCTTTCTACGGCGCCGCGCCGTTTCACGTTAACGACGTCGTGCCATGGTGATGTGTCCAAGCCCTTATTGTTGCGCCCAATGTTGGTTAAGATTATTATTAAGTCGTTGCATGTAGGTACTGTACCTACATGCAACAGCTTCTCTTTTTTGTATTATGATACATAGCTTTTTTGTACGCACTTATTTTTGGTTCGAAATCTCATTGAAGAGCTTTTTCCGAAGCTACCACAGGGAATCTAATTACAATATGAAAGGCTCTCAAAAATCGTTGATATATATATATTGAGTCAATGGCGTCAGAGTTAACAACAATACGATAACATATCGAATGCAGTACTTATTGTTGTACCGCGTAGAATAGAGACCCTGGCTCCAAATTCTACTCAGTGAAACAATATTGCCTTTGACATGTTTTCGTATTATCAACGTTATGACAACCCTTTATTTCTAGACAGTCATGGTGGCCGTGTTAAAAACAAAACAATAAAAAGCAGATTGCAAGCTTCTGACAAAGCTCTTCGATACGTTATTTAAATTTAAATTATGTAATTAAAATGATTTTAATGACTTTTAAATTTTAATGACCAATTCTACTGTAGTTTAACAAAAGTTTATATTAATGCTAACCTAACCTAACCTAACCTTAACCGAAACCTAGATTATTCACAAAAATGTACCTAGATACTTAGTTCTCTCTATAAAGACCAATTATTTATAGATATATATTATGAGAGACGAAGCGTGTTTAAGTTTTTAGTTGAGTTCAATTTTATTGCATAACAAAAACTAATTATCTGCGCATCGTTTAGACGGTAAATCTTATTTCAATTTGACTTTATAATAATTAATTATCTGTGCATCGTTAAGAGTTGAAGTCTTATTTTAATTTGTCATTCTATTAAAAAAATGTTATAAAACAAGCATATTTCTTAAAATGGGTACTGCTTTTACTACTATTAATTACGTATTGTTATGATTACATAATGTCTTTTAATACAATATTACCCCCAATAAAACCACGTAGATTCCTTTTACAACAAAGGTTACAGTTGTACACTATAAAAAAATTGTCTTTAAAGCCATTTTCAATTCTTGTTGTGCGTCTTAAAAGCCATTTACATTATTTTTTTTTGTAGTAAAAGCCACGCTATCTCTGGATCTATTAAAGCTACGGGATTTTAAATTTATAATTATGAAACATCTCGAAAACCTAAGCATAATGAGCTCAAGTGGTTTATAATAGCTTGAGTATTTCAAAAAATATATGCAAAAATAAAGTAACCATTTTCGTTTTTTGCTCGCCCTGAAAAAGTGCATTTTGGCTTTTACGACATTTGATACTTTAAGGGTCGAATTATGTTCAGAAGCGATAAGCAAATCGCCTATATTAAGAAACCTGTATCTGTGGTTGCATCTTAATGTTTACATTAAAATAATAATAATTATAAAACAAGTTTACCGTAACACTAACTTTATAAAAATACAGGCCATATCTGAACATATTATAGAAAATTTATGATATGCATGTAGATAAAGTTATGTATGCGGCTATACATAATTAGGCATTAAAACACTCGTGTGATCTTATTATGCACCAGCCACATAAACTATTATTGCTTATTACTTCACCTTCACTTCTTTATGACGATACAAAATAATGGTCAACGTCAACACAACAACAAGCTAGCAAAATTATAACGTTAGTACTATTACGGACAAGGGGCGCTGATTCGAATCGCCGTATGGTAGGGGATCCGAATAGGAGACGACCTTCACCTAGCTGTTTATTCGATAAAAAGTATTTTATATCAAATTTAATATGCTAAGTAATATGAACTTACCTACCTACCCAATAGTTAAGATGGGAAAAAATAGTCAACCTAACGTTTTCATATTCTATAGGCTTCATACTTTTGATTAGTACGTAATTGGTCTATTAAACAAGCAATAGCAATTTAAAAAGAAGGAAATCTCAGTTCTTCTTTTAAATCATATAAGGACTGGACTATAATTTTCCAGTCACCCTATTATAAATATATTACTTAGCATATTAAATTTGATATAAAATACTTTTTATCAAATAAACAGCTAGGTGAAGGTCGTCTCCTATTCGATCTTAGACCAGTACAAACATTCTCGATGACATAATTTAGGTAAAAGATAAAACTTCACATTTGAAGTACTGATGTTATTTTAATGTGATTTTGTTGCATTTTTCACAGTGCCACAGATTAAAACGAAGTTTACTGTTTGAGAATAACCTAAATATCTGGCGTCAGCCTTTTTTAATGGAATTCTGAGCAAAAAAGTAGCTCATAAGTAAAACTCGGATTTAGGGCATTGCTTTGCAGTACGAGTATGCGGGAGATATTTGTTTATTCATTTTACGCCAGTTAAACGGCTAAAAATAACGAAAAGAGGTATTTATTTAACACAATAATTAACAACAATCAAAAACATTAAAGTTAAAATGTGTTTTGGTAGTATACGCCACATTTACTAAATAGGCAGGTTAATAAGTTATTTTTAAATTACTATAAAGAATACAAATAAGTACTAATAAATAAAGCAAATACAAAAATATATTCATATTTAAATTTATATTTTATTAACCAGGTCGTCTCTTTTCTGGGACAAAAAATTACACAGTCATCAACCTAATGCTGAAGACCAATCTAATTTTAATTCTGTCTACTTTATACATTACATTACATTACATCTTTTGCCTCAATTACCAAATCAGCTGTGACACCATTATATTATCGGGTTTGCCAACCCATGGGCCAGCTGGTTCAAAATTAACTTGTAAGATTTATCTCAACCGTGTTTACTAATAGCCTGTTGTTTGATCGGTAGTTAAACTAATGGTCAAAAAACATTACTAACGTTTAAAATCTCAAGGAAATGTGTCAAATTTTCCATTCCTTTTTCGAAGGCCCTAATGGCCTGTTTTTTGATCCGTAGTTAAACTGACTAATTGTTAAAATTCGAAAAAGGAATGGAAAATTTGACACATTTCCTTGAGATTTTAACCATTAGTAACGTTTTTTGACAATTGGTTAGTTTAACTACCGATCAAACAACAGGTCATTAGAGGGGTCTCTAATAAACTTTATTCTAGCCCCATCTTGTTTGTTTTTATAATTATGGTATTTATTTTACAATGGTAACTCTGATTTACTTAATATTAAGAGCAGCAGCAGCTACATAATATATAATTACGATATAAAAGCAACATGGCTTTAAATAAAATGTAAAAATAGTCCCTGCTGGCGTATTGCCTAAAGCACTCGCAATCGCAATCGACTTCAAAGCGGAACAATTGATTTCATTTTGTATGCAGACTCGCCTTCGGACTGTCAAAATGAAAACGATTGCGATTGCGAGTGCGTTAGGCAATAGGCCTGCTGGTTATTGTTTTTATAAATTGACTTATTACGTAGACTTATTTTATTTACTGAGTTTATTATTGCAAATTTACTGCCAAGTTAGGAAGCAGACTTAATCTAAAGCCCAGTTTTGGTGTTCGCACTGTTGCGTTCCAATATAAGGATAAGACAACCACCAGCATTGACTTATTCCATCTTAGTCCTCGGATCCGACGACGCATTTGTCTGAGGATTGCAATCTTAAGATTGCAATTGTGTATGGATCTCAAAACACACTTACCATCAGGTGGCCTGTGGACTCGTTTAGTTTCCCCATGCCATTAAATGAGTCGCTTAACTGCAAACTCGGATATATCCTTGAAATTTTGTATACGAATTTAAAACCTAAGTGGTTTGAAAAAAGACGCAAATTCCGTTGTCCTTTTACATGGATTTATCCGAATTTGAAGTTAAGCGACTTAAATGTAAATAGATAGCTTGTATAGCACTCACCTACTACCACCATCTCTGCGGCTTTAATGTCTGTGTGAAAGAGAGGGGCGTCAGCCGAGACCTCGCACTGGTATTCCCCAGTCAGGGTCCTGTCGACGTCTGTGAGGACCACCCGATTCTGGTCTGACCCGGCCACCTAGACAAGCACAAGCAATCTCAGAACAAATTAACAACAAACAAGACGTAGAAAAATTTGTGTTAGTAGAGTTGAAAATGGTGTGAGTCATTATTCTACTCTAACACATTTGGTATTATTAGCTATTTCTTATTTTTATATACATACTCGTTCCACCTTGGTTTTGACCTTAAGAATTGCCGTATTATTTCCAATATTACGAACGACATTTTTAGTCTAGTTTATCCATACCCTAATCATTTTTTAGCGCTGAAACAACTTGATTTTATGTTGGTTTGGACGATAATTATCTCCGATTCATGATCATAGGTTTGTCCCAAGTCTGATAAATCAGGCAAACTGATAATTATTATGTGATTCGTGGGACAGAGAACCTGTTAAGATTGGTCTAAATTGTATTGCAAGATTTGAAACTAAAGTAACTGACGAAAAAACAACATACATAAAGTTGATTTAAAGCTTTTAAAAAGTACCCAATATTTGTAAGAGAGGAGAGGAACAAAAGAATAAGCAAGATCTAAAGTAAACATTAAAAAACCACAGCAACCGCATGGTCTCTCATCTCGTCAAATAATACGGTCCATGTTTATCTTTTACTAGTAAAAAATATGCAGAGTTTTATCACGAGAGTCAAAAGGATATTATGACACATTGAGCCGGGCAAAAAATACCGCATAACCACACAGGTCGCGCCAGGTATGGGCTGCGGCGGGAACAAAAAATGTTTTGAAATTTCTGGTAAAACTCTTGCCTGTGACGGGAGCGTGAACATTTTTTATTTTAAAAAATATGGACATGGTTATTTTATAACGAAATGACTGGCAGCTACATTATTTGGATATTGGGTGCAGTTGAAAATTAAGAAGGAAACGTTTTACTGAATAAGCGTCTTCCCACTGAATTTTAAGTTCCATAATATAATGCAATACGTTAGATAGCGACCTTTTCCAGATTAGCGTAAAAAAAGAAGCGCCGTAAAAAGCACATCAAAGGATTTAGAATAAAAAAGAATCGAAACACAAAAAAATCTAAATTATTTCCTTAAAAACTATTGTTACAACGAAAATTGATGCAAAGATATCACAGGGGTAAAGAAAAAATATACCCTCACCTTAAAATGATATTATTACCACATTTTATAAAAAAGGTACGTACATGAAATTCAATGAAGAATTGAATATTAGGGTCACTTGCAGGTAAAAGTTAAATCGAGTTTTCGTCTTAAATCTGGCTTTAAGACTGATAATGTTGCAAACTGTTTGCCGACCACCGTTTAATCTTGTTAAATGTAAGTTTTCTTCTAAAATGCGAGCAAACAAGCAAGCGGGTCATACTATGTCGGCCATTGTGGTCAGTTCGGTGGGGGCTATATCCGCCTATTTTTGCCCTTATCGCAATGGTATTGATGACAATCGCCATTAGTGTTATAATAATAAAGAGCTGTCGTAATGTTTACAATATGATATCAAAAGGGGAAAATATAATGTAATAAGGGCTTTGGCATTCGTAAAGGTTTAATTTAGCGATCATAAAAAGGTATGTTACGTCATTAATGTAGACAATCGCTTCAACCGTATAATTGTACATTGTCATGGTTTGCAATAAAAGTTAACTTTCGAAATTGTATTCTGTGATGTAGACAAAAGAATGAAACGATATTAAGCGTAAAAACGATACGCTCTGTCATTTAATAGTGCTTGAAAACGACGCATGAAATTTAACGCGTTTTCAACTACAATGGTTTTAAAATCATTGCTTATCTTGCTCTACTTTTGGATTTCTCAAATACTTTGATTTAACATTGATTAACATTGATATCCTTTCGGAGATAAAGATAGAGAATTAAATTTAAATTTTAAGTCTTTCGTTAATAATACTTACATCGACTTTAATCTCCGCGACAGGGAACACTTTGGTCGCCGGCGATTCTTTCGGCACAAACCGGTAGAACTCTATCATGTTGCGGTACCACCGAATAGAGTACAGCTGGGCTCCTTCCAGCTCATAGGAGCACATCAGCTCCGCGTTCCGACCAGACAGAACTGCCTTTGGAACGTGTATGTGGAGCGATTTAAGCGTGTTCACTGTACCTGCGGACAAAGATAAATGATGTTGAATATTGAGGAAGATGAATCGTTTGACAAATTTCAGCGGCGCATAGTTTTTAGTCGGTAAAGCTGCGGATATTAATGTCTTCGCAGCGGTCGTGAATGGTCGGACGGGTCGGAATTCAGTAATTTTAATAATGGCTTCCACCATTACAAATGTAATTTTGTTTTTGAGTTAGCACGCACTCCTATAGCCATGGACATTTGCAACCTCATCGCAGCAAATGCGTTGTCGATGGTATTTTTCAAATACTTAAATGCTGAGATTTTTACCATCACGTATAAAAATCTACATGTACTAAGTATTTTATTATTTTATTTATTTATATTACCATGTTTTCACAGTTTTACTATGGCAGTTTGATTGACACCTCCTTAATGATTAACTACTTACCTATTTTACTATGGTATGTTTAATTTTAGCAGAGCTCTTAGCGAAGCTTTAGTCTAATGCAAATCAGTGTGTTTACGCAGCTAACCAAACCTAGCATTCATTACACGCCCTAAATTTAAATAATTCTAGATAGTAATATCATATTCAGTGTATGCTCAAGCTCACCCCAGCATAGTTAGATTAGTAATGCAGCATCCACGCGTGATAAAACACAGAAAACATGGCTTCACTAGCAAACTTTGCTGAGTAATCAGGACGCGTGATTCCGCATAAAATATTCCCCATTTGGCGCATATTAAAATAATATCGGGTCCGTCGACGCTAGCATTCCCAAATACTATTCTGTTTGAACAAACAAACCATAAATTCGGAGATTTAAAAAGCTTTTATCTCTTTGTTTGCCGGGTTGTTTGGCGCAATACTGAGCGTAAAACTCATGCTGTGGGGACACTGTTGAAATATTTTACAGCAGCGTTTGACAGAATTGACGGTTGGCTAAGTGGCTTGCGAGCGTGCCAACTTAGGGGCTATTTGTGGAACGTGGGCAAATTTAAGGTTGAAACATTGACCTTTCAATTGTGGAATCTATTCATCACTATATTATTAATTATTTACACGGTATAAATCGTAATAAGAAGTTTATAACAGCTGCGCCCTTTACTCCGAAAATTACTAGTCTTACTACATAATTAACCCCTTACATATGTGGCGTTCCATGGCTAAAGGGTCCTTATGATACATATTGAGTTAAGCATTGATCCTAAATCTGCGTTAAATAGGCTATCTAATAAAGAAAGAGTCACGACCCTAAGCCCCAAACTTTTTTAAATTTTATTTATCATACTTACACAAGCCGAAATTGCACTTTTGAGAAATCGTTAAAAGAAGTTTGAAACTCATATTAAGTATGTTCCCATTGGAAGTTACATAGATGATGATTGATTATGTATCTCAATGTGTTTTTCTTTGATATTCAGTTATGGTTTTTTTAATGTGATTTCTAGACTTTGAAAAATCAGTCTTTGATTAGAGCAACTTGCTAATAAGAACGAAATTAAGAAAAATAAGATTTTCGGAATGTTCTTTAATATGTTGTAATTCGTACCATAGTGTATAGTTGGGGATATTTGAATTTACGTCTTAGGATAGAAATAAAATAACATAGTTAACAAAATCCTTTTTTTTAAATTAAATATGATATTTTTTATTTTTTTCATCTTGCTCTGTAACATTAACAATTTTTGTGTAGTGAGATCTAAATTATATTCGATCAATCTACGCAAGTATCACTAAAGTGTCATTGTTACTCTATAAGTCTTATTTCTATAGTTACAAACGATTTGAGTTACATTAAAATCACAAATTCACGCCCATACATTAGGGAATTACAGATAATTGCTGATAATTACAGTAGTATAGTAATATCACGATAGTAACATTGTCTATTTTTAATCTTATATTAAAACAGAATACCCAAGAAAAAATGTTTACTTAAAATCTTGTTTTATAAAGAGTACCTGTCTCAAAAAACATTTTTGTTGATTATTTAGTTTGTTCTGATTTCCTTTTTTTGCAATAATAAACACCATTTCATATTTGGTTCCTGTAGCTACATGTAGGTTTTTTACGTTTTGTAGTTAATCTATCAGACCTGCCTATTCATTTGTCATATTTTATAGCTCGTAAGATATTTGACAGTACTTACCTAAGTTGGGTATTTTTTGTTATTAGGCACGTTTTGTAAGTGGACCAATATAACTTAAGCAAACATTGCAAGTAAATTTATCACCAGATATATCATTCTTGAATGTGCTCTGCCATAAGGACCCTTTTCTACTAAACTTTGTACCCAATTTTACTTTAGAAATATTTAACATACACGAGTGAAACCAAGCTACGAATAGACGTCTATCCCTTTATTTTACTATTTCGTATAAAACAAAAAATATATATTTTTAATGATTTTTACAACATCGTCAATATCTCCGTAACTAGAAACTGCCATAAGGACCCTTTTGTGATGGAAAGCCACATATACAGCCATAACAATGTCAGAGCATTACGTGATACAGCGTGCTATAATATCCAGATAAATACTATAAATAAGTCTTCGAGACGTTTTAATTGCACATTTAGAAAGCTTAAATTAGGTATATAACATCATATTTCTAATATAGCTACTCGTGTGGTTAAAATAATGGAGTTAAATACATACGTATTTATTCATACGAATAGCGTTATTAAAGTTCAAGTCAGTTGTGTATCTTGTCGTTAAACCTGTGTAAAAATAATTATCATGTTAAGTAAAATTAGTGGACTACGCTATTTTCAAAGTAATTACAAAATAATGAATTCTATCAAAAAATATTAAAATACAAATACTTCAATCATGAAGTCTCTGAGAGCTTTGCTGAAAAAGAGCAGGAATTTCCATTACCTGACAAAAGACTAAATTATATAACGGATTACTCCAATCCTTTCCCATTAAAACTTTTTTAATCTTCAAAAACATCAAGTCTTCATGCGCCTAAATGTACCAGGCAATAATAAGTAGCAGAGGTATTAAGTGTCGGATTTGGAGAGCAAAAAGCGGCGATAACAGCGGGGACGTCGTTTAGCGTTATGACCCAACTTCTAACGAGCTGCCATAAACTGGATATTTACTTTCTTCACCTTCAAGGCAAAGGTTTGGAGGTAAAAATGTACTGCAAGGGTGTTGTTATCGTAAAATCTTACGCCGCAACTCCTCACGATCGCTGTTTTCCTGGTACCTTGACGGAACTGAAAACCTTTGTCTCTATTTTAATCGCTCAATTTTTTGTGCCTCCTGTAATAAATGATGGTAGGCTTTTACGTTAATGCGGTCGGCCACAAAATCTTTTTACTAGCGTTTCATAAAAAGGGTGTATGAACATTAAGTTAACATGGCTATAAATTAAAAAGTTTTGAGGGCAAGTATTATTTAATAGGATACTGCCTCGAACATTGTTACTTTCTCAGTAAGACAAATTACATTGTCCTCGGGCAATCTTGGTTTTGACATTGAGAGTTTAGTCATTTTTGTTAAGTATATTATAATTAATCTTATATTTTATGTTAACGGTATTTTGGTGCCGTGATCAGGATAAAAAAAGTTTATATTCGACGTACCCTAAATTAGAACCTTACAATGCGAAGTCATTTAAAAAAAGAATCGGTTGGAAATTTTATTTTAGACTCTTGTCTGCTAGTAAAATCCGGTTGCATAGAAATTAGAATTCGGAACCATCGTAGCATCACCTTAACAAGCACAGTCATAGTATAATCGAACCAAATATTTCAACACGTTGAAATGGTTAGTTTTTATTTAGAACGCGTCGTCACAGCCTGAATTGCTCAGCGGATGGCCACGTGAAATTGGTTTTTCACTTTGTACTCGACATTTACCGTCGCCATGTTTTATTTTCATCGGTGTTCGTTAAAACGGACGCAAAATGTTGCACTCACAAATTGCTGGATTCGTGAACAAACGCACTAAATTTGGTTTGATAAAGTAAAGGGTGATTGAAGGCTTGTCGGGGAGTTGATGGGAATAGTTTGATGTGTATGGAGATTTATTTCATATGTATGTATACTTACAACATTACTTTATTAACTGAATTACTAGAAAAACTGCAAACCCGAATATACTAGAACTAGTAGTAAATATAACAATAAAACCCTATAAACCCTGTTCAGACTTACTTGTCTTATATGGTAAACAACTTACTAACCTCAAAATGAAACTTTTTTGGCTAAAACAGCTCTTTTATCGTTAATAAAGTAAACTGAGAAAACATTTTGGACATCACTTGGCCAATGTATTTTCCGTGATTGCTTTATTTAATTTAAAATAGCTGTTTCATAGCAAAAAGTTGCTTTTTGAGGTTAGAAAGTTGTTTACTACTTGAGACAAGTAAGTCTGAACAGAGTGTACATGACTATGTTTTCAACATTAACAAGATGATGTATTTTACTAAAAGCAATTCCTAGTGGGTGAAAGAGAGAATGATTCCCATTCTAGTAAAGAGGATAACAATATAAAACCATTTAAGACTAATGAGTTTGAAATTAAACGTACTTTTTTATTATTGGTCTTTGTCTTATTGTGTTTCAAGGATTAATAAGATTTATGCGTAGCGTGTTCATTTTAATCGAAATCCATAATTATTTAGATTGTATTTATAGTTTATTTTCGTTTTATACCGCAGCAAGAATTTATACCGCAGCAATAATTTCAAAAATTTCATCTAGTGGTGTTAATTATTACTACAGGAGTGAAAGTACATAATTTATTTCATAACTCGTACGTTAAAACTATGTAGTTTGGACAAATTTAGACTTTTTGCAAGGAAGTGAGCATAAAATGCTTGATTGCTTGATTTTAACACAAAGGTTTATGTCATTTCGTAACATTTAATGCTTACGTAAATTTTACAAAGATTTGTTTTTTGCTTTAGTGCTTTATTCTTATCCCCTAAAAGATATTTTATTGCAAATATCAAGTATAAAATGTTGAATGTAAAACGAGTTTTAATAAAATCAGTCATGCATTTAACGCGACATTAGTTATTTTTAGTTTGTTTTCGCTGTTAAATTAGCGTATATGAAACTGTATTTCGCTTTTTAAATCCAAAACGCTTTACACGTTGCCGTAAAAAATATGTTTTTCATCAAAATAGTAATGTTTTGGGAGTTTTACTGTGAAACAGAGAATTGAGTGCGTCACAATATTGTCCCTTTTACAAAAATATTCGTTTCATATACATAAACGTTCATAATGTTTGTCGAAAATAACATTATTATGCAGTACGTGAATTTGTTTGTGAAACAATTATTATTTATTACAATAATATGAAAATGTTTAGGAGCGAAGAAATATTTTTGGAAAACATGTTATTTCATTAGAATGCGTACAAAAATTGTCTTGTAGAATGTACTCTTACTTGCCTAGCTAGTAGTAAAGTTGTAGACAACTATTTAAAAAAAAAAGAGTGTAGCGTATATAAGAACGTTATCGGTGGGCAAAGTAGTTACGGGTGTGGACTTGTGATCGCAAAGTTTCAAGTTCAAACCCTATTCGTATGGTATGGTTTTGGGTATGGTGACACGGTTTAGTGGTGGTAGAACCTTGTGCAGGGCTCGTCCGGATCGCTACTACCATTAACCCACCGCCAAACAGTACTGTTCGCACTGCTGTGTTCCGGTGTGGGGATAAGACAACCGGTGAAATTACTAGCATAGTAAGAGGCCTTCCATCTTAGTCCTCAGGGTTGGCAACGCATTTGAAGTCTTAGGATTGCAGTTTTGAGATTGTAGTCTTGAGATTTCAAATGTCTATGGGTCTCAGATCCCACTTACCATCAGGTGGCTTGAGTGCTCGAAAAGAAAAGATAGTGACCCTGCCAGTGACCCTAGGTTGTCCCGGTTTCAAATCCCGGAAAGGGTAAATATGTTTAGTAAGCGCTTGTATTTGTTCGACCGTCTTGATAGGTCTATGGATTTAAGTATGCATTTTTTCGTATAGTTAAGTACCTAGGTATCTTTATCCCTGAGTATTGTCATACTATTGTACAATGTCGCTTTACAGTTACATAAGCAATGTCAAATAAGATTGTCAAATGTGTTAATACGATAAAGTACAAAAAGTGGTCAGCTAATTTTGACACTATCTGCTCAAGCCTAAAGTTGAGTTGCCTGACGTTTATTTAATTCTCACCATGTGCTAATGTTTCTTCAGCAAGTGTTACAGTGAAAGATAAAAAAACTTGAGAAAAATGCACGCATTCAGGGAGCTTGGCATGTTGCACAAAATATCCTACAGACTTGTGTATACGAGAGGGTCAAATGAATAATTAAATTATTTCATTCAATGGTTATAAAAAAAATATGTAATTATTCGGAAATAGAGGTAAACTGTAATGATATAAAAATCCCTAAAATAGCTCCATATTATGCTTAGAATTTGTATAACAGCGTAGTAAATAGCACCTAGATATAATAATAAAAGGAATAATAGATGGACGGATCGCTTGGAAAGTTCCTGTCAGTTTTAAAGTTGAATAATGACCTTTCTTCCAAACGCCATTGTTGTAAGCCCCAAGATATCACAATCGCTTTCTGCAAAGCGTTTTTAAGAAGCTACGATGATATGGTAAATTTTACAAGATAATTTAGCTTGTCAAATTGCCTTGTTGGTTTAGTTTCGGCATAATATGTATATTATCTTTAAAACCTAAAAAACAGAGGGGTCATTTAGGTTTAACGTGAGTATATCTGCGTATCTGTATATATGTGTCTGTAGTACTGATGTGCAAGTTGCAGAAATTTTCCAAAAAGTTGGAAAAGTTCTAAGAAATTTTCGGAAACTTTCACTAGAAATATTAGTAGGAGATCCGAATAGGAGACAATTTGGACCGGGCTGTTTATTCGATAAAAAGTATTTTATACCAAATTTAATATGCTAAGTAACATATAGCAAATAGGTAGGCTGAAAAATTTCAGTCCAGTATATAATTAATTAAAAATTTAAAAACTAACTTTGTTTTAAAAAATTACTATAGCTTGTTTAATGGACAAATTACATACCATTCAAAGGTATGAAGCGTATAGAATATGCAAACGTTAGTTTGACTAATTTTTTCCCGTCAAACTATTGGGTAGGCAGTTATAAACAGGTAAGTCGGTTCTAATAATTTGCACCAAACCTAACGTTTGCATATTCTATAGACTTCGTACTTTCGATTAGTATGTAATTTATCTATTAAACAAACATTTGCAATTTAAAAAAAAAAAATCATTTTTAATTATTTTTTTAATGATATAAGTACTGGACTGAAATTTTTCAGCCTACCTATTCGCTACATATTATTTAGCGTATTCAATTTGATATAAAATACTTTTCATCGAATAAACAGCACGGTCCAAATCTTCTCCTATTCGGATCTTAGACCATATAGGAAATTTTAATTTAAGCAACGGAAAGTTTCCATCCCCATACAAAATTGTGAGAAGTTTCTGAAATTTTCCTACATGAAATGTTCCGCAATTTTGGAAAGTTTCCTTTGGCACATCAGTAGTCTGTAGCATCGTTGCTCCGAAACAAATGGACCGATTGTGACGCGGTTTTTTTTAAATAGTTATATTATCAGTACGTATGGTTCTTAGATGGATTTCATGAAAATTGAATAAAACACTTAACAGGTATAAACTCTGAAAGCTCATTATATCGGAGGTTTTCATCATCATCATCATCATCATGTCAGCCGAAAGACGTCCACTGCTGGACATAAGCCTCCCCCAAGGCTCTCCACTCAGACCGGTTTTGTGCTTTTCGCATCCTCCCCGTTCCCGCGATCTTTACAAGGTCGTCACTCCATCTTGTTGGAGGCCTACCTACAGCTCGTCTCCCGGTCCGCGGACGCCACTCAAGAACCTTCTGACCCCATCGGCCATCAGTCCTGCGAGCAATGTGCCCCGCCCACTGCCACATAAGTTTGGCTATTCTTCACATATTTAAAAATATTTTTAATTTGGTAACGTAATAACTATTATTCCTTTAAACTGACACAAATTGTACTCCGTAGCTAAAGTGACGCAGAATGTATTTTGCGGCTAAACTGACGTAGAATATCGTGACGCTATAATTTACCGCCGCGTTAATTATCGCCTGGCAGGAAGCGGGACACAATTTGTTTGTTTTGTGTATAACTGCTGGATCATCTGTAGGGTGGACACGGGCTTGGGATAGTTGAGGACAAAATATAAGTAAAAATAAGTAGCTATAATCGAAAGCATTAATACCTATAGAGAAATTGCGAAAAATATACGTATATAATACATTTAACAGCAGAATTACCAACAACTCTAAAAATTTGTTGATAATTCTGTAGCCACATTTTACACAATTAGGCTGAGATATTTACCAGTACCTACATAACATTATAATTATCTTATACCTTATTGTCAGTGGTATAGAGGCGTGTAGAGTTTTTTGACGTGCAGTTCGTTGTCTGAAAACGGCCTTCGGGTTGTACATCTGTCACACACTCTCATATGCTCTCAAACAAAACTCACTTTCGTGTAGTCCATCTTGTTCTTACATCGTAATTATATTTTTGACGCAAAAGCAGCCCTTGTTTATTTGATAGTAAGAGCAAAATTAACGTCAAAAATATTATGATAACGTCATAAAAACAAGATGGTATAACCGATTAGGATAGAGCCTCTTGTGTGGCTTCCTTCCACTACACAACCACCAGTTTATCAGATCTTACTACGATTAAGAACTAGTATGATGACTACCGGCACTAAATTTTAGATAACGTATGAGGGGTGGTAAGGGTTGACAACGCATTATTTTCCACCGAGAGGCAGATCCTATGCTTGTTATTAGTAATATTTTATTTGTCTTTGTCATAAACAAGTTACCATGTTTTAAAAATAAACAAATAATTAATTTTGGTAATTACAATATTTTATAAAAGTTTTAAGCCTCTATTTCATTGATAGATTTTCTAAAAATCATTTGCGAAATGTGTATTGAACAGGTAATAAACGAGCAAACAGACGGACAATATAAACCGACTAAAGAAAAACTCAGTAATAAAATAAGAAAAGTAACGATGGTTTCTTGTAGGTGACATAATATCCAGCATTAAAGGACTTGCGGTAGTCAAAACTTAGGTCATACACTATGAGCACTACAGCAGACTAAGCTTCTAAAGGCTTAAAACTGTCAACCAGTATTTACGAGTCTAATGGATTCTTGTGGTTTTCGTCCATGAATTAAATACATAACAATATATTTATATTAATGTAGTAGATTGCAGTTACTGTGGAAAATGAATAAATGACAACCACCTGAGTAACCAGGCATCCCTGAAAATCAGTGTCACAGAATTACCAGTGGCAGATTTTGTATGCCATTAAAAGCTGTCTTCTTTCTTGTCGTTTCGTTTTTGAAGTATTTTTTGGGTACCTAATTTCAGAAATATATTTGACGTCTTCAAACTTTATTATTTTAGTAATTTTAGCTAATTATCAGTATTATTGTTATTACAATCATGCTTATTTTAGTTAAAAAAAACATAATAATAAACACTAAAGGCTACTGGCACCAAAAAAAACAGTATTTAGACTGATAGTTCCTTAAAATTTGACACAAGGGGCCTTCTAAGGGACTGTCCTTGTTTTCCGGTTATGAGCCACAAACGCGTGGTCACAGCAAACGGACAGGGTGACAAGAGAAATTTCCCAGGGAAGTTGTGATTAACTACCCTAACGCAGAGTTCCGTTGCTGATTAGCAAGAAAGAATTTTGCCTGGCTAGACAGTTTTATTTATTTCTTCTAGCTTGGTTGACCACGTGATATGTGACCTTTTTTTAATCAGGTAAGTGTGCACGAAATTAACTGCGCGATGCTTGGGCTGAAAACGAGTTTTTTCGCAGATGACAACTTGACAAATCGATTTCTGTACCCAAAAGCCCCATTTTTAAAATTTTATTACATCGTTTAAGCGTTCCTGGGAAAATGATATTTATTGAATAATTTGCTTACTTAAAGTGAAGGGTAGGGCAGCTTATTTCCTTCCTAACATTGAGTATTTTTTCGCAGCGATTTCTTTAGTTTTGGTTAAATATGCGTCATTCTAATTTAAGGTTTTTTTTTCATTAAATTGAATGAAAATTAAATAACGTATTATTTAACAAAATTAAAATGACGCATTGAAATCAAAAAATGGTTGACGCATTAATAAAACACATATATTGATTTTTTATCGATACAAAAAAAGATAAACTTGCACAAAGACAATATGGAAAGACGATTGCCTTACTCTACCTAGTGGTGATATTAAAAAATCTAACATTATGTTTATTAAATGAAAATAAAAAGAAAATTTACTCGGTGCTTAATACCTAATACCTAATTCACCAGGATTTCTGGATTCCATTTACAGTAATGAATCTTATTTAACTGTGTCGCTTAAGTAAGAACAAATAGCATTGGGGGTCATAAATGACATAGAATTAAAACAATGGTCCAGTGCTATTTTCATTTATTGAACGTTAAATTATAATTTAAGGTGTAGCACAAAATGGGTTATTTGCGTAATGCATAGTTGAAGGCACGGTTACTGCCAACTAGTCAAGTGTGTCGTTTGAAATGGAATCATATTAGTTTTAGTTTGTATTTCTAGAAGAAAATAAAGTTAAGTACACGTTCCTACATAAAGACATTCCAACATAAAGACGAAACACTTTTCATACATAAAATATTTTTATAACCGTCCAAACCCTCCATTTTTCTTGTGGGTGACTACAAAAAATATTTATTGCACTCTTTCTGATTAAGGTTCCAGGGTCGATTGTTATGTAGACCTTTGTTTTTGCATCTGTTTATTTGCTGATTGTGTACAATTCACGATACTAGCCCCACCGTTTAAATTGGCGATGCGTGGTTGCGTCAATGTATGTGAAATTAAATAGTGGGGCGGAACGTCGTGAATTAAAATCACTATAAGATTATAAAACACATCCTAGCAGAAACAATAGAAAGTATTGATATATTTTTCTTTATAATTGAACTGAATTTAAACCGTTATATAGGTAATATTAAATCGTTATGCGAATTTACTGAACCTAGGTTCCATATTACAACTGGGGCCTGTTTTATAAAGCTACAAATTACAAGTTACAGGTTACAAGTTTCCATTTGACACAACCTCGACCAATGATGACCAGCCATTTGAGCAGTGTTGCCAGTTTAGACCTGAAAAATTGTAACTTGTAGCTTTATAAAACGCGCCCCTGGTGGAATCCTCTCTATGGCAATGACATAATTTATTTTTAAACTTTCGTGTTTTTCACTCATTTTTAAACATCAGAATATAACAAAGCACACATAAATATTTTTTTTTATAAATACAGATGCACTTGTTTGGTTGGCATTTATTATTTTCTGTGTTTTTAGCTTCATTTTGTACCTACTATTTTTTAGTATTTCGTTTAAATTAAGCAGTAATTTACTATCAACTGGATGAAAAGTTGGCGAGCATGTAATTCTAAACACATGTACCTTTTTTGAAAAATAAACCGAAAAAAACGATTGTTCCCAGCGGTCACAGCATTCAAAAATAAACTTAGTTCTTTTCTGATGGAAATTGTTTGCGTTACTTTAAGCTGTCAAATACCTTTCCCTTGTGTAAAAATACTTAATTATTTAAGTATTCTGTTTTTTTTCACGCAGTTTTTTTTACTTTATATTCGGGCAGCGTTTATTTGCCTGTATATACTAACTCGTCGGAGAGATTGAAACCAACAAACTCTTAAGAACTCCGCTCACTTTTCTTGTGCGTTGCAATTTGTCATAACAAAAACAAAGCCGTTCCCCGGGTGTTCTGACAACCCTGGATTAACGTGTTTTATTGGGGCTGGTGTAATCCCGGATATCCCCCGCCGAATTCCCCGGGTACTTGCTCTTTAACCCGGATAAACACTTTGTGAAGAAACCGAAAGGTATTCAGGGATTAATACCGGTTATTGTTTCACCAAAATATTGTGTCGACTGCCAGGGTTATCGGAAAACACATTGTGCGGTAATTTGGGGAGAAATGGGTTAATAATTGGAGTTTTGGCGTTGGTGTTGGGTGTAATTTTAACTTTTGTGAGAAAATCGGGTTAAGGATTAGTTTTGACGTAATTTTCCGCGTTTCGAAATTTATCCGTTATGAAACTGAATTTATACGGGTAATATAATAAATGTGTGGGTTAAATGGCGGTTTTTAGAAATTCATACTACAGAAAATATATTGTTTTACCTAAGTTCTACATAATTTATACTCTACAAAAGTTAGTTACTGTAAAAATCTGTCAAAATGTTTTAGAAAACACGAGTAAATATATGGTTTACCTAAATCCTATACCATTTCTTGATTTCCACGTCATTAAAGTTCACAAAATTCTACTGTTATTCTTTGACGAGTACAGATTTTATTCCATATCTCTTCTACACGGCCACTACACGTATCGCCCCTTACACCGGCAATTCAGAAGACGAAGCACGTAAAGTAGTGTCCGGAATCTCTAGAGTGCAATTCTTGGGCCATTTGGCGACTAAAGCCTAGAATTTGAACAGATAGAGTGAGTGCGACTGGATGGAAGTGATTTGGGAAAGAGGTTTATAGTTCAAAGAGATATATTTTACAGTTACTGTGATTTGATGGGACTAAGAGAAGTATTTGATGGTTTTGTTGATTTATTGAAGTGGTAAATTAAATATGGAACTCTATTTAACTGATGGCCAGATTTTTACTGAGTGATTGACCAACAAAGCGCAACCTAAATTACGTAAATAAATGTTTTACTTATAAAATACCTAATACTAGTTTTTGTCCATGCGCTTACTTTTTTTTAAATTATTTTGACATCAATTGACAATGTTACAAGTTTTATAACCACAATATTAAAAAATTAATAGACCTGCCCCCTATTTCATCATCTTGACAATGGCACGTGACTGGTGACAATTCGTTATGCATTGCAAAGTTAACACGCTAATACATCACTGGGTATCATATAAACTGCGCCATGTACACTGATATGTCACCTGTCATCTGTCATTGTCGGGATGGAGAAATAGGGGGCCGGAGTGCCATTACTTAAATTATACCAATTAAGAATAAAGGTTCGGTTGAAGTAAATAAACACATTTAGAAGTTTGCAAGTTCACTACTAACTGTGATAAAAATAACTATGAATATATACGGAACTGAAATAATAAAATTATTCTGGTATAAACCAAAAAAGGTGCCTAATTGCATAATAATAGAATAAGCATTTAGAATTTAATGAGGTTACCAATAGAGTACAAAATGCTTCGAATACCTACAGGGCAGTTAGCCGCCTTCTTTAGTAGGTATATTACGGCAGTATTATTGTAATAACATTTATTAATCTTTGTATATTAATATTGGATAATGGATATTTATAAGATGTTTAATGGTTGTTGTTTTAAACAACTGAGCGTTATTTTTGTATTCTTCGATTGTTAGTATTTATATTGACGATCTCAATTTACGTTGTAATATTACATTGATGATTAAATAAACGTAACTAAACTATGATAATCGATAATATGAAATATTAACAAAAAATATTTTAAAAAAAGTGATTCACAATAAGTTATTTAAATGGTATTTAATTTATTTTTGAAACGAAACATATCGATATGAGACAAATTCTTATTACAATAGTAGACATAGCGATTAAATTACGAGTTTAAATAAAATTAGTGGAAGAAAAGGGAATATAATTTCTGAATGCATCGTGGAACTTTAAATGAAGGGGGAGTTTATAAGGGGCTTTATAACTGTGAATTAATTTAAAAAGGAATAAAATTTTCGACGAGTTTCTAAGGAAGATAATTAAATTGTGATAAGTTAAAGAGTTAAAAATCCTCGACCCGTCCTATGGTCAAGGGATTCAATTAATTGCTTCTGTACTTGCGGCATTTTTAAATGGGCTCCAAATTATGCACTCAGAATCTAATATTGATCTTACAAGACTGAAATATAAATTGTATAATGTTATTTCTCTGCGAATGGGTTTACAATCTCTTAGAATAAAACCCAGCTGTTTTTAGGCCCTTCGGGCGGCTAAATTAATGTGAATTATTTCTTAGAAAACTGTTTTTCTGGGATAAAAGGACCAAAATTCCCGTCTTTGTGAAATTGAAACATACAAATGAAAAAAGTTCTATCATGCTTTTAAATTCAGTGGGTCAATTGGGATGTGTCTAAAAATAACGAATCACCACCTTATTGTTCTTTTCTCGTAACCATTTTAAGTAACTAATTTCGTTAAATTTAGTATTATTTTATAGGTACTTTTTTAATATAATTTTATGGTAATTTGCTCATAACATTTTAATGCATGAAAAATTATGGACGTTAAAAACTAATCTTGCTTGCAAAGTTGAGAAGTAAATAAAAATAAAAACATTTTTTATTTCTTTGAGTCGTTTTCGAACTACCTTGCCAAATATCAAATTCTATTGAATGTGAATTAAAAAAAACGAAATGTCAATGCGTAACGATTACGTACTTTAAAAAAAAATTTATTTTAAACT
The DNA here is from genome assembly GCA_946894065.1 of Acleris literana. Taxonomy (NCBI): domain Eukaryota; kingdom Metazoa; phylum Arthropoda; class Insecta; order Lepidoptera; family Tortricidae; genus Acleris; species Acleris literana. The sequence continues at coordinate 6,925,944 of OX335692.1, forward strand.
GTCACAGCCCCAGTACAGCTTCATAATAGTATAATAGTAGGTACCATCAACCATCTTCTCTCTCATTAAACTAACCTACTTCACTCAACATAACCTCAATACGTTTCCAAATTACATCTCCAGCGCAAAAGTGAATTTCTATTCTTCAAAAGCAAAACACTGTTCTTCGAAAACATGGACACATCATTAACAACATTATGCAGAGAGACATAAAACTGCAATTTCGCTGTCTTGAAATTTGGAGATACAGGCTTTTGCTTCTAAGGTAGAAGCTCGGCTTAACGAATATGCAAAGTGCCCGCAGCATATGACGTACCGCATGCAAGCCGTACTCTGAAAAACGATGATACCCATTCCTTTTGCTCTTGTGTTGTTGTACTGTGGTGTAAAGAGGACGGATGATAATTTTGAGATGTGCTAGGATAAGATACTTGAAATTAAGTATTATGAAGTCTAAGAATATGGGAATGTACATTCTACCAAAGGATTGTGAGATTTTGGCCACGCGGTGATTTTGTGCGCTTACAATTCATTCGTCGGTATTATAGTTAGAATTAGTCGAGTTTTTCGCGGTTCGGCTTTTTTAGTAGCCCGGCCAAGTTAAATAAAGTTTAAGTGACACTCCAGTGTGCCTAGGTATTGTGAAGGTTGAAGACCTTCACGTCACCTCTATGGCCTGATATTTTAAAATAAGAACTACGGAGAATAACATATCGTTGTCATGGTCTGGTACGTCTCACGCTTTTGATATAGAAACATTATAAATAAACAACCACTATAATATTTTAAATAAATGTATGAACGTATATTTCAAGGTTCAATTGAATAGCACCCCACCACCCCATAGTATGTTTACTGGAAATCGATTAAATCCAATTTTACACCCCGAATAATATAATTAAAAAAAAAAGTTTGTAGAGATTATTTAAACTTTACAGCCCAGAACAAAATTCAGGGGTATTTCATTTGTGTACGGAGTTACTAATTCTCAATAACGGCTTACTACGGCACTGACTAACCAACCCAAATCTATAGAATTCCCCAATAATCTAGATCCCAATTTATATTTACCATTAAGGCAGGTCTTACAGTACAAGTAAAACAAAACGGTGAAGTACACACATACCCGTATTTGTACCCTTGAATAAAATTCTTAGGTAAAATGATAACATTCACATTAACATTTTGAATTCTCCGCACAAAAATATAAGTAGAACTACGAAAACAATCGCTCGTTTAAGTGAAAATAAATTGTATTAACTGTTTATTTGAGATAAAAAAGTGCTGTTTGTTCGACTCTTGGTTTGAAACTACCTCTGTATCAAATTTTAATTCGATGCGTTCGGGCGTGAAGCCGTGAAGACGAAACAAATAAACGATCCCACTAACATTTATAATATAGAATGAAACGTTAAAAAAAACACTTTTGATTTAATAATGTCATTAAATATGAAAGTGGTCACACACGTGCCGCGGACATTCAGTTGACGCGGCGAAGCGTATAATTCGAGAGTCCAGACCGAAGTGCTCGGGCTCTCATCAACGCGTCTCTCACCGCTGAACCAAAATACATATTCAAAATATGAGCGTAGACTTAAATAACTTAGATCAACAATTAAACGTACTTCTGTGAGATAATTCTAAGTTGGTATTAGATAGCGAGTTAAAAAACACTTAACACAGAGAGCCTCTAATCTACGGTAAAACAATATTGTATTTGCAGTAATCGTACTATCATCAACGTAATGATAACTCTTACCTTACTTATTTGACAGTCATTAGAGTAGCGTCCGAGTTAAAAACAATAATATAACACGTCAAAAGCAGTATTGTTATACCAAGTAGGATTAGCACCTTTAAATTCCGAATGATTTTTTATTTTCCAAATATTTTAATTGTTCGATTTTTTTCCAAAACCTACGTGTACATAATTTAAATTCCGATTAATTTTTTTTCCAAATTTTTCATTGTTCGATTTTTTTCTAAAACCTACGTGTACATAATTAAATTTCATAGGTTAGGTTAGGTTTGATCTATAAGCGTTTCTTCTCAGAAGTGGTCTCTTTTTGGGAAGCGCTGATAAAAAATAAAAGGGAACTTAAATAAAAAAACATACCAGCATTATTCGTGTTTTCGATCAATTTGGAATAAGGGCTATTTAGGATGATGTGCGGTACACATTAGCATACCTTATGTGACTTTTTTATTCGTCAAGGTGGAAAATGACAGCGGAGCACGAGATATAAGAAAACATTACATTTAATTAACATTTGTGCAACCAAGTATATCATGATTTTTCAGCGCTTTAGATACATAATTTTATATAGTTTTTAGTCAGATATGTACAGAAATTAATATAAGATGGTAAACAGGTAATTATAATTATTATTTGGTTGGATTAATTAGAGTTAAGAAAGGAATTTATAGGAACTCGCTAGAAAAACGATTATGCAGAAGAAATAGCTTCACGGCATACAATTTGAAAGTACATACATAATCTCACGCCTTCGTTCCCAGAGTGGGGTAGGCAGAGCTACAGAATTACAAACATCTCTAAAAACTTGTTGATAATTCTATAACCACAATTTGCACGATTAGGCTAAGATGTTTACCAGCGTATTAGTGACAGGTTGCAAGCCCATCGCCTAACAGTACTACAAGCCTTTATTCCCTTAGTCGTCTCTTACGACATCCACGGGAAGACATGGAGTGGCACTATTCTAACTCGGCAACCACACGAGGCTAATGTGATAAAGAGGATCAATCGATACCAAGTGCATGTGTCAGTCGTTATAATTTTCCACGTGACATTTCGATATCATTTGGTCTGCTATAGTTCTGAAGCAACATTTTACATAGTAGGGTATTTGCCTATTTTTTTATTAGTATTTAAATTGAAGATTTTTTACCTTCCGAATAGCCTAGTATAAATAGTTTTTTATATCTTTAAAAATAAGAAAGATATAAATGTTTAAAACTTGCTTTTAGACTGAGAGGAAAATACAGTAATATGACGTCATATTACTCAACCGCCATATGAATTACACGCAAAACATCGTTTCGTGAGAAAGAGATAGACAAAAAACATTAAAAGGCTTTTAAATTTAAATTTGATTTTAAATTATTTATATTACGTATATCCAAATTAATATATGAAATTTAATATCAGGCAAATCCCTATTATCCTTACGTGTTAACTAGGCATTGGCGTATATATTGTGATTTTCGTGTAGCAAAAACGTTTAGTCACTAAGATAAGCACGCGAATTAAGGCGACATTTTTATTTGCAGTGCAGCTGGGCATAAGTAAAATTGGGACCCGTGTATCAATAAATCGGAGTGCCGTGTAACACAGAGCGACGTTTACACACTCGCCCGCGCCGGTGCGGCTCTCATGCATGTAGGTTAAAAGGCTGCATTAAGGTGCGCGATACGGGCGACTATACCGTTATTTATGTGCTCGTGTGTTTTACCTAGTTTTAAAGTACATAGGTGCAGTCGGTTATATAAATTGTAAAGACAATATATATTTTGGTAGGTATTTAATTGGTTAAGTTTGATTTTGAACTTAAGTCCGTTAAATTAGTGATTGATTCAGTTCCTAAAATCAGGTAAAGTGTACTTACTTGATTAGTAATGCAGTTAAGATTGTTTTCTAATGAAGCAGAACTCATTATTTTTGTATTTCTTAGCTAATATTTCATTCTCACCCAGATTCAATTTGGACATTATAATATTCATCTTGGTGACTTGTAAACTAATAAATCAAAATATTTAAAACAAGTCATATATCACCATTTCTTACAGTCATAAATTTATTTTTAAATTATTTATTTATTTTCTTACAATAGCATCTCGTGCCTGTTATGTTTGTCAAATCGTGTATCGAGTACCTAATAACATCCGAGTGCCGTGTAATAAAGCCGTTTAAACTTTATTGTTAGTATTTTTGACAACAAAAATAAAATAATGCAACCGGCTCCTTTTTACAAAAAGATACAGTTTGCCATCAAATACTTTGCGAATTCATCTTTTTGGTAAAACATTTGAACTGAAACTAGAATCGTAATAACGACAGATGCAAGGAACAACATTGTATCTCAAATTTTATGTTAGCTTGAGATACAATTTTATGCATACTCAAATACGTTTGAAATTAGAAGTCACAGTAAATTGAGATACAATGTTTTTCCTTGCATGTGTCGATAATACAGTGGGGTTTATAGTTGAAAAACTGCTATTTTTGCGATAAAAAGACACTATAGGAAAAGGTACAGATATCGTAAAGGTCAGATAGCCAGTGTAGTAAAATGACGACCAATCTTAACCGTGCGGCTAACGCCTCGCTACGTTATCGCGTGTTATCGGAAACCCAATAAACTCGACACCTTCTAACTTTGTAGGGTTATTCTCAGCTGGTAAGATATTCGGTAGTTTTTCGGGCAGAGAGTTCAAAATAAAATTTAGTAGTATTGTAAGCTTTATCGTTAGTTTTAAACATTTTAATGGGGAATATTTGAAGTGCTTTTGCTAAATATTAAATTATTAGTTGTAATCTTATTAACTTTAAGTATAAACCTTGAAATTGTAATACTATTGGAAAAAACCATGTTTATAAACTGTATGAATGTAATAAAAAACGTAACTACTGGTTTTGTTTCTCTTTGCAAAGTTGTAAAATGAACCAAAATTAATAATTTTTTAACATGTTTGCCACTTTGCTATTTACGTGTTTTTTTAAGTATTTATTTTGCTAACTACTTACTAATTTGATTAAATAATAACAATAAAAACATTTTATTTTTCTTTTAATTAGATAAACTCTTTTCGTCACTCCGGGTAATTTATGAAAAAGGGTAACTTTATTCAATAATTAAATAAGAAAATATTTTAATTAGTTTTAGGTAAGGTTCAAAACATGAAAAAGAAACACATCAAAACAATGAAAATAACAAATAACCAGAATATTTGATTTTCGATTTCAAGCATTCTCGTCTGCGCGTCGATTTTTGAAAAATTAAGCACTTGGAAGAACAAAATCAATCGCATGTGAAGATCTGTCACAACCAACCCTGACCGCACAAATTACGACTTTAACGTTTTTTGTTCGAAGTTTTCGAGTGCTCGACCCGCTTCGAATGACTAAGTTTGTCGATACCTACTTTTTTTCTTAGAGTTTTCTAGACAATATCCAGTAGCTATGTTTTAAAAAACATCGTCAATATATAAAACTACACATTCAAAGGGGTTTGGGTAAAAGTGTTGTCATTTGTAAAATTCATACATTTTCAATGTGAGCGGCCATTCGTAAAAGTGGTAAATTATGATAAAATTATTAAAAATAAACATATTTTGTTATGTAATGTAATACTCTTAAGTACATCGGAGCGGAGATATTTAAATATTCATACTTGGGCGTACTTTTGTACTAAAAACTGAATACTTAAATCTTTAAAATCTCCGCTCCGATATTATCTAAATAACTATGTACAAATCATCCGTGGCCGCTGAAAAAAAAAGTGACGATATTCTTCAAACAAATTTACCCAATGCCCTTTAGCTTAATAAATACACATTTATATTATCTTACATTGTAAATTCGCACTAGAACGTAGAATACCCCAAGTCTTCTAACGACTACTTACTAGGATTTATTCGCTTCCCGATACGGCGGGGAGTCCTTTTCTCTTCCTACTCACGTTACATTATAGTCTTTCGATTGTCTAAGTGAGTCCAATTGAATGTATGGACTTGATATATTTGTTTAATCTTGTTTATTCAACTTGGAGTTAAAGTTTAAAATATTAACGAGAATATTTGGTTATATTAGGTGAGGTGAAATATTAGGTGATTGTGTGTGATTTATTTAAGCTGGGCGTAGATGGAGAAAACCGAGACCATAGGAGAAAGGGGGATTTTTTATTCGGATAACCATACTGTCCTGCTTAAAACAAACACACTGTATATTAATAAACCTCTTCAAAAATTGCACTTATTAGTTACAAATTGCATTTAAAATAAAAATTGTAAGAGAATGAGTTGACTTTAAAATCACTTGAAGGTTGCGGTCTTTGACTGTAGAAGTAAACAAATAAATAAATATCACGGGATAATCTGGCACAAAAAAATCTAGTCCCAAACTAAGCTTTCTCTAATATGGACAAACATACTTATATAAAGAAATACGTAAATACATAGAGAACATCCATGACCTACGAACAAGTATTCGCACTTATTACAAAAATATTTGCCTATACCGGGAATTGAACCAGGGGCCGCTAGCTTCGTAGGCACCAACTAGGCTAAACGCGATAATCCAACACAATTAAGTAATTTTAAATATTGAAATTATATTTTTATATTTTTTTATTTTTCAATATTGAAGCACCACGTCACGATGTTTCTATGAAATTGAATGACAGTGATTTTCGTCTATGTATACAGGGCGTCCCAAGACTGTGGGACATGAAGGGAAAGTACCTTAAATATCGTAGATAGGATATTTTGCTGAAAGAAGACTTCATGTTATTTTTAAAAGTTTTCCCTTCATGACCCATAGTCTTGGGACGCCCTGTATACTCGTACATGCTTGCACACTCGTCCGTAAACGTAAAGTTAAAGTAATTGAACCTCAACGATTAACCATTGTGTAAAATAACATCAATAGGGATGTTAACAGCACTTGTATTTTAGATTCATGCCATATTGCCGACGTGTAAAAGAGCCCTTATGTGACCAATTTTGAATGATGAATACTATAGTGGATTTTAAATGATATAGCCTGTGTGACGAGGACAATTTTACATTTCACGCAAATGTCGTTTTAACCTAGGAAACACACTTTGCTTTAATGGTACCTATAATTAAAATTAAAAAAAAGGGGGTTTTCTTTTTATAATGGTGATTATTATTTATATCTTTAATATTTGAGTAGCTTAGTTTAATTAAAGTTTAAGTTTTAGTTTTAATTTTTAATTGTATTAATGTTGAATTCTGTAAATATTATGTCTAATACAATTATTAATTGGAAACAGAATAAATCATATTCTAAAATAATCTTAACTGAGATTTTTTAAGTTAATTGACAGTTTGCTAGCTTTAAACAATTTATGCGTGAAATGTCAATCTCACGTCCCTCATCCCATTCTATTTGGAACCCACTGTTAAATTCAAAATATTTATGCAGTAAATTGGCCACATGAGAGTTATTTGATACGATGATAATACAGAATGAAGCTATTATTGTAATTAACATCCCTATATTGATGTTATTTTACACAATGTTAAATCGTTACGGCTTAATTAATTGTACTTACTTAATCCGTTTTACTGTACGAGTATGTTGTTTTATTGGTTAACTAATCAATTGGTGTGTTTGTTATCTATTTAATTGAATTTAATATATTCTTATTGTTTGTTGACAGCTCGCTTTATTGCGACGAAATTTGCGTAAAATCTAAAATTGCCTTCTGTCACACAACCATTAGGTTCAAAATTATGTAATAATATTAATGTAAAATCAGCTTCTGTTTTTAAGTGTCATTCATACGTCTTTTTTCTTTTTTAATTAGATATATCTTACCTAGGCCTGTTGCAATAGCAAAATACGCACATTATTTATAACTTACCGCATTCATATTAAATCAAAATTAAAGTAACTAAAGCTATTGAAATAAACCGATCAAGTTCTGTTTACAAAAATAACCGATTGCTGTTGAAGTGTGTGAATTCAATTAATGTTTCAATTCCAATTCATGAGTAGAGCTGAGCGGTGACAGTTGTTAATATGTATGTCCAAAACGTGCCCAGAACAGCACTATCGCTATAATAACAGTTCCAGCGTTATCGATTTAGGGAGGGGATTTCATCGATAAATAAATGTCTAGTTATGATCTTTTGTAACACCTAATAATGCTAATTAGATCTTCATATTTTATTGATATTAGGACGTCAACTTAGAAATGTTTACATGTACCCACGAATTTTAACACCAATAATGTGATGTGCGATACAGCAATGTTCTTAATTCTTGTTCAAGCAGAGTGTTATTTTAAGTTGTTGAAGCAGAATGCGGTAAATCTCTCAATAAAATCGGTCTGTTCGAGTCACTATATTAATTTTACTTGCATGTACCCTGCCGCAAAGTATCAGTGTTCGCAATTTTGTGTATCGTTGAGGCAGATAAAACAATCAACATACATACATAATCTCACGCCTTCGTTCCCAGAGTGGGGTAGGCAGAGCTACAGAATTACAAACATCTCTAAAAACTTGTTGATAATTCTATAACCACAATTTGCACAATTAGGCTAAGATGTTTACCAGCGTATTAGTGACAGGTTGCAAGCCCATCGCCTAACAGTACTACAAGCCTTTATTCCCTTAGTCGTCTCTTACGACATCCACGGGAAGACATGGAGTGGCACTATTCTAACTCGGCAACCACACGAGGCCAACCAACATTCAACAAATTATTAAAATTTCCGGCAGTAATATACATCAACGTCAAATTTTAAATAGCTACTGTGCTTGGTATGTATTTGTTTTTGAATTCAAGTGAATTACTTAACTTACTTGAATTGTTAATTCTTAATATTATCGATATCGACATTTGCAAAAAAGACAACGACCCATCCCTATTCCCGCACTGTGATAATTGCTGGTATATTCGTCGGCCACTAAATATAGATGTGCTGTCAGCAATTTACAGTTTATCCCGACCTTTTCTCACCCTCTTTTCCTTTTCAAATCTTTATTCTGAACTGAAGTGGATTTTTTCTTCGCGGGTTTTCAATTTCTCGCTTTTATTGTGAACCAGGTTCTGGCGGAAAAAATATGTTACAATCCTGTTCAATGGGATGTTTTTATTATTCGTCATAATTTCAGAATCGGGGGCCTTTCAGATATTTTTTGCTTTTAAATTACATTGTTTGTTATTAAAAGAAAAACCGCTGGTTAACTAACGCCCCCGTATTTATCAAAATTTACATCAGTATTTAGTAAGTGCAGCTTGTTAAGTACTCGATTTAAAATTATTTTATTACGATATTTCAATGATACAATACGAGCATAATATTATGTATGCCAACAAAAAAGGTTTATAAATCGGGGGGGAGAGGGGGTCATGGGCCTCTGGGGATTGATGGAAAATACTTGATTGATTGACTATGCTTACTCGATTTATTAAAGGGCATTGGGTTGTTTGAAGAATATTGTCATTTTTTTTTTCAGCGGCCACGCATGATTCTTATATACTTATTTAGAGGACCTATAAATACATATAGATATATATATAATTTATGGCGTAAAATAATATCGGAGCGGAGATTTTAAAGATTTAAATGTTCAGTTTTTAGTACAAAAGTACGCCCAAGTATGAATATTTAAATATCTCGGCTCCGATGCACTTAAGAGTATTACATTACATAATAAAATATGTTTATTTTTAATAATTCTATCATAATTTGCCACTTTTACGAATGGCCGCTCACCTTGAAAATGTATGAATTTTACAAATGACAACACTTTTACCCAAACCCCTTTTAAATATTGATTTATATTTTGAACACAACACGTCGAAACCCGTTATATTTCCATTTTCGACGCAAGACGACGCCCATAAATCGAAGAACACGATGCAGAATGCATAAAGACGCTTCAGACATTTCTCTCCCATTATTCATAAAAAATCTTGACACCATGATGAATGTTTTAGAAAAACTTGATTTTTCTCCTTTTCATTCGCGGAAATGAGACGTTTGCTATGCGATCTCGTTTGTCCGGGAATGACTTGAAAAGCTTATTGTAGGATGGGATGAGTAAAATTTATGACCTATTAGATTATACGATTTCAAATATTTTGAAATATCCTGTGATTTTAATGTTAAGAGCCGTTGATCTGTTAAAAGTCACAAGAGATCGATGAATTCGACAAGAGCTCCCGCAATTGAAATCAACACGCTGACAAAATAACGATGTTTTTTTTTTTGTCTAAAAAGTGATTTTCCATCCTTAGGTTCAATTTCGAGTGCACAGTCAATACAATTTGTGAATCAATTTGAAATGTCAACCTTGGTCATATCTTTGTTCTGTTATAACTGGTCGCAAAGATAAAATATTATTTTTGGGCGAGTTTAATAGCATACGTATACACACGTAATTGGGATCCAAAGTTTCTCTAATATTACAAATGTTATGCAATAAAATAAAATGTTTACACAATTAGCATCAGACAACCCAGCACGTACAGTCACAACACGGGTATGTTAAGCCACTTGCTATTCTTCGTAATTTAGCTGAGTAATACATACTGGATACACGAGTATAGCCGACTAAACTAGGTTTGCATTACACGGCCAAAATACGAACTGTGGCAATTGGCTATATATACTTTGATGTATACTTTTTCTGAAGCTGAACTCTATTTTCTACTGTTAGTACAGTAATCTTAATATTTTTTTTGCCGTTATATCAGCCAATTTTTAAACGTCTATTTCCTCATTTTGTGTCATATTTTACAAATCAAGTAAGTTTTACGTTATAAAATATGACCCAAATTAAGAGTAATTTGGCTTTAAAAGGACCGAAACAAAAGGCCAAAAACTCAGTACCTTAACTGTGGCGATTAAGGGAACAAAAGGGAAGGGGCGACCTCTAATGTTAGGCTCGACTGCCGGTGGCAACGCGGGGTAATTCGGCGGGAGTCGGTTGTGGTCACAACCTCACAACGCCGACGCGGGAGGAATGTGGTAACATCTCATTTAGTGGAACGCTGGGACTGTACTTAGGTAAAGGTGAGTCCACACTATAGGGTTCCATCGGATCGGACTGCATGGCAAATTCACAGGACCTCTGGCCCAAGACAAGATTGCGAGAACGTGATCATTATAGAAAATGTATAGGTTTGATGTAAGCTGCCAGACGGTCTCGTTGAACGCTTATGTAGATTCTAAACATTTCGACAGTTTTTGAAAATCGTTTGAGATAGCGCTATGCATCATGTCTAGGGCTTCTGTTACGCTAAATGTGGACAGTGCAAATCATGCGCTTGGGATGGGTGACATCGCGAAAGTTCATCGTAACAAGACAAACACCGTCCACATAACCGGTACTGACACGCGGTATTGACTCGTTCACATATCCATATCACGATGAAATGTTACAAATGTGGACCCGCCTTAAGAATAGTGCCGTGCAAACTAACAGGTCTGTGGAAAAATATATTTTTTAAATTCTTAACACGATACGTGCAAAAAGGTTGTACAAATGCCGTACGATCTTTTTTGAAGGCCTCCTTCTGCTAAACGGCTAGTTTAAATACTAAACCATTTAAAGGTTCACTAATGTTTTACTAAATCATCATTTGACAAACTATATCATTTTACAAACTTTCAATTGGCAAAGACGTATTTCCCGCCACATATTTTTTTTGTGGTCAATAATCTAACCTAACCTAACTTATTTAATAATCCCATGTCACCTATGTAATAATTATGTAATGGTTTAAGCACAATAACAATTTTGCGAAATGTTAGTTTGTAAAATGATATAGTTTGTCAAATGATGATTTGGTAAAAGTCAGGATACCGTGTAGGTATATATAACAACCCAATTTTCTTAGGGGAATAAATATAAAATGTAATATGAGGGGTACAGGGAAAGATTTACTTTTTGATTTATTTTGATGCGAATTTTAAGAACCATAAAAAGATAAGCCTCGTGTGGTTGCCGAGTTAGAATAGTGCCACTCCATGTCTTCCCGTGGATGTCGTAAGAGACGACTAAGGGAATAAAGGCTTGTAGTACTGTTAGGCGATGGGCTTGCAACCTGTCACTAATACGCTGGTAAACATCTTAGCCTAATTGTGCAAATTGTGGTTATAGAATTATCAACAAGTTTTTAGAGATGTTTGTAATTCTGTAGCTCTGCCTACCCCACTCTGGGAACGAAGGCGTGAGATTATGTATGTATGTATAAAAAGATAAGATAAAATATGTTTATTCAGTAAGTCAAAGCAATTTGTATTTTGATTCGTTAGTTTCGTCTATAGGTGTTTTTAAAGTGAAATAATAACTGTTTTAATAACATTTACATCTAATAAAATATAATTTAAAGAAAAAGTGACTAGACACTTCATAATAATTATATTATGTTACGTGTACGAGTAATATTCAATTTTGCAAGAAGCTTGTGCAAAATTGAATGTGAATTGCGGTTGTCATGTCGCATGGTTTAAAATATACATTTTTTTTAAAGCAATCATCATTTCACGTAATGATCTCTTTAAAAATATATCAGCGGATAATTTCACACCAATTGACCTAGTTCCAAACTAAGCTCTAGGCTTGTACTACTTAGACAATGATAACTAGGGATCGGAAATTCGGATGCCCAAATTAGCAAATTTCCGGAAAAAGCTCAACAAGTATGGAGATGGCTTCTTATAAATATTATTTTAATTATTTAAGTTCCGGGATTCCGGGATTGTATATAACATCAGGAAATAGTGATAACTGTCAAAATATTTAGGTTATGACTATTTTCAGCAATTTTGTTAACATGTGTATGACTATGTATATTTGTTTTAATTTGGTGATTTAACAAAAATACTAACGTTAGTACCATTAGTTTTCATAAGAGTAATATGTAACTTAACAAATTTAATTTAGTTTGATGTTAAAGGATAGTGTAGGTACTGTTAGTTTAACAAACCACATATTTTATAAAAAGACACAACTAAAACATGGTATTTAAATACTTTAAATGTATGTATGTACCTATCCTAATTTCCGGAATTCCGGAAAAACCCGGGAAATTTATTAGCAAAATTAAATAGAGTCCGCCCCCATACTACTTAACAGCAATACAACAACAAAAACAAAACAATAAAAGTATCCGAATTTCCGATCCCTTCTGATAACAAACTTACTGGCATAGATAAATATATAGAAAATGAAATACTCCGAAACAAATACTTGCGCTTATCACACAAATGTCTGCCCTTACCGAGATTTGAACCCTCTGCTCCGGTGGCCATCCTGTGGGGTCTATACGGTGACAATTCTTGCACCAACCTCCGGCTAACCTAACCTTCTCGCGTGGTGCACCCTGCTAAACTACAAACGAGGCTCTGGTGATCCACCAACCCACATTGGACCAGCGTGGTTAGGTTAGGTTAGGTTAGGTCATGGTGCCCGAGCGCAAGTGTCGGGGAACCTTGTGCTCTCTTTAACGGGCCATTTGACTGAGGATGCCTCAGACCAGCCGAGGCATCTAATAGCCGAGAACACCGTCAGGTCGTCATCGTCGAGTGCTACAAAGTGATCCTGTGGCGCCCCGACCCAACACGACGTAGACGGCATCCCGTTGGTTTTTTAGACGTTAGTCTGAGCCTTCTGCTCAGGAGTCCGTCATATCCACCCTAGCCCCGACTAGAGTTGAGATGGGTAAATGCATTTCTCCAACGTTTAAAAAAAAAAAGTTAGGTTAGGTTAGGTTTTGATCCAAACCCCCTTATGAAAGAAGCTGCTCCATGTTACAAAAGAAAAACGATTAACCACCTTTATTTTTAAGCAGTTACGTGCAGTTCAAAGAACATGCTGGGTTAGAAAAAGGCAACGCGGTGGAAAATGGAAGCGAACGATTTTACATTTAGATGGAAAAATGTTTTGTTTCAAAGCGGAGCGTTTTGGTGAAGTTAGTGCAGCAGCAGCTGAAATTTGAACTATCGCAGATATTTTCAGTTTTCTGTTTCTGTAATATGTGAATACTGACTTAAACTGGCCCGTAACAGCACTATACTAACTTATAATAATACTAAATAAACTCATTTCTTTTTTCAATGGTATGCTGGTTACTTACTTAGCCAAAAGTTTTTTTATTTACCTTTATTAATTAAATATTTACCGAATTTATCAAAAAAATATGACGAAAACTATACATACTTGGACTTACTGAAGATCGAACTCAAGATTTCGTAGCCAAAAAGATAAGTAAAAAACTAAAGTAAAGAGAGGGCTTGCGTGTAACTATGTAAAGAACTAATATGAAATTTACGTCAAATTTCGAATATAGAATGTCGAACGATCTATATGGATGTTTTACAACTACATGCAAGAGGGGCTTAAGTTCAGTTAAATATTTTACCTTTACGAACTAAGCTTACCACGACGTCAAATAATTAAAGATTATATATTTTTGAAATTTAATACATCATATAAAAGCGGAACATACTCGAATGAAAGTCCAAAATGCTACAATAATAAATTGCTCAAAGGAATATTGAATTGCACAGAACTAACTATTCATTCACTGACTTCATATTTCGCGTTTCAAGTTTATTCAGTGTTGCAATATCATGAAACTTAAATAATATCAAATACAGCAAGTAAAACGGCCACTCTGAAGGGTACAGCGATATTATGCGGGTTTGACTCTGACCGAGGTTTACATTTCTCCGTCGTTGAAAAAACGAGTTTATTTCAGAGAATGTCTAATATTTAATGTAAAAATCGGGCAAGAGCATTTCGGACCATGCTCAGTGTAGGATTCCGAAGCCGTTAATACACAAAAACTATCTCAAAAAACCAAAAGTATAAATTAATTCTCTATTTAAAGTTATTTGGTGCTGTCTTAGGTCATTTGAGTAGGTATAAACACTTTAGTCACCTGTATCTCAGGAACCAATCAAGTCTACTTAGTCGTCATAGTTAGTGCTTTCATTTAAGATATTTTTCAGATTTTTAGTATTTATAAGTTTTGGCTTTAGAGGACACTTGACTCTAACGAAAATTAGCGCTTTAAAGCTAAATATTTCATAAACGGATCTCTCAATCGAAATATTGTTTTTACAAACCCGTAATATTTTGAAATACCTATCCAACGACACCCCACACTATGGGATAGAAGAGAGAAAAAAAATACATCACCACGTTACGTGTAGGGGAGGTACAGTAAAAAAAAAAACTAGATTTTATTTTACCACTTTGTTGGCGTAACTAATGCCAAATTACAGCTTTCTAGTACAAAGAGTCTCTGATCTAGGCTGCGGACGGACGGACGGACGAACGGACATGGCGAAACTATAACCCTAAAAAGGAATTCCAGAACTCTAATTATGGGCTTACGGATACATTATTCTGTTGGATTGTAATATTTGTTTTAGAGATCAACATTACAATTTTTTTAAGTGCACATCGAATAACGTCGAATGCAAGGTCATAACACAAAAACCGTAAAAGAATAACCCGATTAACCGTAATGTTTCCTATTCCAGCCCGCGGTCGTAAATATAAGTTTCATTCGTCTTAACGGGGAATAAAATTTGAACTTTTACAACATTCATCAAGACGTCATGGGCAAAGCTTTGAATAATAAAAACGGTCGGAGCTTCAGGAAAAGTTTGCGCTGGGAAAATCCTCACTGGAAATTATCTTGCGTTTTTAAAGGAATTAATTAAAGATTTAATTGGACGGATTTCAATAGCTTATTTTTTTCATTAGGTACTAAGACAAGGAAGAGATAATTTTAAGCTTGGCTTGATGATTGAATTTAACGATTATTTTCGTTTTTGTACACGATAAAATAATTCCAGAAGTATTTTTCAATGTTTAAATACATAACAGCCAGTATATTAGTGGTACTATTTCTAAACCAAACAAAGCTTTACTTTAATTTAATAATACATTTTAATTGAACTAGTTTGAATTAATACCTTACCCAAGTTTCGTTGAGACTAAATAATTACACTTGAATGTTATTCGAATCTTCTTGTACAGTCGCGTTCATAAATATGTAGACACTTTAGTACCTTGTCTATTTAATGTCATGTTTAAACCGCCATATACGAATTGTCACAGCGATTAAAGTGACAAGGTACTAAAGTGTACTGTACGAGTATGTTCATGGCCTCTATTCTGCTGAGTAAAACCATATCGCCTTTCACGTTTGCTATCGTATTGTGAACGTTACGATAGCTCTTATGTACTTAACATTAGTGGCGATCGAGTTAAACACAATACGATACCTAACACGTCAAAAGCAATTGACAACAATTCATATGTGCTAAGGTAGTAAATTAAAATACCGTAGATTTTACCGTACAACACTGCTGATTACAGTAAAAATATTTTTGTTTTTTTTTATGCAGTTGTTTTTTTATATTTAGGAAAAACAGTTGAAAAAGTTGGATTGTGAATGTTAGGAATATACTCATAGTGCCCTTAGTCCATTTATTACCATAGGAATTGAAAAAAATATACAACTGTCATGTCTATTTTTTATCTGTCTGACGGATTACTTGATTCTAACGACACACTTTCCATTCTCGTAATACTATTGTTTTGATATACGCTATTTAGAATGAAAGTGACTACCGGATTTGTAAAAGCGGATAGCCGCAATCTGCCCAAAGTCGACGAATTTATTTTGTTACAGTTGTTATTATTGACAAGTGACAGTCAGTTCTGTTTCTGTTTAAAGTTACTTTTTTTATTTTACATCATGCTAAGATCACGACATCAATATTCCTAACTTTCTAAATACGGTCTTTTTAATGACTGTTTCTTTAATAAATTATTAACGACGAATTTAAGTTAAATTAAGAAAAACCGAGATACACGGATAGTCAATTTTTTAACCAGCTATTATAAACGCGAAAAAACAATTTTTTTTTCTAATGCAGTTATGGATTTACTGCATAGAATAGAGGGCTAGTAATGTGGGAATATTTCAATCAGTGAAATTACTAGAATAGAGGCATTCCATTTTAATCCTCAGGGTGGGGAATGCATTTGCAGTCTTATGTTATTACTTTTTGTATATTGACATCGGAAACTGACCATTTATTAGTAAGAAGTAAGTAAGAAGTAAGAAGTAAGAAGTAAGAAGTATTTTATTGTTACCCAAAACCAGTAAAAATACAAACAAAATTTTATAAAAAAAAAGGTGTGACAAAAGGCACAGACTCAGCATGTGCTGCGAGCGCGGGCGAGTGCTCGAGTCTTCGCAGCGCTGGTTTTCAGTCTGCCCCTTTCCGCACTCAGTCTAGTTTAACACAATTTAGCAGGTAGATCAGATAATACTTATGCAATTTATTTATACAGTCTAGATAAACAAAAAAGAATTACAAAAATTAAAAAAGAAAAGCGAAGTTATTTAAAAAAAACATGTGGGAACAGCAGTAAACTTTTTGATAAAAAACACCACTGAAACGAGTTTTTTTTATGTAGCTTCTAAGTTTTTCTGCTTGCTTAACAGTAAAAACGTGTTTATGAATGTTGTCTTTGATTATTTGAGTGTTATTTTTGTATTATTATAATTATTATTTTGTATTAATTTTGACAATATCAATGTATGTATGTATGTATGTATGTAAACGCTTTATTGTACAAAACAAAAACAATACAATGAAGATTTTTTAAGAAAATTTACGAAAGTACAAAGGTACAATGTAATTTCGTATTTTTTGACATGCAATGCAATTTATATTGTAATATTACATTGATGAATAAATAAACTAAACTACGGCCGACGCGGACAGATTACTTCGGATTAAAATTTGACACATTTTGTATGGGCAAATGTCAAATATTAACCCAAAGTAAGCCTTATCTATCCGCGGTTTGAATATAGGCCCGGTATGGCCGTATCAATAAACTTATCTTGGCTGAGACGTTCGATTTAAAACACTACATAGTAGGTCATAGTTTTGTACTGCTGCGACGCACACATGCGATTGAGATTGTACTTAGTTTGTAAGTTAGTTTGATATTGTTTTTTCCACTAATTAAGACAATTGTATGTGTGTGATTGAAGCATCGAATAAACGCTTTATCTATCTATCTATCTTTATCTATCATAGAATGCTGTCATTTCTGAAATGTCTTTGAGACGAGTATTTTAACAAGAGATTTGGTTATGCAAATGCAATTAATGTCTATAATGGTACGCTACATAATTCCGAAGAGTTATAATTCTGAATCGATAAAAAAACGGAAAGCAATGTTTTGATACTGGTAGTAGACTTTTTTTTTGAAAACCTACCTACGTAGTCGTGTACTAATAGCAATTTAATTATTCATTTTATCTAAAATTGCTCCAGCACAACATAGGTTTCAGAAAAATTTAAATACGGACAAAGTGAATTTTCGGAGAATATTGAGTCGCTTAATTCAAACTCAGATAAGTCCATGCAAAAGGACAACGGAATTTGCGTCTTTTTTCAAACAAATTAAGTTTTAAATTCGTATACCTTTAAAGAACAAATCCGACTTTGAAGTTAAGCGACTCAATTCAAAGCTATTCCTTACTATAGATTTTATTAGATACCGCTCACCATCGGGTGGGCTTTATATCCCCGTTTACGAGCATAATAATCAAAGATTTCATGTAGCAATTCAAATACTCGTAGTCAAATTATGATACTTAAAAAAAACAAGTTCCCAAACATTGACGTAGACTCTTCAAAAAACAATTTAGCGCATGAGAACAATTGCGAACTAAAGCAATTAAGAGGCTCCCAGAAACTTGACACAATGGATCGGGAATACTTCGCGGTTATGTGTGGCGCGACATAATGACGCAGCTGAGCCGCTGACGAAATGACAGTTGAATAACCTAAAAAAAATATAATTATTGGCATTATTATAACTTCACTGTTATGTTCTTGAGCATTGGATCAATCCTACTCGGGATAAACTTCATTACTTTAGACAATTCTGATGTTATCGTATCGTCATAAAATACCTACTTTTTGATTTCCGTTTCACCTGGGTTGATTGGTAGAGAATGCTTGTAGCACTAAGTTCACTTTTAGAACACTATTTCAATTTTATGTAATAAAGTAGGTATTTAAATTAATAAAACATTGTTGTATAAAAATGGGTGTAAAGTCAATGTAGAATAAAGCCCCAAGGGCTCTATTATACTAAATAAAACCATATCGCTGTTGACATGTTGAGCCCCTGTATTTATTTATGTATGTATTATGATAGTAAATATATGAGAGATAGTACAGTCAACGTCAAACATATGCTTACATTTTTCACCTTATTCCATTGAAATAAGGTCCAAAAATATAAACATATCTTTGCTGTCGACAGTACAGTCAAGGACTTTTATTGTTATGCCACTATGGAACCCTGTCGCATAACGTTAATCATTCATTTAAGCGTAATTTCTATCATGTAGTTTGACGCTGTCATTATGACAGGGTTCCATAGTGGCATAAAAATTAAAGTCCTTAACTGTACAATGCCGCAGTCAGACTTACAGATACACAGACACACATGTTGAACTTATAAAGCTCCTTTTTTCGCGAAGGAGGTTAATAATAGGATATTGCGATACAGCCGGTCTTATAAAATATCTGCACACTTTTATAGCTTGTCGCTTTAACGCCTCTGGCCGGTAAGCGCAGCAGTTCAAACATGAAGTTAAAGGGACACAGCACTTAAATGTGTGTGTACTTAAGGTCAATAGCACGTTACAGCAAGATTATTTGAAAATTAGCGTTGTCGTGACCATTACAGCTATAATAATTATAGTGTATCCAACACTGCCAATATCCTTCAAATTAAACAAAACATCACGGGTGACACATCCGCTAATTAATTGAACTAAGCGTATCATGTTATTAATACATAGCTATCGACACGGAAGTTGAACTAAAATTGTTAATGAAAGTTTACATATTGGAAATATTCGAAGTTCGTCGAAGTTGGCGGCTCAAGTATTCGCTGAACGTTACGGAATGAAGTTGGATATTACACTGAGCGTGGCGGCCATTTTTGGTGTGATAATTTGGTGGACTGTAATTTCAGTGGAGGTGGATTAAAGATCGGCGGAGCTAGACAAGTTGCCATCGAATACGATGCTAGCGTTAGGTGATCACCTGTGATGACGCTGACTCAGTTGACATTTTCTTCGCATAGTTACCGCCCTTGGATACCGACGTTTATATTGTGATAGGGCTCGTGTTGAATTCGACCTGTCAAGATAGTACCGCGTAACGACCGTAGTTGTCAAAACTATCACTATTTGATTAGCGCGAGTGTTAGTGATCACTTTACAGCGTGTCAGTTGTAACGAGTGATATATCACGTGACTATCTTACGTCAATTCCATACATTTTTTAAAGCGACAGGTGATCACCTGACGCTAGCGTTTGTATTCTATGGCAACTTGTCTAGCCCCGCTGTTTCGATAATATTTGGCTGTGGTAGGAACTTGTGCATCATCTGTCCAGATCGCTACCACCACAGATATAAATACACATAGATAACGCAAATGTATCTACTTCGCGTGTCCGAATCCGGACTTAAATCCCGGCCAAGCGTCCGGGTTGGCCGTCGCTACAGACGTTCCGCGCTCCTGTTGTTGCAGCCGGTCGGCCATGAAAATTAACCAAATGCCTCATTGCGTGATATTAAACTGCAATAGCTCAAAAAAGCGACGACTTTTAAACTATTTTGCGCGGAAATCGGTAAATTCTCTTCTCTTGGCGTGTCCCAGTTGGTAGCAAAAAGTGACACGGTTGGTTTTCATACAGATTGAGGTGTTTACGTTATCTATGTGTAGGTATTTATATCTGTGGTTACCACTATCTCATCCTTTACCAAGTGGGAATAAGACAACGTGTGAAATTACTAGTACAGCGGCATGATATCCTGGTCCGAAGTATTGCCCACACATTTGCATTGCAGTCTTAGGATTGCAGTCTTAAAAATGCAAATTTGTATGGGTCTTAGATCCCACTTACCATCAGGTGGCCCTTGACATTAAAAAAAAAACATAATTTAATCTTCTTCTTTAATTATCTTCTTACATTACAGTTAGTGGACTTACAATTATAAAAAACTTGCATTCGCGTGCGACTCCGTCCGCGTTGAAGTCTTTTATCGGTATTCCCTCAGGAACTCTCTAATTTCCGGGATAAACAGTAGCTTTTGTGCTATTCCAGACTATAATATATCTCTGTGAAAAATTTCATGCAGATCTGCTTAACAGATTCTTTTATAATATTAGTAGAGATGGGCCGACTACTGATTTTGCCGACTGGCCAGTCGGGTCGGCCGACTAATCGGTTTTCAATTTGCAGATTAATCGGCCGACTAGTCGGTAATGCCGATCGTAGGATTTTGCTAATTACGGGTGAACTTGGAAACATTCGTTTAGCTTCGTCCGTCGCGCTATTTGTTACCTACCCCTACCATTCCTACCATGCGTTCATGATTTGACCAATTTTGTTTACGTTTTTTGTCTACCAGCGTGTTGCGCGACAAAAAAACAATTAATACCCTAATTATAGAATTAAAACGAACTACCTAGTGCTTTTTATAACTATGCCGAACATTTGGCATTTTTTGCCGACTACCGACTAATCACCGACTAGAAATTATGCCGAATAAACGGCTATTCGGCCCATCTCTAAATATTATAGTAAGATGAATAGATATATAATTATCAGTAGAAACCTTCTAAAAAAGAAATAAATACTCGCGCTCATCACACAAATATCACTAAGTAAAAACTGGGCTAACTGCGTAGTCTAGGTACTTAAATACGTAAGTATTTACTCATATCTAGATCAGCGAGCCCAGTAAGGCTACGTGTATATCGCGTGTCAAATGTGGATAAAGCACCCGTCACTCTCGTACTTATTTACTTGTCAGAAGGTGACGGATGCCTTATCCAAACTATGTCACGCGAAAAACGCAGCCATATTAGGCCCCTAGGTAGTTATTTAGTTGGTAACATTTTCTACTCAACTATTCTTATTAAAAATATGTTATAGAAAAATTACAGTGCTGGCAGCGTTGTTAAGTACGTAATACTAAGGGCCAAAACTTAAACGGATGGTTAGCGGTTTAACGAGTTTCAAATGTATTGATTAACAGCTGATTAAGACTTAACCGTCTGTTCAATTGGTTGGTGAACTCGGTCCTAACTATAGGTAACCCTCGTGTTTATAATTATGAACGCTAGTGACAAATATACTTTACGAGCGCAAGTGTGATAGCAATAGCCAGCCGATGACTTTTAAGGAATTGGTAGTATAAGGGCTCTTTTCTACTTAGCAAAAACTATTGGCTTTTGACATGTTATCGAATTGTTAACGTTATGGCTTTATCGCAGTAGTTGGTCGAATTTAAAAGAAAAAACATAACTTGATAAAAACCTTTTATTAGGTTTTATCCAGTAGACTATTTTCCCTTTACTTTACTCTACAAACACAAATTGATCCATCTTCTTTGTTACCTCTACGTTTTATATCTTAAAAGCAAATTCCCACTTGAAATATACGTTATAACGAACCGTATCAAGACCTTCGATACCAAGATCCCCCCTCTATTCAAGGAGGGCCTAATTTATCTAACTTCCACTCCGCTTCGTAAGAATGATTCGCACCATTAACCCCTGTCCCAGTGACTTGGGATGTTTAATTTTGAATAGGTAAACATTTGCGGGAAAATAGGGAATAAAATGTGTAATTATTTTTGAGAGGGAACATGAGGAAAAATCATTGTTTTGAGGCACGATGTAATCCATAAGAGAAAACTAGGGCTATATTCCTCTTTGCCTATCTTTTTTTATTGTTATTATGTTAGTAACGTCATTAGAAATTATAAGATTACAATAAAGCAGGATAGCCTAGCATTTTACCGAAAATTAACTTCTGAGAAATTCTCGGATATTTCTAAGAATATTCTTAAATTTTGTATGGAAAGAGAACATGAGAATGCTCTCAAATGTTTCAGATAATATTCTCAGCAATTTCTTGAGAAGATTTCTTAACTTCTGAGAATGTTCTGCAACTTGTACATTGCAAGGATAGCCTTAAACAAAGGCCGTCTTTTATGACTGACGGAGAACAGTCCATAACTCGTTTTTACGAAGATATACAAAATAATATAAATATTCGACATCGCCTAAGCAATGTTATTTCTATTTTATTTTGCTTCTTTTGATCTTTTCACATCTTGATAGAACAAGAAGTTTAACAAAATAAACCGATGTTGAAAACTACGGAAAATAATATAAGCTTTTCTTTTATAGACGTGTTTAGATGTATAATAAATCACTTTTCGTTCCCCTGTACACCACAGTATGTGGATACCAGTTTCCATTGAAGTAATGCACAGTCATCACTTTACAAGGCGTAAAAAAACAATATTAACAGTGTAATTGGGAAGTAAGGTTAATTTTTTGACCCTTATTTTAACGTGTGTATCTCTGTATTTATGTTTGTCTGTAGTATCGTAGCTACCAAAATGATAGATGTTTTTTTTAATGCTTGATTCAGGGTGACTCTTAGCCAGTTTTGATGTAAATTGGCTAGGTTATTTAAGAGTCAGGTCTGAAAGTAGTAAGTTCAAGGTCACCATTTTATCAAGCGATTTGAACTATTTAAAAATGATATAGGGCTGAGAAATTACCACGTAAAATAATTGTTAAAGGATTACCAACAAAAAAACAAGGAACCTTAACGGTAAAAGAATTCGAGCATTAAATTCAGAAATTCAAATAGACAGTTGAGTCGGCGCTTAAGATTGTCGTTAAAAGATCTGACTGGCTTTCTGGTACTTTTCTTTACATTTCAGCCATGCAAGAGGCATTGAGAAAAGATATTTGATTTTTGTGGCGTCGTTTTTATTTCGAATATTCATTAAATGCTGGAGCAATTTTAGATCACATTCACAGTTTATAGTAGGAGATTCGAATAGGAGACTATTTGGACCGGGCTGTTTATTCGATAAAAAGTAATTTATACCAAATTTAATATGCTAAGTAATATATGGCGAATAGGTAGGCTGAAAAATTTCAGTCCAGTGTATAATTAATTAAAATTTTAAAAATTAACTTTGTTTTAAAAAATGACAGTAGATTGTTTAATGGACAAATTACATACCAATCGAAAGTATGAAGCCTATAGAATATGCAAACGTTAGTTTGACTATTTTTTTCCCGTCAAACTATTGGGTAGGCAGGTATAAACAGGTAAATCGGTTCTAATAATTTGCACCAAACCTAACGTTTGCATATTCTATAGACTTCACACTTTCGATTAGTATGTAATTTGTCTATTAAACAACCATTTGCAATTTAAAAAAAAGTTAATTTTTAAATAGTTTTTTAATAATATAATAATAATAATAATAATAAGAATATCTTTATTTTTGCTTAAAATGTGGTATATATTTAAATTAAGATGGTATACATTTACAGCGCTTCACACATTTCACCAGCATCTGGCATGCAAAAAAATAACAGTTGGTCCTTATCGACAATTACTAACATATATGAGTACATATATCAAGGGACGATCAAGTTCGATCATGTCATTTGGTCATTTCAGGGGGACAAATTAGGTAATAAAAAAAAGTTTTTTTGACCTTACCGTGTCATATATCAAATGAAAGGGCTCGTTATGAGGATCTCAAATATATTTTTGGTAATTATTGTAAAATAAATAGTTTTGATTTTATTCATGAAAGAAGATGAAAATTGACCATTTCCCCCCCCTGATCTCGGAAACTACTGAGCCTAAAAATTAAAAAAAAATGCAAAATATAGTTCATTGCTTGTAGATTACAGGAAAACCTATAAGAACTCTATCAAGAAAAAAAAAGTATGTACGGAACCCTCTCTACGCGAGTTCAACTCGCACTTGGCCGGTTTTTTTACTTAATTACTATTCTCGACGCAGCTTAAGCGTATTTTAAGGTTCGTTATGCTCGATCTTCTACTGCAATACTAAGCAAGCGCCTAAGATCTGACCAAAAACGGGGTCAAAGCATTCAATATTAGTAATACCAGAGCTCTATTGCACTTTGCCCCAAATCATACATTCTTTCTCGAAGCATAATTGCCTTTTCCCAGAAGTGAAACAAAAATATTATGATTATATCATGAATGAAACACAGAGTTGCCGCTAGAAGGAGCTGTTATCACGCTTACAGGGAATTCAATTTATTAGAGACTGTCACAAAATCAGGCCACGATCTAGATTAAGCATTTATGAAGTAGAAGAAGAAAAAAGAAGAAGAAAATCATTTATTCGTGACAAACATAAAAAAGAACAGATAAAAACGTACAAAGAGGAAATAGCCACGACATGGTCCCAACTCAGCGTAATGCCGGCTTTAAAGTCAGCGCTGGTCTTCCGTTGGAACCATCAGGTGAAACCACGGAAGGTTACACACATTATAATTATTTGAAACCAAAATATAAATAATAAAATGAGAAAAAAAGAACGTAAAACTTAGAAATCCGCAAAGCCTTCCATGCCCGTCCTAATATGGCGTAATGGGCAACAGTCCCTTAGCCCTACATGGAGCAAACAAATAAAACAGACGACCTATTTTATCTAATCTATGGAATGGTGTGTTTATGAGAAATAACAAGGTATAATAGCCAAACTAAAGTATGAATAAATTAAGGCTGGTGGATAATTTGACGACGCGTTGGCTTAGTTGGTAGTGACTACGAAGCTAGCGGTCCTGGGCTCAAATCCCGGTAAGGGCAGAAATTTGTGTGATGAGCGCGAATATTTGTTCCCGAGTCATGGATATTTTCTATGTATTTAACTATATATTTCTCTATATAAGTATTTATATCGTCCAGTACCCATAGTACAAGCCTAGAGCTTAGTTTGGGACTAGGTCAATTGGAGCGACATTGTCCCCTGATATATTTATAATGCTTGGGAATAACATTTTGTGTTTAATTAAAATATGTATGAAAAATGTGTAAGAACCTATGTCACCTGTTAATTTATGTTATCGTGAATTGAAATAAATGTATTTTGACCAATAAAATAACAGGAGACATGCAAATAAAATTATATAGTAGAAATAATATTTAACATTTAACAGTGTCATAGGGACCATGCCGCGAGCGGTCCTGCTAGAGGGGTGTTCTTTTTATAGTGGTGATTATTATTTATATCTTTAATATTTGACTAGCTTAGTTTAATTTTAATTTCAATACGTTTAGTTTTTATTTTTAATTGCATTATTGTTGAGTTCTGTAAGTAAAATTATGCATTTAACTTATTTTCGAATATTATCACTTAATTAAGCATCCAAATATAAATCATTTAATTAAAATGGTCGCCTTTTAAATTGCTTGTGGCTCAAGACAAATATGGATTTCCGACTTGTCAAAGATGTGTGCAGGTATGAATGTTGATAGGTGCTTTGGTATTATAATGTGCGTGCACGCATAAGTGAGCTACACAAATATATTAAGTATAATAGAAAGAAACAGGCCATTCACTCTCAGTTAATTTTCTCCACAGATCGTTTCATAATTAAGGTCAGATGTTGTAAATCTGATATAATAGGTATCTTACCGATGTCTGTTTAGGACAAATGCAGGATAAACTAATTAGGTATTAGTTTAAAAGGTTATATTTTTACGTCGCTTGTGTTATAAATGAGATTTCGTTACAAATGAACATTTAATATGTTGGGTAAATAAACAAATAATGAAACCATTTGTATGTCAACAATAATAAAAATTAGGTACTTAAAAATTTCGTATCTCATTTCGTAAATATGTAAATAAATAAAATAAAAAATTTATATACATTGACCAAACCCCAAACTACCTCTAAAGTTGTGATAAAAGTAATAAACAACAACATACAAACTTATATAATAGACTAGATAAATAATAATTTTAAAACATAAAGTAGTAATAAATAATAATTTTAATACATACCTAAGACTTTTGGGACACCAAAATGCCAATTTTATAGCTCTTTATTTAATTTGACATAAAATTGTGAGGCATACAGTTTTGTACTTTTTTCATGGCCCATAAAAACATCCAAAATACCTCCCCAGCCCACTTTCTCATCCGTTATCTTAGCCGAGCCCTAATCAAAAGTCATTTCCGTAAAAAATGTTGTACGTGCTTCCGTTACGCCATTTTCTTTAGGCCAAGAAAACCCTTTCCTTGAATATTCAAATAAAGAAGTTAAAAAATCGGTTATTTCTGGAAGGTTCGGTGGGATTTCTAATTGAGGATTTACATAATGAGATGATAAGGTTTAAGAATGACTAGAGAAATAGCTATGGACTTCAGTATTTCCAATATTATAATTTGTAAAGGGTTCAATCGTTTTGGCAATTATAGTTAATGGCTCTTTGATAATTTTATTGGTTTCATCTCATTGTCGTTCCATTTTACTACTTTTTGCAGTGTTCATGATAATTATGCATATTTTTCTTAAAAAAAATGATCACCAAAATGATAGCCCCCAAAATAATTTTGATCGCATAATAATTAAATTAAGTAATTATTGAATGATACTTAAATAATGTTGAAATAAGTTTATTATTGAATAAAAATGAAATTACTTCGTATAGAATTTAGTAACCTCCAGTTTGCTATCAATTTTTTTTTATGTTCAGTATCCCAACGAAAATGTTAAGCACTTTAGTGCGCTGTCATAATAATCTTCAAACTAAACATCAAATGACAAGTATGACAGTAACAATGGCAGACACAATGACAAGGTTCTAAGTGTGCTCAACATTTTTATTGAGTGACTGTACAAGTAGATCTAGTTCATTTCACAGAACATAACAATTCAACTTCTATGCCATTTTTACTTCAATTATTGCTTTAGATCGGTGTTCTAAAATCTTCCTCGCATTGTATTTGGGTTCCAACAAATGCGGTCCAGTATTCAATAAGGATCAACAAACATTTATTTTAACCATCTCGAATATGAAAACAATCAAGACTTCACGTAAACCCAACAGTTTACCCATTTAAAGTTTCAAGAAACCTGCAACGATACCAAAACTTACCTCAACAATTGTTATTCCTCCGGTGCCCGCAGAACTACCCCAAATGGGCATAACCGGCTAAATTGGACAAGTTTGCTAAACTGTGCCAATTCGCCGACCCGCTAGGATAACTTCGGCCATATTTAATTCGGCCGTGTATATCCAAGTTAATTGTTGGTCAGTAAAACACTGGAACGTCTAAACAGCTCAAGTTTTTGTGAAGTAGGTATAACAATCCTTAACAAGAATGTGCTATTACTTTAGGAATTTCATTTTGTATTTTATTTGACGTATGGCTTTTTAAGTTAGTTTATTTTCGCCCACATCGTAATTTTTTTATATGCGTTCAAATACCGCTACGCATTGACCAACATCAACAACGTCATCAACCACCTCATTTAATCAGTAAATTGGCCATACCATGGGTTTTTTGGTGAATATTCGGGCACGAACTTCTGAAATAAATGGAAAGTATTCCTAGTTCTGCTTCTAACTACGTCGGAAGTTGATGGTAATTATCATTGTTTCCTTCATCGTTTTGAGAACGGTAGTGACGGTTGAAACGCCCGAATATTCACCCTTTTACACGTCGTAGTTATTATGGACCTCGCACAGAAGAAGCAAATTAATTGTTTTCTCTGGTGGTGTTGTGAAGTCATTACATAGGTATATTTACCGATACTGTAATGAATTTTGAATTCTGAGTAATGTTTGAATTGCTAAAAAACGTACCATTTTGTCTTTAGTGATTTGCAAGAGATTTTGAGTGAATTCACAATATTATTCACAACGAAATGTGTTAGGTTCGCTTTGCCTAATGTTAAACCGGTACATTCTAGTATTTTTCTAAATGACGAGTGTTTGCAAATGGTAGATAAGGCAATTTTCTTAGGCATAACATTAGATAAATATTTGCAATGGAGTCCCCATATAGCTGTACTGGCAGGTAAACTAAGTTCGGCAGCTTACGCTGTTAGGAAAATTGGACAACTAACCAATGTTGAGACAGCTCGCTTAGTCTATTATAGTTATTTCCATAGTGTCATGTCGTACGGTATTCTGGTTTGGGGTAAGGCAGCTGACATACAAACTATATTTGTGTTACAAAAAAGAGCCATTCGTTCTATTTACAATTTAAATTCCCGTGACTCATTAAGAGAACTTTTTAAAGAAATTAATATCTTGACTGTAGCGTCTCAATTTATTTATGAGAATATTATTTACGAAATTAGAAATTTAGATTCTTTCACCAAAAATTCTGATATACATAATTTAAATACCAGAAATAAAATCATTTGTTGGTCAATGCATTCATTTCTATAATAAATTACCTGACGAAGTTTTAAAGTTATCCTTTCCAGCACTTAAAAATTACTTGAAAAGGTCGTTAATGTCTAAAGCGTATTATAGGATCGAGGACTATCTAACAGACAAAAATGCATGGCCTAAACCCGAAACTTAGTCAATAATAATTTATTCAAATGCAAAATCTTTATCTTGTCTAGGGGACACCGTTGATGTAGGAAAACATATCGAAACTTTTATGTGGTCGTCTCGCACCATCTTATATACACATAAGTATGTGTTTTTTTTTTCTCTCTATCTCCCCCGTAAGATTCTTAATTGGCATGTTTTCCTGCTGAACTACGCATGTTATTTGATACTATATTTAATTTAATATTTATAGCTTTATATAATGCTAGACTAAGTAGTACCATTGTAATAAGAAATATGTTTAAAAAATGACTGACTGCTGAGTTTCTTGCGGCGTTTCTTCTCAGCAGTGGTCTTCTCTTGGGAAGCGCTGGTAGATTCTTGACGTGTAAAAGTGCCCGTGCGGCCTACTTACTGAATAAATTTATTTTATCTTCTTTTATCTTTTATGCGTGAAGATAAAGAATTGTACGCAATTGTGCGTAATCTATACAATATAGAACTATTCCATGACCGACTGACTGACTAACTTACTGACTAACAGACAACGCATAGCCTAAACCCCTAGACCTAGAGACATAAAATTTAAAAGGAATATTCCTTGTACCTTAGGACTAAATAAGGGTTTTCCAAAAATCAAACCCCAACGGAAAGCAAATGGAAACAAGCTCGCGGGCGTCCTCTAGAAAATAAAAGTTTAAGAAAAACATACTGAAGGAAAACTTTCAAACAAAAAAGGACAAAAAAGAGTGGGTCAAAGATACTGTATCATAATCGGAAAAGGATAACAGTGACCCCAAAACTTTGTTTACGAATTGATATTGTCGGGTGAATGTGGGGTCAGGAGGAACTTTTGGAAAAGTTCGGATAGTGACATAACTAATGAAGAAGATTGAGAGATCAACTTCACTTTTTTTTTTCACTGCTGGCAACGCGTATATTTGTATTTTTGCGTTTCTTTGACCTTCATCCAGTGCAAACTAAAACCAATAATTAAATAAGAAAACAAAAGGTACCTTCCATACATGCAAGGGTAAAATGGGCGAGGCAAGGCTGGAGGATCTTAAAAAATCATTATTTATAAGTATGTAATTTTTTTTTTTTTTTATTTCGTGGACCGTTTCGGATATAGGTTAATACCTATATCCGAAACTCTAAAAACAACTAATAATAATTTTAAATTGAAAAAAATGCTCATACCTACTTGTGACTATTGGACAAAGTTTTTTGTAAAGATTTTTTTAATTTAACAGAAACGTCTGTTACGAAAATTCTAAACTGTACTAAAGCGTTTTTTTTTGTGTTTCTAGTAACGGTGACGGGACCCTACACTGAGCATGCTCTAACCGATTTTTTATCCAAAAGAAGTCCGATTTTCAAAACATGTTTTTTTTTTCAAAAAGTATGAATTTTTAATTTGTAGTCATACCAAAGCAACTTCATATTTCAAATCTTACAGTTCAAATTGCCTCCTTTATAGCCCTAGAAATAGGTAGCTCAAGTTATTTAATGGCAGACCAAGACTTGAGCGTTCCTTAGAGCATAATTTGTACTCCTGAAACCTACATACAAGCGACAAACCCGGGGAAACTGACGAATTCCTCACGCCAAACATCCAAACTAATGTAGTGAATAGTTTCCCAACCGTCAAACGGTCACAGGGGACCATTTAGAACTACTTGGGAACAAA
The DNA here is from genome assembly GCA_946894065.1 of Acleris literana. Lineage (NCBI taxonomy): Eukaryota > Metazoa > Arthropoda > Insecta > Lepidoptera > Tortricidae > Acleris > Acleris literana. Next base: position 6,956,869 of record OX335692.1, read on the forward strand.
ATGCATAACTAAGTATAATGTAAGGCGTGTAGGCTGGAAGGGTGAACGGCCAAAGTTGTAGAAAATCATAACGGATTTGGAATATTCTGGAAAGAGGTTAGTATTAACACACTTATGTAATAAGTTTATTTCTATTTATTTACATATTTTTATTGCAATGATAGGCAAGTACAATCATATGAAGTAGAATTGTTAAATAGATTTTGGAATGCAAAATCATAATGTGAAGCCAATATGGTGTAATACTGAATTTAGGTAAAAATGTGTTTAAATTTAATTTTTTATCAAGGAAAATTAGACAGTCCACGAGAAAACAGTGATAAACAATTTCCATGCAGAAATATACGGTTATTATCATAGTATTAACAGCATTATTAATTATTTTAATATCGTCCGCACTGGCCTCAAAGTATTCAATTTACCGCGCACGACCAATATAACGCCATGTCAAAGTGTAATTACGGCGCTTGTAAAACATTGTTCACTTGATTAATCGCTTACAGTTGACGTTAAAAACCAGCACGAGCAAGCACGAACAATTATCAAGGTTGCGTTCGGTTTACGTTTTACCTAAATTATATTTCTACTTTTAGTGGTGGTAGGACCTTGTGCAGGGTCCGTCCGGATCGCTAAAACCATCTTATCCATTAAGCAACCGCCAAGCAGTAGTTTTCGAATTTCTGTGTTCCGTTGTGGGGATAAGACAACCGGTGAAATTACTGGCATAGAGACATTCCATCTTAGGGTTGGCAACGCATTTGAAGTCTTAGGATTGCAGTTTTGAGATTGTAGGTAGTCTTGAGATTTCAAATGCCTATGGGTCTCAGATCCCACCCTGAGTGCTCGCGTGCCTTGTCCTTGCCACAAAAAAAAACAATATTTTGTAATTTGTTCTTGTCATAGATTGCATCTCTTGTAATTCAGTTCCCAGGCTATATCTGAAGTAAATATGATCCAGATGATCGTGAGAGAAAATTACTTCTTAACACTGCAGTGTGTATCCACGAACACAAACCCAATCAGGCCCTATATCGTATTTAACTTTTTTTAAAAGCTTAAACTACCAAAACATTAAAGCCCAGTAAAAAAACAAATTTTGTTAATCCTTCTATTATAAGTTATAATCTCTAAAAACCGCGTATTTTGTACTGAATGACTCCCTCATCACATCACAACGCAAGTCAAGGCAAAAATTCAAAAACTAAAATATTTCTACCCTTCATCGAAAAACAGTGAAATTATTATCGCACTTAAAAAAAATAACCTCATTTTTCGATTTTAATGTTTCAAATAAATTTTTAATAGGTACTTTTAATACTGATGAAAATTCAAGTTGAAATGTTGGATTCAGCTTTATTAAGGCCCTATCATCTCGGCTCATAGACTCCTCCGGAGATCCTAGAGCTGGTGCTTACCTCTCCCAAAGGATTGGGCGAGCTATCCAGAGAGGTAATGCAGCCAGTGACCTGCTAGAGGGGGTGTTCTTTTTATAGTGGTGATTATTATTCATAATTATCTTAAATATTTAAATAGCTTAGTTTAATTTAAATTTAAATACGTTTAGTTTTCATTTTTAATTGTATTAATGTAGAATTCTGTAAATATTATGTAGAATAAATAATATAATTTAATTAATTTAAGATACTATTTTGCTATTGAAATCAATAAACAAGAAATATATATTTCAAATGCCATAAAGTAAAGGTTGTGTTAGAGTAAAAACAAAGTATGAATGTATGTAAACTCTTTATTGCACAAAAAACTAATTACAAGTAAATTCTCACATAAACTTAATATTAATTGTACAATAGCGAACTTATCCCACAAAACAAACAAAGTCAAAGGTTGGCTTAGTTAATAATTATTAACTTGACTTTAAAAAATGTTATTAATTTGTGAAGAAACTAATTATAAGGCTAATTATAAGGCTAGGATTTTTATTAAATAAAAGTTTAATAAAAATCGTAGCCAATACAAGAAGGAACGGCTCACCGCAGCCGCAATATCAGTATTCTCAAAGCATCGGAAATATCAGACATCTCTTTGCCGCAATTTTAATTTCCTACCAAGTATTAGCGAGCGAGATCTGTCAAAGAAGCCGCAAAAGTGCATTCCATTCAGCATAAACCTGAAACCTTTTCAGTGAACTCCATATCGTAATGATGTTTCATTTCGAGATGGAACATGACTTTAATAACGTAGAGAGATATTTTTCATTACTTAAGGAATTTTATGTGTTTTTAAGAGAAAGCTTTTGCAGGGGCTCTATTCTACTCGGTGAAACTATATTGCTTCGATTATGCCATCGTATTGTTACTATAGCTCTTATTTATTTGGCAGTAATGGCGGTGAAGTTTAAAAGTTGCCCCCCCCCCTCTCCGAAAGAATATATCCCAGCCTACATTTAAACGCCATCTTAAAGCTCAGCTCGTTAATGCACAACTAAACATAAAGCAGTAAGTTAAGAGTTCCCCAGATTCAATGTTATTTTCGTTGTAATTGTAATTGCACATTGACCGAACACCTTATCGTATATATGTATTTAATGTACTAGTTCCTTTTCGTGTTTTGGTGGAAAAATCTATTTTTTTTCTTTGTTTTAAAAATGTTAAAAACTTTAATGAGTCGTTGTGCAAAGTAGTCGCCAACTACGGGTACACTACTTTGTTTGCCAGCATGAGACAACAGGAGTGGCCTGAAAACCAGCGCGGCCAGCTACCGCGTCCATACGCAGAAGCGCAGCATTAGCTGAGTTCGCTCCTTTTACCACATGCTATTTATTTATTGTCTAAGTTTTTTCAATCATGTATCTATTATTACTAATATTAGTTTTTTTTATATGTGGTAATAAATCGATTTTCTTTCTTTCTTTCTTTCTAAAACAATAATGATAACATGTCAAAACCATTACGATTTTACCATGTAGAATACAAACACTGCAGTGGATTTCTTTTGGTATGTCCATGATCAGTTAGTGAAGAAGCTAGAGCTATATCATTCATATTATATCTGTCGCTTTCACTGCCTGGAACTTGTCAGATTTTGATAGCTCATAATACGGTTTCAGGGGCCCTAGATAATAACTATTTAGAAAACTGAACAAATGTATAGAATGATGTAGTGCTCGACGTGAGGGTCGCGACAGCTTACGTTATTATGTTAGGATTACAATTTTATTTCTTTCAAAACTATTTCGAAGGCTAATGTTTTAATGTAAGATAGTTGATACGTGTAAATATGCTGCAGTACCCGTAGCAGGCTTTCATGAAACGATTAATACTGATTAAAAACGATGTAAATGCACATAATAGGGATAATAAACAATACTTTGCATTTAGATCTATAGATATGATATTGAGGGACCATTAATTTATCTCTTTATAATTATGTTCAAATATACCGACCACTTTTTAAAATCAAACCGTAGATGAAATACTGCTTCATAATAATAATATTACAGTTTAACAGTACGATGACAATAGGGATAACATCAAAGTAAAATAAGGCCTTATCCTACATAGTCTTTACTACTTTTTACACCTTTTGTTTTCGTATTTGTCAACCTTATGCGAGCTCTTCCGTAGCAATTTCTATGCAATAGGGGAAAAGTCAATAAGGCCCTAGGGCTTTGTTTTACTTTGTCTTTATACGTATTGTCATCGTATTGTTTTTAACTCGGGCATCATTAGCCTCGTAGACCCACCATACTACAAAAAGGGAGTTCTTGTAAGTGGGACTTTGAATTTACTATCAAGTGTAGCATTACCGCTACAAATCGCGTTGGTTCGCGTTATTTATTGTTTATTTATTTCGCCTTTTTCGTTTCTCAGCCTTTTTGGTATTGCGGACTTGTTCATTGACCGGTTAGAGTTTGTAATTTCTACTGACAGTTTTGAATTTTGAATTCGTTTTTGTTAGATCCGTTCCTTGTTTTGGGAATGTCATTCATTCTCGTACTCTTGCCTTGATACAACAGAAAAATTTAATAATCTCTAGTCATCCCAAGTTTCACTATAACTGAAGCCAGCTTCGAGTGTCGCGTCCGGTGTAGTGATACGTGGAGGCCGTTTCTATTACGCCGTGGTCTCAATTGAGGGCCGCACGTTTTAGTGCTGTTGTCTTCTGTGTGTCCGGATAGCGGGTGAGTTGGTTTTTGTAGCCGATCAGTCTTCACAGCCCTCCATCTTAAGGAAGCCTTTCTTCCGTCCCTTTCGTTCAATTTTGTGAGTAAAGGTGTCCTTTGCAGCACCTCCGTTTACCCCATATCTTCCGACTCAACGCCCCGACTGAAGATTTGGACGACTGGATTCAGCGTGCGGTTCGCCGTCAAGTTCGCTGGCAACGGGTCGTCGTCTGCGGCAGCGCCCGCAGGTTTTACCCGCTGCGACAGTTGCGACGAACGCAGGGTGGTTACATCTTCACACGGCGACAAGCAACGGCGGATATTCGCAGGACAGTTACTATTTCGTTGATTTTTACTTTACTAAATTCTAATCATCATTCGGTTTCATTTTTGGCTATAAATGTTATAGAATCCCTAGACCTTTTTTACCGATCAAAACCATAATTTGTTATCCCAGTTTTATAATACTTCGAACATATCAGTTTTAATCATGAAGCGCTTCTTGCATTTTAACAGATTCTTGTTGTTTTAGTTCGAATCAGAATTACCTTTAAGTTGAATACAAGTTTTGGCCTGACCGTGTTCCAAGGTGGTCTTGCACCCTTTATTAGGCAATGTGTTTTTAAACTAGAAAAACTTTATTATTGTGACAACCCGCAGACCGTTCTGTGTTAAATTGTTTTGATACGTAAGCTAAGTTCCATAACAGCCTAGTGACCTTGTTTTTATAGTTACATTGTATGTAGTTTGTTTTAATTTTATCATTGTGTGTTCTCCTTATTATATAACCTTGTTGAATTTCGTTCGGTTTTATTTTATTTATACAGGTCCAAATTTACGTGCTGATGGTTTTATCACAACCATCCCGTGTAGTGTTCCGTACCTTTTATTTTTATGGAGCGCTACACAAGACAATAAAGTTCAATTACGTTTGTTCGATAATGCCATTTTCAATTTATGAAGAAAGGAAAATAAACTTTATTCCTATTGCAATACAGTTCAAATTAAATTGCCTTGTTAATGTACATCCTATTGCATACTGGCCCTTAAGAGGTTAGAGTGAGTATCCACCAGAGCTGAGTGAGGACGACGAGTGTGCTAGGAAAAAAACAACCAATAGGAGAACTGCGCTCAGCGAGGCTAGAAAGATTGAGTAATTTTGAGGTTGCTTTTCCACTGAGGCGGAGACGAGCGGAGACGAGCAGAGCTGCGCCAACATTAAGAGGACTGTGAGGCTGATTTCCATACAAAATGCGTTAACGTTTTGCTCCCCTAAACTAGTCCAATTTTTTCAATTTTTGAATATGTTGTAGATATAATGAAAAACTATACGTTTTTTAAAAAAACTATTAAAAAAACAAAAAACAGAACGTACAGACCTAGTTTTTCATTATAAATACAAAATTTTCAAAAATGGTGGAAATCGGACTTGATTTAGTGGGTGAGAAACGACACCCGGAGCTAAATTTGTATGGAAAATGTTTGACAGCTACGCGATTTATGGGTCACTTTACTATCCTCTTAACCAATAGAAAGCGCATGCGGTCACGTCGAGCGCACTTTGCGCACGTTAGTTTAGATTCTATTAGTTAATATTGGCACAGCTCCGCTCGTCTCCGCATCAGTGGAAAGGCAGCCTAACGGTAGGTGCCCACCTAATCCGTTGTCAGCCGAAGTATGTTCGGGCGTCGTCGTCCGAACTCGGCCGATCGAATCAAACGTATATAAAGGAACGAGAGCGCCTACACTGCTACCGACCGACGACGACCGACCGACCGACGATAGCAGTGTGCACTCTCGTTCCTTTACATACGTTTGATTCGATCGGCCGAGTTCGGACGACGACGCCCGAACATACTTCGGCCGATAACACCGCTCTGCTACCTCGTTCTGCTCTGGTGGATACTCACACTTACTGTGTAATATTGTACCTGCGTTCCTGGGTTTCTTGTCCCGTTCCTCTTGACTATCTTGCGGGCGCGGTTCACATGTCGGTTAGACCGACTAACTTTAGAGACGTATAATTCTTGATTTTTTGATGCTGTACGGTGTATTGGTTTTCCATGGCTCTTGCGTACCTTTTTCCTTTGAATAATTGCTATTCTTTTTAACGATATTACTTTTGTAGCCGAAAATATTCACTTTTTGTTTATGTTTTTTTCATCTGACAGTGTTTGTTATTGTCGTTGTCTAGACAACGGGCAGAGACGATATCTTAGGTTTATACTGAACCATGGAGTTAAAACGACGGTTTTACCATAGAATTAATATCTGGCATGTGTAACTTTGAAATTTTATGAATTTAGAATTTGTAAATTAAAAAGCTAGATCACCAGGGTATATAAACGGTGGCTCGGACTAGAGCGATCAGTTCTCCCTCAGCCTCTAAAGTGGTAACTAAAAACTCTGAAGATAGGGTCAAGTCGGACCCCTAGAAGCCTCTATCTCCCTCATACTAAAAGTCGACTTTGAGTGTGGCCAAGTCGGGCCCTACGCTTCAAGAATCCTTCATCTACGAGGTTCCTGCTTTCCTCGGGAACCGCTACTCTCTCTGACGGGTCCCACCTCGGGCTCACCTACCTTCGTGTACCACCAGGGCCGCTGCCTCTAGCGCCCCGCATTACAGCGCCAGCGGTGTTCCTGGTCCGACGACTCCGGGACGCGTACTAAAGGAAGTCCCGGAGGAACTACCTTCACCTTCACCACCAAATCTTTAACTTTACCCTGGTGATATTAGGGACTAATTTTATTTTATTTTTTAATTTATGTGTAATAATTATTTTATATGTGTGAAGAAAGCCTAAGTGTTAAATAAATACCCAGACCCTGACTTACTATTGCTGTCCTTTTCTCTCTAATCTACCTCTCTTTTTCTCTGATCTTTCATTAACGTCTGGTACCTGGTCTTCCGAATTATCGGAAGACCACGTAACACGACAACTGTCATGTTAATAAGAGTTATCAATATGTTGAAAATACGAGTACGGTTACAATAGGTGTAAAACAAAGTAGAGTAAACCTCAACCTGTAGCCGATTAATTTGACCTCCAATCGCCGACCACTTACCGTGGCTATGCTACGAGTTATAGCAGGTTTATGCTAATATAGACCTTGCTCCGTAGTTTCAGAGTTCATTAATAATTAATTAACTTGGCTGATCTGCAAGGTTTTATACTTAGCGGGGTGAAGGGTGAGACAGTTGGTAAATTTGTAACGTATAGGCGTATTATAGTAGAATTTGATCATTACAAATTGAACTTATTGTAACTTTAATTTCAGATATTTATTTCGTTCTTAGTTATTCATTTTTAAAATAAATATAGACGAATAAGAAAAAAACAACAATACTAATAATATAAAAAAAAAACATTACAAATACTTAAACTATGTGGGCCGCCGGCAGGCGAGGCAAAGCTTAAGCTATCAAGGATACAACGAGAAGGGCCTCCTTATAATATACATGCCATGTCAAGAAGTACTGCTTTTTGTATCTCACCGTTGATTTAGTCATATATATATTATTATTATTCAAAGTGTTACACAAACTGTATTCAGGGGCTATATTCTAAAACCATATTGCTTGTGATATGTTATCGTATGGTTTTTAATTCAGCCGACATTACCAAAAATAAGAGCAATCGTATCAATGTCAATATGTTCTCATATTGACAACGATGTCCAACTATGTTGAATAGGGCCCCTGATACATTGCCAAGGCTGCATCCCCCAAAATAATCTACATACGTACATAAACAGTGCGATAAGTTTTTTTTTCCTAAGCAACACCAATATTGTTATTTCTATCCTTAGATAATGACATGTAATAATATGATATTATCAAAACAACAAACCCACATTCGTTTAAGCAATTAACACCTCAACTAACGCCCATCCACTCTTGAAACCCATTTGCACAAATTAATCACAACGGGTCCAATTATACGTCACAACAACAGTACATAACATCAAAAACGACCTAACTCCCAAATCGGCCATTTCATTTTCACTCATAAAACAACCCAACTCAATATTCAATCCTGGTAACAAACATTTCAAGTTAGGCCAGTTTTGATCTAAAGCATATTATACGACACATTTCGGAAGCATTAAAATGTAAATCTGAACAAGAGCGTATTGTACTGTATGTCTCTCGGTTTTTGGTGTAAAAGAATTAGCGAGGTTTTAGAAATAAATCGACGCACAACATGACCGGAAGACGGAGCATCGGTTGTATTTTTGAACACACGTATAATGTATCCAAAAAAATTAAAGCATAACTTCTCTTGAATTATGACTTTGAACAATCATTATTTCTGGCTTTTTCGTCGATGTTTAGTCAATGTTTCAGTTACCAGGGTCAGACAAGATGTATTGCGAGAGGGTTTTCGTTATCGAAAATGTATAAGATTGACGTCACTGCCGCCAGACGATCGCGTCAAGCGCTTACGATATCAATTCAATACATTTTGACAGTTTTCGAAATCGTTTACTTTAGCGCTATCCATCTTTTCTAGGGGTTTAACTATCTGCTCTATAGTTGTACGAGAAAAATTAACGCTTAAACGAAGTTTCATACTTTTAAATAGACAATCCATTTTCTTTGAAAAATTCTGAATAAAATGTCATGTAACAAAAGCAAATGTGAAATTGAGTGGCAGCAGTGACTTGTAACAAGAAAATATATTTTATACGACGAACCCGAGATGGCATAATATCTCGCACAATAGATACCTTACAGCCTAAGTCATATTTCCACCTGATCCTTTCATTCTTCCGGTTCCGTACGGTTTAAAAAACGTACGGTCTGAGAAGGATTCCGCAGGATCGTAAACTACACCAAATGATACTTATCCTTTGGGATTCGCCGAGATTATTATGAGGATCGGTTTGGTGATGTTTTTATAAGCTGTTACGTAAATTTCAAATCTTGCAGGTTCATTTTGAACACTGGTTGTAATGACATACATTTTTAAGTGAATGTGTTAATCTAAAGACAATTCAATGTTATAGTGTCTATGTGGAACAAACGATGATCCCGATGATATGTGGACTGTATTAATTACCGGGAAATGGCTGCCTTGCTATTAAGAATTATGCCTAAAACTCACCTTCATCCAACTGCCGGCTTAGTTCACCACCTCACCGCGCGGCGGGTCAATCCTTTCCTTTTCTGCGAGTCTTCTCGGAGAGCAGCCGTGAGTTGCACCGACTTTTGTAAATATATTCCTCAGACAGATAATGAGCTTCTCCATTTTTTTGATTACGACTTAGCTTGACGTACATTTGACATTTTTTAGTTTGGTTTAGTTTAGTTTATTCATCAATGTGATATTACAATATAAATTGCATTGCATGTCAAAAAATACGAAATTACATGGATTGTCAAAATGAATACTAAATAATAATATAATAATACAAAAATAACACTCAAATAATCAAGAACGTTCTTATAGCTGCGTTCTAGATTATGCAGGCGCGTTTTAGACAACAATAACTTAATAACAAGACAAACATTGAACAGTCTAAGTGTAGGTATCTCATCGTTTTTGTGCACCCGCAAAGTAAAAGTATGTATGTGCGAGTATGTATAAAAACATTTTATTGTTTAAAACGCAAAATTAAAATACAATATTTACAAAATAGCGATGTAGGAACGCGAACTCACCTTTTCAAGGGATCTTTACCTTTGGGTGATTGATGAAAATAAGAAAAATGAAGCATCGTGTAGACATAAGTACAAAAACAAAGTCAATCGTGATCGTAACACATCTGTGCCAGCTAAACTAATACTAGTAAGGAATCAGAGCACGGATTTTATACGGACAAAATATAATTTTCGCCTCGAATTAATTATGCCCGAGACACGATAATAATATACGAGTACCTAAAATACAGCTAAAATCACAAAGAAATTTTACTCAGTTGACTAAGCTGTCATTTTCTATCCGTTTTACTACGCCTATAATTTCTCGAGTCCTATCAAGTGAAAAAGGGTTTAAGTCTAGTATACTCCGTTTACATATATACCCTTTTGTAGAACACTTTAAGTTTACTTAAACCCTTTTGCACTAGATCCCCAGAATTATCCCAATTCCGCCGATTCCCCTAACTTAGACATGATATTCACCGCATATAAATGAGCTCATAACTCACAGACTATCCGGGTCAAGCGGCACTTCATCATTCATATGTAATACGGGTATTTACAGAGGTACTAGAGCAACACCGTTGTGATGGGGTTATGTTATTTCTATACAATAGCCGTATTATAATAACATTCATTGCCGACAATAAGGGGTTGTGTGCTATTTGAATGGTGTTAACGTGTCGCCGGTCCTCAACATGTTATAACATATTCATTACCATCGCCGTTTAATATTACTGGCAGAGAAAGGACATCTCATTCTACATTGATGTTAATTTTGCCGTCAATTACAAGGATTGTTTTAAAGTTCAAATCAAATTGAGTTGATACTCGTAAATATCAAACTCCAATATGTCCTTGAAATTTTGTATACGAATTTAAAACTTAATCCCAACAAATTAAGTTTTAAATTCGTATACCAAAGGACAATGCCAAAAAAAATCCCAGCGTCGATTAAAATCAATCATATATGGTTAGGTAGAGCATATCCAATAGGTCACAAATGTGTAATTGGTTTTCGAGAAAACAATTTTGGGATATTTGGTATGTTGTTAAATAATGCGCTTGATGATCAGAATGAAATATTTAATTATTTAAGGGTCCACATTTAATACAAATAGAGTAGCGCACTTAGTTACTAAAGCAGCCAGGTAATTCCATACTATTTAATAACTCTTAAATACTAATTCGCACGTGGGTAGATAGAAACGTTGATTTTCCCGACTACCCCACTGCGCACTGCGTAGGCGCTCGGCCTGCGCCTGCACAACGTTATATAAACGGGCTCCGGCCGCGCGCGTTCCTTTCGCCGCCGGACGCCGATCAGCAAACATCGCCACTGCTCGAACCAACTGCTCTTCTCAGGGCAACCGTCCTCGTTTCCTCGTCAGCGTCAATCATGTCCTTCTCAGGACAGCTTCCTGGTTTCCTTTAATCAACGTCAATCAATCAATCCTTGCTTTCACAGCTGTATATAGACGCCGGCTACAGTGCTCCCCTTTAAGCGAAGCGTACTGGAGGTTTTATGATTCGGCCACTTCGGGTTTTCTTTGGTAAGTTGGTACTTGCGATTGTTATTGTTTGATTTTTGTTTTCAGGTGTCTTTTGTTGTTTTCTGTTTTTGTTTTCTGTTGTAGTCGTTTCGGGTTCTTCGTTGAGTACGTAGGCTGGTTTAAGACGATCGATTGAGATGTTTGCTTGTCTTTCCGGTAGTTGTAATGTATAAACCTTGTTTGTTCGTTTCAGCACGCGATACGGTCCCTCGTATGGCGTTTGCAGTGGTTTTTTTACAGCGTCGGTGCGCACGAATACTTGGTTGCAGGTAAGCAAGTCACGGTGTACGAAAGTAGGTCGATGGCTGCTGTGTGGTTTATCTGTCGTTGGTCTCAGTTTTCGTATCGTATCGCGTAAGTGGTCGACGTAGGCGGTGTCCATGGTGACGTCATCTGTTGTTGATGTTAGGAAATCGCCGGGCAGTTTTATGTTGCAGCCGTATGTAAGCTGGGCAGCGCTGACGCCCGTGTCGCTGCGAATTGCAGCGCGCACTCCTAGTAGCACGGTAGGTAACTCGTCTAGCCAGGTATGGTTTATTTGGAGTCTTGTTTTCAGTGCTGTCTTTAGCGTGCGGTGCCATCTTTCTATCATGCCGTTTGATTGGGGATGATAAGGTGATGAGCGCGTTTTTTTGATGCCGAGGAGGTGTGATAATGATGAAAATACTCGGCTTTCGAACTGGCGGCCTTGGTCTGTGGTCATTGTAACTGGACAACCAAATCGTGCGATCCAGTTTTCGTAAACTGCTCTTGCGACTTGCTCAGCTGTTATTTCGTGGAGTGGGCACGCTTCCGGCCATCTAGTGGCACGGTCAATTATCGTGACACAATAGCGATGGCCATCGGGCGTGGTTGGTAGTGGGCCGATGATATCTATATGTATGTGGGCGAAACGCTCGGTTGCTTGGAACGAGGATATTGGGCTAACTGTATGCCGCTGTATCTTCGCTCGTTGGCATGGTATGCATGATTTTGCCCAATTTCCAGTGTCTACATTCATAGAGGGCCAAAAGTATTTTTCCGAGGTCATCTTGCGAGTAGTTCGTATTCCAGGGTGACTTATGTTGTGGATTGATTCAAATGCTGTTCGGCGAAACTCTTCTGGTAGGTACGGTCGTTGCTTGGAAGTTGAAGTTTCACAATAGATGTCGATTTCTTGCCCTGGTATTGTGATTTTTTCCAGTGTAAGGTTGCTTTGTTGTTGCAGTTTTTGTATGGCTTTGTCATTTGCTTGCACTTGGGCTAACTTGCTGTAGTCAATTGGAGTAGGGCAGTTGATTGATTCGATTCTTGAGAGTGCGTCAGCTACTGCATTCTCTGTGCCGCTTATATAACGTATATCCGTTGTAAATTCGCTAATGTATAAAAGTTGGCGGGTTCTTCGCGGCGATTCGTTGTCGGTATTTTTCTTTGTAAATGCGTAGGTCAATGGTTTGTGGTCCGTGTATATAGTAAGCGGTTTTCCCTCAAATAGTTTGCGGAAATGCTTCGTTGCCATGTAGATAGTTGCAAGTTCGCGATCATAGGTGCTGTACTTTCTTTGTGCTTCAGTAAATTTCTTTGAAAAATAGGCAAGGGGTTCCCACTTATTGTTGTTATGCTGTTGGATGACTGCGCCTGCAGAGCTGTCAGACGCGTCACTGAAAATTGCTAGTGTTGCTCGGTTTGATGGATGGGCAAGTAAAGCGGCGTTCTGGATGCTCACTTTGCATGCCTGAAATGCTTTTGTTGATTCGTCGGTCCACTTAATTGTCGTTTTGTCCTTCTTTTTTGCATTGTGCAAGTATTTGTTTAATGGGGCTTGTAATTTTGCTGCATCCTTGATGTTTTCGCGATAGAAGTTCAGCATTCCAAGGAAACGCCGTAGTTCTTCGACGTTTTGTGGCTTAGCGTAGTTGACTATTGCTTGCACCTTGTCTTCTGGCGGCTGTATCCCGTCTTTAGATACATGGTAGCCGAGAAATGTTACTTGTGGTTGACCAAAAACGCACTTTGACGGGTTGATGGTTATTCCATACTCCTCTAAGCGTTGTAGTACTGTGCGCAGATGTATCCGATGCTCTTCTTCATTCGTGGATGCCAATAACAAGTCGTCAATAAAAGGGAAAACGTAGTCTAGGCCTCGTAGAACTTCATGGATGAACCTCTGAAATGTTTGTCCCGCATTGCGTAGGCCTGGGCACATGCGAGGAAATTCGAACAGGCCAAAGGGGGTGATAATTGCCGTTTTTTCTACGTCTTGCTGGGTTACTTCAAGTTGTTGATACGCTCGATTGAGGTCGATTGTGGTAAATATTTGTTTTCCCGCGAGTTGGAATGTGAAATCGCGAATGCGCGGTACGGGGTATCGGTCCGGTATAGTAATGGCGTTGAGTCTTCTATAATCTCCACATACGCGGAGATCTCCATTTTTCTTGGGGACTACATGCAGTGGCGATGACCATGGACTTTTACTCGGTCGGCAGAGTCCTTGTTGCATCATACTCTCGAACTCCTTTTTTACTTTCTCGTAGCGATGAGGTGCGATCGGACGGGCGCGACAGTGAATAGGCTGGCCGGTGGTTTCAATGTGGTGCTCGACGGTATGTTTGGGGCTAAGCTTCATTGATGTGAGTCTTGTTATGCCAGGGAAGTCGGCTAATATGTTGTGGTACGCCTTATTTACATCAATACTGCGCACAGTGGGAGTATTTGTAGTGCAGAGCTGGGCGACTGTTGTTAGGTTGGTTTTTCCGTCGATCAGTCTTCGATTCTTGATGTCGATTATAAGGTGGTGATATTGGAGAAAATCTGCTCCTATAATTGGTCTTGACACAGCGGCTATGATAAAGTGCCATTTAAATGGGCGGCGAAGGTTAAGGTCGAGCTCCAGTGTTTTTTCGCCGTACGTTGGTATAATCGTGTTGTTGGCTGCATACAGTTGAAAAGGCAGCGGCTGCGTCGATTCGCCTTTTCTCTTTGGTAGGACAGAAATGTTTGCCCCTGTGTCTACCAAAAATGATAATCCTGTTCGCTTATCCGTGACAAATAGGCGGTGTGACTTTCCTGATACGCTGGATTCCGCCGCAGCCAGCGTTGTTTCTAGTTTTCCGAGGGTTTTATTGGTTTGAAACTGCACGGAGGTGTGCATTTTCTTGCGTCCATGCCAAATTTGAAGTGATAGAAACAGTATGGCATCGGTGAGTTGGTGCGACTTCTTCCTCGCGATGCGCTGCGTGCGCGATCTTGAAAGCGTCCGCGCTGATAGCTACGGCTGGCGTGACCGGTTTGGGGCCTTGACCTCAATTCCGCGACCTCTAGTGAGAGTTTTCTTATCTCGCTTATCAGATACTGTGTGTCGGCATTAGGTTGCGGTTGCTGGTATGATGGCTGCTGCTGGATGACTTGCATCGGTTCGGAGACTGCGGCGATCTGGTGGGACTCCTCCATCATTTTGTCGGCGAGTCGAGCTAATTCATCGAGTGTGGTTTTTTCTTTTAATGTTTCGCTGACAGCGAGGACTGATCTTATGTGCGGTGGTAGATGTTTTATCCACATAAGTCTTATTGTGTCTTCAGGAAATTTGTCACGGGCGAGTTCCCGCATTCGGCGCAGTAGTTGACTTGCTTTTTGATCACCAATATCCATTTCAGATAGCAGCTTCCGCAGTCTTTCACTATCAGATTCCTCGTAAAGAGAGATTAGTCGCTCCTTGATTGCTTTGTAATAATCATTTTTCGGTGGCTGGTATAGAAGGTCTGTAATTTGTTGTATGTCCTGCTTTTCAAGCCGTGCGATTACCATTTGAGCAAGCTGCGATTGATTTTTTTTCAGATCCGCGGTGGCAGCTTCAAAGGTGATAAACCATAAGCGTGGTTGATCTCGCCAAAAGGGTGGTACGCGTAGCGATAGATATATCCCAAGAAGCTCTCGCGTTGGAGAACTTGCTAATTCTTGCTTTGTAGTTGGTGCGGTGGTTTCATCTTCGTTAGGCATGATCACGTCGGGGTCACCACTTTGGGATATTTGGTATGTTGTTAAATAATGCGCTTGATGATCAGAATGGAATATTTAATTATTTAAGGGTCCACATTTAATACAAATAGAGTAGCGCACTTAGTTACTAAAGCAGCCAGGTAATTCCATACTATTTAATAACTCTTAAATACTAATTCGCACGTGGGTAGATAGAAACGTTGATTTTCCCGACTACCCCACTGCGCACTGCGTAGGCGCTCGGCCTGCGCCTGCACAACGTTATATAAACGGGCTCCGGCCGCGCGCGTTCCTTTCGCCGCCGGACGCCGATCAGCAAACATCGCCACTGCTCGAACCAACTGCTCTTCTCAGGGCAACCGTCCTCGTTTCCTCGTCAGCGTCAATCATGTCCTTCTCAGGACAGCTTCCTGGTTTCCTTTAATCAACGTCAATCAATCAATCCTTGCTTTCACAGCTATATATAGACGCCGGCTACACAATCCCCAAGTATTAAAAATAACTATATGAAAAGCAAGCTTTAAAAACTCGACTGCATTTTTTATATTGTCGTCGATATACCTACATATGTTAATAATTGTCATTTTGCCATTGTTGTTACTTCAATTATAACAGTTTAGGTATCCTATGTCACCCGGGATGACGTAAGGATTCTAACGATACCTCACACATCTAAATCGGTCAAAGGATTTAGAAGTTATAGTGGAATAAAGAAACTCACATACATACACACAAACATGAACCCTGAAAACATTACACTCCTTTTTTGGGGCAGTCGTGTCAATTAACCCTTTAGTAAGCAACTTAACGGAAAAAAGTGAACACCTTTTCTGATAAGTTGATTACACGAAGGTGAAATGTTATAATATAAAGTTATCTAATGTATAATTTCATTAATTGAGTATTCATTTGTAACTCAAATCAACTTTGATTTCAAGAAAATACTTTAGATATTAAGAAACACGATAATAGTTCCTAACGAGGACGACGCGTTGCCCTAGTTGGTAGTGACCCTGCCTACGAAGCTAGCGGTCCCGGGTTCGATTCCCGGTAGTGGCAAATATTTCCGGGTCTTGGATGGTTTCTATGTATTTAAGTATATATTTCTCTAAGTATATCAGTATTTTTAACATAGCCTCAGTACAAGCCTAGAGGTTAGTTTGGGACATATGTGAATAAGTTTTGGGACAATGGGATATTTATTTATTTATTAAATGAGGGCGGCACTGGATCGTCGGTGTTTGCTCGTTGTAATCCCTAACGTATAAGCTAAGCTAGTCAGCTGAAGTAAACAATGATTTTAATGAACCTACGGCATTAAGGATTTTCCGTAAATCTAACAATTTTTTTAGTAAATGGAAAAACGCTTAAAACTTTGGAAAGTCGCATTCGGATACAAAAAAAATTGCTTTATTTTATATCCCGCTTAATCTCTTATCGTAAAGCATTCTGTTAGAGCCATCTATTGAGTTACTTTGTAAATAAAACATCTTGCGAATAACGTGTTGTTACGATTATTTCTAAATAACTTTTTTAGAGAAGTACTTCAGAAGAACGAACACCACAGCATTGTCTAAAATATTCTACTACATCAAATAAACCTAATTATACAGCGTGTGTATTCCATACGATACTATATTTTAAGGGCAGTTAGATAAGACCCTAATTATCGTAAATTTGTACATTAAGTTAACAAAAGAAAACTTTTTTTTTCATACGAATTAATTCGGCACGCATTTTATTCAAATAACCACGTCTTCTACGTAAGCACTTTGTGTTCATTGATTAATTGACGACGTTATTGTCAATTCAATATTTGCATTACATTGCTAACCGGGAAAACTTAAAAAAAATCATTACGCTTAATTATTGAGAGTATTTGTTAAAATTTATTACTCTACCTCTTAATACTGCTTAAATCTATCGTATGTTAAAACTTAAGATCGTATGGAATACACACGCTGTATAATTATCCGTCACAAAACAAGCACATCATCTACATAGGTATTATTTTCTGACTACGCAAAGTTTTCACTTTTTTAATACTTGGGGATTGTTTCCTCGAAAACAAATTATACATTTGTGACCTATTTAATATGCTCTACCTAACCCTATATGATTGATTTTAATCGACGCTGGGTTTTTGGTCCATATATTTTTTGGCATTGTCCTTTCAAGGACATATTGGAGTTTGATATTTATCAACTCAATTCTTTATTTGGCTCATTGAAATGCAAACACAATTAAGTACTTATATCCTATATTCGAAATCAAAGCAGAAAACCCGAGAAAACTTCTATTTTAATTCACATTGGTTTGAATGTTATACAGGGTGTCCGGTACAATAGGTATAATAGTGAAACAGAGCACCGCATTTCCAAAATTTTTAAAAGTTGTGATATCTCGTTTTCCGAGCGACTTTTACTAAACATGATTTATCATATTTTTAATTATCCTGATCTGAGCTATCCAGCCCTGTAAGGTAGTCCACTATATACCGTACACCCTGTAGAAAAACTAAATTATGCAAAACTTGGCGTTAAATATACATGGGATGTTGATATCTGTTGCCTTTTTGGTTTCTATCACTTTGTCGTAATAAATTACCACAAACCACACAAAAGATACCTATTTTTTTTTAATTATAGCCAATTCAAACTCTTTTGTCTAGCTTTGATCAGTGTTCGGCTTCTATTTGCTGACGAACTACCACGTGGTTTATTTGTTTTTAAGTTACTTACCGAAAAAAATTAAGTACCTATAGATAAGACATTTAAGGCGCGTGTCGAAACGCGCCAGCTATGACGCACGTAAAACGTCTCATCAGGGAGTTACCATGACATACTAAAGCAGTTCAGTTCAGGTTGAGAGAAAGAGACAGAGCTGTAGTAGTTATTCAGCTCTGTACCTTTCTCTCAGCCTGAACTGAACAGCGGGGCTAGACAAGTTGCCATCAAATACAAACGCTAGCGTTAGGTGATCACCTGTCGCTTTGAAAAATGTATGGAATTGACGTAAGATAGTCACGTGATATATCACTCGTTACAACTGACACGCTGTAAAGTGATCACTATCACTCGCGCTAATCAAATAGTGATAGTTTTGACAACTGGCGGTCGTTACGCGGTACTACCTTGACAGGTCGAATTCATCACGAGAACTATCACAATTATAAACGTCGGTATCCAAGGGCGGTAACTATGCGAAGAAACTGTCAACTGAGTCAGTGTCATCACAGGTGATCACCTAACGCTAGCGTTCGTATTCGATGGCAACTTGTCTAGCCCCACTGCTTTATTTATGTTATGTAAATATCAGTTAATCCCCCAGAACCAGTTCTAACTAGCCTAGCTCCACCAAGTCCAAAGCGGCCAATAAACTTGGCTAAGCATCCCCATAAGCGGTACACCAAGTAGATAATGTTGCCAAAATGCTAACTATAATAACTCAAGTCGTTTTATAATAATTTGTGCCCTAATTTCCACATTACGTAATAAATGAACCAGTTCTCTCAGCAAAATATTATGTCAAGAGGGCGAGACGGCAGAACCATCCATCAAAGTTCTCATTAGAGTATTTTGTACTAGCTATTAAAATATCCTTAATGGCAATTAACTTGAAAAATATATTTAAAGAGAAAAAAAAGTAAGGCTTGGTGAAGGCAAACCAGCACATAGGCCTCCTGATGGAAGTGGAATCGCAAGATTGCAATCCTAAGACCATTTCTAACATAATGCCTCTTTGCCATTCATTAGGCTGTAAAAAAAAACGCACTAACTTGCTAACAATTCTCTAACGGGACAACTTGAACTCGCCAAAATAAAAGTAAGTTGTTTAATCACCAACCAGCTCTAAGTTTTCTCTCGAACCAAGCTCCATCAAGTCCAAAGCAGCCAATAAACTTCACTAAGCCACCCCACAAGCGGTACACCAAGTAAATATTGTTGCCAAAATCCTACCATAATAACTCAAGTAGTTACATAATAATTTGTGCACTTATTTCCACATCACTTAATAAATGAACAAGTTAGTCTCAACACAATATTACGGCGAGAGGGCGACGGCAGAAACATCCATCAAAACTTCTCATTAGAGCCCGGCTGATAACAAAGATTAATTTAGATGCTCAAGAGCCGTATAACATGATGTATTTTGTACTAGCTGTTAAAATAAATGTAACAGCGATACTTGGAAAACATCTGAAGAATAAAACTACATTAGACATCGTACATGTAAAGAGAATGACAACCAAGAAATATTATGAATACATGATCGTACTAATAGGTATATACAAATGCAACTACGTGATTATTTAAATTTCACAGCCCCCATTCACATTTCAACTGTGCTTTCTCTTTGAATACAATAACATAATATAATAGAATAAAGATAGCAGAAAATTTCAATCACTCCATTCACGTTCTACTGTACAAAAGAGTATGAAAATAACAGTTTCCCGGAGAAAATTAAATTGCCCCATTGAAAACTGGTCGACTGTTTCCTTCAGTATTTTCAAAGTTTTAATAAAAGTACCGTAGAGAGTTTCTTAGGTTATTCTCGTTGGAAATACATGTTCGATAAAGTGATTTTGGGTGACACCAAAATACTGGCTATTGTCAAAGATGTTATAGATTTCCGAAATAAGCTGAGATTTAGCCAGATTTCTTCTAATAAAAGTGACAATAAATATAAGCCCAGTGTCTGTAGACAAGATGCATAACACTAACATAAACGAGTTTCGAAAACCGACAAAATCTATGGAATTGACCTAAGCGCTCGCAACCATTTGGCACAAGCATTTTCCAACAATTGCTCAGCTAAAAACGGAAAGAAAAAAAGCGAACATGGCAATAGAGAAAACAATTCATGCAGGATTAGAAACTAATCTGGTAGGTGCTAACAATATGCAAACTATAGAACTTCAAACAATTCAATTATGTTACGAAATACCCTTTTATTTGTAATTCGCACACGTAATACGATTTGACGAAAATAAAACAGGTAAATTCCGCGGTAGAGCCTTCAGCTTTGATAGCTATTCATAGCACAGGAAATGTAATCAAAAAAACAATTTCGTTCTAAAGGTAAAAAGCGGCCATATCTTAACGGAAGCGTGTCATTTTTTTAAGGGCTTTTTAAAGGACAAAACGGTGCGGTGGCCCGTGTCTTTGCATTAATGAGACGATTTGTCTGAGATGAGTCAGGGCTGGAATTGAAAAGAATTGAATTTATTGACGGAACGCAGCCGGTTAATGGACTTTGGAAATGCTTATTTGAATAAAAGAATATAGACAACAAATATTCAACGGTTACGCAATACAGATACAGGGTGATTAGCATAACAAAGAAACAATAACGTAGGATTGAAAAGAGCCTCTTCTATCACTGGCTAGTCGCTGTGGTCATCCTAACATAGTAACTTAAAATAAAACAGGCAACTGACAACAATTTAAGTGTTAGTCATATTTAGATACGAGTTTTAATTCAACCTATTTAGTTCGTAAGTCTAGTTAAGTTCCTAAACTGTCTAAAAATTTGTAATAAAGTAAGAAAATAAAAAGAAAGAAAAAAACTACATTTTATTTTACACAAAACGACATGGTTTAAAATAAGAAAAGTGCACAGTAAAGCTGGTCAGTTTCGAATAAAAATGAACACAGGATAACTCAAGTTGGTTCTGTGTGCTTTGGTATAATAGTCGGTGATACAACAAAACCGCATAACTAACAAATTAAATAAGGTGCAAAATACACCTTAGCAAGTAAGTCAGTTAAGTACATTTTGTAACTTATTACATTTGCTAGTTACGCGGTATTGGAGTATCACCGACGATATGTAAGTCAGTAACGTGCATTTTGCACTTCATTGAATATGTTAGTTACGCCGTATCTCCAACGAAAACCAATTTTTACGCCAAAAATAATAGTCTTGCGTGAATATCGATAGCCCATTTTTACGCGTTAAGCATCGCTGGTAAAGGATAAAAAGATAAAAAAGATAAAAGATGTTTATTCAGTAAGTAGGCCGCACGGGCACTTTTACACGTCAAAAATCTACCAGCGCTTCGCAAGAGACCACTGCTGAGAAGAAACGCCGCAAGAAACTCAACAGTCAGTCGTTTTTTTTTTAAATTACTTATACAATTATAGAACTTAACCTAGCATTATATAAAACAATGAATTTAACATTAAAATATATATATCATGCGTAGTTGAGCAGGAAAATGTGTCAAAACTCAGTATGTTCATATATAATATCATATCATATATATATATTATATATATATATATATATATGTATACATATACTTACCCATGACGGTGCAAAACAACCACATAGTTTTGATACATTCTCCTACAGAAACCGTGTCCCCTAGACAATAATTATACCTACAATGTTTAGATATTTTCCTGACTAAGCTATTACTAAGTTATTTAGGTGTTTAATTTAGGCCAAGCATTTTTATCTGTTAGATAGTCCTCGACCCTATAATAAGCTTTCGACATCAACGACTTTTTCAAGTAATTTTTAAGTGCTGGAAATGATAACTTTAAAACTTCGTCAGGTAATTTATTATAGAAATGAATGCATTGACCAACAAATGATTTATATACCTTACGGACACGATAATTTTTAAAATGAAGATAATTATGAAGCGTACAATGAAGCTTGTAAATAGAATATCCAATGAACACGCGCTATTTCGTCCCATTAAAGCTCGAAATCAAAGTGAGCCGTGACACTAATACTAGTAAAGTGAACCGGTTTAAAGCGGTACAGCCTTCGCAATAATTGGCTGCATGCGACCAGCGACGACAGCGCTTTTACGGCGATCTTAAAGCGGAACTATTAATATTAGTAACCACATGGTTACTGCTTTTACGAGAGGTTACAGTGGCTTACTAAAATGTGAGGTTTCAGTGCGGTGTGACTATGGTGTTTTGTTGACGGTACAAATATTTGGTAGATGGGCTGTTTTCAAAAGAAGTTTACATAGCATAGGGACTAAAATTGAGAAACTGTAATGTTAGTCAGGTGAATTACGAAAATTAGTCTTTATACTTCCCTCATAAGCCAATAGGAGGTACCTCAATTTCAATAAACGAAGCAGATTCAAGCTTCAACCGTTAGTAATATGGTCGCACTTGCTACAGGAGTTTCGCCTGAGATACCACCACATTTGTTTTATAACGGTATAGTTAATTTTCGTGACTCAACTGACTAAAGTTACCGTATCTTAATTTTAACCCTTAACTATGTACACTTTTTTGAAAACCGCCCAGATTGGCGTTAATGGAGTAATGATAACTTGGTAACATAAATTTATCAGTGTTTGTAGTATTTTTTTATTTCAGTTTTAATTGACGACGTGGTTTCGAAGCACTCTCGAAGTAACATTTGGGCGTTTTCACTAAAACGTGTACCCAATTAGGGACTGAAATTAAGGAACTTTAACTTTGTCAGTTAAAAACAATTAGTTTGTTAGTTAAGTTTCTTAATTTCAGTCCTTAATTACACTTTTACACACACTTTAGTGAAAACGCCTATTTAGTCCATGGTGACATAAAGTTCAAAATAATAGTCATGACGTTTCTAAGACGTATAACACGTCAGTTATAGGTTAAAGAGGGGGAGGCAAACAGGTGACCAAATGGGAAGTTATTACCACCGCCCATAAACACCAGCAACTCATAAAGAGTTGTCGGTCCGTTGCTGGCTAATTAAGGAAACGAAAGCTCTTTTCTTGAAGGCACTCATGTCATAATTGGTGGGAAATACCGCCTAAAGGATTTCGTTCCACAGTTTCTAAGTACGAGGTAAAAAGTGCCTAGCGAAACGCACGGTGGAAGAACGCCATTCATCAAGGCGATGTTGTTAGTTGACTAAAAAACTCCTTTAGAGCTTTTGGTATGTAAGTTTTTTTTTCTAGCCTGTTTTTGTGTCTCACTGCTGGGCAAAGGCCTCCCCTCTTTTTCGCCACTCGGCCCTATCCAGAGCGCATTCTTGCCAATCCCTCGCAAAGGACTCTAGGTCATCTCGCCATCTCCTTCTCGGTCTACCTCTGCTACGATGTCCGTCGCGTGGAAGCGAATGGGTGGTATTTTTGGCCCATCTCCCATCGTGCATGCGGCAGATATATGCCCAGCACAGTCCCACTTTAACTTAGCGGTCTTCACCCCAACATCAGCAATACCAGTTCTGGAGCGCAGCTCTGTGTTCCTCACCCTATCGGATCTTCGGACACCCAGCGTACTGGTATGTAAGTAATAAACATTAAATACTACGGAGAAATAAAACCTTGAAATTATCTTATCTTAGCCTCGTGAGACCCAATACCTATTTTGGTAACATTGTAAATGAAGCCTTGTCGAATTAACTATAGGGTGCTTTTTAGGGTTCCGTAGTCAAACTACCCTTACGGTTTCACCATGTCCTTCCGTCCGTCTATCTGTCTGTCCGTCCGCAGCCTAGCTCAGAGACTCTTAGTACTAGAAAGCTGTAATTTGGCATGAATATAACATATTAGTCACACCAACAAATTGATAAAATAAAATCTTGAATTATTTTTTTGTGTACCTCCCCTAAACGTAACCTGGGGATGTATTTTTTTTTCTCGTCTAACCCATGGTAATAATGGGCAGTCGTTGGATAGGTCTTTCAAAAATATTCTGGGTTTGTGGAAACAATTTTTCAATTAAGATATCCGTTTATGAAATACGAGTATTAAGCTTTAAACGCTAATTTTTGTTAGAGTCAAGTGTCCCCTCCACCTACAGCCAAAACTACAAATACTAAAAATCTGAAAAATATCTTAAATGAAAGCACATATAATGAATTTAATAGGAAAACTATCCGGTTAAATTAGAGATGGGTCTCTTCTGATACTTGATTTTCGGATACTATACTTTCGAATAGAAAAAGGTAATAAGTCATTTGTACATTCGAACACTGCTGTATGTACTGTCTGCATATTATAAATAATTTGCTTTGCTTAGAATAGCCCTAAAACGGCTTATTACACAAAATATATTTATCATTTCCGGAATCCAAACTAGGCCTGCTAGCATCATAGATACGGTCTTTTAACAGTCCATTTTATTTTTAAAACAAATTACACTTCACTTTAGAATAAAATAAAATTGCAAGAGTAAATTAAATTTATAATCAGGCACTGGAAGTGCAAGCGTAGCAGACCTACGAACTCGTAGCCCGTAGCCGCGTAGCATGCAGCCCACGTAGCGCTCATTGAGTTCTGCAATTAGGTACCTAGTACCCACGTCGCTGGCATTTTCTTGAAACTGGAGGTGGCAAGTATAGCACAAAGGAATATATGGTAATGTTGAAGGAATTAAATAAATTTGGTTTTGATTGTTTCTTGTTTTTTTTTTTAAAGAAAAATTGATTAAGGTAGGCACCAATACAAATACTTAGCTTTTTAATTGTAAGAATGTATGGTTAGAAATTCAGTTGTGCAAAATAAATAGATATTATAAGCCTCTCTCTTACAAATAAAAATCTAGTGTCCTCATGGACCTTGTCAATAATTACTGATACCATTTTCCTTAGTAATCCTTCCTAGTTACCGGTTAATTTTATTGATAATTAATTATTGATACAGGTATATTTTTTTAATTATAAATATTTTTTATTCATGATAAATCCAAGATTATTTTTGAATTTTCTTACCTACATAATTACTTTTAGACATTTGTGGGAAAAATATATGTCTATTTATTTTTAGTAAAAATTTATTGCATTAAATAGTTCTAACCCATTAAATTTTAGATATTAAATCGAATAGTATAAAATTTTAGCTCTCCCGGCTACATAAAATAAAAACTTTGGTATACTACGGAAATAAAACAGCGAAACCTTAAATAATTGTAACGTTATTAAAACATTAATACACGCTTTTTTTCCAAAAACGATGATGGATAAAAATCAGTTTTGCATCTTCATATAAGTGAATATATTACAGTAAACAATTTTTTTTGTGCAATATACAGTATACTTACTTTCAAATAAACAATGCTGTCTGCTTAAGTAATTCATTAGTTTATCAAACTCAAATAATTACCAGGACATAATAAATCGCGCAGCAAAATCCGAACACATTTTTTATGACTACGATTTTTATCACCAAGAAAAAGACATCCTTGGAGTCGCCATCCAATCCAATAATAATAAAATGGGTAATAAAAAGTGTATTATTTATTACTGAATGGGGAAGCGGGGGAGTAACGGCACCACGAGCTCCACTAAAACTTCCTGTGCTGATTGATTTATAGTTTTACTGAGTTACCTTTATGCCTTTTATGGTTGACTTTTTGTTAGCGATTGAGCAATAATACGGCATTTGAGGTAATTAGTTTTTTAGGGTTCCGTATCCGAAGACAGCCCAATGGAACCCTATTAATATGCTGACTGTCCGTCCGTTTTGACTTTAAAGAGTCGTAACGTATCTTTTGAAACGTAATAGATACCTAGCAGCACGTGTTTTTTTTTTTTAGAAAATGTGTTATGTTGGCGGATATGGAACTTTTTTTAAAAGAAAGTGAAATAATAAGGGGGCCCCATACAAGAACTGTTTGTTTTTCACCATATTTTTATTTTAGATCTACCATTAAAACAGTACATTTAAGAGGATTTTTTTTATGATTATAGTACAAACCCTCAAGAAAAACAACAAATAGTTAATCAAAAATTCTATGCGGCTGAACGGAACCCTAGGTATGCGACTCCCACTCTTTATTTATTGGTTTTGGCAAATAATAAGAAACACGTTCTATACATTTGTATTTCACTTGTAGTAGGGGATCCGAATAGGAGACGACCTTCACCGGGTTGTTTATTCGATAAAAAGTATTATATATCAAATTTAATATGCTAAGTAATGTATGTATGTAATACGCTGGTAAACATCTTAGCCTAATTGTGCAAATTGTGGTTATAGAGTTATCAACAAGTTTTTAGAGATGTTTGTAATTTCTGTAGCTCTACCTACCCCACTCTGGGAACGAAGGCGTGAGATTATGTATGTATGGCGAATAGGTTGACTGACAAAATTAAGTCCACTCCTTATATGATTAAAAAAACTAAAAATGCACTTTTTTTTTTAAATTGCTATTGGTTTTTAAATAGACGAATTACATACTAATTGAAAGAATGAAGCCTATGGAATATGCAAACATTAGGTTGACTATTTTTTCCCGTCAGAACTATTGGGTAGGTAGGTAAGTCGGTACTTATAATTTGCACTAAACCTAACGTTTGCATATTCGATAGGCTTCATGCATTCCATTAATAGGTATGTAATTGCACTATTTAACAAGCAATAGCAATTTAAAAAAAAAACATTTTCAGGTTTTTTTTTAAATCATAATTATAAGGACGGGACTGAAATATTTCAGTCAATCTATTTGCCATATATTACTTAGCATATTAAATTTGGTAAAAAATACTTTTTATAGAATAAACAGCCCGGTGAAGGTCGTCTCCTATTAGGATCTTAGACCATTGTGTTATGTTTGTATCTAATGTTTTAAATCATTCTTTATATACAAACTAGCTTTTGCCCGCGACTTCGTCCGCGTAGAACTCGTTTATCGCAGTTAAGTAAATTAATAGTTTTAAGTAATTCTATATTTTGACGTCCTCCCTGGCAAGAATGATCTTTCAAACACATGTAATATTGAGCTCGAAATTTACCGGGACACCAACTTTAACCATTAACTCTTACGGGAGGGCACTCCCGACACCTCGAAAGAGTTCAGGAACTCTAAGGGTAGGACGTGACTTGCTCTGTGTCTATAACATTGTCTACCAAGAGATACTCCGCAACATCGCCTTCTACATGAGACATATTTTTATATTTATCCGCCCGACAATTTCGTTTGTCGGTGCTAATATCGCCCTCTCGCACAAACATTCTCTATTCTTTATATTGTTTTTTAGATCCGGGTACACGTTATTTTTTAGATCATCTGTGTTTTGTACAATATTACAGAATTCGCGGTTTAATTTATTCAAATCGTTACTATCTCTCGCCATACGATCTTCGCCAATTTTTAGTAGAGCTGCCGCATATATTGCCCCGACTGTGTACCATGGTGTACTCGTAGTTCCTGGCATATTTGTAGTGAGGTTTATTTTTATATATATATATATAAAAATATACTATATTGAATTTCTACCTATACTTTCACATCATTTTCGAAATCTGCGTCCTCAAAATCTAAGAAAATGACAATTATGTCCTCTTTTTAAAAAAGATCATGGCCTCCATCTTGAATTCTAAATTTGACATAATTTTCATAATCTGCGTCCACAATATGTAAGAAAATGATAGGTACCAATGACGACTTTTTCAATAAACATCATGACGGCCATTTTGAATTCCAAATTTGATATCATTTTCGAAATCTGCGTCAACGCAACCTAAGAAAATGACACCCATGATGACTTTTTCAAAAAACACCAAACATTGTCGTTATTCCCTCGGGAACTTTTAAATTTTCCGGGATGCGATTTTTCTATGTGTTAATCCCGGGTATAAGCTATCTCCATTCTAAATTTCATCCTAATCCATCTAGCTATTGCAGCGTTAAGGAGTAACTAACTAAAACCCCCTTTTACCCCCTTAGGGGTAGTTTTTTCTAAATCGCTGAAAGAAGAGTTTTTTATTTATAAACAGTAGCCTAAATATCAATTGTCTAATGTAGCCATTTCGATATCTCCCATACAAATTTCTACTCCCCATTTATCGCCTTAGGGGGAGTTTTACCGAAATCCCTGAAAGTTTTTTTTATGTTAAACAGTATTAAACAGTAGCTTAAACACCAATTACCACGTTTCCAACTAAAAAAATTAACATAAATTACCAAATTGTCATACAGACTACCATCCCAAATCTCACCCCCTTAGGGGTGATTTTCGAGATACAAATTTAATCTAATTCAGTTACGGTTTATCCTTGAATGCATAACAAACAGACAGACGACAGACATAATTACTTTCACGTTTATAATATTCGTATGGATTTTCTTTCTACAGCAATATTATGTATACCTGTCGATGTACAGTTTTTTTACCCCTTGAGTATTGTTTGAAATGACATTTTAGAATTAAATAACCGACCAATTCGCCGAAAAATTTAATGCCTGTCCGTAATTATTTTCAAGTGATCATAATAACCGCTCTAATATTAAATAACAGCCGTAGAATTAATACGCCGTGAATAGTGAATAGTATTGAAAATAGCGGAAAAAATGTTAAAATCTGGATATGTCAACTTCAATCTGACACCGCTCCTTTTGATATAGACTAACAAAACTGAATGTAGGTACAAAGCCTGTCTCATGTTGTCACACTGGATGGCAAAAGCCATAGGAGAAATAAATTATTCAATTGCGCAATTTTGTCATTTAATTAGTAATCTTATTCTATATTAGTAATTATTTGCGTCCCCAAAAACTAAGAAAATGTTATCCGTGACAACTTTTTCAAAAAACATCATTGCCTCCAGCTTGAATTCTAAATTTGACATCATTTTCATAATCTGCGTCCCCAAAATGTAAGAAAATGATACCAATGACGTCTTTTTCAATAAACATCATGGCGGCCATTTTGAATCCCAAATTTGATATCCTTTTCGAAATCTGCGTCAACGCAACATAAGAAAACGACACCCATGATGACTTTTTCAAAAAACACCAAAGATATTGTCGTTATTCCCTCGGGAACCTTTAAATTTCCCGTGATGGGATTTTCTCATGTGTTAATCCAGGGTATAAGCTATCTCCATTCTAAATTTCATCCAAATCCATCCAGCGCCATTGCAGCGTGAAGGAGGAACAAACTAAAACTCCCTTTTACCCCCCTTAGGGGTAGTTTTTTCTAAATCGCTGATAGAAGTATTTTTTATTTATAAACAGTAGCCTAAATACCAATTTCCAAATTGCTTATTTTAAAAATAACTAATCTCCTATACAAATTTCTACCCCCTATTTTAACCCTTTTGGGGATGAATTTCCTTTCTTAGTGTACCCTTAGAGAACCCAAGGAATATTCCCTTCAAATTTCAAGTCCCGAGGTCCAGCGGTTTAGGCTGTGCGTTGATCGATCAGTCAGTCAGTTTTACACCTTTCCATCCCTTAGGGGATGAAATTATCAAAAACGCTGAAACACGTATAAATTAATTTTCAATTTTCAACCTAAACACAAAATTTGAATAGTCTAACTTAAACTAAAACTGACGGACTTTCATACAAATTTTCATCCCCTTAGGGGTGGAATTTCCAAAAATTCTTCGTTAGTGGATCTTTACACTATATAAGGTATCTATGAGCAAAATGTCAAGTCTCTAGGTCCTAAGGTTTGGGCTGTGCGTTGATATATCAACAATCCGTTTTACCCCTTTTCATCCCTTCGGGGTTGAAATTATCATAAACGCTGAGACACGTATAAGTTAAAATTCAATCGCCAACCTAAACGCAAAATTTGAAGCGTCTAACTTCATAACTGACGGACTTTCATACAAACGTTTTTTCCCTATTTTACCCCCTTAGGGGTGGAATTTCCAAAAATCCTTCCTTAGTGGATCTCTACACTAAATAAGGTATATATGTGCAAAATTTCAAGTCTCTAGGTCCAGCGGTCTGGGCTGTGCGTTGATATATCAACAATCAGCTTAGCATTTTATATAATAGATAAGTAAGGTCGAACCGTGCTGTTTTGATGGAGGGGTTATTTTAAATATTCGTACTTTCACATATTCTACTCTTAGCTGCTTAGTATAAATAATTAGAATAACCGTTTAGTCGAAACAACTCCATTCGGCGTTAATTACCTATTTAACTTTGACGAAAACACTACAATTCAATAGAAATACTCTTTATTGAACACAAAAAAAAGTAATAGGGCAAATATAAAAAAAGTTTACCCGATAACAATTTTTATGATTTACTTAGTCACCATAATTAATAGCATAAATATTCCTCAAAGCGAGTTAAAAGGGTAGAAAAACCGGTTAAACGTATTTCTACCGATACCGGAAACATTTTACGGTACATCAATTTCAATCAGTAGGTGTTCCCAATTTGCTGGGGGTTCGATGTCGTAAGAACAGCACGGCATAAAAGGCTTTCAGTTAAAATAAGGATTGACGAATGACAGCGAAAGAAAAGATTTATCGAGGAGAATGTTGCGGGAAACAGTTTATAGGTTACACGGGGGACACACAGCTATGAAAAGTGGATAATAATTTTAATAAGAGTTTCTTGAAAACAGGAGTAAATTTAAAATATCTTAAAGAATTTAAAGAAATACAAATTTAAAAATAAAAATAGTATCCCCTTAAAAAATAATGACGTATTTACCCCTCAGTCGTTATAGCCCCGTCTACCCTTACTATTTTATTACTTTATAAATTCATTCATTCAGCTCCTCATGGCCGTTTTTTTCGGAAAAAAGCATCGTTAGTGCGGTGGTGTTATTCTTTTTAATATCTGTCGAGTGAACGCTCTTTTTCACCTCTGAGATCACTTTTCAGGTGACTAACATAGTAAAAGTGCGAGTGCTGTGCAGGTCAGTACCCTTACGGCAAAATTATAGCCGATAACCACAATTCGATGGTCTTTCGTGCTTAGCATCAAATTCTTATAGTGCAGAAACAGCCGCTTCCGTCTGGTGGTGGGTTAACGGTATAGCTGCCAGATAAGGATCAATAATAGTTTATTCCGAGTAGTTAAAAACCACAAATTAACTGGAAAACTGCTTCACCTTAACTTGATGTTGTTAGCCAAAGTCTTGTAGTTGCTTAACTTTGCTGGTAAGACATTTTTTTCAAGTCATCTAGCTATTTACTTAGGCATCCTATTTATTCTGAGTCTATAATATTAACTATTACATCTTCCTCCTTTAGTTTAATTTTTAACGCATAGAAAAAACCCTACAATCTATTCATATACTTACCTACTAAAGAATACATCTTTCTAAATCATCTAAAATTCTACCGAATTACCGTGAGATGTTTCAGTACCTTAAATAAAATTAGACCGTTGTAAACGTCCGTTTCTGCACACGTGACCTCTTCGACCTTACGAAATACGATTGTGTGTTCCGCCCTTGTAATTTAATAAACTTGCAAAAGAAATGTACTTGAGGTAATTGGCGAGGGTCAGTAAAGAAACTTGTTGGAGTTGACTGTTGTTTTTTTGTGATGGAAAAACGTGCCTGAAAACCGATATAGTCGGAAATGAAAATGAAATTACAAAATAATGTTAAGATAAAATGTGAGTATTTATTTTAAATACAAGCAATGTTTTTGTATGCTTTATAGTTCAGTAATATCATATCATATTTAAAAATAACTTATAAAAAAAATATGGTATATGTTGGTTATTATAATTTTAATTTTTCGATTGTTATGTAAAGTAATGAACATACCTACTATACTATAATGTTATAACTATTTTTGGTATAGTTTTATCCTGACAAAGAAAATCTTATTCACTATAAGTTTTGCCACTCAGGTTACGATCCACTAAAAAGCTGTGCGAGGAAGCTAAACGGTAAGCAAGACTAAGGCAATTAGGTAAATATTCACAAGATACGTCAAGAGACTTTTGACTCATGATTCAAATAAGAATAATTTAAAATGTAAGTGTTTAATCTTAACTTTACCGTTAAAACAATGATAATAATTATCTTTAGAGAAAAAAGAAATAAAGTCGTCCTAATGTCATGTTTTTTTTTTAAATGCAAGGAATCCTACAAAATATTATGCTATGCTAGATGGTCTGCATGGCTAGCACAAGTTGACCGCGACTTGCTTGTCGCTCGGATCTCCCTTTCTATCTAGTCGGTAACGATAGAGACGCACTGAGCGAGAAGCGAGAAAATACAACTTGTGCTATCCGTGCTGCCTGCCCGTGTGTAGGCGGTAGGCTCGACGTTTGATTGATGGATGGGAGGCATCCCCTTTAGTGGAATTGCTACCGCTAAATCAATTTTAAATATTGCTATTTGTACGAAAATACTTTAGTGACGTGTTACTAGGGTACACAACATAATTCCAAAGAGTCATAATTCCAAATCGATAAAAAATCCGAATATTGATAATTCCGAATGCAATGTTTTACTTTTGGGGTCGAAACTTTAGGACCGTGGGGACCAGGAGCTCACCGTATTTTTAAAGACCTTTCAAAGCGTCTGGTCGATTATTTATACTGTAACTTATATTATGAAATAAATAATTGCATGTTTTACTTTCTAGTAAGTAAAATCATGATTTCTGAAGACCGCTCAAATTAAAGGCTGAGTTTAAATTGTTAATACATAACATATTAAGAGTATTTTAGGCAAACCGTGATAAATTTGACCTACAGTACGGACCCAAACTTTACTTTAAAGATGGCAATAATAATATTTTTAACATTTTATCATGTTTACTTTCATATTATTAATATTAATTAGTTTATAATTTGGTATTTAGCAAAAAAGGCATACCCAAAATTAAATTAAAGTAACAAACTAAATTGAAAAATCACATTCTTACTCTTAAGTTTATCAATGTTCTAATTGCTTCGTAAAATATATGATTACTTCTTCCAAAACAACCAATAGGACTAGTTTGTGCAAAATCGGACTGCCGGACGGTAAAATTCCTTGTAGTGCACAATCGCCCTTTCATATTCTAACGTTTCCTCATCAAAACCGCGTACGCCATCCAATTACATACATCAATAATAAACCAGCCGAAAATTGAATAATATAAATTATGAAACGTTTATTTATTTTCAAATACTATGTTAATTATTTTATATTGGTACAATCGGCCAAATTTGTTTCCTGCCACGATAAGGTTGAATTTATTTTGTATTTTATAAAAAAGTAGCCTTAAATAGATTTTTCCTCTGGAACTATCAGCAACCATGACAATATCCTGACATGGAATATTTGTGTCCAAATCCTAGTAGTTCTTTTCTATACTGACTATCCAAATCCATCAGTCATAGCCGCTATAGGATAGTAAAGATAGTTGGATAAATAAACTTAATCTAGCCTGAACAAGAAAAAGAACCAATAAATAGATTTGAAGTTAAACTTTTTCAATGGTTGAAACAAAAAACGTATTATTCAATTAAATAATTTATAAATAAACCATTGAAATGTAATTACTGGACTGACCACACGAATAATTTATATTATATTGACTTCCTAAATATTGTTAAAAAAAATATAATTGGTTTAAAAATATTGTTAAATTAATAAAATTATTTATAATATACCTAGTCACTTAATTTAAAAATATTGTTAATATAATAAAATTATTTATGTAGTATTTACAGTAGTAGTGTTAAATATGTTGTCGTTCAATTAATCTGAATATAATTAAATCAGTTTTTAAGCAAAGCATTTGCATGCCGATTACGGTTAGAAATGTGTTTCAAGAAATGTTTTATTTTAAGACCTATCATACCATGCCTAGAGCAAATAGATAAATTTCATTTCATTTCATTTCATTTCATTTCGTTTCATTTCAACAATTCCGATCATATCAACTGCGATTGACGACTGCGACAAACGACCGCAACTCGGTCGCTAACACTGGTACATACTAAAATTATAATAAACAGTGGGTCGCGCGACCCAGTCGTCGACCCAGTCGCCTAACTCCGTCACAGGTCGCAGTCACCAACATCGGAATTATACCTTTCCTGCAAATCCGTGGTGTAAAACAAAAAACTGTCGTTAAAGATCAGACGATCAACTTTTTAACAACGTCGCCCTAAAAACCGCCGCAAGTCACGTTCCATTTTTTCCTCACCTTGAACCCTTATTAGATTTGCATTAAGATAAAACAATCTAAAACACTGTCACGTCTAATAAACCCGGAGTAATCTGATTAGCGACATTATGAGTCCATTAAGGAAAACACCGCGATAAATTGTAGCTGCGGCGATAAAATCTCGCTCGTAATTGTTCGCGGGGCGTTTTTCATCGACTCAGGGAAGTGGAGTGTTACTTTTTAGGTTTGTACGACTAGGCAATTTGAATTCGATTTGTAAGGCACTAAATTTAGAGCCGTCTTGCAAAAATGTGCTGGCAATGTAATACATTTAGGCTTTTCCAGGTTATTGAGGTGGAATTGTTTGAAATCTTCGAATGTTATCAAAACCTCTAGGCCTGACTAAAATGTAAACGCTGCTAAGGTTTCTGATTTATATCGATGAATTTTATACAGGGAGGCCGTAACAAAGACGTTCAAAAAAAAAATTTAGGTCCCTCGTGTCGCGGGGTATCCGAATCACCCCCATGTATGTTCCGCGATTTTTAGTATTTTCGGAGATATGGATCATTTTAATCAGAATTGGTAAGTTTTCCTTATGTCCATGTTATGAAAAACCCTTAAGTTCATGTATTATTATTATAATACTTTTTAGTGGTTTCTTACATTGATAGAATAATTATTAGCTTAGGATGTTTTTAAAACTACATGCCAGTTTGTTTTTCATGACAACTTTTTGAAAATACTAAAATCGCGGAACATACATGGTGGTGATTCGGATACCCCACGACACGAAATACCTATATTTTGTTTTTGAACCTCAATGTTCCTGCCACCCTGTATAGAGTTGATAATATATAAGTGATAGACGATATTTGTCATCAGCTTATGTCAATTCATTTTGGCCAAATTTTGAAAATAGTTAACGTGCATCTTGTTTAAGCCCACTGGAGAAGTTTATTTTGGTTGGCCGCGTGAAGGGAACAAGAAGCAGAGGAAGGGCAACTGGGAGAGTAATTCCTTACTGGAAGCCCCACATTTCAACACCTTCATCTTCATCAGACTCAACAAAGAGCCGCCTGGAGAGCTTTCCTTAGCAGAGCCACCAGAGTAGTCTGATGGTTACGAGCACGGAATAGAAAAAACAGTGGAAGTAGCATGAGCTTCGCTTAGTATCAGACCTGTTGTCACCAATACTCAAACTATCATACAAACAACGCGCTACCGAGGAAAATGTTTATGGTGCGGCTATCGTTTTTACATTCCAAAATAGCACAATAAGGCTTCTGGATTTATTTCCTTTTTTAGAAATATCGAAATAAACGATCGCGGCAAAGTATGGTAGGTTGCGCGGAACTCCGCATAACCATGCCACACGTTACACGCCCACTTGTCACTTCTACTGTTTTTCCTGTTCTGTGGTTACGAGTGTTACAACACTTAGCCACGAGAAAACGAACAAAAAAAGAATACCTATTACCTATTAATTTTCCATTCCGTTTAAAGAAATATTTTGTCGTAAAAGTAGCATGAGAGCGAGGAACTCGTACGAACCCAAGGGACTTTTTTAGAGTTATCGCACTGGGTCTCTATTCTAGGCGGTAAAGCGATATTGCTTTTGGCATGTTATAGTACTATTTCTAACTCGGCCGCCATTACTGTCAAGAAAATCTGAGCTATCGTAACGTTGACGGTACGATAACTAGGGATCGGAAATTCGGATGCTTTTATGCCTACAATTAGCAAATTTCCGGAAAAAGCTCAGCAAGTATGGAAACGGGTTCTAAAAAAATATTATTTTAATTATTTAAATTCCGGGATTGTTCACATACCTACGCGTTGGTAAACAGTTCAATTTTGTATGACTATGTATGTGATTGTGATTTCACAAAAATACTAACGTTCGTACCTACCATTCGTTTTCATAAGAATAATATGTAACTTAACAAATTTATTTTAGTTTGATGTTAAAGAATAGTGTAGGTACTGTAAGTTAAACAAACCACATATTTTGCAAAAAGAAACAACTAAAATATGTTATATTTTAAATACGTATGTGTATATGTATCCTAATTTCCGGTATTCCGGTATCTCCATACTACTTAACGTCAATACAACAACAAAAACAAAACAATAAAAGCATCCGGATTTCCGATCCCTAACGATAACACATCAAAGACAATAATTGTTTCACCGCCAAAACAGAGGCCCTGTACAACTAATTGAACATACTCTAGAAAAAACCATGACGCAAAAGCTTCAATTACCTACTATTGCCGAAAGTTTTAAAACCGTAGAAAACGTTAATAAAATTTCGTTCATGTACACATTAATAAAATAAAAATCATTACATCAATTAGGTACTCTGTAAAAAGTGTATGCCCTTTTTAATTGCTCTCTAGGCTACCGTTATCCGTAAAAATGTTTTTAAACATTATGAACCACCTCAAAATGCGTTTTCCATTGCTGAAAAAGTACTCTTGAAATTTTGAGTAATGCAATAGCAAACAGCTGTAAGCAGCGAGAATATTGCATGTGACTGTTTTTTCACTAGTTTAAATTCCAGCAGTGTAATTTGCAATTCTCTTAGTAACATTTCAATTTTGAATTAGCACGCAGGGACCCAAAAAATGGAAAGAAGCTAGTGTTAGCATGGAAAATGGAGTGGGGATGATCACGAGGACGATCTCCTACTCGTTGGTCAGATCAAATCAAGTCTATAACCAACCCAAATCTATTTTTTCAAATCTTTTCTTTTATTATTACATGTTTACAAACTTAGTTGTATTACAACGTCCCGCAAAACTGTTTTCACAGTTTGACTGTGGGATCCCGAGTCTTAGTTTACATAGGTAGGTACATAATTATCACAGATCAGAATCTACATTAATAACTACTTTAAATAATAATAAGGTAGTGCTTAAATAAGGCTCTCTTAAACCTATTTTTGTTAGGCTCCAGTCTCAGAGCCGCAGGTAAGCTGTTGACGATGTAAGGCGAGCGCTTCTCAATAAGCCTGTCCCCATAGTAATTGCTCACTCTGGGTACAGCATATTTACCAGCGGCTACTGACCTGGTGCCATGTTTTTGGCTCAATTGCGATAAGTTAATCTCTTGATTGCCATGTTGATTAACTGCCAGTAAGTACTTGTGTCTAAGGGTTGCCGGTAGGATTTTGCATATCTTAAATAATGTATAAAGTTTGTTAGATAATTTTCACAAAAGCATTTTTTATAGTAGTGAATTTCCACATCGCGTTCTTTCATGATCGCAAAGTTAATAGGATTTCCTTACATATTATTGCCATTTTAGATTTTATTTAAATCCAACTAAGTACAGAAATCAACATTAATACAATTAAAAATTAAAACTAAATGTATTTAAATTAAAATTAAACTAAGCTAGGTACTCAAATATTGAAGATATAAATAATAATCACCACTATAAAAAGAACACCCCCTCAAAGTTAATTATTCGTCTTTCTTCATGTAGCGATTTTTGATAAAGCATTTTATAATGTTCGCGTTCATTTTCTTCGCATATTTTACCAGTAGATTATTTTATTACTCGCACTTTTTCCTTAGTAATTACATCGTAATACGTAGGTTGGTTAGGATAGGTTCGTCTTTATATCAGGCCCGGAGGGCCAAAATAACCCAGAAATAGGAGCTCCGCTATGCGACTCGACTCTGTCAAATTAGCTTGGGAAAAAATGCGACTAATAAAATAATCTACTGGTAAAATATGCGAAGAAAATGAACGCGAACTAAAACGCTTTCTGAAAAATCGCTACATGAAGAAAGACGAATAATTAAATTTGCGATCATGAAAGAACGCGATATGAAAATTCGCTACTACGAAAGAATGCTTTTGTGAAAATAATCTATGTATAATAGTCTTTTTTACATTTTTTTTTATTTTTTTTGTTCACTAGTAGCTTGAGGTTTTTTTTTGTCATTAGCCTTTGGAAAAACCGAGGACAGGAACATGTGGAGCTTAATCGACAAGGCATCAAAGGCTTTTAAAGCCGGACATGACACGTAGTTATGAAGTACATCGCGAGCGATGATAAAGACTTGATTATGTAAAAGAAAACCGGCCGGCCAGACTCGCACACGGTTCCGTACCGTTGTTGTCCTTTTGATTTTAAAATACACTCTAAACAAATTCCAACTGTTTATCTACTACGGTTTATTAGATATAGCCCACTGCCAGAGAGACGGACGGACAAACGGAGGCTCGCTCATTCCCGAAATACCAGTATTTTAAAATACCTGATTCTCAATATATCGAAATCCCAAAACTAAACATACTATTTAATTAGGGTATTGTTTATTATCTTCACCCAATATTTCGAATCTGGTTTTTATCAAACTTGGTAAAAAGAGTAGTTTGGTATTTTGAAATACTGGTATTTCGGGAATGAGCGCAAACAGAGGCTTAATAATAGGGTCCAGTTCAGTCCTTTGGGTACGGAACCCTCAAAACGGTTACATGGACACGAACATGTCGGGTTTCAGCTTTTAATTCTGAGTTAAATCATTGGTTACCGAATTATTACTAGTTATAATCTAACTCTCTTATTTATAAACTAGCAATAGCCAAAATATGCTTAAAATAGTGCTTTGGTATGATTTTATATTTTAGATTTTAATTAACCAGAAAGTGATAAAGCATAGGTACGTCTTTTAACAAAAATAGGTTTATTGAACGTTTATGAATAAATAAGGGAGTTAGTATGATCGAAGCTTAGGTGATCAAAAATTTATTTGGCTATTTTTTTTAAGTGGGATTCAAGTTATAAGCTAACATTGCTGTATTTACTTTTGATCAGGGCGTATGAAGCATATATTTTTCTAAATAAAATATTTATAGATTTCCCAAAATACCAGAAAAAGGTCCAAATAAACACAACAAAATTACTTTCCCAAAAATAACCTCCAGCCATTTTTCCATTTTCTGTGTTTTAAATGGACCGCTTTCAAAAGTGTTATTGGTTTTTGCAATGGAAGAAACGTGTTTTGTTTCGTGAATCTTTTAATGGATATGTGGAATTATTGGTGAAAGTAATCGGCATTGTAAATAAACCAAAAAGTTCTCGCCGCCACTTTTTCAAGGCCTCTATTGAAGTCGGTAAAAACAATATCGTTTTTGACCTGTTATCGTATTGTCAACGGTTTGATAGCTCTTATTTACTTGACAGTAATGGCGGCCAAGTTGAAAACAATTAATACCATAACACGACAAATACGATTTGGACTTAAGCGCCTAGAATCACTAGTTCCTAGAATAGTGGCGCAGTTTGCTTTATTTAAACACTAGCTTTCGCCAACGATTCCGTCCGCGTAGAAGTCGGTTATCGCTTCTCCCTCGGGAACTGTCCAATTTTCCGGGATAAAAACTATTCTCTGTCCAATTCCAGGACCTAACCAATATGTGTGCCAAGTTTCTTCTCGATCCGTTTACTGGTTGAAGCGTGAAAGACGGACAAACATACACATAAAAAATACTTACCGATAAAAAAATTCGCTTCAATATAAGCTCCAACTTGCATAGTTATGTTACGTTTCAAAACATGACCACTTTTGAAATCTATTATGATTTAGTGCAAGTGCAGTGTCACAATAATTTATGTACACTTTTAATGTTTTAAAGAGGAAAGATTTGTGTTTTGTTTGTAACAAATAAACTAAAAACTACTGGACCGATTTCATAAATTCTTTCACCATTAGACTGCTAGATTATCCCTGGGAAACATAGGCTACTTTATCCCAGAAAAATTAACGGTTCCTGTGGGATGGCAATAATACAAATTCTACGCGGACGAAGTCGCTGGCAGAAGCTAGTCTGGTAATAAAAGTACGTTCATATTTTATTACCAATTACATTGCCAAAATTCTGCCTAGTTAGCATTCCCTATAACTCCCTATTAGCTAAGTGACAATAAAACCCGGGAAAATGAAATAGTCCATACGTTTTAGAGAATGTAACCGAATAAAGACAATGTTTACGAGCCCATATAAACTATAGCCATAAAATTGTATAGACTGGCGCGAGAGGGACAGTACGTTCACTTAGAACAGAAAAAACGTTTCGTTAGTTTTGGTTCAAATGTGAGGACACATTTCGTTTATTGATTATTTTAAAAATGACAAATTATAGTCCCGCCATTGAGCATTTTGACCGCCCAACGCACGTTTTTACTTCTTCATAACTATATCACCAAATTGTTAATGAATGAGAAATAGCTTGATATGGAATCAAATGCTAAACCATAGGAAATATAGGCCAGGGGTTATATTCTACAGGGTAATAACTAATTGCTTTTGACGTGTTATCGTATTGGATTTTACTCGGCCGCCAATACTGTCAAGTATGGTAATAGCGTTGACAATATGATTAAATGGTAAAAGCAATTAGGTTTCATGGAAGAAAATAATAATAGAACCCCTGTGCCGCTGTGCTTACAATTAGACACAACCGTTAAAATTGTCGGTAGTTGTTCCTATCGCCAATAATTACACTCAGCCATAGATTAAATAAGAGTTACTACGTAACAGATATTTCTCTGCGCGAGGTACGTGCGATAATCACCGCCTCACGGAACATAGTTGCCGATGCTAATACATGAAGGATGCCCGCGCGCGGCGAGGCCCGCTCGCTCGACCGGTTTTTGAGTGTCGAGAGTTCCGAGACACGTCAAGCGAGATGCAAGTAGGCAAGTAGGTAGTGCATTCTATTCATTACGTCAAGTTGGGTTAGATTTGTTGTTGTTTCTTGTGTTGTGTTGGAGAATTTATATTATTAAAAAATACTCATTATTGCTGTGTGAGTGGATGACAAGAGAACTAAAGATTTAAAGTGATCAACATGAAACAGTGTTCATCCGGGTAGAACGATTTGATAACCAACCTACGTAGTTTACTTATTATAAACATGTTAGGGTACATATTCGTAAGGGTCTTAAGTAAAAAAAAATGATACCAAGAAAAAATAACGGACACCAGTATAAAATTGTTACTAATTTTATTACAAAAATGTTATACCTATACCTTAGTGATAGCGAATTCATTAATACGTAAGTTCTTAGATGTAAGTAGGTAGGTAAGGTAGGTAGCTAACATAAAAAGAAGGTTAATTTTTTGACCCAGATTTATGTAATATGTAACCACTAACAACTAGGTACTGCGCCGATTTGCAAAATTCTTTCTGAAGAATAATCAACCAAATTCACTTCAGTTTGCGTTGTTTTCCAGCTAAATTATATAGGCACAAAATGCCGTACCAATAATAATCTTAAAAGATGCAGTGCTTTTTAAAAGTCACTTGAAAGAAATGTCGAGCAAAACGCAATAATTTACTATGGACGGGTGAGATTATTAAGAATAATATTTGTACACCATTTTGAACTGAAAGATAGATAGGTTATTGAGCTGAAAGATTACACAAGCTATTTCTGCCGCTAAGTGTAGTTTAAACGGTTATAAAAAAGAAACAGGCAATTAAAATTCTCGGAGCCACAGTTTAATGCGGCTTATATACAAATCCATACAAACAGCGCAGTTTTTTGGTAGAAAAAGCAGGCTGCCCTATCTGCAGAGACACGACCTTATTAAGTAGAGAGCTAGATAATATAAACATGAATGGAATATTTCTGTCGCAAATGAATTCGGTTTCTGTATTATGGAAAAGACAGTAAGAGTTGTATTTGGATTGTTTTCGTATCTTGAAGAAATTGTTACATTAAGTCGATGTAATGAAGTCGCTTCATCTTTGAAAACAAATTTTGTTAAGAGTTATCTCGGAGTTTGTTCTTGATTTTCTTTTTTAAGGAATTTTATTTTTAATAATGCTTTATTGGAATAAGAAAAACAAATAAACGCTGTAAATCAAGCAATTTTGAATTTTCGTAATCAATTACACATTTTATTGGTCCGAATTTTCATTAGTTAGAAATGCATTATTTCTGAAATTATTGAACTTTCCATGATTTATCAAAAACAAACCTTACCTAACCTATGGGTTTTAATAGAAAAACAAACATTGAAACATTTTAAAAAAAACTTCATGGATTCAGAAAAAAAATCTGACTTATGAATTTTTAATAAATGAAACAGTTAGATACGAAAATTCGACCTTGTGAAATGTAACCGTGTTCTAATTCCGTGTTATTTTTTTACATAAAACGCGTATTATTTAATTAAAACAATCAGAAGAAGAAGATGAACAAAAACGTTTATGAAAT
The DNA here is from genome assembly GCA_946894065.1 of Acleris literana. Taxonomy (NCBI): domain Eukaryota; kingdom Metazoa; phylum Arthropoda; class Insecta; order Lepidoptera; family Tortricidae; genus Acleris; species Acleris literana. The sequence continues at coordinate 6,999,199 of OX335692.1, forward strand.
TGAGAAATGGTAACAGGATAATTACCCATACCTTGTTAGACGAAAGAGCTTTTTTATTTCACTAAAAGGGTCTCTGAATATAAAATAAAGGGAAGGTGAACAAATAAGCGAGAACTCATACCATTATGCCGTAATGAGATGTCAAATCTTATGGGACCATAAATTACTTTGTGACGGAGTGTTTTTACAAAATTTTCTCATGGTTTTTTCTGAATGAAAAATTTATGCTCAACATGTTTAATTGTTTCTGCTTGGATAAATAGAGGCTATGGATTGTAGGTTTTTTGATATAAAATATGAAGTTTCTTCAAAAAGTAATCTTTCAAGCCGAGCAATGATTTCTGATTCATATTCGTATATTTTTCAAACCGGTGTCAAAACATAGAAACGGTAAAACTGGGTTACCTTTGTTTCTGCGAAATATGTTTGCCAAATGTATCGTTTCCCAACCGTTTCATTTGCCAACCCGCTTTGTAGTTCTGTAACCGTAAATATTTCAGGTTTTTATAAAAACTAACCTAACCTAACCTATAGGGTTCTACACGATGGTACAGAAATAAATCCTGAAAATTTTGTATAACATTGAGTTGGCAAATGAAAAAGTTGGGAAACGATACATTTCGTCAGCCTAAAATGCAAACCTGCAAAATCCATTTTTAGGATTTAGCAGTTTTGCATTCTAAATATATGAAATAAAGTGCAAACTCGCTAAATCCTAAAAATGTTTTTAGCAGGTTTGCAATATAGGCCGACGATTTGGCAAACATATTTTTGCCAAGCGGCCGTCTCTCGGTAAAACTGGTGGTCTTAAGAAAGAATATTACCATTTCTCGACATATTCTTTTACAAATATTTGGATGCTCACATTTGAGGTTAAATTTAGTTCTGAAAAACTTTTATGTTCTTTTATTAAATCTCAAAGTTTTTTTTTAATAATTATTAAGATGACACTTACCCATGAGCTGCAAGGCTATGCAGGTAATAACAGCCCGTAGAACTGGTGCCATTTTGATCACTGCACTTGTTTTTTCTTTTTATACAACCAATTCAGTTCAGATTTAGTCATCTTACTGTTAATCAATGAACATTATAACACTTTCTTCTAATGTTACACTTGTACGTTTAAATCCCACTTCACTCTTTTCTTTAAGAATCTGTTTAAGATTAGAAACATTACCAACAATCACTTTTTCATTACTTAGTACTTTAAAATTAACCTTATCCATACGTATTAAATTATCTTTATCTTCAACATTATTTTTTATTTAATCAGCTTTATGTTCAGTTTCATGTTTACTTATTTAATCATCTTCATCTTTTAGGCCGTTCAATTGTTTCTCCCCAGCCACATTTACATTAAGTTAATTCAATCCGAGATCCGGAACGGAGATACATTCCTCACTTGTCTTGACTGTGGTCAAATTTCCGCTGCGGTGGAGTTGGCATCTCCTGAAACAAAGTGGATACGATCAACTGGGGCACTATGTTACCTTTCTAATTAAAAACGAAGCATCCGTTATTGAAACCGTATCTTGTACACGACTTTATGTATAACTCTAAAGGGTCTAATATGATTCTGCTTCTAGTTTGCAGATATGCCCTTATTATTTAGAAGTGTAGTATGAAGTGGTTGAACAGATTTCAATTTGATCAGATTCGAATATTGGGTGTCAAACGACCGAAACTAGTGTTTGATGGTAATTGAAAATGGATGAGGTTAATATTGGAATTGGACCAGTACAGTGGTACAAATGTATAATCTGAGGAAGTCCTCGGTTAAATGAAACATGACACATACTCGTACATTATTAGCTTGAAATATTAATCATTAAATTTAGCCACTTGATTGCTCGTGCAAATTTGATCGACCTTATTTATAAGAAAATAAGGGCTATCATTGGCAACTCTGGATACGCAAAGCACGTGAGTGGCTAAGATAGGTTTAGTACTGTACAAATTAATTTAAGTTTCCTAATAAAATGACAATATAAAAGTCAATTCACAGCTGTGTTCTCACTACACTTGGTTTTTTTAGTTCCAAAGCAAGAAAAATATTTTAATAGCACGACAGTTCTGTTGTGAGAATTCATTTTTATTTTTCCTCGTTTAAATGTATCAAATTATATCGAGTTACAAAGCAATTTTAATAAGTTTGGTTTATGAACATTAATTGGGAATGTCACAATTTTCACACAAGTCTGTGTCAATTGCAATTGACAAAGATTAAGCAAAACCAAATGAACTAATTTAGTATTATTACTCGATAATCACGTACTTTTAAGGATCAAGTGAGGTCGTAGCAATATACTGTGTACCTACACTTGATCATTACTTTGATATTAAGTGTAGGATTAAATAGTTATCTATTAAATTTATATTATTTGAAACAAAAACAAGCTTGATGAATACTTTATTTACGTTTAGCCAATACAGACTATAACTGATGTAGTAAATAACCATATGACATTGCTTATGATCGAAAAAGTTTATATTTTTTATCTTGTTTTCTCAGCCATCTTTAAAATCCATTGATCATCCTAATTGGGAAAGCAAGAAGACTATGAAATTGTATGATAATATAATTTAGCATTACCACGCCACGGCCGATTTAATACCTATAATGTATACGATAGTCATTGCGTTTTGATCGATGTTATAACGGAGTTTTTTTAGATACATTTGTTACTGGAAACCAGGCATTGTAGCACAAAGGACATAACATAATAAATCTATGTGAAGTTGAGTAATTAATTTTATTCCATAATTTCAAAAATTAAGTCTGAATTTCAATAACAAGGCCTGCAAATTCGAACGTGTGTGCCGCCTAATTCAACTGTTAGAATACTGCAAATCCACTGTTGTCTCTTGGGCAAGTTAGGTATTAGCTTTGTCATTTAGCCGGTAACAGTATTTTGGCGCGAAGCCAAATCGAATAATTATCCAAATATTAGTTGAGTGGGGACTATGCCAGATAATGCTTAGTCTACATCTCAAAACCTTTAGATTTAACATCTAATCTGATCTAATTTCTGTGAGTGCTAGCTTATTCAACTTTACGGGATTACGTACAACTTTTATAAGATTTAAAACTGTCAATACCAAGAACAAAAATACATACATACATTAAATCACGCCTGTTTCCCAGATGGGTAGGCAGAGACCACTTCTTTCCACCTGCTACGATCCTGACAAATCTCTTTCGCTTCTTCCGCATTTATACATCGAGTCATGCATGCACGTCGGTTTCGGGTACTTAAGATCCGGCCCTTTTCCAGAAGAAAAATAAGAGGAGTAAACTCGTTTATTTGGTGCCAAAAACTAAACAATAGTAACACAAGGTTCAATATCGTTAGTTCGAGTTATGAATCTTGTGTCAGTCAACTAAAGTTCTAAATCAACGTGCCCATGTCATGTGTTACCTTATTACATTGGGCCTCGAGGATAATAAGTTAAGAACAAAAACTATTTCGCAATGCATCAAATCTGATGCCACTCAGCATAATGTCAGACTTTTTTTATATAAACCCAAGCCAGTGGACCCAAGATTGTTTTGTATGCAGACAGGTGTCTCGTGATACAGTTTCGGCAGCCCCTAAAACTCGTTAACAAGTTAGAACCCCCGAAATTGACTTGGCCGCAAAACCGAGAGATTTTTATTAAAACTTTTATCGTTTGCGGCGAGTTACCGCAAAAGAATTGCTAAATTATTAATTTAGTAATTTAAGGAGTTGGATAAATATTTAATTGGTTGTAGGTATTTAGCTCAGTTGGGCAGCTTGGAAATCTAGACAATGACGTATTCCGTTTGATATAGTTATTTCATAAATAAACTTTAACACAAATGGTACCTACTATTATTGTTGCTTATTGCTATTGCTAAACAAGCTAATTGATAGTAAAGGCTCTAAATAAGGCCCTTAGACATAAATAATTTGCAATCGCAAAATATAAAATGCATTGACAACCCAAAAAGCTAATGCAGTATCTTAAGTCTAGTACTTTCATTCTATGTCTTTGTAGTCATCGAACCACAAATATGCTCATGAGCACTGGTTTGACTCTGGTTCTTCAACGAAGCCTACAATAGGTCTTTCAACTATGTTTTCCTAGATAATATTTATATTATTATGTATATCCCGCTCGTCAAACAGTATAATGACGCAATTGCAAAAAATTGACAGATCTGTAATCCCAAGGGATACCTCTAGATGGAGATTATTGTCATTACCTATTGATTTCCTTTGACGTTTGAGCAAACCTGCCAATTGCTGTTGTGAGGGAAGCCCCGCGTGGTTCAAAAAATACACAAACGTTAATGTTACGTTATGACTTTTTTAATGTTATTGGCGAAATAATTTATTTATTTTTTGAGCAAGATACACTAACGTAAATATGAGATAATTTTACTCTTAAATTATCATTTGTGTATTTGAAAATATTCTAGTGTAAAAAATACGTAAGTTTAAGTCATATTTTTTGCTTACGTTTTTTATCCTTCACAAGGTTTTCTTGCCATTTTTCTCTTCTTCCCAACAGTATACCACCATTATCAATTACGAGTACATGGGCAATTTAGCAAAAGGAATGCTCATAGGAAAAATAAACTCAGATTTCAATTTTGTAGGGTAAACATTTTAAAGGGAGGAGTAACGAGTATCGAATGATAATGGAATGAATCGGAGCTAATGTTCGCTTTGGGGGAGGTAAGAGGGGTGAGGTAGCGGACGGGCTGGTAGAACGCGGCCGTTTGAACGCTTTGTTATTCAAACGATTTTTATCAGGTTGTTATTATATATGCACAAAACAGTTATATGTCGAGTTTAGTAAAAACATTGCAAAAATGGTACATGTCCTTTATTGTCATTATCATGTTGTATCATGTTGTAGGACCTACAACATGATACTGACTTTGTCAAGTTCTCCGTCCCGCGTCCTGAAGTCCATAGGCCCGCCCTATCATATCATAGTGATCATTGTGATCAATGCCTACCTAGTATTACCATTGGGTATATCTTGACCATTTATATGACCGTTTTTTAGATTTATTTATTTTTTATATATTTTCTTTAGTTATATAGAAATTTTGTCATAATACTTTTTTCTTTCTGTAAAATCTATTTTAACAAGAAATGTGTGGCAATAAAATTGTATTCTATTCTAATCTATTCAATTTCAACTGTAGCAGACCGTTTCCAATATTCAAAACGCTGATAGATTAGCTTAATTCATGTATCTTATCCATAATCGGTAGCTATCGGTGGCATCGATGAGTATTTATTTGGGAGTCTTCGATATTTTCTATGTATTTAAGTATGTATTTTTAAACAAAAGCATGTTTATTGTTGTATAGTACCGCTAGTTAAGTGCGATAGCTCTTAATAAGTCCTTTAAGGCTTTCTCCTATTCATTCTCGTACGCTCTTATACGAGTCATTTACCCGAACCCGAATGACTTTATAAGTGCTCTCGCACTGCATAAGCTTCGAGCCTAGTTTTGGACTAAGTGTAATTGTGTAAAATTGTCCCTAGGTGAATAAATGTTTAAGTTAGGTTCGACAAAAATATGCGGACTGATTGTGCTTAAACTATCGATATATTGTCATCCGTTTCGGCGTTCAAAACGCCAGTCTGCGTCCCCTATAATCGTAATTTGATTTCATATCACGTCGCTACACTCTGGCGGTATTCGAGATCGCGTTTTGATACACATTTACATCCGCGTAAGTGCCGGAGTTACCAACTGAACACCTAAATGTCAAAATGGCTCGCGTTTGCGAAACAGGGAAACAGAAAACGAACCCAATGTGACAGTTAATAAGGATGAGTTCTAGTTTATTTTAACTGAGACTTGGCACTTTGACTTTCAGATGTTCAACTTTGTGAAATAGGAGATTTTATCTGTGGAGTTTTAAAAAATAGGTTAATGGGATGCTAAAAGTTTAAAAAGGATACACGCTAGTTAGTTTAATCTTTGTTCTTTATGACAGGGCTTCTATTTAGTTTAAGCTCATCTTGTTTGACGTAACCTTTATTGTTGATGTTATGGTGGCTTCAGGGGCCAATTCGGAACACACATATTTGGGTAGTTCTACTAGCATTTCAACCGCTATCACTTTCCTGGTCGCATTATTCACCATTTCCCTGTAGGTTCGGATTACCATTTTCGGTCATTTTCTAGGAGTTCGGGCATTCTTCAAAACAACTCAAAATGGTAATCCGATCCTACAGGGAAATGGTTAATAATGCGACCAGGAAAGTGATAGCGGTTGAAACGCTAGTAGAACTACCCATTTCTAATTTTAAGTATCTGTAAACCTAAATTTATAAACGTTAAACTTGATTCTATTCTTACCAGAGAATTAAAGAACGCTGAACGTTGCGAGTATTTACTGAATAGTAAAAGTAAAACGTCATCAATATGATAGCGAATGTAATACGAAGACTGACAAAAACCAATTTATTTTTCGAGTAGGTACATAACTACAATCAACATCAAAAGTAGACGATGTGGTATCTTGTTGCTTTATAGCCTCTTACACTCTGTTTCATCTAAGAGGAGTCCTGTGACAGCCGTATTTCTTAATTTCAATCACTTACTATGCTCACATGCGAGGTACTTAAAAATAGGCGATTAATTAATGAAGTTGCTGAACCGCGTCGCTAGTTGTGTACCAATGTAATATATGTAAAGTTAAAGAAACAAGTGTAGTACGTGTTTATATGAGCTGTCACAAGACTCATCTTAAATGAAAAAGAGCGTAAGCAATCACCAATAAGGGCCTATTGCTTGATCAGTATTTAAACTAACTAGTAGTTAAATTTTGAAAAAGGAATCGAAAATTTGACACATTTCCTTGAGATTTTAACCATTAGTAACGTTTTTTGACCATTAGTTAGTTTAACTACCGATCAAACAACAGGCCATAAGAGTGTCAAACATGTTAATGTGATAAAATACAAAACTGAGTACTTTTAACGTATGATTGTACCTCTGGGTAAAACAAGGGACTTCAACCAGTGCGCATTGCCGGTAATGACCTAATGTGCGACATGAAACCCATTTTTCGAAACTCCTTAGACTAATAATTTATCTACGCAGGTCATCTTACCAGGGGCCCGTTTCTCGAGAAGTATTAGTCTAATAATATTAGTATTTTGTCTCATTTTTTAGTTTTATTAACGAGACAAAACACTAATATTATTAGACTGGGCCTCCCGGGGCGAAATGGGCCTCTGTAGACTTGTAGAAATGTGTATGGAGTGAACTAATATTATTAGTCTAGTGAGTTTCGAGAAATGAGCCCTAAGATTCTGACAGTTGGGTTGATATACACCGCCTCAAGGTAGTGCAAAGAACTATGGAACTCGTTTCTCTGCGGGACGAAATAAAGAAATAGGTCATTCGCCAACGCACTAAAGTGCACTATGCTAAAGATAAGTCAAAGAATGCTATGCTAGAGACCCCAAATTGGAAACATATATAGAAGAAGACTCCCAACCAGATGGTCGGATGACATCCAGAAGACGGCAGGACTGATATGAACCAGAATCATCGCATCAAGAACAGACATTAAAAGAGGTATAATACTCGTACGTTCAGCAGAAGACGAGTATGCTGAGAAAAAGATACCCCTGGAAGGAGAGGTAGAAATCATCTGAAAATTGCTGACGAATTTCAAGATGAAATGTATTAAATAGATGCTAATGTAGAAAAAATTTACTGATTTACGGTTTTGTTTTTAATTATGTTTTAGGTTAACTGGGATGATTAACTAATTTCGATGAAAATTCATTGGGATGTTCAAGGGCTTTCAGTCCTAAATTTCTAAAAGTAAGGGTCGCAATATGTTTACTATTTTAATACGGCAGATGTTTTTATTGTGTTTCAAGTTATTGCACCACGTAAACCATTTTCTATCACAAAATTCGTTATTTAGTTTTGCTTTCGAGTGCACCATCCAGCTAATCCGCCTAGCTACCATCCAATAGCAAGTTAACTTTGACCTACTTTACGATATCTAATTGTCTTCAGGCCTACCCCTAATGTGAGGAATGCGGGTGTTGTTGGTAACTATTCTATATAGAACTGATCCGTATAGAGCTCTCAAAACTTGCCAAGTTCCTGTTAGTAAAAAGGATAGAGCTATAATAGTGTGAAAGGGATCACTGCCTGGGGCTTATCATGTTTTAGTACCTCAGAGCAAGGCAAAAACTGTCAAGTTTCAGGCAGCAGGACAGAGGTATACGACTATTATAGCTACATATATTTCTTACCCTGACTGGAATCAGGCAAGTTTTAAGAAGCTATATTTATCCGGAATCAAAGCAAAAGCATCAACCAAAAGACACCTAAAAAGTAATGGATGGGACCAAAATGTTGTTCTCTAATTTTAAATAATTATGTCGACAGTGGAAAGGTAAAAATGCTTAAGCGCCACTTTGGCCGAAAATGAGTTATATATACAGTTTAATTTCTTTTTTTTTTCTGCGTCGATCTGTCTAGGACCCACGTCGATCGGAGCACTTTTTTGGCGCTTAAGCAGCCTAATTTTTCACGTTTTTTTGAGAACGTGACAACTAAAGCGACGTTTATTTTGATGTTTTTCGTGTTGAAGCATGTTAGTCATTTAACCTTAGGGAAAATTTTGGGATGCAAACGTATTAGATTTTTTTTATTCTTATCTTTAGTCGAGTTATTACTGTTAGCAATTTCAAATTATTGTGATACATTTTTTTTTTTCGTATTAGAATTTTTATCTTCATGCAATAATTTACTATTTGGCGCTTAAGCAAAAATGCTATTCCACGTTTTTAAAGAAAAATGTGTTTAAGCACAATCTAGGTCATCTCAATCTGTAGAATTAGGATGTTAGTAGAATATAAAATTAAAAAAAATACTATTTACTTTGATTTAGTGAAAGTAGACATATTTCATTTTAGACTTTTACACTGCTTAAGTCTTATTTCGGATTCAGTTTCTTATAAAAATATGGGTGTTCATTACTAGTAAGAAAAAACTCGAAAAACATTTAAGAGAATACAAACTTCGCTCGAGTGTAAGCTCCCGTTTATCGCATAAAACCTGAATCGGGACACTCAGTCCATGGTGACGACGAGCGCGACAGTGATGATGTATATAATAAGTAAGTGTATATCTTGTGAACTTTGCGATGTCAAGCATCTTGTGTGATAATAATAATACGTCACGCTACAGCAGCAGCTAGTAGCGAGCTTTTGGTTCCGAGGGAAGGTCCTGTTCCTCACCTCACGCTTGCCTTCACCGGCCCGCTGGAGTGTACGATGACGAGGAATAGACTCTCACCTCTGGCTATCTTTTATTAGCCGGTCAGATTGGAGTCGCAAGAGCTATATATGCTCGAAGGGCGGATGTTGCATAAGTGGTGAGTGGGCAACTTATCGTCGTTTAAAATCCAGATGCACCTTTTCGACCTTATCAACACCTCTGGAACTATTGCCTGTCTGGTACTACGTATTAAGGCTATTTTAGGAGACCCATTCCATTGACTTGGCGAGTCACTGTCTGTCATTTCAACCAAAGTAATTAGCATTGGCGTCATAGGTTTATCAATAGCCTAGTTCACCGGTCCATCTCATTTAGTCTTACACTAACCGGTGTCTGCCCGTGGGAGCATACATCTATAGTGTGAACTCAGGGACAAATGCCAGTTACTGTCCCATCACTTTACTAAATTAATGTTGACTAAAGGGCCTCTGCATGTTGGCTTCCGCTCCATGTACGCCTTGCAAAGTTTTCCATCCAGTAGATACCTACGTATGTAATTTTTAAATTTTATTATGTTAAATTAAAAAAACGGAATTCAGTTCCGTTCAGGGTATAAAATCAACTTTTTTGTGAACGTATTCCCTTATTTGCTATAAAATCAAACACTACTTACATTTCCTCTTAATTAATTTGCTGTAAATTCAAATGTTATAAAAGTTAATTTCTAAAATCTTCGCTTAGCATAAATTTTATATCAAAGTCATTTCGTCTACTAATCATCAGCCATAAGATTTGTTTAGTACCTTTATTACATTCAAATCTGGAATTTTTACTTGCTATAATGGAACCAACATAGCGAGTGGTTGTGGAAGGCGGAGGGCAATCCCCGCATTGAAACGGAGATAGGAGGGCAAGGCTCGCCATGAAAAATGAACCTTACCAAAATTTTTTGTGAGGTAGGTAGGTTTTTTAATATTATTTTATTCTTACATACATACATACATAAACTCACGCCTTCGTTCCCAGAGTGGGGTAGGCAGAGCTACAGAATTACCAACAGCTCTAAAAACTTGTTGATAATTCTGTAACCACATTTTGCACAATCAGGCTAAGATGTTTACCAGCGTATTAGTGACAGGTTGCAAGCCCATCGCCTAACAGTACTACAAGCCTTTATTCCCTTAGTCGACTCTTACGACATCCACGGGAAGACATGGAGTGGCACTATTCTAATCCGGATTTTATTCTTCAGAGCACGAAATAGGAGCCGAAAGCCAAAAGGGCCTCGTCAAATACAAATATATAAAGAAAATAATAAATATATGAGTGAGGTTTCATATTATCAATTTTAACCGTATTCATTATAGTGTGAAAATTGGCATTTGTTTGAGTTTTTGGTTTAAACGATTAAACATTGTGAATATTATAAAAAATAATGATAAAAGTTGTAATTGTATTGTATTATGAATATTAGACATATTAAAATTATAATTTCTAAAAGTTTTAGAACATGGCTTTTGTAACCAAAATTATAGCAAGTGATTTAAAAACATATGACTATTTAGAATATAATTCTATGTCATTTGAATTTATAGCAAATATGTTAGATCCTATTTTGAATGGTTCCAGGTAGACTGGTAATTCAGGCTGGTATAACTTAGATACCTAGTGAACTGTTAATAATTATTCTTATAGTTAGCAGAAGGAATTCTATCGATTCAATAGATTTTTGATGATGTTTTAATTGCAATCTGCAAAAAAAATATGAAAAGGTTATTTTTCAACCGACTCCAAAAATTCGACACGTATCTGGGTCAATCAACTATTCTTTCTCACTAAAATTTTGCAAGTATCTAAAACTTCTACCAATAATAATGGTTTTATTTATGCAGCTATACACTTTTCAGGATTCTTTAAAATGTCATTGTATAGAACCCATTATGTTAGGTTAGGTTTATGTTATAACAATCCCGAAAAGTTTACGATTTCAGATAAAACACCATTTTATATTATGAACCATTATGTATCCCATTATTATTAAACTTTATATATTATGATACGTACCCGTTAAAAGACATTTTGGTACTTCTCTTTCTTAAATGACGTTAAAGCCACTAAGTATTAATGTATTAGTTAGAATTTAAGCTTTTAGTAGTCCGTGTAGAAACAAAAATGCTTGCTTTAAACCATTTTATATTTGAATAATGAGTAAAATTAGGCAGTTAAGTGATATATAATTTATAAATAATAAATAATTAGTGACTTTAAGTAAATTCACCATCCAAGATAACAGAAATTATCATTCGTTAGATTTTTTACTTTACCAGTTTCTAGAAAGATGAAGTAATATAAGTAAATTTTGTATTTTCAAGACATAAAAAATATGTACCGTTAGTCATTTTGGTTTATAGTTAGTTGCGATTTAAGCATTTTTTACCTGACTGTCATTTTTGGAACTAGCTACACAATTATTGCTTAAGCGACATCTATCTCTGTAACTAGAAGGACTAGGTCAGAACTTGTTTCATAAATAAATAGCTGGCATATTCTAACTTATACATTTTGATTTTCATGGAAATAGTCGTAAAACTTTTTGAGATATGATTTTTTTTCTCAAAAAAAAACTTTAAACCTCATTTCTGTAAAGTTTCCAATATGGCGCTTAAGCATTTTTACCTTTCCACTGTCGATGTGCTAACCTGAATATTATATTTGTTTAACTCTCAAACTGTATTCTTCTTGTTACACTAGAATCGAGTTACACATTTACAAGTATAGTTACAGATATTTAAATTTAAAGGACACGATCAAAATTTCTACCAAAGTCTTTTTAAAAGCCTTTAAAATACGATACTCGAAATATAATTTCAGCAGAACTTAGTGGTAAGATTACCAAGTGTGTTCGCTCGGGCTTATGCGCGGTGATGTGGCTTTGCTCGGCTTAGGCAGCGTTACAAGTTCAATCTTGAACTAAGCAGAATTTCACAGTTTACGTAACTTAGGAGACAGTTACAACGTAATTGCTGAACATGATACTTTATAGTGACATTTAGTCTAACGTGAGGCATGATTTTGTATCTGTACTTACATATAAAAACTCTTTTGTGACTAACTGACTGACAGACAATGCACCGCCTAAACTATAAGGAGTAAATAGGCCTACCTGCATGTTCCGGCTTATAATCTTGAGTTTTAACATTATAAATGATGACACGTTATGTGTACTCGTATAGTTATGTGGAATTATACCCTGAGATACGGATAAAAATACACAGTGTCTTTGCAATGTACCGTTAATAGAAAACAGAATAGGGACTTGGACAGTACACGCACCAATAACCTTAAAAGGAAAATACTCTGAGAGGAATTACGAGCTTGGAGCTAGTACTTAAAATAGAAAACATTAGTAAACTGAATAAGGTATAGTAAGCTTACTTAAAACAGACACAATATTTGTATAGATTTGTATAATTATATTTTATTTTTCTAATAATAAATAATAATTTGACGCTGTATTATTTAGTCGTTATTTTAGTAGTGATGTGGTTATTTTTTTACTCGTGTGACAATGTTATGATGATACTTACGGAGAAAACTTCCTACTTACTAATTTGTTTTATATTTAACATGACATGACTTCTACTTTTTTACCATTTTTTTTATGTTTTTTTTTATTTGCAATTCTAACGACCTTTATGTAGGTTGTGATGATATCACATGCTGTACAATTTACATAACATTACATTGAGCACTAAATGATTCAACCTAATCTATGGCAAAAGAAAAAGACATTTCTAACAGATAACATGACATTAATTTCATACTTACTCGTCCAAGTACGACGCTCTATCAAAGGATAACTCAGTTTATCATGTACACAATTGTTAAACGTAGCTTCCTAGAAATATATCCAGCTGCAACAAAGGAAGTGCCAATAAAATCGGCACTAAAACACAGGTCTCAGCCGTATTATTGTGAAATATGGCCTCTTGGTTCAGGTGACGGTTCATTTTATTGTTCCCGCCAATGACATTTTGTCGGCAACTCCACATGGTTTCACTTGCAAAGGAAAACGGCGAGTTGTCTCGTACATGCCTTTATTAAACTTGTGACGTTTGTTAGTATTGTAATAAATGTCAAGGGACGGAAGAAGGGGAACATTGATGAACATACAAGCTTTTTTCGCGACTCCGTCCGCGTAGAACTCGTTTATAAGTCCAGAGATCGGACAAATCATTACTCGCAATAATGTGGACATGACTACAAAGATTTTAATTAAACAAATTAAACTACATTAATTGATTTCTTACTTGATCTTTAATCTTGATCCTGTGTAGGAAAGTAATAAATAAATAATACAAAGACGTGAGGATGGAGGAGGCCATTAATATTATATTAATCTACTTACGTTTGCTCCATTAACATCCGTGGATTTGACAGGAGCTTTTCACCTCATAAGTTTATTTTAGCCATGAATAAGAATAAACTACATAACCACGGAAAAATTATAAAATTTACTGTTTATTTGCTTTAATAAATCTACACAATAACTAGTCTTTGTATTATTTTGTTTATTACTTGGCGTTGCAAAGAATCAAAATTATTTCTAGGGTAAGTAATCAATTAATATAATTTAACTTGTTTAATAAAAATCTTTGGAGTCATGTCCACATTATTGCGAGTAATGACGATCATTTGTCCGATCTCTATTTATAACTATTGCTTTAAGAACTTTCAATATCAAAAACGGATTAAAAAGTAGGTACTTATAGTCCATCTTCAGGTTTAATACTATTTATATCTCTACTACAATGGAAGAAATAGACTCTTTTGCAACAAATTATAAAAAACGGCTCCAATGCCACCCTAACAAATTGGCAGTGAATCTGACTATCCCTGATCACCTGAAACGTCTGAAGAGAAAAATAATAGATGAACTGGATAGCCTTTAAAAGGAACCAGTTACCGATGGAGTGGCTTCTATAGGGGAGTGGCTTCAACATGCCTAAGGACACTAAACACATCTGCTCATAGTCTCTCGACTGATTGCAAGATTTAAAAGGAAACTAAATATTATATCTCTACCAAATTTCACGTCGATCGATGTATAGTAGCTTTCTTTCGCATTTAGTCTTGGGATTGTACTTAAGGTCCACTGATTGCCCTAGTGGTAAGGCCCACTTTACCTTTGGGCGAATTTTTCTGTATGCTCATTCGCATTTTCCATACCGTAAAAAACACTCCAAAAGCTAATAAACTAAGTTTATTACGTCTCAATCATATTTTTTATAAAGATGGCAATATTAAAGTCACCTCAACTTTTCAGTCTTATAAAAAGCATGAATAACATTAAAAGAGGCCAGAAACCTTTCATGAAATTTCATCTCATTTCCTCAGCGAATGAATGCAAAATGTGAGAGCCGGTATTCCAACTAGGAGCACAGTGCTGTGGCTCTTTTCATGTTTTTTTTCGTGATTTAAAATCTGATTGCTCACTGTGTCTTACTGTGCTTATTTTTAAATTGGTTCTTATTATATATTCTATACTCCGACTTTGAGGCCATACACTTATCAAATACTTAATCTTTTATTACATTATTAAATATTTCGTTGCTTAAATACAAACGGGACACAAAATATACATATACTTACTTAAAGTTTTATATCAAACTATATCTGTTTTTGTTTTTTGGCGCTTATCTATTAAAGCAGCGATTTGAATATTACGGGGTAAACTTAGATGCATGCATTCAAGAAAACTAGAATCGCAAATATACTTTTTTGTTTTTTTATAAAAGAATAAAGTACGCAAAAATGACCTTATAAACCACGTAAATGGGCTCTAAGGACGGTGGATATTTAATTTTCCTGTCAAAGATTGATTGACGCAGCTCACAAGATCAGACATTAATGTGGCAGTGGGCTGGTCTCATTAGCTGATGTCCGAACAACCGTTGGGTTAAACGTAATTTGAGTGGAGACCATGAAGCGGCACGCTTAGGCGGGATGGTACGATGATCTGCGCAGGATGGCTGTCAAGCAACTGGATGAAGGGAGCCGAGTAAATGCTTACCACCATACTCAGACATATTATATGTGTATATGTGGTGTCTCCACTCAAATTACCATCCCCCTTCGGCAGTTGTTTAAAAAGGATCGAGTTATTTGTCTCTAATAATTCTTATATAGTCTTTTTACACAACTGCCGAAGGAGGAGGGTAATGTTTTTTTACCTGTATGTATGTATGGTTCTTGATTCTCTTGTAGTAAAGGCTGAACACATGGCCCGATTTCGACAAACGAGGTGTCGTTAGATTCGTTTTATTATCGCGGGTGTCACTTTATTTTTTAATGTGAAATTTTTTAAATATAAAATACATACATGATAATTAACATTATTTATTGACGACATTATCCGAGCAACATTTGGGTTTTTAAGCTTGCTTTTGCAATCGGCACTAAGGAATGACTTGTCATTAATTCAGAGTACGCCCGTAAGCGGTGTGCACAAGGATGGAGAGACCAATTCCAACACTGCAATAGACAGGATTGTCTCTATGCTAGTCATGCTAGCTGTAGTTCGCTCTCATCCTCTTCCCACAGAAGAATCCTATACTATTAAACTAGCAACCTGTCAAAAAAATCGATCGGTCAAGTTGTCATCTTCGGGGAAATTCGTTTTCATCCCGAGCGACGCTCGGTCTTCCAGGAGAGTCAGCAAAAGTTATCCGCGACTTGTCTCATCGCTCAGATATCTCTTTCTATCTAGTCCGTTACCTTAACCGCATGAAATGTGGATGCATACTACTTACCTCCCGTTAAATGAAATTGCATGATTCGAGATCTTGCTTGTCATCAAAAACTATGCAAACAAAATATGGTAAAACCAAAGTTTGATCTTGCATTACATGTCTCTTGCTATTACCGCAAGTTTAAGATATTAAAGCCTTTATGAGTGCTTTAAGTACATTTTCCATTACGCGTATGCTATTATTACAAAAGTTTGCAACAAAATTCACGGCTTCCAGGAAACTTGGGAGATTTAACATTCAATTACAAAGATGTTCACAGGTGAGGATTTTGTGGTTTTATAATCAACAAACAGCCGCGATTATGAAATTGTTATTATTTCACCGCTCTTTTCTAAGTGTACTTACCCAATATTTCAATTAATAGGAAAGAATATATATCATATAACTTGTAACATTGTATAGTTAGGTTAGGTTAGGTTAGGTTAGTAAGGAGGGGATATTCTTGAACTATTATAGAAGGTATGCATAAGTTGTTTTTAGTTTCTTTTTTTCTTTTAAAAACGCACTTGCCCCATTGACTTCTCCTGACATCTTTTTTTGATATTTATAGAACTTTTGTAAGTTTTGTAAAATTCCATGGTTTTTCTCTGTAAATTTTGAAAAAAAACGTACGGGCTTTATAAGAAGAGAATACTAATAGTCGCTGTTTGTAAAAAATAATTAATTCGATTGGCGAAGTTAATAGAAGATGAAAATATAATTTAGCGAGAACGAAGGCATTCATTGATCTAATTTTAAGCTTTTTTACTGGCAAAGTGAATTCCAGATCGTTCGTGAAAGCGAAGATGATTACACCGCTACGAGCTAACATACTTTGTACTCGTACTGTTTTTTTTTACTCGTTAGTAAAAAAAAACAGTACGAGTACGGTCCGTTGACCGACACGTAACATGAGCTGTAAAATATTGAATTGTTTATTATTTTTTGAATGCCATTAATATAGGACAATTACAATTTCAACTCATTATTTGTTTAACAATTTTTAACCTAAGTAAGTCCGAAATTATATTATTCCTAAAGTGTTTAAAGTTTAAAAGCCTTTCTACAGTAAAGTTTTGAATGTACCTACACTTCAAAGTAAAATAATTGGTACTTAATGGGGCTAGCATAAACAATAATTCGAGCTAAACATGCAAGATGTCAATAATTTTCTATTTAGTTTTAGATCTCATTTTTTATTACCTCTACACCTTTAGACTTTACAACATTTCACACTTCACTGCCGTCCAAAAAAGGTCAGTACAACCATATGAAGTCTATTGCTCCCCATCTAAAATAAAAAGAAGTAGTTATAACCATTTTGAATTCTATCACTTGGACCTTCTTCGCATATTATTATTATGCGTATACTTATCTTTCCACGCATAGAATAAAAAAGTTAATGAATTACATTACATTACAGTTTTAAAGACACACACAAAAAATAATTAAATTAAACCATACATGCATTTTACATCCACCTGTCTAACAATCGGACAATTCAAACATTCAAAACCAAACAATACAGGACCACGAAACAAAACAGAAGCACAATACAATACAGAGACATAAAACATTGAGGTGGCAAATGGCTCAGATTTTTTATAATCGCAGTTGTGATCTTCAGCCTGCACCTTGGCTTACTGAGCAACTTAAGAATCAAAGTGATGTGGTGGGGCTAGCAAGGTATTTATTAGCTAGGCAAAATTCACTATTACTTCGAAAGGTACTTTATCTAGACACAATAAGTCCTCTGTTATGCGTTTAAAACCCGTAGGCAATGACCACCATTACCTGTGGTAGTAGGTGACAGCGATGACAGCTGTTAATTTTGGAAGATGTTCCAAATTTGGATCTCATTAGGTACCTTACAATATTCACTACCTGTCACTTACTACCACAGGTAAGGTAATGCTGGTCATTTGCCTTTCGGCTTCTGAGCCCATCTTAGAGTACTTATAATATATGTGTAGATAAAGTATTGTACGCGACTCTGCGTAATTAACATTACAACACTCGTGAGATTATGAAACTCGCCTTGCGGCTCGTTTAATAAACCACACTCATGTTGTAATGCCTGTCATTACGCAACCGTTACTTAAACTACTATTTATGTCCATACTGCCTAGTTGCATCGATCAGCGGTATTACAATACGGTGTTAAACACGGCCATCGTGACATTAAAATTCAAAACGTGACTATGATGAAATGTCGTTTTAATTCAAGAAAGTTGCTTCGCAATTACCACTAAGTCGACTCGTTATTTTGTTCGCTACAAAAAGTCTCGCAAATTAAACTTGGTGGAAGGTTTCAATTATTTTAAAGCGGGCGTTGTTGGGTACACTTAAATATTTGCGCATGAACTTAAGTTTTTAACAACTCATTTATCAATTCCTCGAGGATTTAATATCCAGTGTTCATAAGTTGGTTGTCCCGTTATATCCCCACGATGCCACACACACACACACACACACACACGCACGCACGCACGCACGCACGCACACACACACGCACACACACACACACACACACACACACACACACACTTGCTGTTTATTTAGTTATTGTTTACATATTATACATGATTTTTTTCTTTGTGTACTCACCTATCCAAATTTCCAAGATTGGCCATAATTTACTTAAATGACATAAAGCGTTTTATTATTAATTTCAAATTTTCCATTTTTACCGTTTCGGTATTTAATCGTAAGTGTTAACTGTTTTTCCTCATATTGAGATATAGTGTTATCCACCCAACGAAAACCAAAAAAGAAAACAGAACCGACTGAATACAGAACTTGGCCACACATATTGCCCATTTTTGATAGGAAGTACTGCCTGGATTTTTTTTTAATATTTTGGCAAGTAGCAGGCCAATTTATGGACTATTCTGAAAACAAAATCTACAGATGTCACAACCATATTAACAAATAATGTATATTTTATTTGAACTTTATTAAAAAAAATATATATGACAACTAATATTAGTTTTTTGAGAGGCGATGCAAAACTAAAAAAAAAACATCATTTCAAAATTTGATGCAAATCGCTTGAGTACATCCCGAAAAACAGTACATTAAGAAAAAAACATAAAAAAATCATAAGTCGAGAACTGACACAATTAAGATGTTGATACTCAGCATAAGTATTCTTCGGGTGCCCTTCGACTCCCATAATTTTATTGTTTCGATTTTCGAAAGTCAGAAATTGGTATCCATATTATTTTTCGTCATAATAATCAATAGTCATAATCGTCGTTAGGTATAACGCGAAATAGATATAATCATTAAGTACTATAACGTTACATATCATACAAGACAAAAGGCATAAAATTGATCAGCATACTATCAAAAGGCATACCGTTTATTTTTCATAAATATTGTAGGTCATATTTACATAAACAAATCACCGGCTTACAAAAAAATACCCCCAGTTGTCAGAAAAGTAGGTTAGGTTAGGTTAGAACTGTGACCCCTTACAGTGACCTTGTGACAGAAAAAATTTAATATTGTAAGCGTTATTTAAAATAATAATATTCCTTTTCAAATTCTACCATTCAATACAATCAGCACATTTAATGTTATGACCAATAACGGTATGGCATTCGATAGTTATGACTAATGAAAAGGGGGTTAAGGAAATTATGACTATTGAAATTATGACCAAAGACAAAATGACGAGCAACGATTATGAAAAACAACGGTATGGATAAAACAAATCGAAAGATTAATGTTATGGGAGTCAATATAGACCCGTATTCTTCACTATAAGAGGTAGCTTCACCCCCACCCTTCCTACAACTATGCCAAAAATCGCTAATACCACGAGTTTTTTCCCCTGATTTTCCTTTGTTGCTTAGGCTAGACGGCGCGCCCCATTATTCAAATTAACCTTGCATGGCGTCAATGTACGAAAGAAAATGTAGTGGATACAAAACTTGGATTAAAAACACTATAGCAGATCCAAAAAATGTATAAGTAGTAAAAAAAATTGTTTAAGAAGCTTAACAAAACGTTTACTCGTGCCTAGTATTTCCATATTGTAACTCAGACGAAATAGCACCGAGTTCTAAACCGATCGTATCACATTCAACATTAACCCTTGGCTTATTTCCTAGTGCACTTTACCTCCAAAACAAATGACAATCGTTACGGTATAAGACAACCGCGTGTACGGTATTCCACGTCCTATGTAGCATCCGCCATCTTGAATTATGGAAGACGTATAACTCGCTCATACCTTTAAAATTTTATCTGAACTATGCAGAGAACGTGCAGTGAGAGATACTAGAAATAACTTAGCTTTTCCGTTTTAAGTCAGAAATATTATAGACGTTATGGGCACTATGGTTACTATATTTATGAACGTGACTTATGGTTTGGTTCTGTCGTAAGATTTTTATGTAACATCAAATTCAAAAGTGGCTCTTCATTTTAGTACCTTGTCGCATAACGTATTCGAATGAGAGTGTTTTGAATTAAGTATATCACTAACTGCGACAAAGTAATAAAATGCGCAGCTATACTTCCAATTTCGACCGTATCGGACCGACACAAATGTGCAGCACTTAGGAAAGTGCTTTTTGTAATAAACTTAAAGCTGAAAACAGTATAACACATTTAAAGTTCAAATCGGGACAATCAATAACATTTAAAATGACTAAGTTGTAAAAAGTAATATTGCAACTTGAAACCGTACTCAAGACAAATTGGCTGAGTCCTATGAAGATCCATTAGTGGACTGACGTCAATTTTTGTGCTGTTAAATCCATCTACAGATTGACTTTGACCTTTACAAAGTTTTACGAAAACAATTTTTGGATCATTAGCACCAAATGGATTTCTACGTTCGACGTTGCAGGGTAGCATCAATGAAAGGTGGATGGTGATGAATAAAGTAATACTTAAGAATATAAAATGAACTTTTAAAAGACATCTTAACAATCATTACGTAGGTAGGTTAGGTTGTGTACGGACGAACGTTCATAACCTACATCAAAGATGTAAAAAATCTGCAAATAAGGCTGATAAAATATCTAATAAGCAAAAAAGTTAAAGATGCTGTAAGGGAGAATATGAAAAATTATTTCCTTTGTGTAAAATTCTGCCAGTAGACAAAAAAGTTAATTATTTAATAGGCTTAGAACACTATTACAAAGACGATTGCAAATTAAGCAAGAATAGCAAAATTGGTACTAGAAGTGTTACCCAGAGAAAATTAATACAACCGGGAGCACAAAACTACTATGGTGAAAGGACATCAAAATATTTAGTGCCTAAATTTTTTAATAAAAACGACCTACTTAGACAAGAGACTAAAATAAGCAAAACATTGTTAAAATCAAAACTAAAGGATTTGCTTCTCGATAACTAGCCAGCGTCAGTAGAATAAAAGGACAATATGTACCTAGGTATTGCAAAAACAGCTGACGCTTGCGGTCGTCGGGAAGCGACTACCTACATACCAACTATGAATGCCGCTGTGTCTATCTATGTATAGCTAAACATAATATTAGTAGTCGATTAGATATTATAGGATAAGTTAAGTAGTGTAAAACTGAGCGCGTCTCGCCGATAAACGTAACAGTTTGGTGAGTAATATTAAAATATGCTACTGTAGTCTTTATTATATTAAATAAATCTAAAAAAAAAGCCTAGTCACTACGATAAAATTAACTCACGTGGTGAGAAATTCCTTTTGATGAAATGAAATTCTGCGTAATGATTATGTTGGTAGAAACGTGTTTCGGTAACTTGACAAAATGTAAATCAGGTATTATTCAAAATGGGTGTAATTTTTTTTATGTCGATGATGTTTTTTTTCCTCTTGCTGTTTTCACAAGTTAAGAGAGGTGTTTTACCACATTGATAAACATAGCCATATACCTTATTATATCAGCCAAAAAACATCCACTGGTGGACATATAACTTTTGACGACGCGCTGGCCTAGTTGGTAGTGACCCTGCCTACGAAGCTAGCGGTCCCGGGTTCAAATCCCGGTAAGGGTAGATATTTGTGTGATGAGCGCGAATATTTGTTTCCGAGTCATGGATGTTTTCTATGTATTTAACTATATAAGTATTTATATCGTTGTCTAGTACCCATAGTACAAGCCTAGAGCTTAGTTTGAGACTAGGTCAATTGGTGTGACATTGTCCGCTGATATTTTTATTTATATATTAACAAGAATCGCCATAATCATTGGTTAATAACCGTGAAAAATAGTTATGGTAAAATAAAAATAATCGTATTTTTTACAGCATCAGCAAAGCTGGCTTTGGTTAAAAAAAATAAACAATGCTGTTAACGACCAAAGCTTAAACTAAAATAAATGTTCACCAAAACAATTCAATGGATAAACGAGTCTGGAAACTTTTGAAATATTAAAATAAGCTCCGTCTATGTTTGTTTAAAACAACGATAAATGTTTTAGTCAGTTATAAAAGTTATTTGTAGAAAACACATTCTAAAATTCTAAAATGTGTAATGTTATTCAACTGGTACCCTTGTGAACGCTATTTTCAAGGTCAAAGCTTGATTTTGATTCTATGTTGTCGTATTGTCAAAGGCACGTCGTTGACAGGTGTGATTAGGTAAGTACGAGTATTTATTTTGGGTTAAAATTTGACATTTGCCTAGCACAAAAATTCACAAATTTTAACTCAAAGTAAAAGAAATAGAAACATTTATTCGACGAACACAGAAAAAACAAAACTGAACAGAAAAAAACATAATTAAAAAAAAAAAAAGGATGGCAACACAAAAATAAAAACAAAAACAATATAGAAGGAAAGAATAATGTTGCCATGGGTGATTCTGTGACGTCGAAATTGACACCACTCAGCACTATGTCAAATTCAAATTCAAATTCAAATTCATTTATTTGCAAGTACATACACGGATCTTATAAATATACATGTCAGTAGTAGGTACATGGATATGTTCTGCCACAATTTGGCATGCAAAAGTCTTAATCTACATTAGAAATAAATGCTACTATTACTTAATCATATTATTATAATTGTCAAGATATTAATTTATTATTATATTCGATTCAAAATAAATTAATACAATCTTAAATTAAATTGGAGAGAAACTAGATATTTGACTTATTGGAAAAATAGTCCTTAACAGAGTAAAAACAGTTATCTAGAAGCCATTTCGTAAGTATTCTCTTGAATTGCCTCACAGGACATTCCACAATAAACTTAGGTAACTGGTTGTAAATTTGGATAGCCATACAGTAAGAGTTATTTTTGTGAAGCTTGACTCTAGAGCGTGGTAAGAACAATTTGTTCCTATTCCTAGTTGATCTCGGGTAATTGACGATCTGTTTTTCAAAAAATTCAGGGTGTTCTCTCACAAACATGCACATCTGTTTAATGTATAAGCATGGAAGTGGTAATACTTTTATGGTTTTGAATAAAGGCCCGCATGGTTCTAAGTAGTGAGTGTTACACACAGCTCTTATACATTTTTTCTGTAGCAAAAATGCTCTATGTACATCTACAGAGTTGCCCCAAATAATCAAACCGTAACTAAGTAAAGAGGATACATAGCCGCGGTAAGCTGTTAGTGCTAATTCTCTAGACGAGGTTCTGCTTAATCTTCTTAATGCAAATACAAACTTATCCAGCCTTTCACAGACATTGGCAATATGAAATTTCCAATTACAAAATTTATCAATGTGGATTCCAAGAAATTTAGTGGTTTCCACTTGTTTTATTTCATTATCATTATATTTGTCATCATTATATGTCACAGCATAAACCGCGACGCTGGTTTTCAGTGGCGCCAACGTGACACACGAACGAAGAGACAGTGTTTAATTAAAGAATATAATAAATAGTAGTAGATTCACAAGTAAGATAATAATAAATAAATTAAATACATTTTTTAATATGAAAACTGAGTAAAATAGGTACAAAAATCGGTCAAAATAATTCGAACAAAATAAAAAAGGAAGGCAACTGAACACAGATAAAGGAAGAAGAGATTGAAAACATGCAATAGGGTAAAGAGCCAAACGGTACCACCAACATTAACCCGCAATGGTGGGCGGCGGTCGGCAGCGGGATAACCGGTACCTACCCTCGTTTACCTCTTCTCACCTTGGGGTGTGACTGGATCACGAAACTAATTTATACTTATTTTATTAAATGTTTAAAGATTAGTGCGTGTAATAAATTGTGATCTCTTGGTGTTACATGTGCAGCGGAACAATGGTTTACTACGATTTAATATCAGTCCAATAAGGTAAATATTATAGGTTTAAAAAAATAACTTATTGCTTAATAATTATAAGTCAGGCTTTACTTTTTTGTTGGCATAAAAGAAATGCCTTACATTTAAATTTAAACGTGCCTACTGTTTGTAGGCAAAGTAACCAAATCTATCCGCAGTTTAAATACTGGGAACATGCATAACTTATAATTTAACATTATACAGACAAACCAATTTCTGCGCCACTATGGGAACTGTTACGTAATCAATCAATCCTCAGAAACTTTTTAAGATTTGACTTACTGCGTCTTTTTGACGTAGTTCCCTAAGTATTGGCTTGAAATCCATGCCTTATTTTCTGCGCTGGAGCGAAAAAATTATGAGCGTAAACCCTTAGGTAGATCTCAAGGAAACATTAATACTTTGGTATTATGCGAAAGACGCAGTGTGAGAGATCCCTTCATAAGATGGATTGGCGACCAGGACAAGGTCGCTGGAATTCTCTGGGTAGCGGCATGATAGGGTGCGTCGCTGTGGATGATTGGTCGAGGGCTACGCAGTTGTGGACGTCTTTCAGCTAATAATGTTAATCATGATTTAATTTTGTTGTCTATGTGGAATGAGCTGAGACTTCATGCGTCCATTACTTGTAGATCTTGAACTATTATCATGGTTTTCAAAAGGCTGGTTTTAATATTCATTTTCGATTTGTATTTACAAAGTTTTTGTTATTTTCTACTTTGCGTGCATATAAGTTTTCAAAAGTAAAATTGAAAAAAATGTAGAATCTAATCAATGTTCTAAGGTTAAATCTTGCACTCAGTTAGCCTTCGGATTTCGAGTAAAGGTGACTTTATAAATTTAAAAATAAAATATTACCGTATAGTAGATTACCATAGGTAATTGTACGGTTTTTCAATGGAGAAACGCAGCCAGCCTTATAGATAAACGTTATTAAGCTTAGGTATATATCGCACCTTCAGAAGAATAGAGACCTAATTCAAAATTTCAGCTTTCAAACTTCAAGTCTTAACTTTATTGTTATAGAGACATAACTCGAAATTTAAAATTTCTCAATTAGGTCACTATTGTTCTGAAGGTGTATTTATTTTGTACATTTAAAGGAATTGGTCCTCGTGCCCTCAGGGCAATGGAGCGAGATATCAATATGGGAACGTATCAGCTGCTTGCGAGCAAAGGTATAATTTTAAATAAACAGAAATAACAGTGTGCAGGACTCATCTTTTTGAGTGGGAAATAAATTAATGATGAAAGGAAAAATGGAAGCTTTGAAGCCTGCTAAAAGTTTACATATTTGTGTTGTTTTACTTTATCTGGTGCTATATTTAATTAATGATACTGTATCAAATAACATAGCTTAATTATGCATCTTTATGAAACCGAACTCTTGTGGGGGTTTAACTAAAGTACAAAATAACGTCATAAGAACCTTAAATCCATGTTAATATGATAAATGCGTGTTTGTTTCTTGACTTCCTAGTTTTTTATTCTTTTCTACATTACTATACCTAAAGAGCGAGAAAGTAACATAATCTATAATGTCGTCCTGCTAAAATACAATCAAATGACACCTGCCCTGACAGAATCGCGTGATAAATGTTATATTACCTAAAATAAACGTTCTACAAATCAAAAAACTGATTTCTACCGAGAGCTGAGCGTCTATAATCCAGAATAAGAATCCCAAGATATTTTGTGACTTCCAGAATATATTTCTAACTCGTGTACTTGGAATTCTCTTGGCTCGAAAGCCGTTAGGTATCTATTTTATTATTTAAGTGAAGCCTTCTATTTTGAGATTTTTCTTCGTCCGAAGCTGGATCGGAATTAAAATCTCAAACGCGTCGGCTCAAGTAGAGATAGCAGCCGTGATCGGAGTTCTAAACGCGATACTAGATAAAATCGCTTTTCTAGGAATAAAATGGAATGAGCTAGACTTTCCTCACGGTTTTAACGGACATCGCCAATGCTAGGTATTCATAATTTTCCAGCTCAAATAGTAACAATGGTGAGTAAATGAAGGAAAGGCAATTATAGACCAGCACTGTAGCAGCGGAGGCATATCGTAACTTTATACACGTTGGTTCTCAATTGTGTAAAATAAATGACTCTGAAAGCGTTTTTTTTTGTTTCCCAAACCCTTACAGGAAAAGAACCGCATAGCAGCCAATGAGAGCAGAGATTAGCGTGAAATTGGCAACATGCTCCAATTTATAATCAAAAACTGTGTTGGTTGCCACTTAAACCTAAACACCGCAAAAAAAAACAAGATGTTGTTCTTTTAAGAAATCATCGATATAAGAGATTGTCATTTCAAGAAATCGTCACGTCGTGGTCACTGAAAGGCTGCTATCTACTTACACTTGATTTCGAAATACTACGCAATTTTATAAATATAAAATCTATATTTTCACCACATCAGAATTACTTTCGACAAATTAAATGTTTACCTATGCTTAATCATAAATATCGACAGATTGTTCCTTTTAATCTTCCTATATTAAAGCGACACAGTACCTGAATGTTATAGTAGTTATTTCTTATGACGCGGACTGTCTTGTCTTTACACTGGGGTTATATTTTACACGTTAAAACCTTCTTGCTTTTGACATTGTTATCATAATTTGTAGCTATGATTTACGTGGCAGTAATGGCGGCGGCCGAGTTAAAAAAGACGATAACAGCGTAGCAATTAGGTTTGACCGAGTATACGAGCCCCAGTAGTTTCATTAAACAGAATACCTTAAATCAGCATTTAAAACCAATTGTTAATAATATACTAATAACCAACAGACAGACAAATTATGTATGTATGAAAGTTAGGATATAATTAGAAAAACATATTAACACAGCACAGTACACCTACAAATAAATAAAATCATCCACAAATAAAAAATCTCGCCGAATCATCGTTTTTTCGCAACCAATAATGAACCAATAAACATTCCCGAATCGAAGATCGTCCGTAAACCGAGCAATACTTCCATTCCTGTTGCAGTAACAAATAGTCGCGAAACGTTCGCAAATAGCCTCTTTTGTTACCTAATTCCAAGCTTATGTCCGTAGCGCAGCTGCGCCCAATTTATTGCTTAACCTTTCCTCCTTTACAGATGGAATTGAAGACGATAAATTATACTTCAAACCCAAATAAGACCCGTAAGTTACGATCCAAGCAAATACCCTCCTAATGGTCGATCAGTCTAGATAGATTAGGTAGATTCCGCACGAAAAACAAATGCTGTAGCTTTCCCTGTTACACCTGTTGTGCCGTGTATTAGACCTTCTCTCTTGTTGATGGGAAGTTGAAGGGAATTGACGAAAAATTGCGCCTACGAGGAAAGATTACGCCTATCGTTCTTTGCATCTAATTAAAGATTGCTAATGGAACCCTCATTAATTTTCAATTGGAATACTTTTCATGTTTTAAAGCAAAATGGACCGTCATTTTTAACTTCCCCTTGCTCTTGCGAGGGTTTTTTCATTTTAATTAATTTCTTTGTTTATGTGGAAAATGTTAATGTTGGGGTTTCATGTATTTGCCTTTTTATTTTCCTTTTGTTATCGCAATGATTCATTAAATATATACTTGGTATTCAAAACAAAATGTTTCACGTTTTTGTCGAGGCTACATTTTTCCCAAATAAAAGGTTGATTATTCGCTTATTTTATTTTCTGGCAGGTCAGTCTAGATATACGCGTGGTTTTGACGTAAAATAAATGAAAAACAATTGCTTACCCAACTTTTACCTAACTACCACGAACCTCATCAAGGATTAAGACCATTTGTACCTACTGATTTAGATAAATAGAGTATCGTTAGAAATGGTTTAACTTTGCAAATATTAATATCACTGAAACCATAATATTGCTTTTGAAAGTTATCGTATATTGATAGTTGTTATTTACTCGACAGTAATGCCAAATACGATACGATAACATGTCAAAGGCAATCTTGTTTTACGGAGTAGAATAGAGGCCCTGAGGGCTTATTGCCCTCGCACTCGCAATCGCAATCGTTTTCATTTTGACAGTCCGAAGGCGAGCCTGCATACAAAATGAAAACAATTGTTCCACTTTGAAGCCGATTGCGATTGCGAGTGCGTTAGGCAATAGCGACGCCGGTCATATTTTAAGGTTGCTAATTGATTGAATGTTAGTCAAAGTGTTTCAGTGTTTTAATCTACACCATGCGGATTATCTCGGGCTGAATTAAGTCAACGCCTACTTATTGGCTCCCGGCCCTCAGCAATATTGCACCACCGGTCATCCGCAGACAGAAATGCCTAGCACGAGAGTTCACGAAAATGACTGAAAATTCCCTGCTGCCTATCCACGAAGACCTGGATAAACTCAGCAATACCCGACTCAAATCCCGAAACCCGCCAGCCAAAACCTTTCACACACACGACCCCGCATGGAAGGATAGCGAAGCGTGGATGAAAGAATGGGAAGCCCAGCACTACAGTGTAGGCAACACCACCTTTGAGCTTTACACTCGGGAGCCCAAATGGTTTAATGAAAGCCGACAGACATGGTGCAGACTGAATCGCCTGAGGACTGAAGTCGGGAACTGCGCATACCTTTGGCATAAGTGGGGATGCACGGATGATGTGAGTCGGTGGCGTGCGAGTGTGGAGACCCGAAACAAACCGTACGCCACATGGTATTTGAGTGCCCCATCACCAGGTACAATGGACCAGCTGAGGACTTTAAACATCTGACAAAGGACGCTAGTTTACATCTGCAGAATTGTGAGTAATCGCCAAGGCTAAATAAAAAAAAAGAAGTGTTTTAATCCATTGCTTTATCGAATTTCACTTCATCGATTGTATCATTTCATCGAATTTCATTTTATCGATCTCGATTTTCTAATGAGACCATATCTTTAACATTAATTACGTTAGGTTAGACTTGTGGCTACCAAAAAAGTTAACTCATGCTGCGAGAAATGCCATTCAATGAAATGAAAATTCTGCGTAATGATACCTCGTTGAAAGGCTGCCCTGCTAAGCCAAAAGGCGGTATCTCAAACAAAACCCCTCTGTAGCAAATGCAACCTTATTACTAATGGGAGAGAATTGAATCTGCTTTGGCCACTGAATTTGAGATAAAGCCTGTTGGCTTATGGGGCAGAGGTTTTTCGATAAAATATTAGGTACTCCTTTTAAGCAAGATGTTTTATGAGTAGCATTTTCATCCTTATGCCTTATGATTAAAAAAGTAAAAGATACTATGTACCTATACGTAAGTATGACTACCGTGCCACAGGCGTATATGCAAATTAATGACGTCACCGTTCTGGAACCTTTAATTCCGAAGAGTCTTCGACTGCAGAAAACTATTTAAATAACGGAATCGCTCCAACGGAGCGTTCAACTCGGGCGCGAATGGATGGAAGTTTCAACGAGACGATGTTAGAAAATTATTTTTATTGTTATAGCAATTTTTTTTAAAGTAGGTTGTCATAGCATAAGTAAATAAAGTGCTTGTCAAAATATTTCATTTTAATCATGGTTTTTCTTACCTATCTTAAGCAAGATAAAATGAAATTGGATGTTTTCTATGTATTTAAGTATAGTTTAGTTAGCATTGTAACAAAAAGTAACTTCTCAAATTGTGAAAGTTTCTTATGAGAAATTCTCGGAAATTCCTAAGAATATTCTTAAATTTTGTATGGAAAGAGAACATTCTCAATGCTCTCAAATATTTCCGATAATATTCTCAGTAATTCGGTAAATTGAGAAGATTTCTTAACTTCTGAGAATGTTCTGCAACTTGTACATTGCTAGTATAGTTATATTTTCTCTATATAAGTATTTATATCGTTACCTTGTACCCATAGTATAAACCTAGAGCTTAGTATGGGACCAGCCCGCCTTCGCGTAACTCACTTGCTAACGCGATCGGCTTCAAAAAAAAAATGGTTTCATTTTGTATGCAGACAAGCCTTCGATTTTCAAAATGAAAACGATTGTGATTGCAAGTGTTGTTACGCGAAAGGCCTGCGGGTTAATTGGTGTAACATTATCCCCTGATATTTATTATTTATTATTATTGTGAGGCAATTTAATTGCCCGGGCCTTTATCCTACTTTAGCCAATCTTGTTTCTTAATCGCATTATTGACGTTAGAACTTTTGCCTGACAAATTATCATAACGTGAGCAATTCAATATCGAAGCAATATCTCTTAAAACAATGTAGCGTACATGAAAAAACACCGAAGAATATTTTTGATAACTTCTGTTTAGACACAGTGTGAAGGGGTGGATAGATGCTTTGCGTAACAGACATGATCGGTGATCGATTATGACTGATGATTGAACTTTTGTTTGTTTATCTTTCTTCCACGTCCAAACAGACATGACTTATTCCAGAATTTTTCATCTTTCTCTAGGTTACAAACAAATATTATTGGCATATTCATTTTTTTAAAACCTTTTTTGTAACTTGCCAGTTTTAACCTTTCATTTTACTCTGTTCCATACTTTATGCCCGCACGCTCGCTCCCGATGGTTTTTTGTGCTTCAACGAGCAAGCTAATGAAGTTGCTTTGTGTACACTCGTCTCAAGGGACTTTGCCTTATATGAGCAATGGAATCATGCAAATTTAGCCTGTGTTTCTTTAACACAGAGCACAATGTGCATGGCTTTAATTGGTGTTTTAGTTAACAGCAGTCTTAATGTGGCTGGGTTTTGTGTAAAAGCTTTATAAGGACAATGGCTTAATGATATAATGTGATTGAATAATGTTTATTTTATAACTAGATGCCTGAGACTTTGTACGCGTATTTTGTAGACGCTGTTTTTTTTTCTAATAAGGGTTTGGTATCTGAAAAACTAAAAAAGAGTTGCACCTTCACAATAGGAACCTACACTTAAAATATAATTAATTGTCTGTTTCAAAATACGAGTAAAAAATGAGCTCGATACAGGCTTCCGGAAATAAAAAATTAATCATAACGCAGCATTAAACTGTTTACAAGAAGTAAAATTAAAACAACACCCATTAATAATAGGTACTTTTTGCTTTCGTATCAAAGAAGCATATCATTTTCAAATCAATATTTACTCTTCAATACGTTCTATCTAACCTCAATTTGAATAGTGGAATGAACTCAGCATGTTTACTTTTCTTTTATTCCGCTTCTCAAAGTATTTTATATCGACGTTACAAAAGAAATACTACCTCAACATATTCGCGCGGTTTTATCTACAACGTCAATATTATCATAAGAATAGAATATAGGTATTATAATGTATTCATGGGCCGTTTCTCGCAGGATTAACGGTGTATACGTATGCAAAAATCGGAAAAGCAATAGTCTTGCGTATCCCACAATTTATAGTTTGACCTTTCCTAAGCAAATGGAGTCGTAGAAGACAAATCGAGATTTCTTTCGGAATGATCCGACCGTTCCCTAACAATTTATTGTGGAACTACCGTTATGTATGTCGAGGGAGGTAGGTGATTGACCCAAACGGTGTTAAGGTCAGGGAATATTGAAATAAGATTGTGTGAATTTAAAAACTTGGGTGTTCCACAAGGCATGCAAATAGACCCTATGCTTTAAATTGCTTAGATTATGCGACATCTGTTTGTTTACATTTTGGACGACGAAGTTCTTTATATGGCATATCATGTAGACAAATGGGCACGCAATTCACCTTTTGATGGGATCTGATATCCATAGACATTAAGACTACAATCTCAAAACTGCAATCCTAAGGGTGCGTTTCCACCAGCGATGCGCATTAATGTGGTTTCATACATTTGACAATCGGAGCGAGGTGTCGCGAGGTGTCAAATGTATGAAAACACATTAATGCGCATCTCTGGTGGAAACGCACCCTAAAACTCCGAATGCCTGTATGCTATTCATATCACCGGTGGTCTAATCCCTACAATGGATCATAACAACGTTGCTTGGCTGTAGGTAAAAGGATAACAATGGTGTTAGCTAACCGGATGGACCCCGTACCACCACTGAGTGGAACAAAGTCATAGATTCTCACTACCGCTTATGCTTCCTACTAAGTTAACGACTTGTTGGTTTTTCGCCTTCTTAGATAAAAAAAGTATAAACTCTTTATTGGATTAAAGGCTTAAGTTCTTAATAACAACAACCACCGAAGCAGATTTTAAATGCGCAAGGAAGAAAGCCATCACGCTCTCGCCTTCAAATTCCTTTATAATTCCATAGCTTATTTTCCTCCCCATTTTCCATTTTATTCGTAAGGGCATCTGACAAAATGGTTCACGATAAAATTAACCGATCCCTTTTCAATCAAAACAAATAAAGGGAACGGGCGCACCTTCTCCCATGGGGTATTGTTAGGCTAAGATTCGTATTCTTCTGTCGGAGCATGTTTGGCTTTGATTCTCAATTTGTATCCAAGGCTTTTGTCAATTTCAATATGTGTATGTTTATAGTATTTGAAAAAATGTTTTGGAATTGATAGCCTCCTTGGTTTATTTTTTGGAATAACTTGAGGCGGGAGAATACGCTTGGTCCAGAAATAAATAATATTTTTGACAAGTTATTCGTTTCTTTATTTAATTGTGTTTTTTAAAAGGAAAGTAACTTACATGCCAGAACGCTGCAGATTATTAAGGAAATAAAATAAATAAATGGGGAGGTTAGGTTAAATATAATCACAAAATACTATAAGAAAAAAAAAGATTAAAAAACAATGAACCGTCTCGAAATTATTAAAGAATAATTTGGATGAATAAATAAACCTCATGACTAGATGATGAAAATGTAATAAATAAAACTCCCTTGAAATATTACCTAAGTGATGAAAAAAAAATACATTAAAATCGGTTGACAATTGGCGGAGAAATCGAGGAACATCACCAAAGAAAAGAAGTAAAAAGTGTTGAAAATGTGTTGGACACCATTGCAATCAACCGCATTCTAGCCCCAAAACTAGATTTTTCAGATTTATATTAGACAAAGAAAGACAGCGATATCGTACTCACGTCAAGTGACGTCAAAACCCTCCCAAATGTGGAAATGTACATAAATATATTAACCCACGCTTCAAATGTACGAACCGGTTTATTCTGATTGACTAAATTATCCCCATTGAATAGATTCTATTTCACGATAGACCCTTTGATTCCCTAATGGCGTTTTATCTCGGGCCTTAGTGCCGCCTTTGTCATAACAGATTGACAAACGAAGGGTGATCTGCCACCTTCCGACGCTAGTTCGACCGGATAGATAACGGAACTCTTTCAAGTCAATTTCGGGAACTGAATCTTGAGATTCTGTCATTTGATACCGTCGTTTTATGAAAAGTTTGAGTGATTGTTCCCGATTTTTCGTTTTATCACTTAAGTTTTATATCCTTGGTGCGTATAGTATGTTTTGAGTGAAACCGGAATTCCACTGCAGCACACGCTACGCACGTACACTACGTACGTTATTTACGTTAACCGGTTCACTAATGTTTCACCAAATCATCATTTGGCAAACTGTATCATATTACAAAATTTCATTTATTATTTTTCATTATTTTTTTGGTCAAAAGTCTATCCTAACCTTCTTTAATTAATACGCCCATGTAACCTTTAGAACATACAATGCTATTAAGCACAAATAACTAACTTACTGCGAAATGAAAGTTTGTAAATTAATACATTTGTCAAACGTTATTTTGGTCAAATGAACGGACCCTCTCGTGGCCACGTAGATCAATAATAATTGTTATAGCCGTGTGTCACTAACGTAATTTTTATGATTGTGCAGATCTGCCCTCCTTAGCCAATAAACAGTATCTCAGATATAATTGCCAAAGTAAATTCTATCCTCTCCTCTTAATAATGAGGTTGTTATTGCTACAGGAGTTTTATTTATAAATAAAAATAAAAAAGCCTTTTATTGTTTCATACAAAATTTACAGAAAACAGAAACATTTGCGCATGCCATATATGAAAATGATAATTATATAGTATATTACATTGATAATTATTATTTGGTCCAGAAATTTGAGTACAAATAATTACAACATTATCATTATATTACTTTCGATACATGTAGAAATTGTATTTATATTAATTTTACTTAAAATAAACAAATAATATACTTGCAAAAGTTGTATTTTTAATTAGTATTATTAAATTAATAAATTATAGTGTTTCATGATATTTCAATAGTTAAGCTTTGATGGTTTTTGATTTAAATATAAATATTGAATTTTATGGATAAAAAGTGTATATTTTATTTCCATTAACTAGGTATTTCCTGATATGTATGTATGTTCTTTATTTAAGATACGTACTGCTATTTGACTTAGCAGGGCAAAACTGTAGTAAGTATCCGAATACAATTTTAAGAAGCGAACTTATACCAAAGATATCAGTTTGACCAACAAAGGGTGATCGGCCATCTCCGACACTAGTTCGATCGGAGATATCGGAACTCTTCCAAACCAATTTCGGTCGAATACTAAATCTTGAGGTTATGTTATTATGATACTGTCCTTTTGCGAAAGTTTGAGTGATTGTTCCCGATTTTTCGTTTTACTACTTAAGTTTTATATACTTGGTGCACGTTAAGGTTTAAAGTGATTGTTTCATGAAATACGTTTTTCTAGTAAAAATAATAGTGGCATTCTCTTGAAGTACATACATATCGTTCGTATGTTATTTCTGTTAACAGTCCCCGAAGAGCAAAATTAAAATTTAAAAAATAGTTTGAGTTATTGATTCCAATAAAATCTATTTAGCATTAACTAAGTGGCTTAGGAGGATGGAAAAATTATCGAAAACGAAAATATTCATGATCTTTTACGATTCTCATGCGCAAATATAATTGTTATTTCAATAAAAACAGAGATTAAACACAATAACACATTAAAACAATATGTTAACCTAATAAAAATATCAGAGTACTATTAATTTAAGTGTATTTATTTATTAACCAAACTATATACCATTCCAATTCTTACAACGAATTAGTGACGAAATAATTGATAAAGCCGAACGTTCGGAACATTACGTGTTCGAAAGTTCACCAAAGTCAAGTTTTTATTTCAATAAAAAAACCAAAGCAAATTAAAGTCAGGTCGCTAATATTTGTAGAGTTCATTACGCGTGTGAAATTTCATGGTACATGTGCTAAAATTACTTAAACTTTATTACAAGTTAAATCAAAAAGCAGAAATGAAGTCTTCTACAAAGCTTTTTGCCACCTCTTCCATTAAATATAATGTTTGTATTTGAGTGCAACTGCACTGTCTTGCACCCGGGTCACGTACCGGCTCTGAGCTGGGTATCATTGCTGCATCGGCTCGTATCGCTTGAATGCTCAGCTTGCACTTGGGTATTTCGTCATTAAATCGTGCTTTACACTTCGATAATTGCAGTTGATCTTCAATCAATACAATACAAGAGAAATACTCTTTTCTTAAACATGCAATGAAATATTGATTTTATGTTCCTTATAATAGGCTGCGAAGTATAACGTTTCAGGTGCGGCTAGGACAAAAGGTCGTTTATGGAATTTCATACAAATCGTGCACGCCTAGGTAGGCAAAGTCCTCTTTTTTAATTTCCATTCCACATAAATTTATCGGACAGGCATCATGACATTCTGCCACTATGCGTATTCAAATAGTACATTTTTTAAATTTTAATGTAAACATGGCGGCCGCGTTTATGAACATTTACAAATCCGTGCATCCAACCAAAGCGATTGCATGTTTATTTAAAGTACCAGGAGATCAGAGATAATTAGGGGTGCGTTGCGTATCACAACTTAGATGGCAGGCGGTGCGCTGCGGAGCACCGGCGGGTGGCGGGCGGGCGCACACGACACAGCGCGGATGACTAAGCACTGTAGGTTACTTTTAATGTTTATGCGCTCCTAGTATTTGACATTGTAATTTTTGTTTTAATTATTTTAATGAATTATATGTTTGAGAAAAGCACTATACATACCTCGCTGTGAAAGGGGGTTGCCAGCCTCGTAACTATATGAACTCGGCCGGCAACCCCGTACTTCCCGGCCTCTGTAGTAATGTACTATTATTTAACACTACAAAAACAAAACACAGAACTGAACCTTTATCCTAATTCTAATTTTAATTAATGGCTTTAATTCCTGTTAAAGTATATTTGGTAGTGTCGAGTTATTTATATACACTCCATTGGACTTATTGTTCGATGAAAGAGTATTTTCTCTCGTGGACTAAACAGAAGCACATGGGGTTAGCTCCACGCGCTTCTGTCGAGGCAGGGTCTTTATTCAACTATGATTCAACTATGCAAAACCATTTGTCATTGACGTGTTGTATTGTTTTAAGTCGACTGCATATACGTAAACTTGTCAAAATAAATAGTGGTTTTAGTGTGTAGAATCTCAGCCCAGTACATCATTATTACAGGGATACAACAGGCGGTCTTATCGCTAAATAGCGTTCAGTCAACCGACAAAAATAACATGGCAGGTGGTGTAAACTTATTGCTTCAGAAGTAGGTAAAGTCAAACTGAAGTACAAGATACACATTAAAGTACTATTTTATAATATTTGGACTGTTTAGATATTATCGATATTCGTTAAATAATAGCACATTTTGTCAATTAGATATATTTATGGCCTGTTGTTTGATCGGTAGTTAAACTAACTAATGGTCAAAAAACGTTACTAATGGTTAAAATCTCAAGGAAATGACGTGTCAAATTTTCCATTCCTTTTTCGAATTTTAACAATTAGTTAGTTTAACTACTGATCAAACAACAGGGCCTTATGGCCTGTTGTTTGATCAATAGTTAAACTAACTAATGGTCAAAAAACGTTACTAATGGTTAAAATCTCAAGGAAATATGTCAGAATTTCCATTTCTTTTTCGAAATTTAACAATTAGTTAAATTTAACAGTTAGTCTTTCCCTTCTTAGATTTAAAATTGCGTTGTCTAAATAATTAATTTAGTTTAATTGTTGTCTGTACTTGAATTTAATTTAATATTTGCACTTGAATTGAACACTATGTAAACAAACTTTTTTGACGTGTTACTCTGTACTGTATTAGTTAATTGTGGCAACTTCACTGGTCAATGTGTTAGGCCGGGATTACACCTGTAAGTTATTACGTAAGTTTTGAAACAAAGCTATATGCAAGAGAGAGATGCAAATATTTGCCACTCACTCTTACCCATAGGTGCGTCTCAAAACTTACGTAATAACTTACAGGTGTAATCCCAGCCTTATGTAAGTTTTTCTGTAATATTTTTTCTTTAATTGTACCGTTTGTGCCCAAATAAACATTAAACATTGAACATTAAAATACCTTAACCTACAGTTTAGTCGTTCTAAGAGAGCCAATTTAGAACAGAACGCAGTATAAAATATAACCTCAAACACATATTTTGTACTGAGTTGACAGCTGTCAAATCGGCCCTCTTAGAACGACCAAACTGTAGTCTCAAACAAAGCCCTACTCTAGGGTTTTGCTATGGGCACTATTATTAGTAATAGGCAAACTAGAAGTCATCCTAAGACGTTGCATAACCATGAAGTTTTGAAAATTTTGACAGCAATTAAACAATGCTAAACGTATTTGTTGCGAGTGAAGGAATTAACGGCATTGTTTTACTGGTGTCAACATTCTAACTTTAAGCTTTAACTTATCTGCCTAGTACTTCAAATAACGATAAACATTTTTTTTAGCCTATTTGGGTCTCCCACTGCTGAGCAAAGGCCTCCTTTTCCGCCATTCTTCCCGATTGAGTGCATGCTCCCGCCATTCGCTTTGAAACGCGTCTAAGTCATCCCGCCATCTCCTTTTTGGTCTGCCTCTGCTCCGGTGGCCATCTTGCGGGGTCCATTCAGTAAATATATTAAAAGGTAAATAAATACTTTTATACCTGCATTGAAAACATCAAAACTCATCAGCAGGCAGTCTTATCGCGAATGAGCGAACTCTTCGAGATAACCTTTAAATGCCAAATTTCGGAAAGTATAAATAGTAATTAAAATAATATTTTATTGTTTGAAATAAAAATAAAATGGTTTTCCTATGCCTTTTAAACATTTTTCGCTAGAAATTGAAACAAGAATTGCTATCGATAAGTTTTCATTGCGAATCTCTATTTCATATTTTCAAGTACTCAAAAGTTATCTGAAAGACATCGCTCTTTAGCGATAAGACCGCCCGTTGTTTACCTCTACTTTTAAACTTCTTTAATCGCACCTTCATAACAATAGTGACGTTATTCAGAAATTTTAAATTTCGAATTTGGTCGCTATAATAATAAATTTATGACTTGAAGTTTGAAAGCAGATATTTTGAATTAGGTCACTATTGTTCTGAAGGTGCTTATATTGTATTCTATAATGTATCGATAAAATATGTATATCGGAAGTCGATAGACGAGAAGTTCCTATGACAGCTCAAAAAAGCTACGAAAATTCCGAGCTATGCTCATCAGGTACAAATACTCGCGCTCACCAAATAACAAACCCGGTGAAGCTAGCCTCGTAAGCAGGGTCACTACTAACCGCGTTTTCAAAACAATTGATTGCCTTCGAAGCTAGTGGTGCCAGGTTCAAATTCCGGTAAGGGCAGATATTTGTGTCATGTGCATAAGTATTTGTTCGCATATCGCGGTGGACCGCCATTATTAAAAAAAGAAGATTTTTTGTTCCTGAGTCTTGGATTTTTTCTATGTATTTCTATATATAAGTACGTTTACCGTTGTCTAGAACCCATAGTACAAGCCTGGAGCTTAGTTTGGGACTAAGATTGCATTCGACCAAACCGGAATAAGGATTATACCTAGATTAAACGCCGAATTTGTATAGACTAATCTGGGAGTAAGTCTTATTCCAAGTTTGTTGAAATGCAGCCTAAGTCAATTTGTGTGAGATATGTCCCCTGTTTTTTTTTTTATTTATTTATTCTTTTTTTTTTTTATTATATATTATTTTAATTTATTTTTTATTACTTATATTCGATAATTAGAAAAATAAGACACAAATAATCATCAAATAGATAATAACTCCCGGTATAATGACGACCCCCTTCTTTCACAGCTGATATCTCTTAAAAGGGCTTAACCGATTTTTATATAACCTAGCTAGGAACCATCTCGATAAAACTAGATTTTCTTTAAAAAAACCGCGTTCAAATCGGTGCATCCGTTTGGAGGATGCGATGCGAAAGACAGACGCACAGACACACAGGTAGAAGTTTAATTAAAATCAGTAAAAAATGGATGATAATAATTAATATCACGATATTTTTACGTTATACAGAAACTTGAGACAAATCTAGATTAATCTAATCGCCTATATTTGAATCTTAATTACAAATGGATAAAATTTACGCTTAATTATGAAACTTTACTTTGATTACCGAAGCCTAAATAAATTTAATTAGTATACTCAGAACTTATGTTAATTACAATTTATGAGCATTTTTACGCTGGTAAAAGAATTAATTACTTTTATCAGAAGCCTTAAATCACTTTTTAATTTAAAATTTGTGGCGTGATTGACTTACGAATTAATTGAATTAATTACGAAGTCTCTTGGCAATTAAAATTAATACAAATATCACGTTGATAATTTTATGTAAAAAACCAAATTCAATTGTTTAAATACAGCTTGAAAGGACACAACATTGATTAAGTATTATACATTATGATGAACGTGTAAGAAATCACCCATGCAAAAATTATATTCTTGCCACAAGATGTGATCAAATATTCAAAAATGTATTTACCTACCTTATGTTTAGATTCTATATTATTTCTCAAACACCACAGAAACGTATAAATAACCGAAGTCTATGAACTGAAATCACAGAACAATAAAGAAAATGCTGGCCGGAAACACGGCCACCCAAACAAAGAAAACAATAAAAAACAAGGTGTGTTTTCGGCTGTTCGAACAATCAGCCCTCGCCTTTGAATTGTGAGGAAAAAGAAAAACTTCACGTCTCTGCTAATACTGGCTGTCATTTTTGCGCGG
The DNA here is from genome assembly GCA_946894065.1 of Acleris literana. Taxonomy (NCBI): domain Eukaryota; kingdom Metazoa; phylum Arthropoda; class Insecta; order Lepidoptera; family Tortricidae; genus Acleris; species Acleris literana. Next base: position 7,039,460 of record OX335692.1, read on the forward strand.
CAACCGTCAGTCGAGTATTAGGTTCCGCGGCACGTACCCACCAGCCAGAATCAAAAGACACCTATTTCAAAAGCAAACGTGTATAAGACGGTTTCGAGCTGTTTTGGTGTTTCCGGCAGAGACACCAATATGTGTGAGGACCTCATTTGTATGGGCCCCAATGCGTAAAGGGTTCATGGATATTTTGGTTGGCACGTACCAGATGTTTTATAGGGGCTTAAATAACATAGGCAGTTACTCGTGAATCCCAAATCGTGTGATGAAATACATGACACAGAGAATTCGAATTGATTTCTAAAAAAAAGCGATTGGTATTTTAACAAAGATACGACTAATATAAATTTTCGATTTAAAGAAATATAGAAGTACTCATTCTATTGTTTATTAATACAAAATGTATAGTTAACATGACTTATTAAGTATTGCTTAGTCCATTACTGATTTTTAGCTAATACACGTCCACCAGAAACTTTTAATCTAGGTTATAAATGCGAAAGTTTGTTTATTCGTTTTGTCTTAAAGTTTCGAGCCTTAACCGTGTTGGTACAGTCAAGGGTAAAAATATATATCCGCACCTAGGTGCAAAAATATGTACACATAGACCTTATTGCCATAGACATATTTTGCATTTTTGAAACTACAATCTAAAGACCAATTCTTAGACCGCAAATGCGTTGCCAACCCTGAGGACTGAGATGGAATGCCTATATGCTAAAAAATAACCGGTTGTCCCACACTGGAACACAACAATGCGAACACTACTGCTTGGCGGTAGGTTAAAAGATAAGATGGTGGCTACGCACAAGGTCCTACCAGCACTAGTTTAAAGCCTGGTAGACGTTTATTCCAAAAGTAAAAGTTAGTGAAACATTTTTATTAACTAGTGAATAAAAGAAATAGCAGTGTTCACGTCGATATCTCATTTGACAATACAATCCATCAAAAAAAATTGGACTGGACAGCGCCTGTCGGGTCAGCTAGTTTAATATATCAGTTACAATACGCGGCCTACTGCTATAATCTACGATACAAGTTACATTCGACAACAGGCCCAGGCAAGTTACATTCTGCGATAGCTAACGACTTTCGACAACTCAAAATTGATGACGGACATAAGCCAATGTATGAGAATAGCTCAAAACCAACCATCCTTGAAATCTTTTAGGAAGGGCTATGTTCAGATTGTCCAGCAGTGGCCGTCTTAGGGCCGTATTAATAAATACTTTGACGTATCTTGTGACCAGCATCTCAGCCAAGATGGGCTGAGATGCTGGTCACAAGATACGTCAAAGTAAACGTCAAACCATAGAACACTGTCATTTTTGACGCATCTCGAGACGAGCGTTAGAGTTGAGATTAGTTTATTAATAGGGCCCTTAGACTCTTAGTACATCTTAGACTTCGTATTCAGATTGGGTTAACTGATAATTTAATAAAAGCGATATTCATTCTAATAGGGTTTTGGAAAACAAGTTTTCATCTGTAAAAGCCTTGTAAGTTTTAGGTGAGCGGCCATTCATAATGATTCTCTTAAGTGCATCAGAAGCGAAACATTGACATATTTATACCCAGGCTAGGTGTAGATACTTTTAGTCCCAAAAACTAATGTCTCGGCTTCGATATCATTAAATAATGTATACTTAGAGGAACTCTAAACCGTTCAAGAAAAATCATTCGTGGTGGCGAAAAATAATAATTATTCTCATACAAAACTTACCCAATGATCAAAACATCAAATATTATTTTAATTAAAAATAAAATTGCAAAATTTAACTACGAACGCTTTAACGCAAAGCCACGTAACCAAATTACACCATTTTTTGCGCGCGCTGTTAATTTCGGAAAAAAAATAGGTGTAAGTTAACTTTTGCAGGACAAAGTAATTAAAAGCGTTAGTTTCTGCAGTCTGAACAGCACGTCCGTTCATTAATATGCTAATATAGTTCCCGGCGTGGACGCCATCGAATTTCGTGCAAACGAAAAGCTAGTTCAAGCGTTTAAATGAGAAAAATGCACCTAATACCGGCCTTTGAATAAACTTAATTGATTAGTTGTTTTTAGCAATCTACGGGTTTAATGGTTTTGGTTTTAAGGGGAAAAAATATATGTATTTAAACTTATTTTTTTCCTATAATGCAGTTATTTCATAAATATTAACATTAAATAAAATAAAAATAAAAAAACATTTCTATTTATTATCTTGAGTGCAAACTGTGGAACAAAAATAAAAATATTTAAATTACAGTAAAATAAATAATATTGATTAAATTTATAAGGTTTATGTTAAGCAATGGAAGTTTTTTAGCTGACATAATGATGGAAGCGGATATAGTACATAATTCCGAATAGACATATTTTCAAATCTATAAAAAAAAAAACTGAATGAAATGTTTTGATAGAAGACTTTATTTTTTGATACCGCTTATAAATCAAACCTAATCTAACCTACGTATAGCGATGAAACGCAATTAATCTAAAACAACTTCAGCATGACATATTAATCGGAAAAAAAATCGGTCAAATGAATATTCGGAAATAAACTACCGAATTTAAAGGCGTTCCCGACGAAAGCACTTGCAAGAAAAATCGAAGAACCAATTATTATTTAACACATATTATAATTTTACCTAACAGCTTTTTAATGTCCCTTAAACCTATTAAACACAGTCAACCATTAAACGAATAATATTTTTAACATCAAGAAGCGATCCGTTTATACATTCGCAGCCGCCATCTTCGATTTGTATGTCATTTGAACGCGACGGGAGTGTCGACGGGATAGAATATGAACGACAATTCCTCAGATACCACATTATACGAGTGGGCGTAATGACGCGGATAAAACGGCTCAATTATCGATAAGCATTCATAATATCGATGTTAGCCAAGTTGAGTGCTCGACTCAAATTGCTACTCGATATTTTTTCTATATTTTAACTACAATTGGAGACTATATTCCGCATTAAGGTAATCCGGTGAGTAAACGAACAAGTGTTTTATTAATTGTATCTTTAAGGTTAGGTTAGGTTAGTTTAGTTGCGAGTTAAGTTAGGCTGTCACGTGGTAGGATAACCATGCTGAGGTTGGTTTTTATATTTAACTATTAAAAATTTGAAAAAGAATATAAGTTCTCGTAAATTTGTTATTATAATTTGTTTTTTACATGTAATAGCTGTTAATTCATTTATAAGAAAGAAAAAAATTACACATTTGAGAATTCAATAACAGCTTGTCAAATAAAATATTATATAACTTTACTTACAACAAAGAAATAAAAGTAACAACGTCTCACACATAAAATGATCACTTACATCGTCAATTTGAATCAAATACAAAGGTACAGTATTTAGTAATAGAATAATTAATAAAACAGTTCAATTTCAAAAAACAAAGTGACAGCACTACCAGATTTTTAGTAATAGTCAGCAGTCTTCCTATTTCTACGACACACGAGTGACAATTATACTGTTAGAAGCGAGTGCTAGTGTAGCAATAGCAAGCCGAACTCTCTTAAAAGCTGTAAGTTTTGTATTACTGTTTTAAATACCTTGGCAATAAACTTCACTGCTCACTAACCCGCCTTATTAAGGCATTTCTTTAATGCGCGACGTTAAGAATTCGTGAGCGTTGGCCTTAATGACGTCTTTAACACGGTCAATGCTCGATGCCAAGAACTCGAAATATAATCCTTTTTGTATAGGAAAATCCGGTATGATTCACAAATATTCAAGCTCGGTCCAAGGTTGTCTGGAAGACCGTTATTTTTGGGCATAGAAGAGTAGTAAGTATATATAATTAAAATTTGCCAGAAGAGGATTTCAAAAAAATGTTACGCTTTAAATACACACATTAAACATGGACAGGGATAAAAGTATTTTTTTTATATTTTACAATGTACCCGCAAAATATAAAAATAGTGTATTAACGTTGACGAAGTTTTTGGCCTTTTTCTGCCTAAGGAGCAGAGAACTGAAAAGTCTTTAAACTTAAAGCTCAGATTGTGCTGAATGTAGATTGTGAGCATTTTTATTTCCGGGTGTCGTGAGTTTAACGATCAATTACTTAAATAATTAAAAAATAGATTTTCTTACCTCTTACACGTGTTTTAAAACACCTTGTTATTGTACCTTTGTAGGTGTGTGCACATACTTGTATCAGTTTTTTTATTTAATCGGCTTAATAAATGACGAATTGCCCGGATAGTAATAAAAAGAGGTTTTCATACAATTTGTATAGTAAGTACCTATGTATGTAAATTTAGATACTTTTTTACCCAACTGACCCAGAAGGAGGGTAATGCTTTTTGGGCGCTTGTATGTCTGTAGTTGTTTCCGTATAAACCGTTCGAACGATTTTGAAGAGTGATAAAAAGAAAAATGACATTAAAATGTCATGTCATTGACGACAATATAAAAAAACCCAGTCGGGTTTTTTCAAAGCTTGTTTTCTGTTAGTTATTTGTTAAAAGAGAAACAAAACAATAAATTGAAATACGGATACAATTATATAAAATAAAATGATCAACCTGTACATTTTATAGTATATTCAATATTATCTCGCTTTAGAATTCCATCTTCTATTAAACTGTTAAGAAAATACCTCTCAACGAGCCCATTTGTGTCAATAGATTACGATTTGTTCAAGCCACTTGAAGATTAAAGCGTTTTTCCAAGCTCTAACGAAGTAAAACTCTGTCATTACCCCGAGTCAACACCAACTTTCTTCATTAGCAGAAAACTAAGTTGTAATCCAGGATAATTGCAACGATTACACACTGTTAAAATCTGTTTAAGCCGTATGTAAGCCTTGTGAAGACCCCTTTTCGGATGTTATACAGCGTGCGTCACGCATGCTACAATGCCGCATGGTTTAAGTTTGTTGGTAATAGTCATCACTGAAAATATCAAAGACTCGAGACTGCAAAAGGGTGTTAATGTTTTTCTTTTTTATTATGGTTCCGTACAAAAAATGAAAAAAACGGAACCCTTATAGGATCACTCGTGCGTCTGTCTGTCCGTCTGTGTGTCACAGCCAATTTGCTCCAAAAGTACTGGACCGATTGAGTTGAAATTTGGTACACATAATTATGTAAATTAATGACCCAAACACATGTGCAAAGTATTTTTTTTTAAATAAGAATCATTTCGGGGAGACAAATTAGGAAATTAAAAAATCGTTATGGGGATCTCAAATATATTTTTGTTATTATTTTAAAATAAATAGTTTTGATTTTATTCATGAAAGAAGAAGAAAATTGACCATTGACCGACCCCTGATCCCCGAAACTACTGAGAATTAAATTTTGAAAAAAAATACAAAATATAGTTCATTGTTTGTAAATTACAGGAATACCTATAATAATTCTATCAAAATAAAAAAAGGTATGTACGAACCCCCTCCCCACAAGTTCAACTCGAACTTGGCCGGTTTTTAAACGAGGCACTACCTATTGTTTGTTGTGACTATTATAAAGTTTAAATATTTGTAATAAAATAAAGCAGATTCAAGCTTCATTATCGTTATTCATGTAATGCTTATAATTCTATCAAAGGCCTATAAGCCTTAAAAAGGATAATAGATAAAAATATATAATGATTAAATGCCTAATAACTAACCTTTGGTATCAAAAGCGTGTAGCATGTTACCTTTTCAGTTCAGCGTCTCGCTACAATCTGACGCACCTCGTCACTAAGTACAACACGTCGCATGCGTCAATATGTGGCACGTTACTACCCGGGTTTGAACAGGCCTTAAGTCGAGTATAAGCTGGAATAATTTGCAAGTTGTCGCAACAACGCGTAGCCGTGGAACTAGCATTAGGAATAATCGTGATAAATCGCTCTCATTTAGCACAGTATCAGCCGCTTCAGTAACATCTGCGGTGGCATAATTAGCCCGCGTGTGCCGCCGGCTCATACAAATGTATGAGTTTGTGTTAATATACTTTTGAAGTACCTGTTTTAGAATCGTTTTTTACAAGTATGGTTCTACATTCGATGTGTTTATTATTTATTGTTTCGGTTTTGCTTTGTGCTTGTGAGTGTTGTTAACGTGGCTAAAGAAAAAAGAAAATCAAAAGTTATGTATCGAAGAGACTATCGAAGATTAACAAATTTACAAAGTGCATAATGTTGGTAATCTGTGTAAAAGAATGTCAAAATCTAGTGACATACTTTTTGATACGAGTACACAACGTATCATACCACTCCGTGTAAAGTTTCCGTCAATTTTATAATTACCAAGTCGATATTGGATTCAAACCTTTTGTATTTTGTTGGTTGTTGTTGTTTAGTTTCTCATAACACGTAAAACAAAAATTCCAATCAAAATTTAATATTGTTATTGTAATTTAATATCGTGTAAGACTTTTCACAAATCAACATCAAGTTTTGAGACATCCTGTTTATAATAAACGATGAATAGTACAAACAACATGTATATAATATTAGAAATTAAATAATGCTAGCAAGATCTATCATAGTTATGGTTATTTAGTGGTGATAAATCCCTGTCACTGGCTGAAAAGAATATGAAAACAGCAGGAATAAAATAAATAGATCCCTCAGAGAGTACGGTGATATTTCAAAATTGTTGCGTTATTCATCCATTAATAAGTCAGAAAGTTTTTTTGTGGGCTGAGTCTAGAGTTAATGTTATTTATGACTGAGATATTCATTAGGATTATTTATTGCCTTGTTACAGGTATTTTGTTTGCGTAAAGCAATAGTTAGAGTTAATTTTGGGATATTTGGGGAATCACTTGACTTTTAAGGTTCCGTACCCAAAAGGTGCAAAACCAGACTCTATCCTAGTAAGGCCCAGGTGTGCGATAGGATGTACATGACCATGACAATTTAATTTGAACTATATTGCAATGGGAATAAAGTTTATTTTCCTTTCTTCATAAATTGAAAATGGTATTATCGATCAAACGCAATTGAACTTTATTACCTTGATGTTAGATTCAAAGTCCCACTGACAAAAATCTGGCTGTTGTTAAAGACCTGTATCTTTAAAACTATAATACACAGCAGGTTGCTTTTGTACATAGTGTAATAATGGCGGATTTCCTAACATATGGAAAAAAAAGTAATTTAATAAGGGTATCTCTATACAAGAATATTTCTTTTTGTCCTCTTTTTTTATTTCTTTCAGCGTAAAAACAATAAAACATACAGGCGTTCAATTTGGTGTGACTATTTTGCAAACCTTAAAGAAAAACAAGAAATTAAAACTGGGTAAGTGTTAGTGGGTTGGTACGAAACCCTCGGTGTGCGAGTCCAAATCTGATCCCGTGAGAGCGTTAAACATGAGAATACAATATTTATGGATGCTATGTTACAATGTCTTTATTTACATAATTATAGATAACCATAATATTTAACATCGAGTGAGATATCATTGGATAGCTGTTAGAAAAAAAAATAGTATACGTTATTACCAATTTTCAGATTTGGGGGACTGTTTATATCGAACTCGAAACTACAAGTAATAAAAATCTGAAAAATATCACAAATTGAATCACATTATAACTAAGGAAAACTATCACGACTCAGTAGATTTTAATGGTTCCTGAGATACAGGCGATTAAAGTGTTTATACCTTCTAAAAGTCGTGTAAGATAACACCACATACCTTAGAAAATTAGTTCCTACTTGTTATTTTAGATATAGTTTTTTGTGTTTGTAATAACGGCTTCGGAACCCTACACTGAGCATGGTCTGACATGCTCTGGCCCGGTGTTTTCCACAGTTTCCGCAAATAAAATATAGCCATGCTAACAACGCCTATCCCCAACATCGGGCTATAATAAATAAACAGGTTTAGCATACTTCCGCCTATTTATCTCTGCAAACCCAAAAAACATTTCAATATACGTGATCACAATATTTATTCCTGTATTAGGTGGTCTCAGCATTAATGCCTGTAAGATATATTACATCTGCTAAGAGAGGGAACTCGCGAATTCTTTTAAGGATTGTTTTTACTGGATTTTTTATTACTGTGCCGGTTTAATGTTTGTTCCGTGAAGATTAATATTTTTGTTTTATTACCTTTAAAAAAATACTATAGTAAAACCAGGTATTAATACTTTCCCGGTGTCTATATACTAACAGATGCGTGAGAGAATAGCGGCCTTTACACGGCACAGTTTGGACCGCGGGAAACGCCACGCGACATTCCACGCGCCAGTCCGAACCGTAGGTATTTTACTATTTTACTATTACAGTTGCATTTACACGTACGGTTCGGCGCGAAGATTGGAATTGCGCGTGGCGTTTCCCGCGGTCCGAACTCTACGTGTGCAGGCCGCTAATGTATCAAAGAAAGAGAGCCGAGTACTTTAAATTAATATTCTGGTTTTATAGTCCATTCGCTTAGATAGCGTCGCTACACTCGCACGTACTTGTGGTTATTGTAATAAAATACGAATATAAGTCGATGTGAACTGCCAAATTCACTTGCAGCGTAACAACACAACGGCACTATCTAAGCGAATGGACTGTACTGTATGTATGTGACCTTAAATCGAATGTTAAATTCTAGCTCCTAAACTGACTGACTGACTCTAATAAACTGGGTGTCATATATAAAAACAGTTGAGTGTCATATGTTTTATAAAAAATGTAAGGATGCGTCCTACTAGGCCACTCTGGTTTCAGTTGATAACTTTGAATTAACACATGTTATTGTTAGCGTCTGTCGCCTGTAAAAATAGTGTAAGACGCCGTCAGACTATTGAATTAACGTTCAGTTATTACATCGTGTCAATTTTTTACGATAGCTTTATACATATACCTAATCGGAAAGCGAAGTGTTGGTAGAATAATTTGCGAGGAGATACGATTTTTACGGTTGCCCTTTGTTTCCCATAATTTTATTGGTCATAATATTATTTTTGACATAATTTTTGATAGTCATAATTTTTTATATCGCTAAAACTGTAAACTTTTCAGAAGTTCTGAAATATCTAACGTGTATACAAGGCTAGGTTAGGTTAGGTTTGATGTATAAAAATCCTGAAAAAGTAACAGTTAAAAAAAAAACACGTTATGACTTGCGATGATTATGACCTAAAGCACATTATGACTAAAAATAATTATGTCAGTCAATATAGACCCGATTTTTAAAATTCAATTCGCATATTCAATAGTAGACAAACTCGTCCTTCTGTAGGCTGATGATGAAGATGATGATATTGTAGATGATAAAGTTTATTACGTTTTTTAATTCTTTCACTTACTTTTGAATAATGATGCGGTGCATGCGACTTGAACAATTATAAATAGATTTAAAATATATTTTACTCCGAACTCACTGACTACTCATAAGCCTCTGTTATTATTCGTCTTTATTAAAAACTCTGCGATATACAATTAAAAAAATGGGACTTATAATATGTTTTGTAATAAAAATTCTAACTCAGAAAGTTTTAACCTTTACTCTGAAATCTATTTACAGAATATTTTGAATAAACTACTTACCATCTCTTTCCCGTAAATAAGACCCTCAAATACAATATCTGACTTCAAATACTTTTACTATTTGAGTGCATGACACAAGTCATGGGGGAGGCAACACAAACGAAGAAAAATTTCGCGGTTCGTTAGACTTAGGGAATATCTCACGATGCGTGCCCGAGCACATACGTTTAACACGTTGGATTGTATAGGCACTTGATTGTATGTTATGTTAATATTTATTATGTTTTGGATTGCTATATTTCAGTAAGTTAGATTTTGAAATATCGTTATGAATGTACCTATACTTTATTTTTAAGTGCGAAGTACTAATACTGAATATAATCAACTAGAATTGATTTGATAACTGGGAATGGTTTCGACTTAACTAAATTCAATTCTAAATTCGTGTCCCGGCAGATTATGACGTTACATTGAATTAACCGCAATTTAACAATTACATTTCATTTCTGAATTGCCAAAAACCAATACAAATTGCGGACTTGATGCCTAAACGCAGTATTCCTAATCTAGGATATAGATTATATCTGTGTCAAATTTTATCTAATCTATCTATTTATACGAGTAATAACAAACTTTTATTTTTGTTATATTTTGTTTATGGACGTGGTCCAGTCTCTGCCTACCCCTCTGGGAAACAGGCCTGATTTAATGTATGTATGTATTTATGTATGTATGTATGTATGTATGTATGTATGTATGTATGTATGTATGTATGTATGTATGTATGTGTGTATGTATGTATGTTTGTTTATGTTTGTTTAAACAAAACCCGGTCAAATGCGATTAAAACTCGCGCACAGAGTGATTCCTAGCATCGTTACGGAGTATGAACGCTAAATCATTACTAAGCTAGGTAGGAAGGAAGGCTTAGTAATAGTAGGGTGGCACCCAAACCATAAAATATGTAATTATACGTTAGGTTAGGTTATTATAGGCATTGTAGGTAATTCTGTAGCTCTCCCTACCCCACTCTGGGAACAAAGGCGTAAGTTTATGTATGTGTATGTATGTGCAATAAAAAAACTGTAAAAAATCTTGATTAGAAGTCGGAAACAGACAGAAATGCTTTAACTTATAATTGTGAGCATAAACCATTTTATAATAATATCGAATAATGTCTCTCATTTAAATGTTATTAATGCTAACATTTGCAGTGAGGTTCAATAATAATTTGCCAAAAAACGTCAAAGGGCATTGGGTAAATTTGTTTGAAGAATATTGACTCTTTTTTTTTAGCGGCCGCGGATGATTCTTACATAGTTAGAGGATCTCTAAATACACATAGATAATTATAATTTATGGCGTTAAATAATATCGGAGCGGAGATTTTAAAGATTTAAGTATTTAATTTTTATTTATGCCCAAGTATGACTATTTAAATATCTCGGCTCCGATGCACTTAAGAGATTACATAACAAAATATGTTAAATATGTTTATTTTTAATAATTCTATCATAATTTACCACTTCTACGAATGGCCGCTCACCTTGAAAATGTATGAATTTTACAAATGACACTTTTACCCAAACCCCTTTATGCAAAATGTTTGTTACTGCAAAGTGCTCCCCACCGCAGCAGGTCTCGTATTGTAATATGCACAACAGTAACCTACGCTAGCTTACAGTTACTTAGTGCCAAGTGTTACCTAACCTAACAAATGTAAGACAAAACCCTGACTACAAAGCTCAAAGAAAATTGTGCAAGCAATATCTTTAACTGTATAAAATATGTTCATATCTTTTAAAGTGATTATTTTGAGCATAAGTATTGCTATACAACGAGGAAATGGTGCTAGCATCTGTGGTACTTTGCCACGGGGGCCCTTTCTTTTCTAGCTTTTATTTAGTTTTAATTTTATAGTTTTTAGCTTAGTTATATTTAGGTTTATTTTAGTTTTAATTTATTTATTTATTTATTTTTAATTTGCCATAGTTTTAGTTTTAATTTTCAATTGTTACTTTATATTATATTTTTAAGTATTTGTAAATATTGATCAATAAAAATATAATTAGGTACATTCCCATAAAAAAAAAAAAAAACAACTAAATCAATAATAAAATACATGGAAACCTGTAAGTAAACTAAACAAGATTTATTTAAGTTAATGAATTTATTTTATACGAGTAGTTAAATAGATCGACAATTTCGAACTATCTTATCAGCTTATCACTGATCCCTCATTATCACTATTTCCTCAGGAATGATAACATTTTCTGGGATAAAAAAACGTCCGTCTTCAAACTCTGAACAAAATCTGTACAAAATAAAACATCGATCGGTTTAGGTGTTGCTGAACTATGAAGATAGCGAAACAAACATACACTTTCGCATTAAATTTATAGTTATTACGGGTAAGTGTGATTCCTGACACATAAACATGAAAATTACTACGGAACCTTAAAGTGGAAAGCTCGCTTCGCTCCTGGTCGCGTTTTAAGCTCATCCAGGTGTCTTCGCCGCTGTATTGCCGGCGTCGTAAAAGTTTCCGCAAGCTTTTAAGATTATCATAAAGCTCGCGTGGAATATACGCCCGTTTCATTATGGGTTAAATTCTTCCGTAGACATTCCTTTTTCGTAAAAAACGGGTGGGAATAGAACAAACCGGCCAAGTGCAAGTCGAGCTCAAACATGAAGAGTTCTTCGCCACTGTACAATTAAGATCGAACAAAACTGTTTTTTATGGGGACCCCTACTCTATTTTGTTTTATTGTTATTATTTGTTGTTAAAGCAGTAAGAGAAATAAAATAAATACATATCGGGGGACAATCTCACACAAATGACCTAGTCCCAATCTAAGCTCTAGGCTTTTACAGTCAAGGACTTTAATTGTTATGCCACTATGGAACCCTGTCATAATGACAGCGTCAAACCACATGAGAGAAACTACGCTTAAATGAATGATTAACGTTATGCGACAGGGTTCCATAGTGGCATAACAATTAAAGTCCTTGACTGTACCAGACAACGATAAACTTACTTACTATAGAGAACATCAAGACTCAGAAACAAATACTCGTGATCATCCCACAAATATTTTCCTATACGGTCCGGAATCGAATCCGGGACCGCTAGCTTCGTAGGCAGGGTCACTACCAACTAGGCTAACGCGTCGTCAAAATACATACACACAGACAAATTTCAACTGTCTTTCTATTACGGTTCGCGAGATACAGCTCGCTGACAGACAGACGTACACACGGACGAACGTCACTCTACGTATGGAACCCTAAAAAATAAACGAAACATCTTTCAGCTTAAGAAAGCTAATTTTTTTTTGTAAATGCATTTTTGCTACCGAGTCTTTGATTTTTTATACGTACCTATTTATATATATAATTAAGCCCAGAGCTTAGTTTTGGGACTATGTCATTTTGTGTCATATCTGTTCATAGATAATTGATAAATAAAGGTTAACATAGATCGAAGAACTGCGACTGACACGAACAAAGTTGAAGGAGGCACGCTCATATAATACAGGGCGTCCCACGGCTATGCCACATGGAAGGAAAGTACCTTAACTTCTTCTTTTCTACAATATTTAAGGTACTTTCCTTCCATGTGGCATAGCCGTGGGACGCCCTGTATAATGTAGTACATTGTCTCGAGTCGAACTTTATCCTTGTATCGAGTAGTCAACGTCAACGTAATGTCGAGAAATTTTGAAAGTCGATTGGAATCAGGGCCCCATATTCGTTTTTTTTTTACCACATTGACTTTAGCATCGTCGTCGTCGTTTCTCTATACACCGCGCCCGGGACGTACCCGAAGGATTTTAACCATAGATTCTTGACCCTATTTGGAGTATATAATGTGGTATGACATGTAGTCCAATAACGCATAATTTCCGAGTTTTTTTTAATTTAAAAAACAATTCCATACTTTATTTAATTTGAACTCTGTCACCTTAACCTAAAGCATTATTTAATAAGAAAGATTCATGTTATAAGTAGCAATATTATCAACGTACAACATAAATTAATTTAATAAATCTCTTAGTAAATAATTCTTTAAATTAAGGTGATAGAGTTCAAATTAAATTAACTATGGAATTGTTTTTTAATTAATAAAAATCTCGGAAATTATGCGTTATTGGACTACATGTTATACCACATTATATACTCCAAATAGGGTCTAGAATCGATGGTTAAAATCCTTCGGGTATGTCCCGGGCACGGTGTATAAGTATGTTTATCGTTATCTAGTAGGTACTTAATTACAATATATGCCTTGAGCTACATCCAGTACTAGATCAATGTGTGTGCGGATTGTGCATTGAAATTCATTAAGTTACTGACTCAATTATTAACTGATTACGACGAAGACGAAAAATGAAGATAAAAAAATATTTTGAGTAAAACACTCGAACTTATTTGTTACATGTTGTTCAGCTTTTCGTCACCGTTGTTATATGTTATTTGCTGTTGTTTTTTTACTGATCACTTTGGAACGCATATTTTTTTTACGCATATTTATCTTTTCGCATAAAAACCTTTTAGGCTGACATTGCAGAGTTTAATAAACGTTTATTTTGTAGATAAGGTTAGGTTAGGGTAGGTTAGTTTTTTATAATAATTAAAATAAAACCGTTTCCATTTTAAAAACCGTTTGCAGTCAAACGATTTTGTGCGTAATTATGCATAAAAACATATGCGATTCAACAGTGAACCGTTTTTTATTATTTTATATTTTGGCTAAATTAACTTTTACTTTCTTCCTAAACAAAGTAACAACCATAATTATTATTTTATAAATGTATCATATTTTGGTGGTAAAATTTCGTGATTGGTCCGTCTGGATCGCTTTCACCACACGCTACATTGTTGTGTTTTAGTACAGTCGGTGAAATTATTAGCATAGAGCCATTCCATGTCAGTTCTTAGGGCAATGCATTGGTGATTTAAAGATTGCATTTATCCCTGGGTCTCAGAGTCCACTCACAATCAGGTGGTTCTTATGATCTTTTGTCGTTACCGTGTCAGTCAAATGCCATGTAAAAAAATGAAACAATAAAATGTGATTAAAAAATAGACTATAATTATTTACTTTAACTGTTTCTGAACTACGTATATATTATACTGTACATTATATATCGCACCTTTAGAACAATAGAGACCTAATTCAAAATTTGCAATTTGTATGCTGAGAGAAGTAAAAGGGGCGCTTTGCTAGGGTCGCCATTTGCTAACAAAATGTAGGATATTCAAATATTCACTTTGAAAATATTAACGTTCTAATAACAAGCACCATAAGGAAGCCTCTGTAAGAAACGACTCTGAACGGTTTTTTAATTTATAAGAAGGGAGAAATTTTCTTAAATTGTCATCGAAAGCACTGACTTCATTAATTCTAGTTTATTTTCTTAAACAAAACTTAAATTTAGCTAAACTTAACAAAACCATTATTGTTTTGAGTTCCATTGAGGAAAAAACTGGGTAATATTTAAATTTTACTACACCAATTTTCCTAAAGAACGCCATCAAAAAAGCTTAGTAAAAATAATCATGATACAAGGCACCGTTTCACACAAAACCTAGTCCTAAAGTAAGTTTTAAGTTTGTAGTATGACCATACGAGTAATATGAGTACGAGGAAAAAATAAACATACTTAAATAAATAATTACGTATATACAAAGACAAAATCCAAGACTCGCATAAAAACTCTCGCTGACAAATATTTGCCCTTAATGGGAGTTGAACTTGAGACCGCTAGCTTTATAAGCGTAGGTAATGTAGCATTACCGCTACAAATCGCGTTGGTTCGCGTTATTTATTGTCTATTTATTTCGCCTTTTTCGTTTCTCAGCCTTTTTGGTATTGCGGACTTGTTCATTGACCGGTTAGAGTTTGTAATTTCTACTGACAGTTTTGAATTTTGAATTCGTTTTTGTTAGATCCGTTCCTTGTTTTGGGAATGTCATTCATTCTCGTACTCTTGCCTTGATACAACAGAAAAATTTAATAATTTCTAGTCATCCCAAGTTTCTCTATAACTGAAGCCAGCTTCGAATGCCGCGTCCGGCAATTAAGTTACATGAAGACATTAACTATTACGCCGTGGTCTCAATGGTGGGCTGAACGTTTTTGGTGCTGTTGTCTTCTGTGTGTCCGGATAGCGGGTGAGTTGGTTTTTGTTGCCGAACAAGTCTTCACAGTCCTCCAATCTAAGGAAGCCTTTCTTCCGTCCTTCTCGTTCAATTTTGTGAGTAAAGGTGTCCTTTGCAGCACCTCCGCTTACCCCATATCTTCCGACTCAACGCTCCGACTGAAGATTTGGACGTCTGGATTCAACGTGCGGTTCGCCGTCAAGTTCGCTGGCAACGGGTCGTCGTCTGCGGCAGCGCCCGCAGGTTTTACCCGCTGCGACGGTTGCGACGAACGCAGGGAGGTTACATCTTCACACGGCGACAAGCAACGGCGGATATTCGCAGGACAGTTACTATATCATTGATTTTTACTTTTCCAAATTCTAATCATCATTCGGTTTCATTTTTGGCTATAAATGTTATAGAATCCCTAGACCTTTTTTCCGATCAAAACCATAATTTGTTATCCCAGTTTTATAATACTTCGAACATATCAGTTTTAATCATGAAGCGCTTCTTGCATTTTAACAGATTCTTGTTGTTTTAGTTCGAATCAGAATTACCATTAAATTGAATACAAGTTTTGGCCTGACCGTGTTCTAATGTGGTCTTTCACCCTTTATTAGGCAATGTGTTTTAAACTAGGAAATCTTTTTTAATGTGACAATCCGCAGACCGTTTTGTGTTAAATTTTTTTGATACGTAAACTAAGTTCCGTAACAGTCTTGTGACCTTGTTTTTATAGTTACATTGTATGTAGTTTGTTTTAATTTTATCATTGTGTGTTCTCTTTATTATATAACCTTGTTGAATTTCGTTCGGTTTTATTTTATTTATACAGGTCTAAATTTACGTGCTGATGGTTTTATCACAACCATCCCGTGTAGTGTTCCGTTCCCTTTTATTTTTATGGAGCGCTACAAAATGGCGCCCGAAGGTAAGTGATTTTTTCTATATTTACTTGTTTTGGTGATAACATTAATTTTTTTTGTGTCGTCAGTGGAAGAATTGGTCATTCTGTCCAATAATTTTTTCCTTAACTACTAATCCGTTATGTTGTGTTTTAGATCTACACACCCGTCGACCTTTTTGCTGTTGTGAGGCTTTGGCTGCGCCTTGCATCTTTTCACCGAGGATTCGAACTTAATCCCTGGGAGTCTGTTTCTTGTTCTGATCTGTAATTTATATTGAATTTTTTTTAAAAAAATTAGTGTTAAACCATCCCATTTTAAAAACTGTGTTTTATTGGTTGCTAATAAAGATACTTGGTGTTTTTATTCCCTGCCCTTTCTGATGTTAGCTTGTAAGACGTAGGGCACAAACAAGGTAAGTCGCTTTGATTTTCTTCTACCATACCTTACGTTGTTTGTTCACAGGGGCTTCCAATCGTGTTAGAGTTCTAATCTTTTGATCGTTTTGTGTTTGTTGTTTTTCTCCCTCCGTGTAATCTTTAGAATGGAGTTGTCAGATTCAGCTATGGTGACGCCGCAGCGTTTGACCCCACCAGCTCTCCCTGTTAAGAACCCTGATGAGTTTTATGATTCACAAGATGCCATTGAGCCCACGCCTTTGACATGTCCGATGAGTCGACGTTGTTCCAAACAGGAGTCCCTCCTCAAGTGGAACATTAAGTTTGATGGTGTAGCCTGTGTTAGGGAGTTTTTCCAACGCGTTGAAGAGGAACAAGAGGCCCGAGACGTTCCGCTAGACTACGTTGTGCGTCGGTTTCATGAACTTCTTTCGGACAGTGCACTTAAATATTTTAGATCAATAAGGTGTCCCGGCTTGACGTATCATCAGGTCAAGGGGGCGTTCCTTCGCACTTTTGATGTCATTGATTATGACTTCAAAATCGAACGTGAATTGCGTCAATTGCGTCAGAAACCAACCCAGACGGCGAGGGATTTTATAATCTCTGCACGCGACCTGAACTCCAAACTACGTGTTCCGGTTCCCGAAGCGGATTTGTTCACCATCGTGAAGTACGGCTTACATCCACGCTATCACCCTTGCTTAGCAACGAATTTATTGACTGATCTTGACGCGCTATTACATATTACAGCTAATTTCGAGGCTTTCCAGCCCCAGCATAGGGTTTGTGCAGTCTGTTCCTCTACCAATGTCGATATCGCCCAAAGTTCACCCCCTTTATGTTTGAAGTGCAACACGTCAGGTCATCAGTATCGCGCTTGTCCTGTTGTGCCTGGTCCTTTATGTTTTAGTTGCAAGCGTCCAGGTGTCATCACACGCGATTGTGCGAATTGTAATCCTCCAAAAAACGCGTAAATGGTGACGCACGCACACCCAATGTGTCACCAGTTATTGTTACTAATTCGCCAGACAGTCGATTATTCTTAGAAATTACTTTGGCAAAGTCCCGTATAAAGGCCCTTTTAGATAGCGGTGCTCAAGTTTCTTTGGTAGATGTTTTTTTGTTAAATAAGTTGGAAATCCCTTTTAGTACCGACTTACGCCCGACAGTTATTTCTGCAGATAGTTCTCCTATTGAGATACTTGGTGGTGTTGACCTGCCTATTTTTTTTAGAGGCGGCTGGGTTCAACACCCTTGTTTAGTTAGTAGGAATTTGCCTACTCAATTGATTTTAGGTATTCAATTTTGGAACCAGTACGGCCTTACTGCTTTAATTACGGACGCTTTTCATGGCAAATATTCTGACAATCTTTTTGTACCTTCGGTTCAGAATAACGTTATACCCGAGGTTGCTTCTAATGAGACACGTTACGTTCATCCTCGTTGGACTTTGTCACCTGATCAGGAAACTAGGTTGCAGTCGGTCATCGAACAGTTCAGCGATATCTCGTCAGATCAAAAAGGTCTAGGTTGTACCTCATGGTTGTCCCATAAAATCGTAACTGAAGGCTCACCAATAAGGCAGAGATATTATCCGCTATCACCCGTGAAGTTGAAGATACTTAATGAGGAGATTGACAAGATGCTAGAGATGGGTGTTATTCGTCCTTCCAAGTCACCATGGGCAAGCCCAGTCGTTATGGTTACCAAGAAAGATGGCTCCGTTCGGTTCTGCGTTGATAGTCGCAAACTTAATAGCGTTACCATTCGCGATTCATATCCTTTACCTCGTATACAGGATATCCTCGATAACCTTCGCGGTGCGAGATTTATCACGACCCTCGACTTCCGGAGTGCCTTTTGGCAGATACCTTTAGCCGATAACGCTAGTTGTCAGAAGACAGCATTTATTGTTCCTCAACGCGGACTTTTTGAATTTACTCGGATGCCGTTCGGACTTACCAACGCTGCTTCTGAGATGCAACGTCTTACCGATCTAATCGTTAATTTCGAATATACGTCAGATTCTGATGACTTTGTCTTCGGGTATGTCGATGATCTGATCCTCGTTTCCAAGGATTTTGAGAGTCACCTACGTCTCATTATTAAGGTCCACGATCGTCTTAAAGATGCCGGTCTGACAGTCAGCTTGAAAAAATGCGAGTTCTGTAAACCTGAACTAAAATATCTGGGTTATATCGTAAACGAACGCGGTCTGCAAACCGATCCGAAGAAACTCGATGCTATTAACGAATTTCCTGTACCGACAACAGCAAAAACTCTCCGAGGCTTTATCGGAATGGCGTCTTATTACCGTCGATTTGTGGATAATTTTTCAGCTATCATCGCTCCATTGACTGCCCTCATTGGTAAAAGGAAGGGTAAAGATCCTATCGAGTGGAATGATGCCGCCAACTCGGCATTTCTTCAGCTGAAGTCGGCTCTGATGAAGTCACCTGTCATGTCATGTCCTGATTTCACGCGTCCTTTTATTCTTCAGTGTGACGCAAGTTCGATGGCTTTAGGGTCTGTGCTTGTCCAGGAGATCGATGGTGTAGAGCATCCTATAGCATATTATTCACGTCTGTTTTCCAAGGCAGAAAGGAACTATAGCACCACTGAGCGAGAACTTCTCGCTGTGCTCGATTCTGTTAAACACTTTCGTGGTTATCTTGACGGGGTTGATTTTACTATTGTCACAGATCATATCGCCTTAAAGTGGTAATCCAAGTGGCAGGTTAGCTCGATGGGCGACAATCATTTCCCAGTTCAATTTCAAAATTGTTCATAGACGTGGTGTTCTTAATGTTGTTCCCGACGCACTTTCCAGAGCGCAGGTTGGCGTTATTTCTTTTAGCCGTGGTGGTAATCCGACCACCGATCCTTGGTATGAACGTATCTATAATGGTGTTCAAACGTCCCCCCAGATCTTTCCCGCGTATTGTATACGTGATGGCATGCTTCTTCGGAAAATGGCATTAGACGTTCCGTTAAGAGATAACGCTTGGCGTATTGTTCTTCCAGCTGAGAAGACTAGGGAAGCTATCCTCGAGATTCATAACAACTTCCCTAATGTACATCCAGGGGTGATGAAAACCTATAGTAAACTCAGGGAGGTTTATTATTGGCCGTCGATGTATCGTACGGTTGCGACTGTACTTTCTGATTGTCAAGTTTGTAAGGCGTTTAAAATTGCTAATGGCACACCACATGGTCTCAGGTTATATCCTAGGTCAGTTAACGCACCACTGGACTTGCTCTCTATCGATCTTATTGGTCCCTTACCCCCTGCATATTATGGTTTCCGTTATATTCTAACTATGGTCGATGTTTTCACAAAGTTTGTTTGGCTAGTTCCCCTCAAAACCGTCAGTGCTCTGAATGTATCGAAAGCTCTGGAGTCGGAAGTTTTTCTTCGATATGGTACACCCCAAAATATCCTTTGCGATAACGCAACTGTTTTCCGCAGCACGGAATTTTCGCGTTTTCTGTCTGGTTATCGAATTCCTGGCCCAATCTTTACCCCGTATTATTCACCCCAGGCTAATGTGGTAGAGAGATACAACCAAAGTGTAATTACTACTCTGAGTATCCTGTTGGTCGATGACGATCGTAACTGGGCGAAGTTACTTCCTAAGGTTGCGCTATACTTAAACTCGTGTATGAATCTTGCTACTTCTTATACGCCCAACTTCCTTATGTATGGCCGTGAAGTACTATCCACGCATGAGCGTTATAATGTTCAGACTGTGGACCCAGGTGTGGAACACAGTCGGAACGAACGCGCTACATCGCTGGAAACTCTTCAGGAGGTCTATGCCAAGGTTTCGGACGCAATGTCTCTGGCCTTTCAACGTAACGCTGTTAGGTACAATCGCAACAGAGTTACGGTTCGATATAACGTCGGCGATGTCGTCTGGAGACGAAATTTTGCCCGGGCCGGTCAGGACGAATTCCTCGGAGGAAAATTCGCACCGCGTTTTATTAAGTGTACTGTCGAACGTATTATTTCCCCACAGGTGTTGGTACTTAAGGATGTGAATTCACCTCACAGTGGTAACTATCACGTTAAGGATATCCTTAAGTAATTGTTTAGTCATTTTCGTTTATTTTATTTTTTTCCTCTTTCCTCCTCCTTTTTCTCCCTCTTCTCTCAAAATTCCCAAAATTCTAAAGGTTCCATAGTGATCAACGTCTTCCCCCTTTTGGTTTTTTTATCTTGGTCAGTCGTTTTTCTTTACGATATTCGTATAAGTTTGTCACCTTCCTTCTTCGCGGAGGCGTTGTGCCCCTCCGCGGAGGTTGTGAGGTGTTTCTTCACAGTTTACTCCACGGAGGGCCTTACGCCCCCTCCGTGGAGGTTATGTGGTGGATGCCGCGAGGACATTAGGCCGCCCTCGCGGTGGTCTTGAGTTTACTTCTTTCTTCTTCTTCCTTCCAACTCTCGGATTGAGAGTAAATTTCGTTCCACCTTTCTTGTTGCATTTAGTGTATTTCTGCTATCAGTTAGAATTGGTGGTCAGATTTTTTTGTCCCCAATTTCTTCTGAGTCGACTTTTGTTGTGTGAATTTACCTTGCCGTGTTCACTTTTTTCGGTCTGACTATACATATTGTTATTCAAAGTTCGAAGTTTGTTAATCACCTATCACTTTGTTCACGTTAGGCATTTGTTTGCCATCGTTTCAACTATAGTGCAATAACAGGTCTTGATACTTGTGGTTTTTCTCGCGCGAATTTCCAAGACGGAATTGTTTTGTTGGGCTATGTTACTGGGTCAACGATTATATAGTTTCCGGTAACTGTTTAATCAGTGATTTTGGATATCATAGCGGAATGGTTGGTCAGTAAACTTTGTGCATTGGTATGCCTTAGTTTAAGAGCTAGTGTCTTGGAATTTTCGGTTAGGGTACTTTTCCCGATCGTGTTACTTGTTCTGTCATTTGGTATACCCAGTATGATAATTCGTTATACCATTATTTTTTGATTGATAGTTCTGATAGGCTTCTTTGTGTATATTGTGGTGGTTGATTTGTATAATCCTTAGTTTTTAGTGTTAGGATAATTTGATTCAATTTTCGTCGCGGATATTTGTTAGGGTTTCTAGATGGTATTTGTAGTAGGTTATTTCTTGTCTTTGCGTAGATTTGTAATAATGGTCTGTTAAACACATTTTCTGCAGTTTTTGTTGGCTGACTGTACTAGGTGTAAGTTAGTTATAGAGGTGCTTTATTCCAGCAGGCTGTATTATTAATAAAATAGTTTTAATGTGTTAGGCTAGATGTTTTAGGGTAGGTGGCTGCAGTTAGTCAGAATTAGTCCTAGTTTAGTCAGTCTAGTATCAAGATCGTTTCGGTTCATCTATACTAGGTGAGCGATCTTTGGTGTTCAGGTGTGATTTTCGTCGCGTCTGTAGTTTTGTTTTTCATTTTAGGTTAACCTTATCAAGGTCGACTTTGACAAATGCTGTTTGTGTTTAATCTTTATATTTTAAAGTGTGTTTTTGGTGTTTCGTGTTCGATGCTTAGGGTTGTCACCTTTGGAAATGTTAGGGTTATCACTTCGATATTATTTTAGGGTTGTCACTTTTGGAAATTTTAGGGATGTCACTTCGATATTATTTTAGGGTTGTCACTTTTGGAAATTTTAGGGATGTTACTTCAATATTATTTTAGGGTTGTCAATTTTTTGTTTTTTTTGTTCTAGTGAGGGGATAATTGTAGCATTACCGCTACAAATCGCGTTGGTTCGCGTTATTTATTGTCTATTTATTTCGCCTTTTTCGTTTCTCAGCCTTTTTGGTATTGCGGACTTGTTCATTGACCGGTTAGAGTTTGTAATTTCTACTGACAGTTTTGAATTTTGAATTCGTTTTTGTTAGATCCGTTCCTTGTTTTGGGAATGTCATTCATTCTCGTACTCTTGCCTTGATACAACAGAAAAATTTAATAATTTCTAGTCATCCCAAGTTTCTCTATAACTGAAGCCAGCTTCGAATGCCGCGTCCGGCAATTAAGTTACATGAAGACATTAACTATTACGCCGTGGTCTCAATGGTGGGCTGAACGTTTTTGGTGCTGTTGTCTTCTGTGTGTCCGGATAGCGGGTGAGTTGGTTTTTGTTGCCGAACAAGTCTTCACAGTCCTCCAATCTAAGGAAGCCTTTCTTCCGTCCTTCTCGTTCAATTTTGTGAGTAAAGGTGTCCTTTGCAGCACCTCCGCTTACCCCATATCTTCCGACTCAACGCTCCGACTGAAGATTTGGACGTCTGGATTCAACGTGCGGTTCGCCGTCAAGTTCGCTGGCAACGGGTCGTCGTCTGCGGCAGCGCCCGCAGGTTTTACCCGCTGCGACGGTTGCGACGAACGCAGGGAGGTTACATCTTCACACGGCGACAAGCAACGGCGGATATTCGCAGGACAGTTACTATATCATTGATTTTTACTTTTCCAAATTCTAATCATCATTCGGTTTCATTTTTGGCTATAAATGTTATAGAATCCCTAGACCTTTTTTCCGATCAAAACCATAATTTGTTATCCCAGTTTTATAATACTTCGAACATATCAGTTTTAATCATGAAGCGCTTCTTGCATTTTAACAGATTCTTGTTGTTTTAGTTCGAATCAGAATTACCATTAAATTGAATACAAGTTTTGGCCTGACCGTGTTCTAATGTGGTCTTTCACCCTTTATTAGGCAATGTGTTTTAAACTAGGAAATCTTTTTTAATGTGACAATCCGCAGACCGTTTTGTGTTAAATTTTTTTGATACGTAAACTAAGTTCCGTAACAGTCTTGTGACCTTGTTTTTATAGTTACATTGTATGTAGTTTGTTTTAATTTTATCATTGTGTGTTCTCTTTATTATATAACCTTGTTGAATTTCGTTCGGTTTTATTTTATTTATACAGGTCTAAATTTACGTGCTGATGGTTTTATCACAACCATCCCGTGTAGTGTTCCGTTCCCTTTTATTTTTATGGAGCGCTACAGTAACTACTAACTATGCTAACCATGTCGTCAATATATTTTCCTTATACTTACAAAAATATTTTACCACATGGCATTCATCAATCTTGACTTTTTTACATTATAAGCATGTCCTACAAAAACCTACAACACCGTTACCCCCGCTATCTCCCAAGCAGACGCTTATGTATTGCCTCTTCTGAAAGGGTTCCATATTACACAGACTTCTTTATAGCAGCAGGTGAATTAAACCCATTTCTAAAGCATATGTATGTTATGCGATTGGGCCAATCTTGTTACCCTACAAAGCTATGACTGCATTTTTTATTAAGTTGTATGTCTTGAGGTATTTTGATGCGGGACGTTTGTTGTACAATTCGCCTTATGAAATACGGTTGATTATGTATTTTTTACAAGCTTTTATTTGACTTGCAATGTATGTATGTATGTATGTATGTACTGGTCAAATCTTGCAAGTTAAATTTGACCCACTTTCCGGGTTCCAATGACCACCATGATCCACCTTTAGTTCTGATGACAATACAATAATATAGTACCATCGAGATGGTCTGGTGATGGAGACTCAGGGTGACCATAGGAACTCTTAAATTACACATGATAAACCCGTCGTGATGGGGCTCGTTAGAATCTTCTTGACGAGTAGATGACGACTGTGCAAAAAAGTACAGTCAACAACAAAAGATTGTCCCAAAAATGTAATTTTTGACAGAAACTTATTAATGGGTATTTTTATCGTTTGAACAGTCGGCGCCAGTCGTAATTATTTACTGTAATGACTAAAACCACGTGAGTAGCTTATGTTGGTCATAAACGGTTTTCAAGTGAACGTGTCTTTGGCAATTAGAGTACAGTTGGTCAAATAAATGGTGTTTCAAGTTGGACTCAACTACCTATCAAATGAAAATGAAATAAAAAGACCTCGTTTGATCGACCTTGTTGTTTTATGCGATACCTACAATAAAACCCCCTTGCTCAGAAAACGGCCACGTAGTAGTTTAAATACAAGGTAAGTGAATTAGATTTGATGTTACAAAATTAATAAAGTATTGTTTACGAAGATAAATAGTGATTATACGGGGGGCCGCTTTTTGACTTTCGAGCGCTCGAAAGTTTCCCTCGGAAGTGAGCAAAATCTTCGAAACCGAAATACAAGCGGTAGAATTGAAAATGAAATGGTGTGGACTACTCGTGTTTAAATTTTCTACCGCTCGTAATTTCAAAAATACCGTCTCACAGATTTTGCTCACTTCCGAGTGAAACTTTCGAGCGCTCGAAAGTCAAAAATCAGCCCCCAGGGCAGGGATGAGCCAACCCGAAAATGTAGATTATGTATTTTTGACGACGCGCTGGCTTAGTTCGTAGTGACACTGGCTACGAAGCTAACGGTCCTGGGTTCAAATCCCGGTAAGGGCAGATATTTTTGTGATGAGAGTGAATATTTGTTCCTGGGTCTTGGATGTTTTCTATGTATTTAAGTATATATATCTCTATAAATGTATTTATATCGTCTAGTACCCATAGTACAAGCCTAGAGCTTAGTTTGGGACTAGGTCAATTTGTGTGAGATTGTCCCGTGATATTTATTATTAATTTATTTAGAATTTTATTTTTTTCCAAGAAACTCCCTATATGTTAATATGTAACCGTTTTCTAGTACGTAACTGCTTGTTAAAGTTAAATAAAAAAACTTACAGTTTAAAATCTAACAGATGATAGGGTTAATGGCTGAACCTTTACTTAAAGATTTTTTTTATCTCTAAATTTATATAAAAAACAATTCCAATTTTGTTTCCGACCATTCCTGCGTCTTCTTCATAAAATTATTTTCGAAGCATAAAATCTATTTTCGTTACTCTATTTTTAAACTTCTCGAATTTAGAATTACGTAAGTGCCGTATTCTTGCAAAGGGGTTCATATCTATGTAGGTATACCTTTTAAAGAACGTTATTGTACTAAGGTATTTTTTGTTCGGACGACAATGCTGCCCTCCTAAATAAAAAGGACGCATGCGCAATTTGATGGTCAAAGTAAAGTAAACCTTCCGTCTTAAGAAATAAGGTCACTTATACATACGCGGTTCTATGAGACATACGCCCTTTTTTCTAAGGACGGCAGAATGATACTTCACAACTTAATTCACTCTTATACTTATGGGTGAGCTTTTTTTACGTCACACACAAACTGCACACAAAATATAAGATACTTAACTTGAACACTAATCCTAATCCGCGTCCCATCTGTGCATGTAAGAACTTTGGCCTTTTGCTTAACCTGACCTTCCTTGAAGTTAACCTAACAAAAAAACATTACCAACGAGATTCTTGCAAGTGCACGAGTGAAACTGATATTTATTAAGCTGTATTGAAACCAATCGGCTTCTAAATTACAATGTTTCGTTCTTAATGTCCTCCCTCATCAAAAAATCAAGTCGATACATGTTAATCTATTTGAATTAAATGATTTAGTTACATGAATACCATAATGCAATCAATGAAATTTATTTATTTATTTATTAAATAACTTAAATCTATCATTACAGGCTGTTACCTAATGCGATAGACAAGTGAGTGTGTAGTCAAATACACCCTTCTTTGAACCGTTTCTCAATGATTTGACGTATAAAGCACCACATCACTCAAGTCTGTGATGCGGCCTGTCACTGCGACAGTGTTCTACAATGATAAGTAAATATACACTTTGCTGTTTATTAATATAAATAAGTCAAGATAATAAAAAAAGAGATTTAGTTAACGTACGCTGTGTCATGTTCTGTAAATTTAAGCGTTCTTTAA
Source organism: Acleris literana (assembly GCA_946894065.1). Taxonomy (NCBI): domain Eukaryota; kingdom Metazoa; phylum Arthropoda; class Insecta; order Lepidoptera; family Tortricidae; genus Acleris; species Acleris literana. Next base: position 7,066,125 of record OX335692.1, read on the forward strand.
CATTATACGCATTTACGCTAAGCCTGGCTTGCCCCCCTCCCTAAAAATGCCGCAAACCTAGATTTTCTCCGACGTCATTCAAGGACCTTTATGCCGTATGCATTATAGTTATTACCCAAAGGAATTTACGTTTCCAACCGCTTGCTTTGTTTTCTTCTTGTACAAAGTGTGTTTATACATTAGCCAAGTAAAGTGAGTGCATGAGTTATTAAACCGAGTAAGCAGAATCCAATAATATTTTATCTACACTCATATCATAAGTCCTCTATTATGCGTTCAAAACCCGTAGGCAATGACCAGCATTACCTGTGGTAGTAGGTGACGGCGATGACAGCTGTTAATTTCGGAAGATGTTCCAATTTTGGATCTCATTACCTTACAATATTCGATAACGTAATTTCCAAATTACGTTACAGCTGTCATCGCTGTCACCTACTACCACAGGTAAGGTGATGCTGGTCATTTGCCTTTCGGCTTGTGAACCCATGTTAGAGTACTTAAAATATGTGTGTAGATAAAGTATAGTAAGAGACTCTGCGTAATTAGCATTACAACACTCGTGTGATCTATTATGAAACTTGCCTTGCGGCTCGTTTCATAAACCACACTCATATTGTGATGCCTGTCATTAAGCTACCGTCACGTAAACTACCTATTAGGAACCATATTTGACATTGTTTTTTTCTCCTGTTGCATTTGTATTCTTTTCAAAGTTATTATAACGTTGACGATACGATAACAATAGTTCCACTCGGTAAATGTCTATTACTTTTGACATGATATCGTATTGTAAACATTTTGATAGCTCTTATTTACTTGACAGTAATGGCAACCGAATTAAAAACTGTACGATAACATGTCATGTCAAAACTAATATGATTTTACTGGTTCCCCTTGGTTACGCATAATCATAAATTGTCCGAAAGAATGTCCGCCCGTCTGCGATCTAAGTTGCGGTACGCACCCCTAATTACCTTTGTTCTCCTAGTACTTTAGATAAACATGCAAACGCTTTGGTTGGATGCACGGCTTAGTATATTAAAAAAATAGCCATCTAGCCTGTTCATAAACACAGCAGCCATGTTTACACTAAAATAAAAATAAAACGTGTATTGATTTTTTAATACGCATAGTGGCAGAATGTCATGATGCCTGTGCCACAAATTTATGTGGAATTGAAATTAAAAAAGAGGACTTTGCCGGCCCAGGTCTGCAAGATTTGTATGAAATTCCATAAACGACCTCTTGTCCTAGCCGCACCTGAAACTTCATACTTGGCGGCCTATTATAAGGAACATAACATAAATATTTCATGGCATGTTTGAGAAAAACATTTAAAAAAAAAACCGTTTATGCTGGACAAAAATTATGCGAAAACAAAATTAGGCGTAACTATATATTCGGCGTAAAAAGTTTCGGTGAAATAGAGGGAACCCGCTTTTACCGAGTAGAAAAGGGCACCTAAACGTTATGGAATGCGCATTGTATTGCACGTTTTTTTTTCGTATCACACTCGGCTTCATTCTTTTTTTTTACTTATAAAAGATGCACTTGCTATCTTAATGTTATTTTTTTAATAGTATCAATGTTTTTATTCACAGACTTAATTATACTTTCAACCCTTACGTTTAAATTTTAACAATGTAACATGACTAAAAAAGTTATTTGAAACAGCTGTTACATTTTATTAAACAAATCCTATTTACATGATAAAAGCAATTCAATGGAAACAATGAATAACGAAATTTTAATTTTTTCTTCAGCTTCTTTAGTGTATTCGTAAAATTAGAGTAAAGGCCCGAAAACACTGAAACTTGAAGTACGCTGAAGCTGCGTAAACTAAGCTGCGTCTAAATTGCTAACAGTAATTACATGACGTCCGTTTGGACGCGACCACACCGGTTGACGTAAAAGACGCATGACGCATTAGAGGCTTCACTCCGTAAACGTTTGTTGTGTTTGATCCTTACATTAAGGTTTTACAGGGCACATATTTATTTATATTTTTAGAATACCTTATTACTATAAAAGCAATATGTAATTTCACGCCGCTTAATAATATCGTTTTACGAGTATGCAAAATTTGCTGTTACCTTCTACTCCATCCGGAGAAGATTTTTGTCGCTACTTACAAAAAAGTGCTTTATATATTTTTTTTCGGGGCTTAAGGGCTCCGTACAACATTTCATCAAAATCAATTCAGTGATTTAGCCGTGGAAACGTAACAAACAGACCGACAAAGTTACTTTCACATTTATAATATTAGTAAGGATTATGAACCCCGATGCAAATAAATAAATAACTAAACAAAATAACAGGAGACTTAATTATCATATAAATTGACCTACAAAAATAAGCTCTAGGACTTTGGGTAAAGACAATGATAAACTTAATATATAAAGAAATATATAAATAAAAAATACTCAAAAGGGAGGAGTGTTCGTAAGTTAACCGGGTATCTGTGTATCTATTTGTGGGATCGTAGCTGCCAAAAGGATCGCACTAGATTTTAATTTAGTTATTTTTTCATAGATTGCCCCTAATATTTATCCTGGGGTGGTTCTTAACTTTTTAGCTACGTTTGATTACTCTAAAATTAGGCATTGCAACTATTTTATCTTATCTTTATAGTAATTTTTAGTGCGAGCATACACATACATACACTTACATACATAAACTCACGCCTTCATTCCCAGAGTTGGGAAGGCAGAACTACAGAATTACCACCAACTCTAAAAACTTGTTGTTAATTTATGTAACCATATTTAACACAAATAAGGTTAAGATATAGTTCGAATATAAATACTTAAAATCCCTTTAAATCTCTCTATATCGTTATTTGATGAGGGATTGAGGTGGGAGTGATCACCGAAGTGTCACCAACGACTCCAGCGACTCGGAAGAACGCGCATTTCTGAATGAAAGCGTTTTACCTGGGAATCTACATCATATCATAGGTATATTTTAAAACCGAAACAGCTAACAAAGTTGCGATATCAAGACTCATAATTTTATATCTTGTTTATTAAATAATAGCTCCATTGGAATGAGTAAACCAAATCCGATTGTTTCTATGGCCACTGCGCTCACCAGATTTAATCATCTTATCGGTTAATGACACTGTTTCCATTTAAGTATAAGTTTTAATCGGTTTATTACTATTTTACCGTAATGTTTTAAATACATTTTGATTAACAGTGTAAATAGTAAAGCTACATTCATCTTTTGCTAGAGTAATATCCTCGTTATAATAAAAAATATAGCTATGCTTTTTTATTTGCATTCTGCTATTTAATTATTATAGCAAGAAAAAAGGTTTTTAAAACTATATTTAGATATTTTTTTTTATACCTTACCTTTTTTTGAAACTCTAAAATGATAGAAAAAAAAGTGACGTAAAAAAAGTTAAAAAACACTATTTTATTAGAAAATACCTGTAATGTTCACAACGAATTTTTGCTACTAAGTGCTACGCGCTACGAGCGTAGCGCGTTAGTTTAGTTATGATAATCTACGCAGCAAGTTATTTATTACACTACGTAATTATAACGTAGAAACACGAATTAAACTTCTAAGCTAATATCTTAAAATAGCAGCACTAAACCGGTAATATTTTTCTAATTTGTTTCTCAACGATACATAAAGAAATCTGTATTATCGCATTAATTATACAATGTAAATCCCTTTTAGTATAAAAGTCAATTTTTTTTTTGACGCGATTTGTCTAATCGACTATTATGTATATTTACCAATTAATAAGAGTCACTTAATATTTAGTTGAACGCACTCTATGCCCTGTAATACTTGAGTCGGATTTTACCAAAATAAAAAACAAACTGATTTACAAAAAGGTGTATATTTCAAACGTATTTTTAAAAAAAATCTCTTATCTAAGCTTTTTTCAGCATGTGAAAAATTAATTTAATGATTCGTTTACAGATTATAACAGATAAAGTACCTTATTTCTTTCCTCGGGCGATCTCCATACCAAATTTCAACGGCTTGGTCTTGAAAGCGTAACAATAAGACAAAGTTACTTCAATATTTATAATTAGTAAGGATTTATTTACTTATTAATACAAAGGCCAGTCGAGGACAAAACAATATAGTTAGTTAAAAAAAAAACTTGTTATAATAAAAACTGGATGCTAACCTTTACAAATATCACGTCCCAAAATGACTTAGTGGATTGCCAAAATTTTCGTTCATTATTGCCATGAACTAGCAGTGTATCTAATATTTATTTGCTATGGGTGTCGCTGGCATGGAATGAGTAAACCAAATCCGATCGTTTTCATAGCCGCTGCGCTCACCAGGTTTAATTAACTCATCGGGAATTGACACTGTTTCCATTTAACCATAAGTTTTAATCAGTTTATTACGTCTTTAGCGTAATATTTGAAACAATTGTTATTTAATAGTGTTATTGGTAAAGTTATATTTAACATTGCTAGAACAAAAACATACTAATTATAGCCCACTTGAGCTTTCATTAATTATTTTAAATGTAACATTACTACATGATTATTTATTCAACTCAAACTGTGTTTAATATCACCTACATAACATACCCACGTAAATTATGCTAAAAATAACAGTACCTACGTTTTACGCTAAAAGATCCTATTTAATTATCGATAAATGAATATTCACTAACCCCCGTAATAATATGTCGATACCTCCGATCCTAACTCTTAGATAAAATATAGAGACTGTTTAACAAATACAACCCTAAAATACAATATTCTTATTTATTATCACAGATTACGAGGATTTGAGTTTAATCACTTTAGATGCTGCAAAAAAACCACCTTTATAAAGAAATCCTCCTAATTTTGCCAAAAAATGATACGTACCCGTTGAAAAAATCCAATGTAGATTTATATTTCGATAAATGAGTATCCACTCTGATAAGGGTATTAGATCGGGACCTCCGATCCTAACTCCTAGATAAAGTGACACATGAACTGTTAAATAGAGACAGCTCTAACCTACAACCTTCTGATTTATTAACAGAGATTACCAGGGTTCGAGTTTAATTACTTTTCGATAAGTTTCGATCCTGCAAATAATAAAGGTTAATTAAATTACCTTTGACTTCTCTTTTGCTGATACGTGTTTTATTTTATTACATTTTAAATAAGTTTTGTTTAAGAAAATAATGATGGCTCTTGAGTTGCTTGCGGCGCTTTTTCTCTAGAATGGTCTCCTCTTGGAAAGTGCTCGCAGACTTGAAAGAGTGCCTTTTATTTTGGAAAGCTTTACAGAATTCCTTTTACAGAATAAAGATGTTAATTGATATTTAAAAGAAGCCAATTTATTGTTTTATATCGGCTCCTTTGCAGGTAAGTTCCGTATGGTAGGTTAATAGTAAGTTGAAACGTTAAACTTTATTTATGACATTTGACTTTACGAAAGTAATTCCAAGAGCAAAACCAAGAGCTAATTTGGACTTTTGCAACTCATGTTTTTCATGAAAAGTGAAATATTTTAATACTAAAAAAACAATTTTATTGTTTAGGTACAAACCACAACAGAGTGTAAATGCAAAATATACAAGTTCTTTATTTTTTAAAGTTCGGTACGTGAGGGATTTATTTTTTATTTTATATATTTTAAATTAACTTAAATTAGTTAAATTAGCTAATTTTTTTAATTAATAACTACATTCTTAATTAAATAAATGGATTGATTAAAATTTATTTATTTATGATGACATGCGACTACAAACGTCAACACTTTTGTCGAATCCATTAATCAAAAAAATTGGACACCGAATATAATAAAAAACTCTCTGAAAACGCACAAATCCATCAAACTCATCAACTCACCATTTTACAATTCAATCACAAATACACTGAACCATCCACAGGCACATTTAAATAATTACATTTCCCAACAATTTACTTAGGCATTCCGATTTCTATGCAAATAGCGTTAGAATCACGATATCACGGTTATCCAATTAAAATGGGGATCACGAGTAAGGTTCGAGTTGGGTCGCGATCGGTCGAGGGCGCGGCGTGCGCTCGCCGCGACGGGTACGGCCGGACTGCCTCCGTCAGCGGAGGCGACGGATGGAAATGATGCATTCATCTTACGGTGCAATTGCATTTTCAAGCCTTAGTTAAGTTAAATAGTGATTACGTTGAAAGGTTGTTAAGGTGACGCTGTAATGTTTTCAATAAACGTAGATACACGTCTCCTTTGACATTTGCAATTAACGTGAAGTTAAGTAATGCGACGCGTGTTTGTGGACTATTTTAAAGTTGATTATTTACGCTGATTAGATATTATGATTTGAATAGGTAATGGATTGATAATAGTAAAACGTTATTGGATGACAAATTGGAGCAGTAATAGGCTTTTTGCTTTTGGTCTGATTCGAATCCAAGTAATAGGATCTGAGATACATTTACTCGATGACAGCCCTAAATTTTGGATATTAAACAAATAATTGCAGATTTAAGGATGATCTCTGAAAGTCATAGAAAGAAGGAAGAAACAAAATACATTTGTTTACACAAAAACGATACGGCAATACCGTGTGCTAAGCTTTCCTTAAAACATATAAATTGTAAAACTTTTCAAGCCATGGAGATCGCCTTAAATTCTGTTTTACACTAAAGTCAGATAGAGCAGCATTAATTTGTCAGTCCTTTATGCGATGGAAAAACAATGAAGAATTTAAATTACTAAGTTAACACTTATGATATCTTATCGATCCTAAATCTGGATATTAAAAGTGCCTGCGGTCTAAATGTAAAACTTATCTTTTCCCTTCGAATGTAATTCCACCTTTCTGCTTATTCCCGTGGTTCATCCACCGCGGGTCTGGATAAATTGCAATTTTGACAGGAGATATGACTTTTTTCGATCGACGCGGCTTGCGTCCGCTTCAAGAACGAAATGGAAATTGCTTTTTACGTTGGAAAACCATAATCGGGTTCAAGTTGCATCGATTCATGAATATTTCGCCGTGACGCTTAAATATTCTCGTTTACTTTTGTAAGTATAAAATAGCACAAGTTTAAAATGTTTATAATAATAGAAGGTATGGTATAAATGCATTGCCAACCTTGAAAACTAACATTGGATGCCGTTTATGAACGCTCCTTTAAATTTATTTCTTAGTTTAAACTGTAAAGGAGCTAGGTTGGGTGCCTGTTCATTATAAAAAGTGTCACTATGTAGTCAACCAAATAGAATTCTGAGTCACTATAGAACTATGTCAAAGAAATCCAGGGAGACTTTTGACACTGCCTCATTTTAAAATAGTTCTAGAGTGGCACAGAAAATATTAGGGAGAAATTGCAGCATTGCTTCATAATAATGGCCATTGGGGCGGTGAGGTTACAGGATGGCGACCGCAAACCGGAAAGCGAAGTGTTTTGGTAGACCTCCTATAAGATGGCCGACGACGATTTGGTGAAGATCGCGGGAAACCGAATAATGCGAGCAGCATCAATCCGACCGTCGTGGAGATCTTTAGGGAAGGTCAAAGTCAAAGTAGACGTCTTTTGGCCGAAATAATGTAGATGATGACGATGATGATGTTTCAACATTTTGAACGCCAAGCAGCGATGTAATACGAAGTGTCTCAGACGACACAGAGTCTTGTGGAGTTTGAAGTTTGACGGCAATTTGCCGACGTTTGGCGTCAGTGCCACGAATTTCCGATGACGTGATTTGCCAGCTTTGGCGCTCAAAAGGATAAAAATATAAAGTCGGTAAGTTTATAGAAATCAAAGTCAAAGTTTATTCTTCAATTTAGGCATAATATAATGCACCTAAGAATGTCAAAAAGCATTACCACCGAAGCATTATCGTTAAATGAAGACATTATACATGATTGCTTAGTTTTTTGCGGCTCATCTTTTAAACAGCGGTATCGTCTTAGAAAGCGCTGGTACTCTGTCTCGTAAAAGAACCCGTTTTCTCACAGCAACTTGATATTCTTCGTCGCAAAGATCCTTAAGTTTTGTATATTCTTCCTTAACATAATTTTGAAATCTCTGTGGCCTTGCGGTGTTACACGCGTAAACTCCTATCCCTAGGGAAATCGCGTTTCGCAGCGTGGTTCGTATAATCTAATACAAGTAACGTTTACAATACAGTAACTGATATAAGCTACATTGGTTTTTCAGCCTGCAACGTAGAGTTCACCATCAAACCGTTTTTTATAGGACCCAGACATGCAGCCAAATTTTTTCTTAAAATACTGTAGCTCTAGCTCTAGCATTTAAATCACCTGTTACGTGTTTTCAATTGCCTTTTCAATTCGAAATTATGTTTTTTTTACTTTTAATAAATCTATCCGTAGCAGAAACTCCTAAAACAAACTCACAACTCCATGATACCATTCAATGTTAACGAAATTGGACATGAGGGCGTTGTTCCAATCGTCATACACATTTTCTCAATGACTTTACGTTAACGTTTCTTACCGGATAGAAGCATAAACTTCGTTCTGGGGGTACATAACGACATTGGTTTGACCGCAAATTTCTGCCTAATGCATTTTGACCCGAGGTGGTACGCATTTATCTTGACTAAAACCACCTCAAGCATATCTATAATTTATTTATTTATTTATTTATGTTAAGGAAATCCAACAGCTATACAATTAGAACAATAGACCGAATAGGAAACCGTTAGCCAATTATAGGATCTCACTACTAGATATAGAACAAATGCTAAATGCGTACAATACACAGAACGACGATATAAATATATTAATAAATAAAATTCGACAGTTATGATTGGCAAACATATGCTAGTTTCACTCACTCAAAGCACCTCGCCGACAATTGACAACAATTCATATGTGCTAAGGTAGTAAAATAAAATACCGTTTGTAGATTTTACACTGCTGATTACAGTAAAAATATTTTTGTTTTTTTTATGCAGTAGTTTTTTTATATTTAGGAAAAACAGTAAAAAAAGTTGGATTGTGAATGTTAGGAATATTAGTCCATTTAATACCACAGGAATTGAAAAAAATATACAACTGTCATATCCATTTTTCATCTGTCTGACGGATTACTTGATTCTAATGACACACTTTTGATTCTCGTATACTATTGTTTGGATATACGCTATTTAAAATGAAAGTGACTAACGGATTTGTAAAAGCGGATAGCCGCAATCTGCCCAAAGGCGACGAATTTATGTTGTTACAGTTGTTATGGTTGACAAGTGACATGACATGACAGTCAGTTCTGTTTCTGTTTAAAGTTACTTTTATTTTATTTTATATCATGCTAAGATCACGACATCAGTATTCCTAATTTTGTATATACGGTCTTTTTAATGACTATTTCTTTAATAAATTATTAACGACGAATTTAAGTTAAATAAAGAAAATCCGAGAAACACGGGTAGTCTAATTTTTAACCAGCTATTATAAACGCGAAAAAACAAAAATGCTTTTTTTTTTTAAATGTTGTCAATTGAGCCTTGCAGTTAAATATATCTAGGTCCAGCTATAATAACAAGGAGTTTTACTAGTCTTCCGGAATATATCAGAGAACTGACATTAACGTTGTTATTACGAGTAAGATACATTTATCCTTCCAAAGGCAAAGGTCGGTATTATTTACGTTGTGTCATTCCCAATTACCTGTTGATGAACATAACTGTCTGCAGACCCAAGAAATTATTTTGATAAGAATATAGGAATGTGTATGATTGTGCTTAGGTGATTGTAATCAACTGTTGAATATTTACTAAGCACTAACAAAAACTGTGGCAAACTAGTTTTAGACCTGATAACTGTTAACAGGCTGGACATATTTCATAAAACTTATCTAATATCATAAAACTTATCTAATAACTACCTCAGGGGGGCCTAATATGGCTACGTTTATCGCGTGACAAAATGTGGATAAAATATCGGTCACTTTTTGACACATAATATAAGTACGAGAGTGACGGATGCTACCGTCCATGAGTTTTTTTTTTTAAATGCTCTCTATTGCATATTAAATCGAAAGCACCATGAAAACACTGACTCGGATTTTAGCAGGCCTCGCCAAGGCTCGGTCCTCCAACCACCTCGTCAGGAAATTCCCTCCTTAACACATAATAACATGCAAATGCAAGGTTGAAGCGATTTAAATAACATTTATTTGATGATATAAACAACATACTAGAGGTATCAATGTAATTTCGTATTTTTTGACAAGCAATGCAATTTATATTGTAATATTACATTGATGAATAAATAAACTAAACTAAACTATTGTGTTGTGATTCAATCTACCCAATTCGACGTTAGGTATTATGACATACAAACATAACATAGAACATTAAACAAAAACCTTTAGCCGTAAATACCTTTAAACAAACCTTAAGGCAAAAAACCCAGACGTTTCCTGTACAAATACACTCTGTTTAGGAAATTTGAAAGAATAACTCAGTCCATTGTATCTAATTACGTTGAGACAAGTCCTTTGCGTCGCGGAAAGGGCAAACTGGAGCAGAACGAGTCTTTAGAATGTGTAGAAGGTGCAAAAAGTCGTTGAATTGTGTAAAACTAGCCCGCTATCACTATGTGCAGAATTGCACTTAATGTGGGGCTCTAATCTAGGTTATGTCTAAAGTAGATTATTGTATTGTTTATAAGTCTGCCGCCATTACTGTCAAGTAAATAAGAGCTAACAAAACATTGACAATAGGTACTATAGCAGCGTCGCTATTGTCTAACGCACTCGCAATCGCAATCGACTTCAGAGTGGAACAATTGTTTTCGTTTTGTATGCAGACTCGCCTTCGGACTGTCAAATAAAACAATTGCGATTGCGAGTGCGTAAGGCAATAAGTCCTCTGGTCAAAGAAGATATGGTTTTTACCGCCTAGAATATTGGCCCTATTCAACTGCGTAATACAATATTGCTTTTGACCTGTTATCGTATGGTCCACATTTGCAATGGCGGCCGAGTTAGAAGCAAAGCAACACGCGTCAAAAACTATATTGTTTAACATCGTAGAATAGACCCTGTATCTATACTTACATAAACAGACGAATGAGCTATACGCGGTCAACCTTGTTGGTACAATACTTTAGATTAACCAAATACACCAAATGTTTTAGTTTATAATCCACTTCGACTAAAGCCGCATTTGGTCGTTTTCACTAAAAAGTGTACCCAATTAAGGAACTTTAACTTTGTCAGTTTTGTGACGAAAATTGACTTTGTGATTACTTTGACGACCGCAATGTATGGCTAATTTTCGTCACAAAACTGACAAAGTTAAAGTTCCTTAATTTCAGTCCTTAACCTCTCCTCTACCTTTGACCTACTAGTGCGTCAGCCATTCTAATTAAGATTTTGAATAAAATTTTTACTGACAAAAAGATTAATAATTGGAACTTTAATGTTGCAATTAAAATCTGTCTGACAAACGACAGGTTATTTGGGTACACTTTTTAGTGAAAACGCCCATTTACATTTTTTCTGACGTGTTGTGTCGTGATGCGCCAGAACAGTATCGGTTTCATACGGTTGGCATGGTTACGTTCACATTTGTCTGACACAGTGTATTGTGATGGCTTGTGTGTGTCGTATCACAAGCAAATCTTCTGCGTCAGGATGGGTGAGGCGGGGGGGGCGGCGGATCACGAACTCAACTGCTTCTTCTAGAAAAAAATGCTTTTAAATACTAAAACGTCTATTTAAATCCATTTTTTAAGTAATTGTACCACTCTATTTTACTTCTAAAGCCTCAAAAGAGCGGCCATTAAGAGATTTCATCTCATTAAATATGTAAATATCACAGGTGCAAATGGAAATTCTCAGCCGACAATTAGATTAAAAACGATGACAAAAAGACTCAGCTAATTGTGAACGAGCAAACGGCCTGAACTAGATTAAAGGAATGCGATTTGAGAATGAAGAAAGAATTCGTATTGGCATAATTCATATTGAACTAGAATCTAGTTACTGTGAGCTTATTCTCGTAACAAAATTAAATGTGCTGGGAACGGCGCGTTTACCTTTTTCTTCATTATTTAGTGAAATTATTAAATATGAGTTGATAAATATCAAACTCCAATATGTCCATGAAATTTGGTATACGTATTTAATCTTAATTTGTTCGAATTAAGTTTTAAGTTCGTAACCAGTTACGATAGAAGAGTTTTTATTCTTTGTACGAAACTAGTTACGATCGAAGAATTAATCTTCCTTGTTGGAAACCTGTTACGATCGCAAAACTCTAGGTAGGTTAGGTTCGTTAGTTATCTTCAGATGCCCGAAGGGCAAACAGACCAGAAATAGGAGCCCCGCGGGGCCCCGTCAAAACTGCTGAATTACGAAAAAAAAATCGCAATTTGTTTCGTACACAGAATAAAAAATCATCGATCGCAACTGGTTTCGTACAACAAATAAAAATTCTTCTATCGTAACTGGTTACGAACTTGCGGTTTCGTACGCGGCCGAAGGGGAGTATCAACTCATATAGTCTATTAATTTTGTGTACGTCGATGACGATACAAAAATCAACTTCAATCACAACTTGCTTGCAATTTTAAATACATACTAGAGGGCGCTGATATCAATCGCCATACATATTTTATCGATGACGATACGTTATCGTTACTTAATCAATAGAAGGTATAGTTCGTGTTCAGTGTACTGAAATAAGAAACGTAAGAATCTGAAGCGTTAAAACTCCAACGCAAATTGTTAACGTTAAGAAATTAAGAAGGTGGTATCTAGCTAATGCAACATTCTACGACTAGGGTATTTATTTTGCAAAAGAGACGAAGAGCCATTTTGCGAGCAGGTACGGATGAACAATGCGCTCTAACCTCTCAAGTAGCGTTGAAAATTGCGGAAAGAATCAAATGTTCCAATATAATTTCTCGTACTTTTGACATAACATGCAATGTTGAACATGTATACTGTGACTTACTTTGGAAAATAAATATCATTCATTCATTCATTCATTCATAAGTTTATGAAATTTTCGTTTTTTTCCGTTTTTTTCGGGTTTTTTAGGAAAAATAACAATTGAATATGACAATTTATTCATTGTCAATCACTGTCACTCTCGCCACCTATTTAAATTGCTTCTGCCTCCATGTCGTCGATGTCGCCCTTTTGTAGGTGCAAATAAGACCGAATATAGATTAAAATAAGAGCAGAAAATTTAATTGTATTTTTCCATAAAAATCCGAAAAGAACGAAATATTTGGAAAAAAACGGGTTTTTTTCCGGACTTTTTCAACGCTACTCTCAAGGATTACTAATTATAAACACATATTGCGTTTGCCTTAGTTAATTTTCACGTATTTCTACAGTCGTTTGCGTTTTAGAATGTTAATTTTGCTTCATCACTAATGTCAAGTCTATTCTTATCGACGCTTCATAAAATTATCTATCCTTTGACGCTGAAGCCTGAATTTCTAAGCCTGAAATATAACATTAAATAAGTAATCAAAACTGGCTTAAATCTCGAAGTGTAAACACAAGATAAATTAGATAACACAGACAATTCCACTGGCAGATGAATTGATTGATTGACGCATTACAATGGGTACTCTGAGGCCCTCCAGAGCTCCCTATTGAAAGCTTAATCTAAAATCGATAAACTTGACACCTAGAAGCTAGGACTTCAAAATTTAGGCGCAACCATAAAATTAAAGTGTAAGGGACTTATTATTTTAGGGTTGCGTAGGAACCGTTGTTGTGAAAAAATATATAGGTATTTCAAATTGTAAGTCGATATTTTTGTAATATTTTCAACGAACTGTCTTAGACAAATTGAGACCGCAAACAGGGAGTTTTTTGTGAGTGGGGCTTGGAATCTACCATCTACGCAATAAAGTTCAATTGTTATTGAGTTAACGAAGATAGGAAAATAAACCTTATTCCTATTGCAACACAGTTCAAATTAAATCGCCTTGATTTTGTACATCCTACTCCACTCTGGGCCTTACGAGGTTATGTAGTCCCGAGCTAAAGTCTACGCTCGCGGTATAGAGACAACACAACGATAAACATACTTTAGTATATAAATAGATACTAAAATAGAAAACAAACAAAAATCAGAAATAAATACACGCGTTTATTACACAAATATTTGATAATACCGGGAACCGAACACGGGACACCTAGCTTCGTAGACAATGCTGATAAATAAAATTGAAGTGTCGCCCTGTAATTTCAAAATAAATGCGAAAGTAAAAGTACTGCCAATTATCCTTTTCATAAATTTCCGCTTTAAGATTTTAATCCGTGTATCTGTCTAAAAAAATTTTTGGATAGGCTTCAAAATGGCTCCTCGGATTTCTTTGAAAATTTCAGGGATTTAGGGCCGTATTAATAAACTCATCTTGGCCGAGATGGCGGTCACAAGATACGTCAAAGTAAATCAAACCATAGAACACTGTAATTTTTGACGCATCTCGAGCAGGGATCAGAAAACCCCTTCATTTGATTAACCCTATCGATAGGCTAACCCTATCATTTGGTTACCCTATCTATTTGGTTACTCTATGATTGAGTTACCTTAACGTTAGGGCGAACCCCTTTGAATTAGTTAACCGCATCCATAGAGCTCACCAAGTTCGTTAGGGTTTCGGTAGTTTAATATTTGAGCACTTAGCATTGACTGGGTATTACCCCATTGATCGCCTCTCTCTTTTTTGCGCATTTGAGCGAATTCTGTCTGTCTCGCTTAAGCAGCTACTACCTGCCGCTACCCTAGCAATTGTTAGGTAATGCAATACTAAGTCGAAAATCTTGCGCATAGAGATTAAACCGGTTTGAAACCATTCGATTAAGTTTAATTCGGGTAACAGAAGAAGGGGTATTGGGATAGGGTTAGCACTTAGTCGAATTAACTATATCGTTTTGTTGCCCTTTCATTGAACTAAGTCAACGATAGGCTTAGCGCATCCTTGGGGTTTGTAAAAACAAGTCTATCAAATACCATATCGAAAACCCCTTTCGCGCTAAGCGGTTCATTAGAGTTGAGTTTAGTTTATTAATACGGCCGTAAGATACGAATTTTAACTTCAAATTTTGTGTTTGTTCTATTTCAGTAATTGAAAGCAAAACGAGAGCGGGTCGCTATAGACTTTAATTAAATGTTTTCTTTATTTTCTATAAAAAAAGTTGCATCTTAAAATTGGCTAGACAATATTCCCAGTATTTATCACCCTTTCACAGAACCCACCCTGAGTATGTAAATCATACTTGTCATACTTTTAGCGGGATAGCTTCATTAGAGGCAACTTTCAGCCCCGACATTGATGGATAGAGGGTACAAGCTCGAATGATACTCACTGCTATGAAACTTTGTTCGTCGGATTCTCTTGTTTTATGAAATATGGACGTATTGACAGTGAGGATAATTTATTGGAATGTCACCAGCAGGCTGCAGCTTTTCAGTTGCCTTTTGAAGGCATGAAACCTTTGATGGAATGAAAATTAAGGTGAATAAAAGGATTAATTGATGCCTGCGGCCTTTAACAGTGAATTTTAATACGCTTTCATTAAATGAAATTAATTATTATTGAAATAACAAATAATGATACTGAAAGTATATTTCGTTGTTTGTTTTTGGCATGGTGTTATTACAGAAGCTTTTTAAAATTTGATGTTTTGAAGTATGGTTTAATATGTGAATATCACACAAAAGCCAATGTTTCACATTTTTGGGATTTCCATACTTTTATAATAAAATTGACTATAAATGTGCAAGTGGAATAAAATTAATTTTACTTACGCTCTATACTTCATATACTCTTATGATAGTTTTATACTCGTAGTATAGTTGAAGACTTAAATTAGTTACCCATCTTAGGTCCAAAGTCAATCTGACGTTCTACAGTGGTAAGATTGAGTTTCCTATAAGTTACAATCTTTAATGACATTGACTACTTCAACCCATTTTTTTGAATAATTCCAAATCGTTCATGACCGTACAATACAATACATAATTATTTATATGTAGATTTTCAGATTTAGATTAGTAGGGCTAGAACATGTTATCTGCCACTTGGTTGTTGCTCTGAGATCTCTCTTTCTATCTAGTCTGTAACGATAGAGCCAGCAAGCGGGAAAGTACTTGTGCTAGCCGTACGGCGGTACCCAACATGATATAAATTGATCTTGTCGCCAACTAAGCTCCAGGCTTGGGCTAAAGCACAAGACATACACTTATAATTGAAAAAATAGCATCTTAACACTTTCACCGCCAGTCACTGCTACGAGTGCTACGCTGTAGCCTGTAGCAGTATTTTTCCGCTATGTAGCAAAAATCTACTACGAATAGTGGACCCGACTATCGGGTCGTTGGCACTGAATAAACAATCATTCGTGAACATCAGCAGAAAATAGGTATATTTTTATGTGTTTTCATATATTTGACCACCGGAGCGAGGTGTCGCGAGGTGTCAAATGTATGAAAACACATTAATGCGCATCTCTGGTGGAAACGCACCCTAATGCTAGGACGCAAACTGGATAGCAGGTTATCTAATGTGAAGTGATCACCGCTGCCAATGGACACCTGCAACACCAGGAGAGGAATCGCAGAATATAATACCCTTACCAAGAATCGGTTCTATGTCCGCTAGCCTAGCTAACCGCGTCGTCAACAGAAATATTCATGATGCAACAAACGGGAGCCCCTTGTTTCCCATAATTTTATTGGTCATAATGTAATTGTTGACATAATTTTTTTTATCGCTGAAACTGTAAACTTTTCAGAAGTTCTGAAATATCAGCTAACGTGTAGACAAGGCTAGTTTAGGTTAGATATGATTTATAAAAATCTTGAAAAAGTAACAATTTCTTTAAAAAAATCACGTTATGACTTGCGATGATTATGACCTAAAGCACATTATGACTAAAAATACCCGAGACCCGCAACAAACATAACCCTCCCCAAAATAAACTCGCTAGTTATAAACCTATCAACAGCAGAGTTCTCAACATGCAATATGCTGATAACAACCAAATAATATTAAAAATGAAACTGAAGTAAATGCAACAAGACACGGGTCTCCGATACCCAATTCGGCAATGTTACGTGCCTAGAATTTAAGCACTGGGTGTAACAACTTTTTTACCCGACTGCCGAAGGAGAAGGGTAATGTGTTTATCAGCCGATTGTATGTTTGTTCTTTTGTGGCGCTCTAAAAAATAATCGCATGGACCGATTTTGATGATTCTTATGACAATCGATTTGTCTTAATGTGAGTGTCACTAAAGATATGACAGTAATTAAAATTCAATATGGTGGCAGCTAGACGATACATTTGAAAAAAAAAGAAAAAAATAGAGTCGACGAACTATGACAAATGGCGTATCATTGAATAGGTATTTAAAAATCATCTTTAGGTTTCTTTAATCATGTTTCATTCTGAACGATCATTTAGGAATAACGATTTAAAGTTGGTTAGCAACAGTCGGGTTTTTAATTACTGCCTTAATTTTCACTTCGTGACTCAAGAATATTGATCTCAGGTTAAAGCATCATTAAAAGTTTTCATAATTCGCACCTTTAGAACAATAATGACCTAATTTAAAATTTGTGCTTTCAAACTTCGAGTCATAAATTTATTATCATAGAGACCTAACTCGAAATTTAAAATTTCTCAATTAGTTCACTATTGTTCTGAAGGTGCGATATGTCGGCATTATTTTGTATCAGCGCATTTCATCGTCACGTGACTTGTTAAAGCTCGAGTGGTTTAATATTGAGAAGTTAAAAACGCCACCATTTTCCCTATAATTATGTTAATTTAGCCAACAAGAAAAACTATTTTTACATAAACGAATTCCGTTGACACAGATTCAGTTGAGAATGGTGTCGGAGAAAATACAGTACGTCTGGTTTTTAGCCCCCAACGCAAATATAGGGGTGTTGTAAGTTGGATGCCTCTGTCTGTATGTATGACGGTATGTCTGTGTCGTCGTGGTTTCCAATTGGATTGGTCCAATTTGGATGCGCTTTTAATAACAAATCTAGATTGAGCTCGATGGTTTTTAGATAAATTTGATAAAAATCTAAAAAGCTGGCCGTTAAAAAAACATCAGGTCGCAATTATGCCCAGGATTTTATTATATGTCATATTTTTTTTCAACTTCTATTAGAACCAACAAGGTGGAAATCTTCAACGTATACGTAAAAAACCGTTAACGAAAGGAACAAGGCAACAAGACATAGTGATAAAAAAAACGAAACCAACATGTTAATTATGAGAATAAGAGTCAGAAGATTATGTAGTTGTTGTCATTTGTCTTGTTTCTTAAATCAATGAGAAATGAAACCCCAAGAGTACCTACTCTTAACTCTAACATTAGTGGCGCCATTAGATAAATAATAAAATCAGTTGCACAGTTCTTGATTAGCTGACTCACTGTTTATTTGTTCATCGCGCGAATGTACCTAACAACAGCTGACGGCGCGAGTTTCCTTCCCTCTCATACTTTATTGAAAATACGTTTGTATTTCTCTTTATCTGCCATTTCCCTTCTACCCATGTTTTTCTTATCATATTTTAGTAGCGTCTTTGGAATACATTATTATTCCTATGTCACGAATATGCGACATTAATAATAATTCAAGCGATGTTTAATAAATAAATATCAGGGGACGATCTCACACAAATTGACACGAGGGCACTGCCAAGATGCACTACGCGAACTAGCGTTTCTATTCGATTCGTTTTTAAACCAATCGCGTCACTGGTAGACCACCGTGACTTTTCGTATTACGTCATCTACCAGTGACGCGATTGGTTTAAAAACGAATCGAATAGAAACGCTAGTTAACGTAGTGCATCTTGGCAGGGCCCTCTAGTTCCAAACTAAGCTCTAGGCTTATACTATGGACGCTAGACAACGATAAACTTACTTATATAGGGAAATACATACTTAAATACATAGACTGTCTGTCTGTCTGTCTGTATAACTTATCCTAAACCATGCAACGAATTTTGATGTGGTTTTCACCAACAGTTATACAGTGTGTTAACAGCACCCGGGCTTTTTTTAAAGGAGGTTAAAATAACGTATATCTGTAACGTAAACATGACATTAATTTAATTAATAAACAAATTTTCAGGCTTTGTTAACTTTCTAACAATTTTTTTATTGTCAGCAATGTAAAGCACAGCAATTTGACAAGTGTTAAATGACAGTCGACGGATACTTTGATTATTATGATTTGCCCCCGTACCACGACATGCCTTGTACTAATCAACAGTGATACTGATAACGATGAACACGCAGCACATGCACTACATTAATAAAAAACAAAAAACCGCCTTCAAAAATGCAAAAAATAACTTCTTTAAAATTGTAGGCACCTAATAGGTTAGTCCATCTGATGTCGGCTTTCTGTTGATAATGTTGTGGTCGCCGACTTCAGTTGGACTAACCTATTAGGTGCCTACAATTTTAAAGAAGTTATTTTTTGCGTTTTTGAAGGCGGTTTTTTGTTTTTTAAAACATTTATTTTATTTTATACTTTTTAGTGATCATAATACGCTGTTACGTAGTCCCACTTCTTAGTTGAAATGAAACTTTAACTTATATCAAGCGCGCCGCAAGCAACGCCGCGGGAAAGTCATAGTCATATTTCAACAAGTAAATATTATTCGTTGTAGGTAGTCGCTCAACTATCTTAATCGAGATATCTTATCGCCACCCTTGAAATCGGTACCATTGAGGAGTTCCGGTGGCCATCTGTGGTCTTCATCATCAGTTCCACTACACCAAATGATACTTTCTGAATGCAAATGCTGGATTTGTTACTAAAAATACTAAAATCGCTATATGTTTGCCTACAATATTTGAGGAGTTCCCTCAATTCCTCACTGATCCCCTCATCAGATACAGATTTGGTGACAATGGGACCACCTCGGAAGTATACTCTATCAAACCAAAAAAAAATTTTTGAAATCGGTCGACAATTGACGGAGTAATCGGTGAACATACATAAAAAAAAAAAAATACATACAGTGGAACGTTTAACCTCCTGCTTTTTTGAAGTCGGTTAAAAATAGACAGTATCTAAAAAAAAATATTGTGAAGTTATTTTAATTTTTTTTTTTATTGATAATACTTGCAAACAATTGCTAAAGCAACATATTATCGGCAGTTTTTGTAAATGCCCGCATGCCGGTAACACACTGTATATTATTTCATGGAAGGTTGTTTAGTATAATAAATTCTGATGTGTAAACCAAAAAAGAAGAGTTAAAACTCAGAAAAACAGAAGCGAATCGAGGGCAGGTCGCTAGTAAATCATAATGAATATATCCTGTTGTGATCTAATATACTAAGTCATCCATACATTCAAACGCATAACAAAATGCCAAGCGTTTTTGTATACCGTAGCTGTTTTAAAATCTAAAGATGTAATTTTAATTATTATTTTCCCATAACCATTAACAATTTGTTAAATCTTCTTTACTTTTCTAATATTAAGATGACTCGAAAAACCAAAAGTAAACAGGAAAGTTGTTTGCCACCTGACGCTGTGGTCGGAGATTTATTCCGCTTTTATCAAAATACGAAATACAATTCACCGCTGCGATTCATAATTCAGATTCTTGTACCTTTTTACAGGACTGCCGAGCGTCTCTGCTTACTAGTATGTATGTATTCATGTATGAGGACGTAGTTAGCTTAGTTGGTAGGTAATGACCCTGCCTAGGAAGGGAGTACCTAGACTTGGATTCGATTTTTGGTATCAGCAAATATTTAGAGATGGGTATTTTACTCTTCGACCGCCTGCACGATGGACTGATGACCTAATAAAGGTAGCAGGAAGCCGGTGGATGTAGGCAGCATTGGATCGTTCTCGCTGGAAATGATGATGATGATGATGATGATGAAGATGATAATGATGATGATGATGGTTATGATGATGATGATGATGATGATGATGATGATGATGATGATGATGATGATGATGATGATGATGATGATAATGATGATGATGATGGTTATGATGATGATGATGATGATGATGATGATGATGGTGATGATGATGATGATGATGATGATGGTGATGATGGTGATGGTGATGATGATGGTGATGGTGATGGTGATGGTGATGGTGATGGTGATGACAATGATGTTGATGATGATTTTACCCTTGAAACTTCAATGTTCAGTACGTATTTCTCATTTTCGTTGCCTAGTACTCACAGTATAGTCGATCAAGAAATTCCTTCGCCACTTTTAGACATAAACGTCATATAAATAGAGTCGAAAACTGCTAAAGGAGTTACTTGTTCGTTTATGCAAGCCTTGTTTAAGAATAAGTCAACTTTTGAGGTTGTCTACGGATAATTTTATTTATTTATTACTGTGTCTTTGTGACCTTTTGTAGACTTAACGGTTTCAAAGATTTTCAAAGCCAGAGCTGTATTGCATTTTATCTAAGACGTGTCATTAGGTATACTTTACCTTTGATCCGCAAATTCTGATGCTGAAGAGGCATCGCCTATCTTAAACCATCTTCGACGCGTTTGCAGTTTTGACATTTCAAGTGTCTATTGGTCACTAACAGGTGGCCTGTGTGCTTTTTTCCCTTCTCTAAGCCATAAAAAAAGTCTTGATCCTCGACCTCATTAGGTACAGTCAACAGCATAAATAAGTGATCATTTGTTTAGGGCAGATATTTGTGTGATGAGAACGAATATTTGTTTCTGAGTCATGGCTGTTTTCTATGTATTTAAGTATATATTTCTCTATGTAAGTATTTATATCGTTGTCTAGTACCCATAGTACAAGCCTAGAGCTTAGTTTGGGACTAGGCCAATTAGTGTGACATTGTCCCCTGATATTTATTATTTATTATTTATTATTTATGTACCTTGTCACTTTAACGTCGTGCTTGAAATGTCATACAAAATTGTGAAATGATTGAAAGCGACGAGGTACATAAATGATCACTTATTTATGCTGTTGACTGTACCATCAGGGACTTTTAATGTTGATCCACCATAGAACCTTGTCACGATGACAGGGTCAAGTGGCGAGATAGAAATTACATAGGAACTAATCGTTGGGTTTTTGCGACAAGGTTCTAAAGAGGTTCATAAATTAAATTCCATGACCGTACCCAGGACCATGGATGAAGCAAGTCAAAAACGAAGAGATTTAATTTAAATTAAAAAAAACATGACCATTTACTTTATACGTACTGATGGGTCAAGTTACGCTCGCTAAAAACCTCTTCATCGCCGAGTTTTTCAGCGAGTTTTTGAAGAAAATAATACGGTAGGTGCACCATAATCCTCACCAGTTTCCAAAGAAATACTACTACGCTATTATTATATAGGTACAAAAGGACGCATATACATTTTGAAACCAAAGCAAATTCAAGTTTCTTGTCATCATATAAATAAGGTTACAATAACATTGTCAACTCGTAAAATTGTGTTACTTTTTAGTTCAATAGGGCGGTATGTGAGCTGTTTAAAAGGCAGCAGAAGTGCCATAGTCACTTTCTTAATATAATATCTTTATTAATAAAATAAACGCAATATATTTAAGCTATAACATTAAAGGAACAAGTTTCACATGAAGCAAGATTGAACCTTAGTGTACTAAATGTTTTTTTTTTGCCAGTAAAGTTACGAACTTATTATTTGTGCCCAAACATACTAATAACAATAACTTTTCAAATGTAATTAGTACAATTGTGAACTAAGGTATTGCTATTTGTGTTGGTATTGTCGTCTATATTATGTTAATACACACATGTTTTCTATTTTGTTTAATTACACTTATTATTATTTTAGATATTTATTAAATTTAATTTTCTGTACATTAGGTTTTTTATAACAAATATTCAAATATAAAAGTAAAATAACAATACTAATACAAAAAAATTGACATTTTAAAAAACCTAACCTACGAGTGCCGCCGGCAGCGGGGCAGGGCTCAAGCTACCGGTGGTTAGGGCTGCAGAGAAAGGAACCTCCTCACAATACGTGCCGTGTCGAGGAGCCTCTGTATCTGGCCCTTGATCCAGCCATCTAGCGAGAGTCTCTTGAGGTGTTGGTCGAGACTCTTCGCTATAAGACCGTTTGCCGAAACAACTATCGGGACAATGATAGTCGAGTCAACATACCACATGGCGGTCACCTCGTGAGCCAAGTCAAGGTACTTGCTGAGTTTGTCCTTCTCGGCCTTCACAAGGTTCTCGTCATGCGGGATGGTGATGTCGACGAGCACTGCCCGGCGTTGAGATCGATCTGTCAACACGATATCAGGCTTATTGGCAACAATAGTCCTGTCCGTGATGACAGATCGATCCCAATAGAGCGTAGCACGACCATTTTCGAGAACTGGCGCCGGTGCGTACTTATAGTACGGCACTTCAGACTCAACAAGACCATATTGAAGAGCAAGTTGCTGATGGATGATCCTGGCTACGAGGTTATGTCTGTGCAAGTACTCGCCGTTGGCCAAATGCGAACAACCGGAAATATTATTATTATTATTATTTGTTTTTTAAAGTACCCTGTTTGCGACGCCAAATCGAATTTAATGAATGACACCTCGGTTGTCGATATTGGCCATTCATCCAGTCTCTGTGAGAGGGAATAGAGTGCCATACATACATTGTGATAAATACAGGTCGAAAAAAATACCCTACTATTCGCGCAATCGGGTAAAATACGGTTTCAGACGGCATTTGAAGTTGGTTCTTTATTTTAATTTAGGTTGGATCCCGTTAGGCAATTATTATTTACATAGATTACGATTTTTTTACAAAACGTCAAATAGGAAATACTAGCTTTTGCTTGCAATTTCGTTTAAGAGAAACTCAGTTATCACTATTTAGTAGTTATCAAATTTTATGTAATTTAAAATGAACCTTTTGTCTGTTTCCCGGAGCTCCAGCTATATCCTTGTTAATTTCATTAGCAACCCTTACTCGTCAAAGTATTATAAATTCCGGTTTACTCTACGTTTCTTCTTAATAAAATAAATGTTAAAAAAAACAAAAAACCGCCTTAAAAAAGCAAAAAATGACTTCTTTAAAATGGTAGGTAAATAGGTCAGTCCAACTGAAGTCTGCTTTTGGTTAAAATATTGTTGGACGCCGACTTCAGTTGGACTGACCTATTTACCTACCATTTTAAAGAAGTTATTTTTTGCTTTTTGAAGGCGGTTTTTTTGTTTTTTTAAACATTTATTTTATTTTATACTTTTGAGTGATCCTATTTATGCTGTTACGTAACTCCACTTCTAAATATTAATAAGAAACTATAGAACATTTCAAGCTCGCCGCAGACAACGCCGCGGGAATGTCATAGTCATATTTAAACCTAAATGTGCTTCGTCATAGTCGCTCAACTTCCTTTATCGAAATATCTTATCGCCACCCTTGAAATAGGTACCGTTAAGGAGTTCCGGTGGCCATCTGTGGTCTTCATCATCAGTTCCACTTCACCATATAGTACTTTTTAAAAGCAAATGCATGAGTTACAGTGAAAAATACCAAAATCGTTATGGGTGTGCCTATAATATTTGAGGAGTTCTCTTGATTTCTCCATGATCCCATCATCAGATCCTGACGTGGTGACAATGGGACCAACTAGAAAGTAAACCCATTCGAACAACGAAAAAATTTTTCAAATCGGTCCAGTGGTCTTCGAGTAATCGGGGAACATACATAAAAAAAAATATATATATATATATATATCCCGACGAATTGAGAACATCCTCCTTTTTTTGAAGTCGGTTAAAAAAAGCCTTTTATTATGAAGACTCAATAGACAACCCATTACCCATATGACACATACTCAGCGTCAGCGATAACGTTTACGTTCCTTCAGTTCCGCCGGCATCTAAAATTCCCTTTCCAACGTGTCTACGCTAAATTAAACGTATAGTAAGTGAGTTATCAGATGTACAGAGGCGGCAGGGAGACGCGTTGACAGAGTCGCACCTGCGCCTTCCACAGTTAACAGATTCCTCAACAGTAGAGCTTGATTTTATTTGTTATGAATAGAAGAAAGGAACAAAGGAAGAAAAACGGTTTAAGGACATCAAAAAAGATAGCAAATACACCAACAAATGGGATCTGTTTAAGGATGTAGATTTGTAGACTAAACCTATTTTTAAGAAATTATTTATACACTGTTTATTATGTATACTTCGGTTTTTTCCCAATAAATGCACAAAACACATAATAACTGATGAGCTTGACCTAATGGCAGACGATGTGAAGTAGTACATTCGGGTTCATAAATATGTGTATACACTTTAGTACCTTTTCTATTCAATATCATGTTTAGACTGCCATATATGAATTGTCATAGCGATTAAAGTGTAAACATATTTATGAACTCGACTGTACTAGCTATATTAAACGTATAGTAAGTGAGTTATCAAATGTACAGAGGCGGCAGAGAGATGCGTTGACAGAGTCGCACCTACCCTTTCCACCATTAATCCAAGATTGATTTTCAAAAAATAAAATACAAATCTACGGTTTACGTATTGATGAATCGCAGGAAACTGTCCAACATATATCGGATTCACTAGGAGTACTTTATATGGAAGTCTTAACGCGGGCGTATGGGCATCACGTTCTTGCACGCGGGCCGATAGAATCGCTAAGACTAAACGGTAAGAAGCATATTGAACTTCATTTGTCTACAAAACTGCCACTATGCCGTGGATAGAGCCATAGTAATAAATATCTGTTACTTTTATTGGATTTCGACGGTTAATAATTTGGTGTCAGTTACTCGCATCCACGGGCTGGCCACGATGTTCACCAGATTGTCGATCCACCGTGTGAGAGGCCTGCCAGCACCGAATTCTGGTCCGCAGTTGCCACTCTAGAACCTTTCTGCCTCAGCGGCCGCTTGCCATGACCACTTGCGTTTTGCAATTCGCTTAACGATGTTGGTAACTTTTTTGTTTCGTAGACGAATATCCTTGGAGAAGGCAAAATATCCAGCACTGGACGTCTTCCGGCTAAAATAATGATGATGAATTTGTTGTGAATTTTCTGTGTTCTGTGGCCTTAACATGTACGAGGGCGTTGTTTGAATAAGAGAATAGTGAAGAGATATACGTGACGTATAGTATATAAAAGGGGCACAAAATATCTGGCGCGATAAACGGTGACAGGTTTCGTTTTAACAAGATTTATTATTATACAGAACGTTTGCTTTCGACTTGGTCCACGACAAATCTTGGGTGTTATCAGGATGTTACTTCGTTGAGAAACAAAAGAGGCCATTTTACCGCATTTATAATTTTGGTTTAGAATAAATATAAAACGACTAAGCCTCTAGAAAAATCTCTGAGGATTGATTTGTTATACTGCAAGTCAACGAAATACCACTAAGAGTCATTATTATAAGTCAAGTAATTTCATGACAGAACGATTTATACTTACCTAATAAACTGCTAATCTATAGGATGTTTGTTAGTCGAGGGTAGGGATTTTAAGATAGGTATTATAGGTTTGGTAATTTTTAACGACACCTACAATTTATGATTACTGTCTCGATTTTCGACATATTGATGAACCAAAAAATAAAATGAGACTGGTTCATTAAAAAATACCCAAATCAAACCTGATACAGGCTACACAGAGTATTTCATTCGTTTATTTCTCCCAAGACACAACAACTTCTTTTTACTGTTTAAAAATTGTGACTGCAAAAAAAATATGTGGTAAAATTAATCCGAATGTTGCATGGTCCCTTAAGTAAGCTCTACACATCCCAAAGCCACTGTTTATACCGACATTTCATCTGAAACAATTTTCCGGCGACGACGACGATTCCCATAATGAAAACATATAGAAGCAAACATTTGCAGAACCTGCAGTTTCCTTATACCCCTCTTTAGAAATCCGGGAAAATCACAAAAGTGTACGGGAAATTAGTTTTTCCCGTTGCGCTCGACCGACATGCCGGTAATAAGTCTCAGAAACAGTAGTAGCTTGTAATGGCGGAGATTCTAAGTATAACTTCTGAATTTACGTTCTAAGGAATTCATTTGCGGTGAATAGTTGTGGATATTGTTTTTGGGGATACACCCTCCGACGGAAAAAAGGCACCTCTACTATATGAATATTATTGCACTTTCAACCTTATTATAACCTCTGAGAGTTTAATATGCTTCTATGAATTAATTGCACTTGTGCCTTTTCTCCGTAGGAGGGCAGAATAGTAGGGTCCCTTTTACTAAGCCTTGGGCTGCAGGGTCTCTATTCTACCCGGTAAGACTAGAGCATGAATACCGATATTCGATACTAACGAAAAACCGGAATATCGGACTAAAATTTCCGATATTCGAGCTCGCAAATTACCGGTATTTCGATATTTTTTCGATATTACATTAATTACATTAATTGACCGTGGAGACTTTCTACATCTCCTTACCTATGTCTATTTTTAATTTTTATCTGAAATTTGGAGACTTTACATTTCCAATTTAAATTGAATATACTTTAATTCTCATAATTGCTCCTGGGACCTGTACATCCCTGTGACATTTAAATTAGTTAGCTTAAGTTTATCATAGTAATAAGTTACTCATATAAAAAAAAAGACTTCCTGTTGAGTTTCTTGCGGCGTTTCTTCTCAACAGAGTCCCTTGGAAGCGCTGGTAGACTCAGACATGTAAAAGTGCCTACAGGGCCTACTTACAGAATAAATGAATTTGAATTTTGAATTTGAATTTAATATAATTATTAATTTCCAATAAAATTACGTTTTATTTTTATAGCCCCATCCAAGCATGCCATTTTTTACTAGCTATAGGATGCATTATTCCCGAGTTAATGACCATTTTTTACATGAAATTAAAATTATAATAATAGTATAGTAATTTAAGAATGCACTACATATTTCTCATACAGGAGATTGTAGAGGTAAATATCGGCGATGAAACGTTGAACTTATTTGAACTTATCACTAAGTATTACAGACAGATTATGATAAGTACAAGAAAGAAATCTTGATTTAGACTTTACGGTTAAAATCATACCTAGTGATAGCTGCAAGCAAGGCTTTTAGTGTTTTTTTTAATAATTACATTTCTCTTGTTCTGTTTTGGGTGTTTTAAATTAAGATACTTGCATGTGCAAAAATAATTTGAAGTTTAAATTCAAGATATTTTTAATGAATGTGCTGTGATTTATAACAAATAAATATACAATTATTATTTGCTACGCAACAGCTGATTTATTATTATTAAGGCCTTGAACTTCACCCACCTAAAGTGGCAATCTAGGTCAATTCAAAAATCATTCAATTCTTAACATTTGTAACTTTTTTGTATGAATATCGAAAAAATATCGAAATATCGGAAAACCGGTATTTAAAACTTCAATATCGAAAAAATACCGGTAAAAAAACTCCGATATTAGATGATCTAGTTAATACTTATGACATGTTATCTTAATATCAACGTTATGATAGTACTAATGGTAGTGATACTCTTATTTCCTTGATATTGATGTCGGCCAAGTTAAAAACAATAGGATAACATGTTAAAAACAATATGGTTTTTACGAGTAGAATAGCTCTTGTTGTAGTGCTGCATCTTTTGTACCGTTATACGTAGTTAGCTGAAAATATTAACAGCATGTAGGTTATTATGGCGGAAAAAGTATTTATAAAAAGTAAAAATTAAGGGGTGCCAATTTATAAACAAGTTTTTTCAAGTTCAAGTTTTTTAGAAGTAAGTAGTGTTAGGCGATGGGCTTGCAACCTGTCACGAATACATTGGTAAACATTTTAGCCTAATTATGCAAAATGTGGTTACAGAATTATCAACAAATTTTTGGTGTTGTTGGTAATTCTGTAGCTCTGCCTACCCCACTCTGAGAACGAAGGCGTGAGTTTATGTATGTACAGTCAATGAATTTAATTTGTGACCCACCTAAGGTCCAAAGTCAATATGACATTCTATAGCAATAAGGTTGAGTTTCCTATCAATTACAAATGACTTGACATCTCTATTGACAATGACATCTTCAAGCAGATTTTCTTCGAAATGCGTAGCAAATTAACTTCCGTGACCGTACTAATAAGAAAACACTTTCTTTGAAAACTCAAGAATTCTAAGTGGCTTTTTATCTCAATTAGATTTCATAGATAGAAGTACTTAAGATTGTTTATAAGAGTAATTATAACAAATGGTACTTAGCTATTAAAAGCCATTTAAGATAAAACATCTATTAATACTTTCATTGTACTCGTACACGTGAGCGAAATAAAAAGAACAAACTATGAGTAGGTACTCGTAAATACTTAAATAGAAAAACAGAAATATATAGGTATAACTTATAGACTAACTTTCAATTAAATGAAGAAGATAAAGAAAACAAAAACAAATAAAATAACTTCTTTCTTCGTCAGCAGCAACCTTATCCTAATACCTATCTAGTACCTTATCCTTTTTTTTTACAATGAATAAAGTGATTCTACGGTAGGTACGTAATGTTTTTTATAGTGGCCGAGGATTTATTTAGTTAAATCAACATAATTGATGCAAGAGTAGTAAATAATGAAGATATAATTCAAGGTAGGTACGATTAAATACGGCAATTTTACTAGCGTTCTTAGTGTTTTAGTAAAAAAAAATTAAGGCATTAGCTTTAATTAAGTAAATAAATTAACATTTACACCACATTTCAACAAGAATAGATTTACAACACGCTGTAGCGCAAAATAAATCCTTCGTTCCATTTTTAAAGTCGCGACAAAGAAAAATCTTTGCCTCTTAAAATGCACAAACTAGCAGAATTAACAGCTTCAAAATAAACTTCAGTGCAGGCGACGGAGCGACGCCCATCTGCGCTTCCGCCCCTTCTGGACTCGTTTTATCTCTGCCGCCCAACAGAGCGTTACCGTCTTATGGAATACCTTTATCCCATTTAAATCGGATTTTTCTAAAGCACGTCACAGACTAAATAATATCATAGGTGGGCCATTCTACTTTTCAGTGTACATTTTTGTTATCGTCCGATAAAAAGTATACCAAATTATGAATCCGCGAATAAATAAATAACATGAAGTAAGAATGTTTAAGTTTAACGGTTTAGTGAGAATGTCGATAAAACTTATGTACAACGAAAAAGTAGAATGGCCCGGGTACACTAATACTACGGGTGATATATGCACAATTCGTGTATGAATAATTTACGTATCCCCTTTGTTTTCCGACACTCATTTCATATTACGAAGTGCGAAGTGATAGACTTCGCAGAATATCACTTCATCGAAAACTATTTTGTACTGAAACCCTGTTGTTTTGAGGTGAATTTAAATATTAATTACGGAGGTTAGATTGGGTTATACTTGTGACTCGAAAAGCTAGTCGATAAAATGAAAATTCTGCGAAGTGATATACATTCTATAATTTGAGTGTCAAAAAAACGTGGACACATTATTTTAATAGTTTAGTTTCAATTTCTACTCATTTGTTTTTTTAATGCCGTGTTTTTCTTGTACAATTAGCTTCGTAACTAGCATGTTACAGATTCCAGAAAGTATTTTTCTAATACCCAACCACGCATAACCGTGGGGTCAATCAATTAAGATCCATCTGACATTATTTTTCGATTAAACTTTTTTGGGGTTCCGTACCAAAAGGGTAAAAAGGAACTCTCACTGTCTGTCTCAGCAACTACAGAATCTATCACTTGAAATTTGGCATTTACCTTGCGGGCCGCGCCATACATAAACAGGCGAGTTTTTTTATTATTTTTTATCATAACATGTAGAAGGCCACTGTCTAGAACATTATTAAGTACTAACAGTAAAAATATTATTTAGAAATGAAATAAATCAATGCAATGAGAACGGCAATCACATTTTTTGCTGTAATGATTAACATTCTATGATTTTTTTACTTAAAGAATTCGGGCCATCATAAGTTCCAGACGATTTTGACACATAATAACATATCTTAAAAACGAAATCGGTTAGAAATTTTAAGTGTCTGTCTGTGTATAAATGTGCATTGTTAATTATACTTACTCTATAATATAAAAGACCAATACAGAAAACTCTCGATTCATAACGTAGTTTGCAAGCTGTGACCAAAAATAACACAATAGCCCGGCATACAAACAATCTTTACTTGTGCAAAATCGAACTCTATTCGTTTTTCTTGTTACTATTTTCTCACACAGCAACCAAGTGCATACGTACGGAACCCTTTGTGAGGAAGCCACGCACTTGCCCGGTTTTTACATTTACATAGAGTCAGCACTCGACGATTTTACTTTTCGTAGTTCACCTGAATTCTTTTGTTATTCTCGATTCCCTTTTGTTTTCCCGACCAATTGCCTGTGGCGTGCTTTGGACGTTTTACCTTATTTAATTGGCATCCCCCACATTGATTTTATAAATAAATGGAGAACTATCTTCCGATAATAAAACATTACAAATGTAAATTGAAAGTAACTATACAAACCATACCTTCTTGGGGCGGGCTTGGTAAAACCAATAATTGCTTTTGCATTTTTTTGTTTTAATTTTGCCAACTTAATTACCAAGTAAATCCGAACTATCGTAATGTTGATAATTTATACGATAACATGTCAAAGGCAATATCGTTTTACCGAGTATAATACAACCCCTGTTGTGTATTGCAACGACAAAGCAACATGAAAAATGGGTTTTAATAAAAACATAGACTAGTTTAAAACAAAACAATCTTGGTAATATAAAAATGTTTTCTTACAAGCAATACCCCTCATTATGCGCCAGATACTGATAAAAAAATTACGTTGTAACAAGCAGTCTCTTCGAAATCTTTTCATATTTTTTTTTTGGTTAGATATTATTGTAAATGCAACTAAAAACCAGAAATAATACGATGTTTTTCGAGCAATAAAATTTCAGTCCATATTTTTTATCATTATAATACCACTAAAATCAACTAATAAACAGAAAGGTTGTGATTTACAGGGCGGCCCTGTCTTATTTCCTCTATCTTGGTCCTCACCAGCCGCCTTCTCTTTCTCAGCTTCTCGGCATAAAAGGATCGTTCTGGACTCGACCGGGGAGAATTCAAGTCCGGACACCTGGAACCCAATCGCTATTGTTAGTAACGTAATTGCAATACTGCCCTGCTAATCCAATACGCAATATCTCAGATAAAACTCCTGTAGCAATATCAACCTTATTACTTACAGAAGAGAATTAACACTGCTTTGGTATACTACTTATTAGCTTAGCAGAATAGTAAGCAGTGAATGCCTTGGCTTGTCCTAACTGTTTACACCAGCAACGCACGTTCACTGCATCAATAGTCTCTCAATTCTATTCAAATATTCTTTGTTAACAATTGTATGAAAAAAAGACGGGTGGGCCAATATTTTTCCCTGCCAGTGTACGTACACTCGCGAGCAATGTTTTTTTTATTTTAAAAAGCATATTTTAACACATTCACTGCCAGCTACTGCAACGAGTGCTACGTTGTAGCCAGTAGCAGATTTTTTCCGCTATGCTATGTAGTGAAAATCTGCTACGAACAGTGTACCCCACTATCGGCTCGTTGGCACTGAATGAGTTAATAACTAGATACCTAAAAAAACCTAATTTTTCAAAAATCTTTTGAAACCAATAAAGATGGTGTGAGTCGATTATTTTGCTCGCGAGTGTTGACTCTCTTTACACCGCTCTCACTATTTGCTGTCGTATATTTTTTTTCTTATATTTTAGACCTGCTATCAGTCGCCTAGACTATGATCAGGTGGGTTGTAGTTCATGAGGGTTTGGCGAGTCAGGGCCACTGCCCCAGCTCGCCTCAGTCAGGCAGCACATTGGCTCTCTTTAGTCTCTTCACTGGATTTGGCTGTAGTAGCTTGTGGGATAGAGGGTTTGGATGACTGGTCAATCGGACTTTATACTTCGTCGAGTAACGCTTTGCTTCTTCTTCTACTGTTGACATTTCTAGATAATTGTGTATTTCTGTGTTGCGAGCGTACCAAGGCGCGCCAGATATGAATCTCAGGATGTTGTTTTGAGCTCGTTGTATACGGCCTAGTTTATGAATTATTTATAATGAAAGTTGGTGATAATTGGACCTTAAACTGTCCGTAGCGATGCAAAATGCAGTATATAAAATGTTAAGTGCATAGTATGCGTATTACGAGTTCAACCGAGTTTACGGCGTTTTGAGAGTGAAAAATGTCAGTGTTTCGGAAATGATAAACTTATGTTATTACTTTTTATGCCATTCAAAAGAAGAAAGCAGTATAAAAGTACGTAGTCCATACTGGCTTTTTGATTTAATTTGCAGTAGGTATGAATAAGGCCTCAGATTAACGTTATTTTTTATACCACACGTTGGCCTAAGTATTTTTTTAATATTCTTTGGGTTTATCCTTCTTTTAAAAAGTTGGTTTATTATACGTTTATGACTATGGTATTAATCAACACTTACTACAAAAATAAACTTGAAAAGGCCTTGAGTCTAGACGGGAAAAACCAGCCAAGTTCAATATACAGGGTGGAATAATAACTTCGCTGCTATAATCGTAATCAATAATCTCAATTCTGATACCATTTTAGAATCTCCATTAAACAGGCAATTTTTAAAAAAAGCAGCACTGCAGGTTTTCATATGTTTTTTTTACACAGTGCAATGTCAAACTTGCCGGAAGAAAGACTCAGATTCTTGAACTTTTTTGACTTGGAAAATTTAAAAAACCGCTACCTATTTTTTTATTCATTTCGTTAGAATAAGGTCTTAGAGCAAATTTAATCTGCTTTATTTCACAGGAATAGAAACTGAAAAATTCTAATAACTGTGGTCGTGGCATCGAAAATGGTGAAAAAGGGTGCCGCATTTGCAAAATTTTGGAAAGTGACATGAATAAATCACGTTTTTAACACTCCTGAGCTGAGCTATCCAGGCCTGTAAGGTAGTCCACTATATACCGGACACCCTTTATACTGTCAGACATACACTTACCTCGTTGTTCGCGAAATAATAAAATTCTACAATAATTCACAAAGGTTTCAATTCTTATATGATTTTTTTAAATCTAAGTTGAAATACTTGACTTACTTGTATATTTCAGTAGTGATAGTATTGTCGTTTTTGCATCTCGCCGACCACTGCGACCAGTATTTGAAGCCCTCCCTCTCAAAGATGCTCACTGCGCACGCCGTGTCGTCCCGTATGTCGTCGTCTAGCAGCGCTGGAGACCAAATTAAAATTGTCATTAAAGCTGATTAAACATACTAAGTGTTAGTGAGAATAAAGTGCTTCCGTATTTTTTTATTTTGAATAAAGAAGAAGAGAGAAGGAAAACCAAAAATGTAATTAATTTACACAACCATGAGCATATTTTATAAAATAAACAAAAAAGGAAAGCAAACGTAATAGTTATTTTGAATTGTTGGTGTGTGAAACTCTTGTCAACTCGGACCGCTATTTTATATAAGTACTCAGCAATAATGACCAAGCATCTTAAAAAACTGTTAACTTTATTTTATCACTAAAATACTTTATTTCATCACAACCTACTTGTTACATGAAACGATATGCAAAGAAAACGGGCACTTTCGATTTTTTTAAGATGTAATTATAAAGTAAAAGTAACTAAGATTGTTTGCCTCAGAGTAAAGAAAGTAAAAAAAATAATGGTACATAAATAATATTAGCTTAATTTTTAAGCATAACATTTCATTTTCTAACATTATAATAAAAGCACGCGAAATAATCATAAGTGATCGTATTCTTTGCAAAGAGGTTTATAAACCTTTTTAAGTTTAAGTCTATTTGAAAACTAAATGAAGAAGACACCCCCTGTATTTTGCATTAATGATAAAGCCTACCTAGTTTTTATATTTTTAATAAACATTCATTTCTGAATTAAAAAATGCCATGTAAGCAGATGTATAGAATCATTTTTAATGTACGAATTCACCGCAACCCGAACCGCTACCCACATTTCATTCTTAAGCGACTCTCTTTAAATTGTATTTTTAAATTAAATACGACATCATGGCTCATAAAATGTAGCTTTAAGTTTAACTTGAGTCTGAGTTAGTTTCGAGTTGTAATATTTCTGGACGAGTGCGAGATAACTGGCTTTTCAGACTCATCCTGGCTTACGACGAGACACTCTTGATCGTCAGTTCTGTGTTAAAGTTATTTATCAGCAACGTACCTACGATACCTTGAAGAAATAACGATAAAATACGAACGACTTCTGGAGCCTAATTAATATGATTGCGTTTGTAGCGTGACAAAATGTAGATAAAACATCCGTCACTTTCTGACACACGAGAGTGACGGATGCTTTATCCACGATAGACAAACAACCGCGTATGGGAAAACAAAGTGTAGGTAGGCTGTCGCAAGATGGAATGACGATCTGGCAGGATGATTTTATTAACCAACTCTCGTTACAACTCAACGGACATATTTTGTATTACGAGTAACTCGTGAGTTTAAAGTGTCCCGTCAGAACAAACAAACAGCATTTTACATCGTGTACTCTCAATTAGGTAGCACAATTCACATATTCCGCCCCAACAACCTGCTAGTCGGGTCCATTTTGTATGAAAATCGGAGTGTTTGGTATTGAATGTGTTAAAACTCGCTCGTATGACTTCACTCGACCGATCAACCGTTCAAAATGCCATTTTTATAGAATAAAAGTCATCGCACATTATAACGCCTTTCTTTTCTTTACTTTTCCAATATTTTTTGGCTTCACGTGCTGATCCGGTGCCGGGGCGTTGTAGTTTGCGAAGTATCCTAACTTTTTACCAAATCATCATTTGACAAACTATATCATTTTACATACTTTCATTTCGCAAAAACGTATTTGTGCTCAAATCATTACATAATATGAGTACATAGGATACATGGGCTTGTTATAGTACATTACTACAGAGGCCGGGACAAAAGGGGTTGCCGGCCGAAGACATATAGACGGCCGAGCAAAGCGAGGCCGGATAGGTCTGACGCGGGCAAACCATATTTCCCGCCGAGGTAAGTATAGTGCTTTTACCAAACATCAAACATAATAATAATTCATTAAAAAAATTAATACGAAAATAACAAAGTCAAATTACTAGGAGTGCATAAACATTAAAAGTAACCTACAGTGCTCAGTCATCCGCGCTCTGTCGTGTGCGCCCGCCCGCCCGCCGGTGCCCCGCAGCACACCGACTGCGATCTAAGTTGCGGTACGCACCCCTAAATACCTTTGTTCTCCTAGTACTTTAGATAAACATGCAAACGCTTTGGTTGGATGCACGGCTTAGTATATTAAAAAAAGAAGCTATCTAGCCTTTTCATAAACACAGCCGCAATGTTTACACTAAAAAAAAAGTTTACTTATTGTTTTTTTTAACACGCATAGTGGCAGAATGCCATGATGCCTGTGCCACAAATGTATGTGGAATGGATCTTAAAAAAGAGGACTTTGCCGGCCTAGGCCTGCACGATTTGTATGAAATTCCATAAACGACCTCTTGTCCTAGCCGCACCTAAAACGTCATACTTGGCGGCCTATTATAAGGAACATAACATCAATATTTCATGGCATGTTTGAGAAAAATAGGTTAGGTTAGGTTGGACTTTTGAGCATACAAAATTGTTAAATAATGCGGCAGGAAGAATCTCTTTGCGCAATGAAAGTTTGTAAAATGATATATAGTTTGTCTAATGATGATTTGGTAAAACATTAGTGAAACAGTTTGCGATAACCTCACCTCTGGGGATGATCGTGTGAAACCGATGGATGCAAGTTGCACAAAACTTAACATCGTGGAGATTCTTGAGGAAGGCATAATCAAATTATATCCAGCTGTGGACATAATTATATTATTTTTAAATGACGATTATAAATATTATAATTACAGTCAAAATTTGCATGTAATTAAGTCGATATTAATGAGAGGTGTATTTGTGTCAAAATCGAATAGAAATAGCTACAATAATTATTATTCTTGTGACCCTAACGTTTTTATTATATGGGAATTGAAAAACAACATGACTATGCTGATTATTTCAGTATTTTTCTTCAAATTCTTCTCCGTAAATGTCACATTTTATTACACTTGTCTTTGATGTAGTCTGTTGTTGAATAGATTCAGGAGGTTATAAAAGATATAATAAAACTCTTCTCAAATGCCACTCATATTTTAGGGTTCCAAAGTTATTGTGTTACAAGTGACAGAAACTTTATATGAAACTAGATGGTCTCGTGACTTTTATCGCTGTAGCAATTGAGCTATTCCTCTGGAGCACCAGGGCCTTAAGGCCAATGTACACATTGAGCCAGTTGTTGGGCCAGGGTATAGGGTCAAACCATTGAATCACGTTTCCACATTAGCGTATTGATCATTCTGCATTGGCGCTTTTATAAAAGATCTTTTGATGTGTGCACGAAAAACCGACACTAGCCGGTTGGCCGGCCAGTGTTGGTCGCCAACTACAAACAAGTCAATAGCATAGCCAAGTAATCCTATACATGTTGGCCCAGCACCTTGGCCCAATATGTATAGCGGCCATAACTCTCTGGACCAGTGACGATGGATATTTAAGGTGTAAGAAAGAAATAGACAAAGCTCTTGAATAATGCACGAGTTTCTAAGTTAGTTGGTTTTTATTTCAAGAGGGAATAGAGAAGAACACCACATCTAGAAATTCATGAAGGAAAGGGAGCATATTTACATATAAAATACTGGACGGAAAGAGTTGCTCAAGATGATAAGGATCGTGATGATGACGTTGGTTTTTATTTAAAAACGGTCGTTTGACAACTTTAAAAGTAAGTAAAAACTCATGAAATTGTACCAGAAAAAGCAGAATAATTACATGAAACATTGTTGAAGTTAATTGAATCAGATATACTATTACTTTTATTTGGACAGACAGACAGACTCCCGATCTCAATAATCTTTACGAAATCCTTTAAGCAGTTTCCGAAGCACAATTTGAGCTCTCCAAAGTCCAGATTGTAGAATGCATTAATGGTGAGAACTAACGAGTATACGTACTAGGTATTTATATTTACTTATGCGTATTTGTTATTACGAGTATTATCATGTCATGTTCAACATTGTTTAAACAAAATTGGTGCTTCATTTTCCAATTGCCAAAAGTGATTTAATTTTGAATTCCATTTCATGAAATCACGCCTTTGCTTTCCACCAAAATGTTTGCCAATACTTAAATTGAATAAGTAAGCATTCCATTTTAATATGTAACAACCGGTAATTCGTGTTTATTTTCAGTCCTACTTGGTAGGTTTTTTTTTTCAATTTAAATCGCTAGAGCCAATTCCGCGAAATTAATATGTTCAATCACAATAATTGTTCGATTAAAGTAATTTCATAACATAAGTTCGTACTGTGCAAAAGATCTTAAAAACAACCTTCGGGTTTCTAGGTCTTTTTCGCTCTCTCTAATACGCTCCTTTGTTGTCTAGACGACTTAACATTTTTTCGAAATACTTTTTTATATTCCTATTTTGTTTCTATCTTTTCAAAATGTGGGCTAACTGACGAAATTTAAGTGGCATTATGACACCTATTTTCACCCTGTTAAAATACTTGAAAGTATTTTTGATCAGCTATATTTCTTTCTCGTCGCTTTTGTTGCTTCCGCACTCGACTCTCCAATCTCTGCTCGTAATTTTACAACTCATCCCAACTGCACTGGACATAAAAACCGTCGTAAAACCGTCCGGCGACAGTTGGATTGTTTGTTTGTCCTCCTGTTTGTCGCCGCCTTGTTAAAGCTGCAACTTTCTTACAATATTGCTTTTAAAGCATCTACATTTAGGAAAGAAGCGAACTTCTTCAACAATAACTTGAAACATACTTTAAAAACCTTAACTTGAACAAAAACCATGACAGTATATTTAACGAGAAAATCTGCATTGAAATCATTCTATCGGTTTGAAAGCTCTAAAGCCACAGAATAGTACTTTACTACAGAGGCCGGGACAAAAGCCCCTAACAAAAACCCCATATTTCCCGCCGAGGTATGTATAGTGCTTTTTTCAAACATACAATGAAATAAACAACAAAAAAATCTAAGTTTTATTTTTTTAATACGCATAGTTGCAGAATGTAATGATGCCTGTGCCACAAATTTATGTGGAATGGAAATTAAAAAAGAGGACTTTGCCGGCCTAGGCCTGCACGATTTGTAAGAAATTCCACTAACGACCTCTTGTCCTAGCCGCACCTGAAACGTCATACTTCGCAGCCTGTTATAAGGAACATAACATCAATATTTCATTGCATGTTTGAGAAAATATATTTAAAGATTATAGGCGTGAATCTTATGATCACCACTCTTTATTAGTTGAATGAAAAGATAAAACGTACTTAACTGTACATTGAGCAACATCGTCAGTTTTAAGTACATCGCTTGCTTAAGTTAGCATACGTCAACATAAGTTATGAACTTAATTCTTATTGTCAAGTAGCAAGACAAAAAATACGCATCAGTAGTTTTTTGTTTCAAATAGTTGCTTCAGAACTGATAACATGTCATCATATTTCAATCTTTAATTTTGCACTATTTTATTATAGCAAACACTGGATCTACTAGAATAATTTAATGTCTATACTCGAAAATCTAATTCAAGACCAAAATCTGACAGTTCCCATCTTGATTATTTCGTTATTTTAACAATTTTTCATAAAAACCTGTATGAGAACTCTTGTAAACAGTAATATTAGTGTAAGTTTTATTGATGAAAATACCTACACTTAAACCAAAATGCAGTAATCACAGCGAATGAGCGCCCGTTGAGGTTAGGATTTTGGTCTTTAATTAGATTTTCAAGAATAAGTCGGCCAATTTCGTCCTTTTGGACACAAATTAAACCTTATTTAATTTATCTTCGTGCAAATGGTCCTTACATTTCAAACCTTTTTGCAATGTTCACACACAGATAGAAATCGCAAATGACTACCCCGTCCCCTTATTACCTCAGGACCCGATCAAGCCTAAAGATTGGGTTTCTTAAACTCGGGCTAAGCAGTTTTCGTCGTGTGGAGGTTAATTGGAACGCCTGAGGCTGATATCGAGCACTTACATTCGCACGCCACATTGCACTCGCCGCCTTTCTTGCCCGGCCGACACCACCGGCTGGGGATCTAGAAAACAAGAAAAATATATCGATGATTTAATTTTTCTATATACAGGGTGCCTCTGACCTCGGGGCTTTAAATGCATGGATCGTTTCTACTCCTGAAACTGAACTTCTTTTGTTTTGTAAGTTGTTAAAAATATGTCCAACTTAAATTTTATTTTTTCATACAAGTTAAATGTAATTTTCAATGTACGCGATCCAATTCTCCATTTTCCTTTAGCCCTCGTACCAAGGAAATGTTGCCCCCGTACCATGAGATAGTGATTTTATGGCCATAATGTAATACACTGATTTTACAACTAGACTTAAACATCAATTAGTTATCTAAATTTAAGTATTTTTTTAATGTTTCAGAACAAAAGTAGTTCAGTTTAGCGAGTAGAATCGATACTTGCATTTGAAGCCCCAAGGTTAGAGGCATCCTGTACACATTCATTTTAACAACGCATAACTATAAGCGAATTTCTGACTTTCAGCCATGGCCTTAAACGCTTATGTGCGAGTGTCGATGTCGTATAAACACAAGATGCGGCGCGTGAAGAAACACGAAGATATCGAGGTTGCAGCTAATGCATTGAAGCGAGGGGTCGCCTCGCCCACTTCTAGTCACACCACGCGTTGAAGAACCTCATTATATTACTGTTGGATAATTTAACAGAATAAAAGAATGCACAATAACAAATCATTTGACAAGGCTCTTCTAGCTACCCTTTAATAAAATATTTCCTTTTTTTAATTTTTTAAGTAGCACCCCTAACTAATAACTAATTAACTATTACTTACTAACTAGTTAAGTAAATATTAACTTTTAGAACACAAATACAATGTAGAATTAAGATACATGCTTTCTTTAAAACGGCGCCAAGTTGTCTTACATGTGTGATATTTCAAGAATACACACATATGAATACTAAGAAGTTGTGTAGTGTAGACAGTGTAGATAAGGATATGCGATATTAACCTTAGATAGCATTTTGACTCCGTGACCTTTCCCCATGATAGTGTTTTCTAGCGCGGGAACTGATTTAACGCATTATGATAACCTCGTAAGGCCCACCATACTACAAACAGGGAGTTTTTGTGAATGGGACTTTGAATCTACCATCAACGCAATAAAGTTCAATTACGTTTGTTCGATAATGACATTTTCAGTTTATGAACATAGGAAAATAAACCTTATTCACATTGCAACACAGTTCAAATTAAATTGCCTTGATTATGTACATTCTATTGCACACTGGGCCTTACGAGGATAAGAGTGCCTTCTTTGTAAATCGAAGTTATAAGTAACGGTAGCTATTATCTCACTCTCTCTTTTACGATCATTAGTCCCCACCTTCAAAACAATAATGACGTAATTCAGAAATTTTAAATTTCGAATTACGTCTCTACAATAATAAATTTATGACTTGAAATTTGAAAGCAGAAATTTTGAATTAGGTCACTATTGTTCTGATGGTGCGATTATGGTTGCCGGGTTAGAATAGTGCCACTCTTCTCATAATGCGTTCAATCAGATCTTCCTGTGGATGTCGTAAGGGAATAATGGCGTGTAGTACTGTTTGGAGATGGGCTTGCCAACTGTCACAAATGCGCTGGTAAACATCTTATCCTGATTGCGTAAAATATGGTTGCGGAATTGTCAAAAAGGTTTTAGAGTGATAGGTAATTCTGTAGGTCTGCCTACCCCACTCTGGGAACGAAGGCGTGAGTTTATGTATGTATGTAATTATCCGCGATGATGTTAGACTGACCTAGTTCGAAGCTAAGGACTTGTACTAACCATCCATTATTACTTATGTTATCGTTTTGTAGTAACCATCCCAATATCTTTTACCTGCGTTTTCAAGACCAACTGGTTTTTAAAATAAAATGTAGACTTTTACTCTATTCTTACTTAAAAACTTCATACTATTTAATACGCGTAATTTCTATAAAAAAGCAACTCATTTTTTAACGTATTTAAAAAGGTCAAACTAAAATCTTCCGCGTAATATAAATAAGAGATTTAGGATCAATGGATTCTTCAATGGAAGTGGTTCACTCAATCGACCGACCGATACAGCGGCGTATTTTAAAAGAATTGCCAGATAAAAAACGGCAGGCACTTTTACACTTCAAAAATCTACCAGCGTTTCTTAACGACGTTGCTTTTCGAAAGCAATTTGGTTGTTTTTTGCTTGTTTAAACTTTAATAATCTAGAACCATTTTACCCATACCGCGTAAATATTTCCTTCTTTATAAATGATAAAGTTTAGCCAGAAAAGTAATAACCGATAAGGCA
This sequence comes from Acleris literana, assembly GCA_946894065.1. Classification (NCBI taxonomy): domain Eukaryota; kingdom Metazoa; phylum Arthropoda; class Insecta; order Lepidoptera; family Tortricidae; genus Acleris; species Acleris literana. The sequence continues at coordinate 7,108,520 of OX335692.1, forward strand.
ATAGGCCAATAAGGCGATGAAGAATTAATAATCATATTGACGAAGCCCCAACTATGCGCCTAGATTGTGAAATCTAATAGTGGGAAAGGAATTGGTTTTATAATCAATTCAGGGGCTTCGCAGCTTGTCCCGTGATTGTAAGATTTTACGGTAAAAAGTGAGGAAGTTAATTAATTTTTTATTTCACTCGGCTTAACGCGCTTACGTTTGAACTTTCTTGCGGCACTTCTTGAAGTTTCTTGCAGCGCTTCTTCTCCGCAATGATGGTCTTGTCTGAACCGCTGGTAGATTCACTCTATATTTCTGACGTGTAAAAGAGTCCTCATGTGGCCAATTTACTGAATAAATACCGTAAACTCGGGTTACTTTAACCCTAGGGGGTAACATTGCCTACCCCAAAAACCATCTTTAATATTTTATTATTTAATTAAATTTTGCATCAGGAGCAAGCTACTTATATACTTTAGTAATACTAAAAGTATAAAACAATTTAAGATGATTACCACTAAAATAGTTATAGTTTTAAGGGTGGGCAATGTTACCCCCTAGGGTTAAAGTAACCCGAGTTTACGGTATTTTGAATATTGTTTATTTCAATAATTGAAAAGTTTGAAAATGTGTTTATGAATTGAAAAATGTGATCTTTGGTTTGCTGAATGAGTACGGAGTACCAGGAGAACAAAGCCACAGTGGGGAGAAAGACTTACTAGTTTCCTCGACATAACAATACAAAGGCTGCTAAAAGATCGTAAACGACTTTGTCAATTAAATAACTAACTAATTTCTAAGTGCACCTTCTCAAAACAGTGGTATTTTTTTTGGAAGGCGCTGTTAAGTTTTTCTTTAAAACAGTTTTTAGAATCATTTTGAATTCGCGACCACTTTAGAAGAAAAAAAATGCTTTTTGATCCGTATGATCCTATATATCTGTGTCAGTTGATTTAGGATCGCGACCCACAAGTTGAAAAATACTGCTTCAAAACAACTGTTTACTTGTAAAAATGACAGTGTTCTTGGCAAATAAACAATATTATTCTACTATTCATTCAATCTAACTTGTGTCAGGATCAGTAAGCTATTAAAAGATTGTATGAAGGAGCGGTCACTGACCTGATACAATCCATAAGACTTCTTGCCGCTCGGGGTGACGACGAAAGCCTTTGTGTCTCGGTTACTAACTTTTTCTATAAGGCATACCCCTGCGAACAAAGAAAATGATAGCGTTATACGTTTTTAATGAAGATATTTGATATAATCAGGCCCTGGGGAGGGTTAGTAATCACTTTCTATAAATACATGTATATATAGCCTAGTTGTTAGTGACCCAGCCTACAAAGCTAGCGACCCTGGGTTGGATTCTCGGTATGGGCAAATATTGGAGTGATGAGTACGTATTGTATTGTATTGTATTGTATTGTATTACAATACAATACAAAAACACTTTATTGTATACAGAATAAAAAAGTTATAGAGAAACAGCACTATTAAAAATTATCCAGGTTAACCGGCGGTCTTCTCGCTGATTAGCGATCTCTTCCAGATAACCTTAGAAGGGATATGGTGTCCAATTAAAACTTTACACAGTAAGTGGTGCTTATAAACGTTTTTGTAAATTGTACATAACTACATGCAAGAGGGTTAATACTTCTTAAGTTTTTACCTAGAGTATTAATGAAAAGATAAAAAAGTGTAATACGAGTTTTTTGGACCTGTCACAAGGATCCTCCTCAATCAACTCAAGTATAGTCGACAAAGAACTCTTTTACTATTTTTCGACTCTATTGATATAACTTTAAGGTCCAAAAATAATGATAATTAATGTTGAATCATAACATTACAATCAAGTTCAAGGTCATGATAATCACGAGCGGTCGAGATTTATTCATTAGTTTTCCGATGATAAACACATACCTAGAGATAGGTATAGATAAAGTATAAGTAAGTGTTACTGCGTGTGTGTGTGTGTGTGTGTGTGTGTGTTTGGGGCACATTGCTCGCAGGACAAATGGCGGATGGGGTCAGAAGGTTCTTGAATGGCGTCCGCGGACTGGGCGACGAGCTGTAGGTAGGCCTCCAACAAGATGGAGTGACGACCTTGTAAAGATCGCGGGAACGCGATGGATGCGAAAAGCACAAGACCGGTCTAAGAAGAGAGCCTTGGGGGAGGCCTATGTCCAGCAGTGGACGTCTTTCGGCTGACATGATGATGATGAAGTGTTACCAATAATTAAGATATTGTTCTGTAAATGTCTGCATAAAAATCGGCCAAGTGCGAGCCGGACTCGCGCGCGAAGGGTTTCGTACCATTATCTATAAAAAATCACGTTTGCTGTATGGGAGCCCCCTAAAATATTATATTATATATTAAATATTATATATTATATTTAAATTTAAATTTTTAAAGTGAACATACAACTAAATATTCTGTGAATATTTCAAGCGTCTACATGTTGCCGTTATTAATATCGAGCAAAAAACGTCAAAAAAATCAAGTTTGTTGTATGGGAGCCCCCTTTAAATATTTATTCTTTTATGTTTTTAGTATTTGTTGTAATAGCGGAACAGAAATACATCACCTGTGAAAATTTCAACTGTCTAGCTATCACGGTTCATGAGATATAGCCTGGTGACAGACAGACAGACAGACAGACGGACGGACAGTGGAGTCTTAGTAATAGGGCCCCGTTTTTACCCTTTGGGTACGGAACCCTAAAAAAATATGTATGCCTGATAAATAATTAAATAGATTCATAAAGTGGTCACTTTTATAAGTTTTCTCTTCAACGTTTTAACTGCCATACGAAATCGTCAAATGTGTAAAGCAATATAAAGCAAAAAAAAGTTTAATCAAGTTATGAAAACTGAAACAGTGTTAGAGTATTTTAACAAACTGAAATTGACGACAGTCCTATAACCCTGTTAAATTATTAACAAAACAGGTGCGAGGGTCTATATTGGAATCCCTAATCGTGATTTGTCCTAATGCATTGTTTGTCCGAATTTTCGTTTATCCTAAAGCATTTCCGCCTGAATTTTTGAAACTTTTTAGTGTGGTTTTAATACTACCCTAACCTAGGTATATTTGGAAAATTTAAAAAGTTGTCTGACTCAGCTGAAAACCAGTTTAGGACAAACAATAATTTGGACAAAAGAAGCGTTAGGACAAACGTTACTAAAGGGCCGGTTAGACTAGCAACATTTTCACAGCAATTTGTGGCCGGCAACTATACGCATATTTCTCTAACATACGAAATAAGAGTAAGACAGCAATAGTTGCCAGCCACACATTGCCGTAAACAGTTGATCGTGTACCAGACCCTTGGGACATCCCAGGTGTGAATTTAATATTATCGCACAAAAAAAAACCTAATGATGAGGTTTCGATGATTACCATAAAGACATTCTATCTAAGTCCCCAAAGTTGGTAACGTATTTGTAGTCTTGAGATTGCCATCTTAAAATATAAAATGTCTATGGGCTTCAGAAAGATGAAAATTTTATGTAATGTGTCAAACAGTAGTAATTGGTTTACACCTTTGCTCATTTCATGACACCGACTTACATAAACTCCGTCTTAATAATAACACCTTCGGTACCACTAAAGATACCTTGCGGAAAGATCCGTGATATAATTTATGGGAAAACCAGCGGCTATTGTTACGCTCGCACTTTAACGTGATAAGCAAAAACGCAAGTTCTGCGAATTTGAGATTTAATCTAATGATGTTATCCTTTTTTGTATCACTTTTCTGCGGAACTATCTAATCTACAATGTACTTACATGCTTTGAAATGCATAATTATTTTATAATGTTTAATAGATGTGTGTGCCGCGTGGTTGCCGGCTGACATACATAGTACCACTCCATGTCATCCCGTGGATCTCGTAAGAGGCGACGTAGGAAATAGAGGCTTGTAGTACTGTTAGGGTGGGTTTAGACCAAGCGAACGAACAAGAATTCTATGGCACTATCTCTTACGTTTTCGTTGTAAAAATAAAGACAAAACATGTTCTAGAGCATTCGCTCGTTTGGTCTAAACCCGCCCTTAGGCGATGGGCTTGTAACCTTTCACTAATATACACTGTTAAACATCTTAGCTTGTTTGGGCAAGGTATGGTTACGGAATTGACAATAGCTTTTTGGAGTTGTTGGTAATTTTGTAGCTCTGCCTGTGTGGAGGTATGTATGTATGTATGTATGTATTTAATAGACAAACACCCCTATATTATGGCGATTTTAGAGCTGATGCCAAATCAATCATCAATCGGCCAAAATGATTTTTATAAAACCTAGCTAAGAACCATCGTTATTAAACTAAATTTATTTTAAATAAACCGCTTCCATTACTTTCTTCAAAGCTTGTTCAATCGGGTTGGGTCTTCTGAAAGAAGGAGTCCGTCATACCGGAGGTTTTTATTCTCTATTTAATAGTTTTTCAATCTCTGTGAGTGTTGAGTAGGAGAACAAGGTTCGTGTCGTTTAGACGAGCTATTCTAGTGACGTTGCAAGTGACAAGTACTTAGCTCGTTAAAACTAGGCCAGACACCTCCTTTGCGGTGCCATCTTTATTTTACAAGAAATAAAAGCATAACCACTGGGACTCTTCGTTACGAGTAATAAAGGGTGATGTTTAAGTAATACATATAATAAAATGTTTTTAAGACGCTCGACGCTGTGCTAGTATATGGCATGGGCATTCTATGTCAAAATGACATGGCTTAAATTCGAATGAAGAATAATCCTCTTAGTTCCAATTTAACCCATATTGCTTTGACATAAAGTGCCCATGGCATATACTAGTACGGCGTCGAGCACTCTGGCGTTTACCTTAAATAAACAGGAAGTGTATTGTTTTGATATCTACAACTACAGTACAAAATAAAACGAAGAACAGTACATTTTTAATTAAAGGTATACAACACACTCTTGCCATAAACTACTAACTGTGGCTCTAGTGAAAACGAGTACAAGTCGATTTAGCTCTAAATAAGAAAGGGTAAACGTCATGTACAGAATATAATAGATTTACACCGTTTTTCACCTAAACCTCGGGAGACTTGTATCCTTTTTCACTAGAGTCACAGAAGGTGATAAAGGTCGAACATTGTAATAAGTCATATACTAACAGTAATTAATACATGTTATCAGCTTAGCTTGACTAATGAGGCATTTACATAATTTATGTTGTATAACATTAAGTACATATATATTTATTTTCACTGATTTTCTGTGTAAATGTGTTTGTTACTAATAAAGAAATTAGGATTTATTTAGGTACCTTTTTTACTTGAATTTCTCTACAGGTTTGTCAACTATCAAAGCAAGTTTGTTGACGACGCGCTGTCCTAGTTGGTAGTGACCCTGCGTACGAAGCTAGCGGTCCTGGATTCAACTCCCCGTAAGGGCAGATATTTGTGTGATGAGCACCAATATTTGGTCCTGAGTCATGGATGTTTTCTATGTATTTAATTATATATTTCTCTATATAAGTATTTATATCATTGTCTAGTACCCATAGTACAAGCCTAGAGCTTAGTTTGGGACTAGGTCAATTGGTGTGACATTGTCCCCTGATATTAATTATTTATTTATTAAATGTTTTTGTCGCGCTTTGAGTGTTAACGTATTAAGTGTGTTTATGTGTTTCGTTTTCACGGCTTAACACCTAAACCGATCGACGTTATATTTGTAACAGAAATTATTTATAAACATGTTATCGTTTATCTCAGTACGGAAACAGACAAATGTTATTTTTCCTAGAAATAGGATACTTTTTGAGATAATGGCGATAAACGACTTCCACGCGGACGGACTCGCGGGCAAAAACTAGTATTCACTATAGAAAGACAAGTCATTAAAAGTCTGTAATATCTCATTATTAGACAATGAAAAGTAGTTGCCTAATAGGTTACAACTTTATTAGATTAATAAGATAATTAGGATGGTACTAGGTTAATTTCAACTACAACTTCTTCTAACTTCTAAATACAACTGTATTTAGTTACTTTAGTGTTTTTTACTATTTATTGCGTACCTACGTACAACAACTATAAAATCTTATTTCTGTTAAAAACAATATTAAAAAGTGAACACCCCATATTTATATTTAAATTTTATTTTACCTCCATAAAAACCGTGTATCCTACAATTAAATAGAACAAAAGCAAACATGGTGTTTTTTTCACTCCGCCATATTTTGCGCCGTGTTTTTCCCGCTAGAACCAATTTTAGAAATAGAAGCCAATCAATCAGTTACGTTGATTTGATACAATTGCACGCGTCAATGGGTGTTCGGCCTCCCTATTAGACGGGTGTGCACCAACCGCACAGCACGATTACAAAGCACTTGTTTGTTTGGATTTATCTAGGACTAGTGACCCGCCCTCGCTTCGCTTCGGTTTATGCCAGTTCTCCGTAATACCCGTTTATAATCCAAAACCTATTATACTTAAAAACCTTCCTCTTGAATCACTCTATCTATTTAAAACCGCATCAAAATCCGTTGCGTAGTTTTAAAGATCTAAGCATACATAGGGACAGACAGACAGTGGAAAGTGACTTTGTTTTATAGAGGTACTATTTGGATTTATCTAGGATATGCCACGGTTTTCGATGCATTTAAAAGTTGCTCTATATTTTTTTATACTTAACCATTAATTCTACTGTCATTCGGGTAGGTTGTAGGAAAATAAAGGACGTCGAACTATAATTGTATACAACAATTGTACTTTACTTATACAATTTAACAAAACACTGTGAGGCACGAGAAATTCGCAAATTCTCGGGATTATGTGAAATTGGTAAGTATTTAATATTTTCCGCTATGTAGTGATCAGATATAAATTATTGTAGAGCTATACATAATATGTTATTTAACTAAGGAGACCAAACGTGCTTTTTAGAAGACAACAAAATGTAAATACTTAAGGCTGCGTTTCCACCAGAGCTGTGCGAGGCAGCTAAGCGTTGTTCCACCAATGGGATTATGTTGTTTCAATAGCCTCACTATCGTATTGGAATTCGCGACACCGCTTAGCTACCTCGCACAGCTCTGGTGGAAACGCAGCCTTAATCAGGGAGACAAGTTCCTTATGATCGAGAATAGCTCCTAAAAACAGCCGTCTCTATAGTGCGCTAAATGAATACGAAAATCAAATTAAAATCTAAGCATGATCGTTACACATTCGCATTCACAAATCCATGTGGTTGGTGTGATCCAGCTATTACCGGCTTTTAATATTATTCGTTAAAAAAAAATGCAGTTCAACAATATCCTCGTGTTAATCGATATCGTATAAAATGCATTGTCAGTAACAACATACATAAAACTTTACAAATACCTATGTAAGTGCACATATTTTTAACTGTGAATTTTTGAATAAAACTCCTAAAATTTTAATAAATGTAAAAATAAAAGTAATTTTTAAACGACTGCCTTTTAAATATATAAGGTAACTTAATTACGATAAAGCACGATATTACTTCATTATAATACGCTGTACAATGGCTACGGCATTAACACATTAATATTCAAACACTTTACCTAGCACAGTCAATTCCCACCAAAGTTTTCCTCACTATCACGCACAATATTTTTTCCTTAATACTCACATTGCCCAAGAAAACTATCATTCGGTATTCCCGCTCTGATCACTTCACGAACAAGTTTGCATCTAGTATCAAACCTCTTTGCTGTACTGGTGTAAACAAATACGATTAAAAAGAAAACATGTGCTATCCGCATGGTGAGACCAATGATACTGGCATGAAATAAATAAAGATGAAAATCGCGCGCCGTTCGAAGTTTAAATGTCAATGTCATTGTTATTCTGTTGTATTTAAATGAGGTGTAGATTGTCGATTGTGTCGAATGAAGTATGTAACTTTGTATTACATTGTTGAGCCACTATGGAACCCTGTCGCTGAAAGCCGATGGTTATAATTTCATTCTAAATTCTGTGTATTGCCTTGACGCTGTTATTATGACAGGGTTCTATAGTGAATCTAGATTTAAGTACGTGATGTTACTACTAAAGCAGATAATAATCCACTTGTAGACGTTGAACCAGGAAGGCACTTTTCGATGACGACGCATTACATAGTTTTTTAAATTCTGAACCAAATGATAAAAACGACACTCTTACCTTTATATCTTTTTTTTTTTTGTTGTGCGTCTATCCGTCTGCTTTACGAGATTATTAAAAATATTCGGTTAAACAGGTCTACCGAAAGAAAAAATTGCATTTAACAGGGATCATGATTAAGTTGAGAATATTATTTCTTACCAAAATAAAGGTTATTCATTAAACTCAGAAAAAAAACCTGTTGAAATTTTTTTTTAAGTGAATTGTTAAATTTATTGTTTACTGAAAAGCAATATGTTACAACTGCGATATTAATATAAGTCATGATAATTGTTATCAGTTAAAGTGATAAAGATAATGATAATCTGAAAACCAACCGGATAGGGTTTTAACTGCGTTTGCGTTACTTAGTAATGTATTAAATCCATTATAATTAATTTCATGATAATAGGAATACCTACAAATAACAAAGGCCAAGGTCAAATGACTAATAATTTAAACAAAATCATTTGAATTTAAAATGGAGACAATGTAAAATTTAACAACCACTTTGTTATGAAGTCATCACAAAAAACACGTAAACCTGAAATTGTATTCCACTTTGTTATATTTACCTATCTTGTTTTCGAAATCATATTATTTTTAGCGATACGGCGGCCTGGACTGACGAATAAATAAGTGTCATAAGTTTGTAACGTTAAAAATAATAATAACGATAATTTATGGTTGAAAACTAGTTTTTTTTGTCACTTGGATAATGTCAAGATGAGCATACTTAACTTAATATTAAATGCTAAAAAACTGGTTAAATTGCATTATAATATTGATATTTATTATAATGCAATTTAACCAGTTCAAGCGGTCCAAGTCAAAGCAGTTTTTATTTTAATAATTAAACATAAAAAGTGTTACTAGGGTGACGGCACCAATCTTGGACACTTTTAGCTGAAGGCACCAATAATGGACACTTAACTCTTAAATCGAAGATCTTAAAGTTATAATTTGACTGTCTCAAAATAAATAAATAACGCTTATCTTCTGTACCATAAGAATCAAGTGTCCATTATTGGGTCTGGTTCATTACTGGTTCCATCACCCTACGCTATTTTAAAAGTCACAGTTATGATTGCTAAAAAACATTACTTATAATTGAACTTACAGCTTCCAAGGAAAGTTTTCTCGAAATAATTGAGGTTCAGCAACTCGACGGCTAGCTTGCACCGCGTGAAACGTTTATTTTCACTCACACTTATAAACAAGAGAAATAGACATAATCGTACATTCACATACATTTCCGCAAAAAGATACAAAACGTAGCGTACACGTTATACCATGTTTTAATCTGAACAATTAATATTATTTATACCTTTGGGTGTAAAATACTCGTATATTTCCACAACGTAATTAACACGTTGAATGCGTTTGTTTATATTTTTCAATTATTTCAAATGGTGCAAATATGTTTAACACAGGATTTTATCTCAATATTTTCAAATTATGTTATATTAAAGTTTAGTTTTCATCTAAGTTTTATAGTTGTCGTTTTAAATTATGGCAATGTAAAATGTTAATGAAGTTGTTTTTAAGTACCTACGTTTAATTTAATTTATAATTTTATTTCATAATTACTTTATATGCGCTATTTCTTAAACATTGCATCAATCCTCTGAGCATTATATTTCATCAAACTAATTTAAATTTAAATGTTTTTGCTATTACACAAAAAAAGCACGCATTTTTTTTTTGTACTCGTAAATGCGTTTAGATAATAATATAGTGTTTGTTAAAGGCGCCACTACTGCTAGTTCATTTTTGACTGCACTTTATACATGACTGAGCTTGATGCTAGGCTATTTTCCTTATAAGGTTGTATAATTATTAAATAGGGTTATCACAGCATGCAAACACAATTATCTGCTCTAACAATACCTACAACAGATACCTACTGTAACCGCATACGCAATTAATTTGCTATGTTTATGTTTTAAATATAAATATTATTGCGTCATGCCTACATTAATGTATATAAATAAATTAATAACAATCATTCGGATCACGCTACGCGATCAGAACACAGAAATATATACTTTTTTTGTCAAATCATGGTGGAGACCTTTGGAGAAGGGATCGTCAGAGTTTAGGTTGACTAGGTTATAATGTTTAAAAAGCCTTCTCTTTAGCTTAAACGCTTAAAATTATTTATAAATTTATTTATTTAAAAGTCTATTTTTTTTTTAAATACCCTTCTTTTCTTTAATAAGAATGTAGTCACTAAATAATATGTCGTCTTTCCGTTTGAGCATTAGATTGGTAATTCAGAACAAATAATTACAGGTTATTTGTGTCATGGAAAATGGAAAAGGCTAATGATTACATAGGCTACCTGATGGTAAGCAGCCTCTTAAGCCTAATTACAAGACTGCAATCTCAAGACTGCAAATTTAACCATCGGTTTACCCCTACACTGGAACACAAGCATACGAGCAATGTTGCTTGCTGCCGGATAAAAATGGTGCTAACGATCCGGAGTATGTACTTATTATTATACCTAATGGTTTTATTTTAATAATAGGAGGTTTAATACTAAATAAGATTTATTTCAAGCAGAATTGGCAGTGTTAGAGAGATAAGAGTGAATTGTCGGAATATCGTGAAGTCGATCTGATAATTTCTCTAATGACTTGTTTGACTACTTGACCTTATCTAGTAATTATAATTAACTTGAAATGCAAATTACTTTATGACATTTGGTTACGCCACAACTAGCAGAAAGCTTAATATTAAATTCTTAATTTGAATTTTCGCGCGCTCGTTGATTGTCTCAATTTGAGCAGGTATTTAACTGTTCGTAATGTTGGCAATGCACCGTCTTGCCTATGACGCGTTGCGAGCGCCCTCTAGTCTATAAAAACCACCGCGACGGACATCTTCGAATCTCGTGTTCGTTTTTCTTTTTATTTTAATATCCCGGCCGGGTGTGGTGTGAAAATCAACAAGGACCTTCAGGAGAGCTGGCATTACTCGCTGGTGAGTACCTGTTCGCTATTTTGACTTTTGACGAGGGCGAAATGTGTTTTTGATTTAACCGAACCAGTGCACCGCATGAAGACGCTTTCTGCTAGCTCAAAAGGGAGATTTACTTGTTGAAGGATTGAGTCGAAGGGAAATAAAGCTAGTGGCGTCAACATAATATTTGGTCCACCGAACTGGATTGAATTCGGTACTTTGTAAATTGTGTTATCGAATAGTGACTGTTTCGTCTGATCAGTTATATTAATCAAATAGCGACCTTATTACAAAAGGCATATGAGTTACTCGAGCCGCACATTCTATCTTGGTAAACATGGTTTTTGCAGAATTTAAATCCGGAATGTTCCTTGCTTGAAATTTATACTAAATATAATTAATTTCACGCTAATACTAAGTTATAGTTACCCCGGATTGCGTAAATACATGGTTTATATTCATCACGTTTATTTCTAACAAAATAGGTACTCGTGCATGGTGAAACTTCTACCGCGTAGGGTAGCTACTTACGTTCAAGTAAAGTAAAGTACCTAGTAGGTACTTAGGTTGAGGTAATTCCTTTTTTGTTTGGGACTTAATTGCACGGGTGTGTTAATATAAAATAATTATATTAATAGGTACAGACACAGTAAGTTGTTCTGTGTTAAGCTTGTTGTTTAAACAAAGCAATTGATACGGCTGTAGATTGTAGTTTAATAGGTACCTATTTCACCAATTAAATAATTCACCTGAATTCGTTTGTGAACCCAGTTCCTACCGGGAATAACTAACTAACATTTCCTTTATTAGGTACCTACTATCAATAAAATAAAGGGGTTAGTGTTTATTTTATAGCTGCATTTGCTTGCGCCGTCGGTGGTTGTTGAAACGATTGTTTGCTAAGGTTATTAAGCATAAGTTGTTTGTTTTTTAATCGTTGTTGTATATTCGAGACAGTAGGTACCGACTTAAATAGGGGAACTACTTGTTGCAATCTAAAGATATTGTTCAATAGTTGGAAGCATAAGTTATTTGCTTTTTCAACTTTAACTTACACGCAATTAGGTAAGTACTCAAATAAGGGTACCCACTTATTGCATTTTTAAAGATTTATTCAATATTTAAAGCATACGTTATTTGCTTTTAGTAATTGTTACTAAGTATACTTAGTTAGGGACTTAAATAGTGATAGGTACCTACCTGCTTATAGTGTCAATATTTAGGTTTAATATTAGAAAACATAAGTTATTTGTTTTTTGTTTTTTTTTCGTTGTACTTATACGTAAATAGGTACTTAAATAGGGGTAGATACCTACTTTTTATCTCGTTCTAACCAGTTCTAATAGATTAGGGCATAAGTTATTTGCTATCTTTATTATTACTCATTATGGTAATTGCTTAACTAGGGGTACCTTACCGTTTTTCTCGTATCAGTAGCGCGGTATTTAGCCGTGCGTCTGCGCTTATCATCAGTGCGTCCGCGACGTTAGCTATCACGCATTTGTTGTTTATCGCAGTTACTATTTATGCGCCAAACATCGCTGCGTCGCTTCTATTAAACCTATTAGAGCTTAAGGTTTTTTAACATACTAAGATTTAAGTTGTAGCCTATAGGCGGGGGGTCGATAGCTATTTATAATCAAATTTATTGATTTTGGAGTAAAACGATGGCTACGGAAAGGAAGCTTAAGCTTGCGGAAGGCAAACGCTCTCAATGTTTTTTACGTATGCAATCTATTTACGACCTACTTCCAACATTGGAAGACCAAGCAGCCTGTAGACAATTTATATCTCAAGCTCGTATGATCGACCAATTAAGGGCGGAATTTATAGACTTGATGGATGATATCAATTTATTAAATCTGGAGATAAAGCCAGACTACGTCGTTAATTATCAATCGATGAACGCGTTTGATGATCTTTATTGCGATGTAAAGTGTAGATTAACCAAAATCGATGCACCTATATCTAGCGTATCGACTATAAAGAGTGAATCGTCTCATGTTTGTAGGGACGATTCCATTAAGATCCCGAGAATCGAACTTCCGAGTTTCGATGGGGAAATTCAAAACTTTCCTTTCTTTTATGAAACATTTAAAAGAGTTATTCATGAGAATAATAAACTCACTGATTCAGAGCGTGTTCATTATTTGTTTAGTCATCTCACGGGCAAGGCTAAATCTATATGCGCGGGTATTATTCCTGCCGCGGAAAATTATAAAACGGTTTGGGATGCATTAATTGCGAAATATCATGATAAACGTGCGTTAGCTACGTCTTACTTGAACCAATTGTTTTCCATGAAGCCCGTCAATGGTCCTTCGGCAATTAACTTGGAAAAAGTCATTGATAAATATGCTGCTACTATTTCAGCAATAAAACAACTTAAAATCAGTGAGTTGAGTGAGTTTATTTTTGTTCATCTGGGTCTTAAGTTATTAGATTCGGATACCGCTAAAAGTTTCGAAATGTCGATTCGGGACTCGGACACTATGCCTGTATATGAGGATTTTGTTCGATTCGTACGAGAACAAGTAAAGATTTTACATCGAACATCACAACGGTCGTCGATTAAAGCGGATAGTACTCCGTCGAGTGGTAGCGGCGGCGGACGCGCCCCCCTGCCTCGCGCACCGCACGCATACGTCAGCACGCATGCGCAGCCTGCTTCTAGTCCGTGCGCTATGTGCAGTAGTCTTGAACACTCACAACTTTATAGCTGCAACCAATTTTTGAAACTCTCACCTAATGAAAGGTTTAACTATATTAAGCAGAATAAATTGTGCACTAACTGTCTTAGTATACAACACACTTCATCGAAATGTCATTCTAAAAAATCTTGTCGAAAATGTAATGGCAAACATCATTCTTTACTGCATTTTAATTCATCGCAGCATAAGCAAGTGCCTCAACGCGACGAATCGAGCACTAGTGCTAGTGTTAGTAACAATAGTATGAAACATTTGTTAGCTACCAGCAGCAAACCTACTGAGGTCAGCTCTGAAGATGACAATGCTTCAAGCTCGAGTCAAGTGCCTGTATGCACATTATCGGCAACTGGACGTATGAAATCGCCTGTGACTGAGATTCTTGCAACTGCCAAGGTTCTAGTAGCCGGTCGCAATGGGAAGGACAAGATGGTGAGATGCCTGTTAGATCCCGGATCTCAGAAACATTATGTTACTTCCAAATGCAGCCAAATGTTAGGTTTGACCATCGAACGCGGTTCCATGACAACGGTTAAGGGCATAGGTGGAGCAACTCAACCTGTTCGAGGTAGAGTCAATATTACATTTAAATCACGGTTTGACACTGGGTTGCCATATAAAATTGAGGCTCTTGTGTTAGATGAAATCACCTCACAATTGCCAATTTGCCACGTTGATGTATCATCTGGGGTTGTGTTTGATGATGTTCCATTAGCAGATGACACCTGGGCTATTCCAGGTCAAATTGATCTTCTTCTAGGAGTAAAATTGTTCGCTGAAATGCTAATGCCAGGCAAGGTTATAAACCAACCTGGCCTGCCTGACGCTTTAGAAACGGCGTTAGGATATATTGTCTTAGGCGATGCGCCAGTTCTAGCGCCGCCCCCTGACTCTACCGTCGGTTATTGCGCTACCTACGACATTGAAAATTTAGTAAAAAAATTCTGGGAAGTTGAAGACCTGGGCGGGGATGTAATGCTTAGTGCGGAAGAAAAACAGGCTGAAGAAATATATAAGGCAACTGTCAAACGCCTCCCAGATGGACGCTACCAAGTAGCTCTTCCATTTAAATTACCTCCCAGCAATCTGGGGGATTCGTACAAGTCTGCGGAACGCAGATTTTTGGCTTTGGAGCGGAAGTTCGCCGCCCAGCCGGAAATAAAAAAGTTATATGATGAGGTTATGCAAGAACACCTAGACAAAACCTACTTGTCTGAAGTGTCTGAGAAACATTCGAGTAATGTTTTCTACATTCCACACCATCCGGTCTGCCGCTTTGATAAACTGACCACAAAATTGAGAGCTGTGCTTGATGCTAGTGCTGCATCTTCCAGCGGTTTCTCGTTAAATGATGTGCTCCATACAGGACCAAGGCTTCAAGCAGACTTGTTTTGTATATTATTAAATATGCGTCTTTTTGAAATCGCTATTACTGCGGACGTTCGACAGATGTATCTTTGTATAGATGTCTGCGAGGCAGATCGTCCGTACCAGCGAATCCTTTATAGATTCGACTCCAATTCGCCATTGAAGGTTTATCAATACAACCGGGTTGCGTTCGGGTTACGTTGTAGTCCGTTTTTGGCTTTACGCACCGTTAAGGAATTGGTGGCCACTGAAGGAGACAACTTCCCAGTAGCGAAGGATATAGCTTCCCGAGATATATATATGGATGATATCGCCAGCTCGATTATGAATGAAGCTCAAGCTGTCACGGCAGCTCAACAATTGATAGAGCTATTTCAAAGTGGTGGTTTTCAATTGGCGAAATGGTCTTCCAACTCGGTGCTAGTTTTGGATAATATCCCAAAGGAATTGCATTTGTCACAAAGCGTAGCATTTGATGATGAGACTATCCTCAAAATACTAGGGTTGCGTTGGTACCCTTCTGATGATGTTTTTGGATTCGAGGTCAGTCCGGATGAGCGGCCTTGTACAAAGCGTAACATTTTGTCTTCGGTAGCACGGTTATTTGACGTGCTGGGTCTTGTGGCCCCGATAATTGTATTCGCCAAGCTTCTAATTAAAGAGCTATGGCTTCAAAAAATTGATTGGGATGAAATTCCTCCTGATCATATAACGCGTCAGTGGCATCAGTTTCAAACTGAACTGCCATTGATCTCACAAATGAAGTTTCCAAGACATCTTGGTGTAGTAGAGTCGTGTTCGGTTACCATTCTGGGTTTCGCCGATGCTAGCGAAAAGGCTTATGGTGGTATGGTATACGTTTATGTAACATGTTCAAATAAGGAGCCTTCTATACAGCTAGTGTGCGCGAAATCGAAGGTCGCGCCGCTGAAGATTGTTTCCTTAGCACGACTTGAACTGTGTGCTTCATTGTTGTTGTCTCAACTAATTAAAAGGGTTCTAGATACTTATTCATCTAGATACCCCATTGATTCAGTTTTGGCTTTCTCGGACTCTACGGTGGCTCTCTGTTGGATTCACTCATCACCACATCGATGGCAGACCTTTGTGGCAAACCGAGTGGCAAAGATACAAGAAAACTTATCAAGCAGTCACTTCTTTCATATAAAGGGCACGGAAAATCCAAGTGACTGCCTATCAAGAGGACTGATGCCAGCACAATTGATAGAGCACCCTCTTTGGTTACACGGTCCTCCGTGGGTAAGCCTACCTAAAAGCGAATGGCCGGTTACGCCTTTCCAAGTAGATGACGATGAAGTTCCAGAGGCCAAATCTGTTTCACTAGTGGCCAGAGATGATGCTACTGAAAATATCTTATACGAGATGTCTCGTCGATTTTCTTCATGGAGCAAGTATGTGAGAAGCGTTGTATACGTTTTGAAATTCACGAAGAAACTGCCAAAAGGTCCTATTGCCATTACGGCCGATGATCTAATAGTGGCTGAATCCAGGATTTTACTTGCATTACAATCGGTTTATTTTGGCCAAGATATGGCCAACTTAGCAACGGACAAGCCTTGTTCTAACGTAATGGCCAGACTCAAACCGTTTTTGCATAACGGGCTGATACGTGTTGGGGGTCGTTTGACTAACTCGAATGAAACTTACGATTACAAACATCCGATACTATTACCTCGTAGAGATCATATTATTAATATACTCATTGATTATTTTCATCAACGCAACTTTCACACTGGTCCAGAGACTTTAATGTCAATATTGCGACACCGTTACTGGATTATTTCGGCTCGACGGATCATACGTCAAAGGATTCATCAGTGTAATTTCTGTTTTCGGACAAAACCTCACGCCACGCACCCGATGATGGCAGATTTACCAGCGTTAAGGGTAAATCAAGTGGAGAAAGCTTTCGTCCATACCGGTTGCGACTACGCCGGTCCTTTATATTACACTCCTATAAGACGAAGAGGTGTGAGGAGTCAGAAGGCGTATTTGTGTCTCTTTACATGTCTTACGACACGTGCGATTCATGTCGAAATTGCTTCAGACTTAAGCACAACCAGTTTTTTGTCTGCCTTCAAACGATTTCTGTCAAGACGTGGGCCAGTCAAATTTATGTACTCCGATAACGGCACGAATTTCATTGGCGCCAGAAGTTACCTGAAGGAAATATACGATTTTCTGTCAAATGAATATCGAGAGGTATGGGAACACGAATTGGCAGATAATCAGATAACATGGAGGCTTATCCCGCCAAGTGCCCCTCACTTTGGTGGATGCTGGGAAAGCAACGTCAAATGTGTAAAAACGCATCTTTTCCGTACCATAGGTAAACAAATATTGTCGTATGAGGAACTATCTACAGTTCTAACGCAGATCGAAGCGTTATTAAATTCGCGTCCGTTGTCAGTGCTCAGCTCTGATCCTACAGAGCCTGCTGCTCTAACTCCAGCTCATTTTTTAAACACAACCCCACTTACGTTCCTTCCGTCGACGCCTGTAGCAGACATATCCGATCATCTTTTGCAAAGATTTCAACTTTTAGATAAATTAACACAATCATTTTGGAAGAGGTGGCGTGATGAATATTTGCATACGTTACAGCTTCGCCAGAAATGGAATACGCTTACTCAGCCTGTTAAGGAAGGAACAATCGTAATCATTATGCAGGACAACATTATACCTTTACAGTGGCCTTTAGGTCTTATTGTCAGACTGTTTACTGGGAAGGACGGGGTTGCCCGGGTAGCCTTGGTAAAAACCAAAAATGGACTTTTGAAGAGGCCCTTAGTCAAGCTATGTCCTCTTCCAATGCAATAACTAATGTACATACGCAGTTATTTCATTAATTTAAGTTTAGTTATAGGATATTTAATGCTCTTAATTTTATTCTACGATAGAGTCACTTGTGGATAACACAATTTACTTTCAATTTCGTTTCTTTGAAAGACCACCCTTTCAAGGCCGGGGGAAATGGTTACGCCACAACTAGCAGAAAGCTTAATATTAAATTCTTAATTTGAATTTTCGCGCGCTCGTTGATTGTCTCAATTTGAGCAGGTATTTAACTGTTCGTAATGTTGGCAATGCACCGTCTTGCCTATGACGCGTTGCGAGCGCCCTCTAGTCTATAAAAACCACCGCGACGGACATCTTCGAATCTCGTGTTCGTTTTTCTTTTTATTTTAATATCCCGGCCGGGTGTGGTGTGAAAATCAACAAGGACCTTCAGGAGAGCTGGCATTACTCGCTGGTGAGTACCTGTTCGCTATTTTGACTTTTGACGAGGGCGAAATGTGTTTTTGATTTAACCGAACCAGTGCACCGCATGAAGACGCTTTCTGCTAGCTCAAAAGGGAGATTTACTTGTTGAAGGATTGAGTCGAAGGGAAATAAAGCTAGTGGCGTCAACAACATTCATGGACCGCGATGGGTTCACTAATGTTTGACCAAAAATCGTTTCACCAAATGATTCATTTCACCAACATATCATTTGACAAACTGATTTTTTCCGAAACTGTAAATATTTCAGGAGTTTTAAAAAACAAACCTAACCTAACCTATAGAGTTCTACAAGATGGTCCTGAAATAAATCCTGAAATATTTACAGTTTCGGAAAAAATAGCCGTTTGTGAAATGAATCATTAGGTGAAACGTTTTTTGGTCAAATGACAGGATCCCACCACGATGATCTCAAAAACGATTGAACGGTTATTAATGCGAATTTCACCATCGATTAGGTATTTTTTCACTATTTTTTTTATGTATAATACATTTTGGTTTATGTACGGTTGTTACAGAAAACTCACATAAACGGAGCGAAGCGAGGGCGGGTCGCTAGTAATCTAAATAAAACACGGTTCTGAGCATATTTTAACGATATTGACAAGCAAAGACAATTATTATTCACTTGTTTATTTTATTTCAGTTAAAATTAACGCTTACGATTGCCCAGACAAAAATACTTTTAGCGCCATTTCTCGGTTACTAGACAAGTTAAAAATGTGACGGTTTTACCAATCAATACATAAAAAATACAATACAATGTCATACTTTACCAAAAATAACACTTTTTTGAGTTTGAACACATATAAATGTCATGCATGTGCGACTCATGATGACTGCAAAAAAAGCAGCAGCAGCTTGTCTCAAACATGAATTTATTGACAGAATTAGAATCAGATGTGAAGAGCTGGCCGAGGATCATGGGAGGCGGCGTCGCCTTGTTCATCAAGGTCAAGTAGGGCTCGACAACTCCTGGTTTGGTCTCCTCAAGGAAAAACGCATGAGGCATCATGAACGGGCTTAAGTTTCAACAACCCTCGACTATCCGGGGGGGTGTTCACTTGCCGTCCGTGTGGCCGGAGTCCTGTCCCGAATCGGTCTATTAAGTCACGAGCGCAAGTGCCTTTATCGTTGTTTAGTGCCCATGTTACAAGCCTAGACCTTACTTGGGATGAGGTCAATTTGCGTGAGCACGCAGCGCCGCCATTTGCCTAACAAGGCAACGGTCACTTTACTAAAGCTGGGCATTCACGACCGCTCCAACAAGCCGAATAGAGAAGTGCAGTGCCAAAATCGATCCGTGAATGGCAAAACTGTAGCGTTTAAAAGTATTTGGCGCAGTCCATTGGAATTCCAAATGGACGGAAAGCCAGCGCGACGCGCCAACGCGCAATCCGAATGGAACTATCGTGAATGTCGAAATTCAACGTTGGAACACGCCACGCCACCGCTCTAAGCCAATTAGCATCGTCGTGAATGTGTTCTCTAGCTGCCATTCTCTAATCAGTCTGCTCCGTGACGTCGCACCGTTGAAGCGGAAACTAAAAGTGGTGAAAATATTACGCCCATCCAGTTGTATACGCTCCATCTGTCGCCGAGACAAACGGATCGTCCAAGAATACCCAGCTTAAGTAAACTACAATATCTACACGTGATAGCTGGAAATTTTGATGTGAGGTCCGAAACTTTACGATAATATGGCTCCATAGCGTCACCGTGTCCACCGGACGTCCCGGTAGTTTTAGCGGGAGTTTCAACAGCCCTGTTATTCTATTAATAACTCGCCGGCTAGCTCATCAGCAAACAAGCACTTGCTTAACTTAGTCTAAAAACTTTTCAGTATTGACAATTAAATATGAAAAGATAATTTACCTTTTGCACATCATTTATCATCATTGTGTTGGTTTTGTTTTTCTTTTGTACAATTAAAGTATTACATAATTATTCTATCAATTCATATAAAACACTTCTTATTTCAGGCAAGTAGAAGGCACACGAGCACGCAAGCTACTTGATGGTGGGATTTGAAACCCATAGAAATTTTAATTCTTAGGGCTGAGTTCACCAACAATTAAACGGACGATTAGCGGTTTAACGGGTGTCAAATGTATTGATTAACTGATTAAGACTTAACCGTCCGTTTAATTGTTGATGAACTCGCCCCTTAAGAATATAAACCAAATGCGTTGCCAACCCTGAGGTCTAAGATGGAAAATGCCTCTATAACCTCGTAAGGGCCAGTGTGCAATAGGATGTATATAATCAAATCAATTTAATTTGAACTGTGTCGCAATAATAATAAGGTTTATTTTCCTATGTTCATGAACTGAAAATGGCGTTATCGAACAAACGTAACTGAACTTTATTGCCTTGATGGTAGGTTCAAAGTCCCACTCACAAAAAACTCCCTGTTTGAAGTATGGTGGGCCTTACGAGGTTAATTATACTATTAATTTCACCGGATGTCATTTCCTCACACTGAAAGACAAAAAGGCAAACACTGATGCTTGACAGTAGGTGAGAAGATAACCCTGTAACCCCTTGTTTTGTCTTTTTTGTGATTGACTGACTGACATACAAAAGCCTTACCCGGTGAACCCTTGGGGGGAATATTCCTTGGGTTGGTCAATAGGGGTGCACTAAAAAAGGAATAATCGAAAATTGATCCTCAACGGGATAGATAATATTATAAATGCGAAAGTACGACGCTTATTGACTTTGTTTTCACGGTTTAAATCCTCAACCAAAAGACGTGAAATTAATATGGTTCGGTCAGCCTTATAAGCAGCTGCACAATTTAGACCTTTGTCAGTTTAAGAGGCCACATATCGTACTGCTAGATCAAAACAGTCATCATCATCATCAGCCCACATCAGTCCACTGCTGGAGATAGGCCTCTTCCATAGCACGCCACTGAGCTCGGTCTTCAGCTCTTCTTCTCCAGTTGCAACCAGCTACTTTGCGAATATCATCGCTCCACCTAGTCTGAGGGCGCCCTACTCCACGTTTGCCAATTCGTGGTCTCCACTCTAGAACTCTTCTTCCCCAACGGCCATCAGTTCTACGGCAAATATGACCAGCCCATTGCCATTTCAGCTTGATAATTCTCAGAGCTATGTCGGTAACTTTGGTTCTCTGCCGAATTACTTCGTTCCGGATTCGATCCCTTAGAGATACACCAAGCATAGCTCTTTCCATAGCCCGCTGAGGGACTTTGAACAGGTGGACTAGTCTTGCCGTGAGTGGCCAAGTCTCGGCTCCGTATGACATCACAGGTAGGACGCACTGATCGAAGACTTTTGTCTTAAGACTTTGTTGTATAGGCGACGAAAAGACCCGACGGAGTTTTCCAAACGCTGCCCAGCCCAGCTGGATCCATCTCTTGGCTTCCTACTCAAAGTCAAAACAGTATCAACTCAAAATCCTTGCTACTTTTGTTTCAATTGCATAGAAGTTGTATTAAAGTTGATATTTTAATACAGTTGTATTTTGAGTTACTACTCTTTCGACCTAGCAGTGCGATATGGTAAAGTCTGTTCCGCGATCTGGATCTCAATAACCATAACGACTTTGTGTCTATTCTTGGGATATATTAAACTTGATCATATTTCCTTGAGACTGCTAAACGTGAAAATACGATTAGAAATAAAATCCTCAATAGTTCTATTTTTCAAACATGACACCTCTTTTGCGTGTTTTTCGTTGAATCTTCGAAACCCTACGATCATTAACGATGACTTTTGATTCAATAGTTGAGTATATAATAAATCTTAATCCTGGTAAACCATTTTTTCAATAAATGTTGTGGTTTTAATTACTTTAAAACAGCAATTGATTAATTTCGACGCAGCCATTAAGGCGCGCGGGAACTATCTCCATCTCGCGTTGTTCGCACGGAAGCACATAAAGCATCCCTTTTCATTCTTATGTGGGCGTGTGTATGTTGCCACTTATCGTTCTGCTTGAACTGCAGCCGCTTTGCACTAGTTTATCACAGGCGTTAAAGTGACAAGGTACTAAAGTGTGTAACTACTAAAGCTTATAGCCCGGAGACTTAGGGTAGTTTTTATCCCGGATAATTTTACTGTTGTTGAGGAAATAGCGATACACGATCACTACGCTGACAAAGTCGCAGGCAAAAGTTAGTGCATAACAATATTATCTAATATGCGGCGGCGACTCAAGCTAAGTTTTAAGCCGGACCCTGTCGATGCCCCGTCGTGAGGCTTAGAGCTAATCTGAAGGATGCCTAATATATCACTATCGTTTAAACTACCCACAAATAGGGTAGGAAATAGCCTCACACACCGCTCTGGCGGATAATTACCCTTAAAGGAACGTTAGAACGAAGAGTTTAGGTGTCTGTTACAAACTCTTTGTTTGTGTGACAGTGACTTAGTTTTAAACTTTATGAAATTTCTATTTTCTATGTCACTCTTTAAAAATACGAGGGCTGCCTTTTAAGTTCTGTCGTTTGCAAAACTCCCGTGATTATTTAAAAAAAAACTAGTATCATCTTAAAATATTTGAATTTAGAATTCAAAAACAAAAGAATGTCTCGAGATCGGCCGATTCGTTTTAGTACAGCGTCGGTTCAAAGTTGACAAGTCGGTTGTGAAAATGGAAATTTCGAAGGAAAATTTACGTGCGATAATATTTTACAACTTTAAAAGGGGTTTAACGCGTCTTCAGTGCTTGAAGAGCTGACTACGGTTTTTAAAAATGAAGCACCATGCATCCGGACTGTGGAACGTTGGTATTTGGAATTTCAACGTGGTTGCTCTAGTCTTAGTGATAGGCATCGTGAAGGCCGACCAAAAACAGCTGTAACCCAGGAAAACATTGATGCTGTACGGCAACTGATCGTCGAAGATCGCCATGCGACATACCGCGAGATAGAAGCTTCATTAAGCATTTCAGGGACCAGTGTTCAAAATATATTGCATGATCACTTAGGTCTAAAAAAAAATATCTCACGCTGGATACCACATTTACTTAGTGAAGACCAAAAAACGGCTCGCGTTAGATGGTGCCGCAAAACTCTGCGGCAATTCAACCGAGGAGACTCTAAACACGTTTATGACATTATCAGTGGTGACAAATCTTGGATATATGCCTACGATCCGGATTCTAAACAGCAGTCGACTGTTTGGGTGTTTCAAGATGAGCCAAAACCGACCAAAGTAATACGCTCACGGAGCACTTCGAAAAAAATGGTCGCCACGTTTGTAGCGAAAAGTGGCCACGTTGCGACCATCGTGCTCGAAGATCGTAAAACAGTTAATGCTGACTGGTATACCACTGTTTGTTTACCAAAAGTTATCGGCGAGTTCCGAAAAAATAAAAATAAACGACAGTTAGGTAACTTAATCGTTAGGTATAAGAATATTAGACTGTACAAAAATGGTGCAAAAAGTCTATTAGAATTAACGTGGTTCATTCAACAAATCATTCAACTAAATAAAAAATATGAAAAGTGTTGTTAGACAAATGGTTAAATATTCTAAACGATATTAGGCAAACCGAAAATAGCTGAAAAGTTGTTATATCAACCAAGGGAATACCATTTTTTTCAGGTGTCTATTAAACATTAAACTTGTGGTAACAACTCTCGTTACTGACCTTTGTATTGCGTTTTCAATCCACGACGGTGCACTCCCCAACATAAAGTACAGTGCGATAGTTCTCAGAAGGTGCTTCGAGTTTGTACTTGTCTCTCACTCGCTCTCATACGCTCTTATTAAGAGCCTGTGAGAAATACAAACCCGAAGCGCCTTCTACTTCTACTTCTACTGCTCACAGACTGTTATGTGGTACCTATGGTTGCACCATACATACATAAACTCACGCCTTCATTCCAAGAGTGGGGTAGGCAGAGCTACAGAATTACCAACAACTTTAAAAACTTGTTGATAATTCTGTAACCACATTTTGCACAATAAGGCTAAGATGTTTACCAGTGCATTAGTGACAGGTTGCAAGCCCATCGCCTAACAGAACTACCATCCTTTATTCCCTTAGTCGCCTCTTACGACATTCACGGGAAGACATGGAGTGGCCCTATTCTAACCCGGCAACCACACGGGACGGTTGCGCCAATGGACGTCCAAATAAGAAGTAGTACACGCCGTCATGGATTTAAAAACCTTCATGTAACAAGCTGCTTTCTTTCAACTTACTATAATAATATTTGTTGTAAGACCAAGTATTGTCTTAATACTCGTACCAGGGCCTCTTTCTATTGGGTCAAAACTTATTGTTTTTGACATTTTATTGTATTGTCAACGTATATATTATTATTTTATTATTATTATTATTATTATTATTATTTATTTATTTTAATGGCGTCTACAAGTTATGTAATTTTGCCAATGTCAAGTATATATAAGCAATTGTACGGTGAATCGTCGTTGTCGTCGGCGTCTTCCAGTCCCAGTCGGCACACCATTGAAGATGACGGGATGAAGTGGATACTTCAACAATATGGTCTTATCTAGTACCTAATAGTATTCCATTCGGGATTTTTGCCCGTTCTTTTTAAGAATCATTTGTAGCCATTCCGAAATTTCTATTACATGGTCAACTGAGTCAAACGCACCTAATATGCTATTGTGAAAAATTAAATTTATGACGGGAAAATGAGAAAGAGAAAATACCATGATCTTTATCTACATTTTGCTCACCTTAGGAAGTAATAAACACAGGTCGGCTTTGTCTTAACTGGATTCGAGGCGTTTTAAAGCATTTTATGAAGTAAGAGTTAGTCAGTTGTTAACGAAGCCCAGCCAACTGCGGTCTAACTGCGTTACAACTTCCCGCGTTTTGAAGCTCACCAGCTCACTAACTTTTGTGTTGCTAGAGTTTAGAAAATAAATACCTACTAATTCTTTTTTAAATGGTAGAAATTATAGAGTTTCTAGTACATGACAATTTTGGGATATGTGGTGTTTTTAATTAAGCGTGTTGCTCCTCAAATTAACTTTCCATGGTGGAGTCAATGTACAATCAACCAATTTGGTTCATAGGGGACAGTGGAACTATGTCAAAGTGACGTTATAAATCAAATCTTCAGAAATCTCTTACAATTTGATTTATATACGTTACTTCGACTCAGTTCCTGCTGGCCTAAGAATCAAATTGATTGAATGTAGATACAATTAAATAGTGGAGCGTGTCGTCATGGATTGAAAACGCTAGACGTGATATGGTTTTGAAAAGTAGCGTTACGCCGGTTGATTAAGTCGTCTAATTTTCAATCGTTTTTTGGTGCGTTGGAGTCAGGCTGAAATATCAGTCCGTTTCAGAAGTACCTCTATCACATACCAACAGTACAATCATTTTCATTTCACAATTTTTCCACTAAGAGTGAAAGATATTAAATGATTAGAAAGAGACAGAGATACTGAGAACCGCGTGAAAGAGATAACACGATTAGAAATGAGACGGCAATACGCGGAACTTTCCAGAGCCATGAGGTAAGGAGATCGCGATTATAAACAAGGTAGGAAAGCGTTAGAACCTTCCAGCAACTTTAGTCTCGGTCGTCCTCGGCGGGTACATCGATCATCCCCAAAGGCGTTCTGGAATAGTCGGAAACTGGCACTATAAAAGGCGAAACGATTACGGCTACAATTAAGTCTTTACTTAGACAGCGAATAGTGCGAACAAGAGCGAACCGAGTGATCATCTGCGTATTCGAAGCTTATTGTGCGATAATTGTTTACAACGGCTCAGTGAGTGCGTTAATAAAGTCTATTTCTTAATTAATTTATTCATTTATTCATTTAATTACAATGTAAGTTTACAGTACTTATAAAATAACACCAAAGCACTTACACGATAAGTTATTAAAAACATATGAACAGAAAAAATACAGGCCAAAGAAAAGTCATCAAATTGAGAACATTCGAAATTATGGAAAACCTTACAATTAGAATATACTAAAATAATATACAATAGTTAATTATAATTGTCAAGGAACTGCTTAGCTATACGGCATAATTGAATAAAGCGATCAGCAAACAGGTCAGCCTCCTCGTGCTGAGTGAGCATCAGGCATAACAAAGATATTGCGCGCGCGGTAGGAGCGTGTCGAGCGTGGCACGTACGAGTGGACACACGCTGCAGCAGGCCATGCAAATCCTGGGGGACCCTCGTCGGAACCACCAACCTAATCCGCTCCAGCACAGCCGAGCTGTCCACCCTGTGATGGACAACGGACAGAAAGTCGATTTAATCATGCATTTCTATCAATTACCTACTTCCACGTACGTAACAGTATGTGTTCACTTCTCATGATTTAAAATGACCCATAACTAGCCATGCATAGGCTGACTAAAGTAATACTTTTGATCTCTAGGGATAAAAGTACCTACTTAATTATACAAATTCCTTAGGAAGCCACAAACAGCTCGTAACAGTTGCTCATGTCGTCGGAGAGGTGCAGTGCGATGGTGGTGGCGGTAGTCAGCTGGTCGTGCAACACAAACATTCGAGTTCGCAATGCATGTACCTTTATCTTTAACTAGCGACCCGCCCTCGCTTCGCTTCGGTTGATGCGAGTTTTCTGTAACACCCGTACATAATCCAGAATTTATTATACATAAAAACCTTCCTCTTGAATCAATACTCAACACTCAACACTCAACACTCAATACTCAATACTCAATACTCAATACTTTATTGCAATTCATAATGTGTACAGGTTGGAATACAGTTATTTTATGTGCATTATGAACCCTGTCGGGCGCAGCAACGAGAGAGGAGGACTTATATGTATAAGTATTTATGATTAGATTTACAATGTCATGCTATAACAAACTATTTACAAGTATCGTAACACATTAATATTTATTTATATTTTTTTCATTTTAATCTAGTCGTAAATATTTTTGTACCGTTGTATTAAAATTACATGAGTTAAGTTGCATTAATTAAATTATTATTACGTTTATTATTTTTTTAATTATTATATTCATACATTTTTTAAAAGAAATCATTAAAATATTCATTTAAGGTATAATAGGCTTTTGTAATCAGTAATTGTTTTAATTTGTTAATAAAAGATCGTTCATTTGTTTCGTTTTTTAGAATGTCGGGTAGGCGATTATATATTTTTATTGACATTATGAGAGGGCCAGAGGAAAGGATTTTGAGACGGGAGGGAGGTAATATTAGCCTATTTTTATGACAGATGGGTCGAATTCTATTTATGTCTTCTCGTTTAATAAATAGCTCTATCACTCTATCTATTGCTGATAACCGCATTAAAATCCGTTGAGTAGTTTAAAAGATCTAAGCGAACAGACAGCGGAAGCGACTTCTTTATACTATGTAAAGATAATCAATAGTTTACTTATTTACTTATTTTTTGCAATACCCTAACAGGATCTTATGTACAGTAATACCTTGTGTAGCATGAATGCAAATATCAAATAAATAAATAAAGTATGAATTTATATGGAGCGCTGCCCAATACTACCCAACTCAAGCTACCGCAACGTCGCATCAGCCGCCAACATTATCAGAATGCTATCACCCATTATAGGCTAGCAGTGCCGTATGGCACCCTATGCCGTAGTTGGAATTTGTGCTTTATTGTTCTTTACATTAAAATTAAAAATAAATTTAAATCATCAAACAATTCAGCCTATAATGGGTTAACAGTTTTTTTAGTTATGGCAAGAAGGCGGACGAGCCCACAGGCCACCTGATGATTTAGTCGTATCTGACACCAATAAACATTCGCTTTCTCAAGACTACGGGCCGTATTAATAAACTCATCTTGGCTGAGATGTCCGTCACAAGATACGTCAAAGTAAACGTCAAGCCATAGAAAACTGTCATTCTTGACGCATCTTGAGACGAACTTGACGGCCGAGATCAGTTTATTAATACTGGTCTACAAGTGTTGCCAACCCCAAAGACTAAGATAAAATGTCTATGCTAGTAATTTCACCGGTGATTTATTCCCACGCTGAGACACAACAATGCGAATACTGCTGCTTGGTGGTCGGTTAAAAGATAATATTATGGTGGCGACCGCCACGTAAAGCTTTAATAATGTGATGATCATATGCTTTAAAAAAAAGTGGAATAAGGATCGGCCGATTCCTCTTAGAGCAATTAGACATTACATGAGGTGTATAGAATCAAAGACAGCTACATCCACATAATTCATTTAGTTGAATTTAGCTCATTTCATTCATTTTATTGGTGGTAGGACCTTGTGCAGGGTCCGTCCGGATCGCTACCACCATCTTATCCATTAACCGCCAAGCAGTAGTGTTCGCATTGCCGTGTTCCGGTGTGGGGATAAGACAACCGGTGAAATTACTAGCATAGAGGTATTCCATCTTAGTCCTCAGGGTTGGCAACGCATTTGAAGTCTTATGATTGCAGTTTTGAGATTTCAAATGTCTATCTATGGGTCTCAGATCCCACTTACCATCAGCGGGCCTGAGTGCTCGCGTGCCTACTCCTTGCCATAAAAAAAGCAGTCTTTGATTCTATGTACACCTCATATCTAAAATCATATTCGAGTAGAAACGTTATGAGTTATGACACAAGTTTTATTTCAAGGGTCTTAGCCAAGGAAGGATCTTTTATAAAAGTAGTGTTGCCATAAAAATCCGCATCTTTTGTGTCCTTTTCTCATTTTAAAAGCCAACAGCGGCGTATTAAATTAGCTGTATGCCGCCTTTAAATTAAGTTTGCGGGTTTTTACCTTTTAAAGCATAAAATGCAACGGACAATTTTCTTTATTTTTAGTTTGCTTTAGTGTAAAATATTTTCAGCTTGCGTCAGTTTGTTTTTCGTTTACATGATTTATTTGTAAACTCATTAGGGTGCTGCGGTTTTCAACGTATTAAGAATTCAATAACATGCAGCTAAAGTGAAAAACTGGTGATGAGTTTCTAGTGCTTATTGAAGGAAAGAAAATTTTCCTTGGCAGACCAAACAAAAAAATAAAACAAGAGACAATCCTACACAAACAAATTTAATAGTTATTTAAGTAACTGGTACATAATGAAGCTTCTTAAGGTACGTACGAGTGTCTAGGTAAGACCGCGAGCTTGCGAGCAGAGAGAGAGAATAATTTATTATTATATAACTGTTATTGCCATGGCAACGCTCATTATATAATTATTTTCACACTTTGGTTAAGGTATAGGTGGTATTCTGATAAAGTTAACGATATCAATATCAGCGCTTTATAGTAGGTATAAGGCTTTGTGTAGTGGATAAGCTCAATTCAAAAAATAAAGACTATACGCAAGTAGAAAATAGGTATTAGCGTTTGTCTTCTAAATTTTTGCCCTTACCGAGAATCGAACCTTGGGCCGCTAGCTTCATTAGCAGTTTCACTACCAAGAGATCGTCCCGCATACTACTTATATAATGGATTAGCTTTTTCCCGTGGAACCGTCTGCGCGTGTTGTTTATCGCAATTCCCTGAAAGCTGACAAATTTTCCGGGATAAAAACTACCCCCTTCCCAAAAGTAAGACGTAAAAATTAGACTGGAATAAATTTAATCAACCTTGACTTATTTCCGGTTCGCTTAATGGTTTACTTGTACAGTCCTTTAATACCCTAAGGCAGGGATGGGACATTATTTATTAGTGGGCAAAAAAACGTACCTAAGAAATTTCATTCAGAGACAAAGATTTGTTTTTCTTCGTTAAACTTACATGTTATAATACTACGGTACGATACTGTAGTTTTATCTACGTATCCTTTTTAACACCTGTTTCAGTCGACGATTAAAGGGACTTTAAAACGGACAGGCGGCCCGGAGCTGGCTCGCGGGCCGTTTTTTGCCCACGACCGCTCTAAGGAAAAAAAAACATTGCCTTTCTTATCACTAAATGTCACCTATTTCTCCATGTTGACAATGATACGTGACAGGTGACCCCTACTTTCATAGTTGATTCTCGTAACTCTGAACAGACCAATTTTAATCAAACCTAAAAAATACTACCCTAATTAAGCTAATTTTCTTTTTTCAAAACCCCCATCCGATTAAGTCCACTATGTTTAACATCTGTGATGTATATGTATGTAAACTAAGACTCGCGGATTACAGACAGTTATTATACAACTAAGTTTGTTAACATGTCATAAATGTCATAATAAACAAATAAAAAATAAAAATAAAAAGTCGTTGAGAAGCTACTATATCACAGGCATTTAGTCCATTCGCTTAGATAGTGTCGCTATACTCGTACGCACTTGTGGTTACTGTAATAAAATACGAATATAATTCTATGTAAACTGCCAAATTTACTTGCGGCGTAACTCGTAATATATTTCTTTGCAACGGGCTTCAAAAAATAAAATACTTAAAAAAAGAATAATGCAGGCTATTTAAAACCTTTATTTAAACAACACTTTTAAAATTACCGCCTCAAAGAACTCGGCAACTCCTATTTAGCGAAGAACTATTGCTTAACACCAACTTCGAGAACTCTACTGCCATTTCCTCGCAGTGCCGAGCAAATCTTGCAGTGAAGTGTTAGCAAAACTTTTAATTAGGCGTATCGTACCTGTTTAGTAAAAAGTCTTATGTGTCCTTTGTAGTCGTGAGAACATAAGCCGTCTTATACTTAACTTACGTGACAGTGTGTAGCAGACAGGCTAACGAGAGGATGCTTTCAATTCCGTATGCTTAGTTATTTCGCACTAATTTCCTTATTTCCTTCGTTTTAAGGGTTAAATTTTGAAAAAGCCTTTTTGTTTCACTTGTGCAATAGCCCAATGGAACCCTTTCCCACCATAGAACGGTGTCACAGTGACATTATAAAACAATTTGTTTGACACTTCTAAAGACTTGAACTATAACGTCACTGTGACACAGTTCTATTGTTGGCCTGGGTTCCATAGGGCTGACAGTAGGTACATTACTGTAGATGTACCAATTTATTGTTAACTAACTCTTGCCCGCATCTACTCACAAGTTGTTTATTACTATTTATTTGGGAACTGATAGGTTTTCCGGGATATAAAAAGCATTATGAAGCGTTAGCGAAAATAATAAAATAAACAATGAAATAACCTCCATTATTTATGTGTCTCGCACACCGAGGTTTCCATAACATCACATAATATTAATATTAATTAAATAGTAAAGAGTAAAAAAGTGCGTTCTGCAAACAAGCAAGTAAGTAAACAAATCCTGTGTTAGGTATTTTTATCAAAAAAATCTGTTAATTAAAATTACGTTGCGCCGGAAAAATACTGCTTTTGCCCAAACGTTAACCGGTACATGCCTTCAGGGATTAAGTTTGCCTTTTGTATTATATCTGTATTGTATTTGTGCAAATAAGGTATATGCTGTTTTTATAAGTTGGGGAGTTGATAGTGGGGGGGTATTTGAGGGTTATTCTAGGTGTAGTAACAAAAACAAAAAAACGCAGTTTTGATAATTAACTATAAAACTTAAAGAATCCTCTAATGAAACTTGCCTAAGAACTATCCCAAAAAAAAATCTTTCTTTAAAAAGAACCGCATCCGAAACGATCCATCTGTTTGGGAGTCACGATGCCTCAAACAGACACACCGATTCACACTATTATTGGTCGAGGATTAAAAATTCACGCAAGCTCTTTGAAACATAAAAAATATACCTAGCAGATTTAATTCTCTCTAGCTATAAATAAGGTTTATGTACAATAGTAGTTTGGCACCAGTTGGGCTAGGAAGGCAGTATCAGACTTGTTACTTTTAATTAGAACATGGGGTCGTTCGGGGGAAGGTAATAGTGATTTATCAGGGTAGTAACGTCGAATAATCATTAAATACGAAAAAGATACCTGTCTATCTATATATATTAAAGGCAAACCTGACTGACTGACTTAGATATCAACGCAAAGCCAAAAATACTGTACCAAGAATCTTGAAATTTGGTACAGGGGTTCCTTTCATGATGTAAATGAGCACTAAGAAAGGATTTTTGAAAATTCATCCCCTAAGGGGTTAAAATAGGGGGAGTAGCGGGAAACTAATTTTACGCGTACAAAGTCGCGGGCGTCCTCTAGTATTCTATAAAGGCGATAAATTGAAATAGTATTCCTTTTAAAGACGATTAAAAAGAAGCTTTGACTTATTTAGAAAGCTAAAACTTTGCAGTGGAAAAGATGTTCTCCCGTACATCGATCTTCATCACGACGGCAAAATAAATGTAAGTCTGGTTGTATGCCTTTTTATTATTATATTTTTAAGATTTTTTCATTAATTGTGCTGCTTGACGAGAATGATAATATAAAATGATTCTAGGTCAACGGAAATAAACCATACTTGTTTTACTAAATGAGTTAAAGAGTACAAAAATGATATTATTATTATAATAAAAAAATTGGTGTTTGACCTTCCAATGCCATAAAAAGCCGAAAAATCCTTAGATTCTTCTGTCATTGCAATCATTAATAGATATCGATATTTGTGAGTGCGAAACAAATTTTCAAAAACCACTCAACACACAAATCTAGTTGCGTTTCAAAAGTAAGCTAATGCAATAAACACAAACTGCATTGCTGCGTTCCTTTACACGAGCACATGTGCTCGCATATAATTATGCCGGCTAGGTCCGACCCAAATGGCTTCGAGAACGGAACGTATCCAAGACGTAGGATTGCCTTGCGTTATGCAAGCTCATATTGAATTCGTCTGTATGATGAATGGGGGTATCCAACTGGAGCCTTGTAAGGAATTAGGTGTAGTGCTATTTGAATTTTGCTTTGGTTGCGACAAACGATGTTGCTTTGAAGATAACACAGCTGACTGTAGATGGTCAGATTAGAATCGGAACTGACTACAAATTGGAGTGAATATATTACACAAAATCACAGTCGCATCTGCAAATGAAAATAGCAAAACAAATTCAAGATAAATAGTACTCGTATTAAACCGTTTTGCTTTCACGCCTGATAACTTTGAAGTCAGTTCATTCCTCGTTAAAAAAAAGTTTCCATGTCACTTTTTACCTTATTTTAAGTGTTATGTAAAATTACTGAATATTCCTTTTAGGGACAGTGTTAAAAGAACCTTTAAGTATATTCAACTATTTATATTTAGGTTTATGACCGCTACGAAATCATTAATGTCAATAGAGATTAGGCGAAGAACATAACGACAAAGTGGAATTGAATTTGTCTCGACTAGCTTAATCTAATTTTGAAGAAATTCAGAGAAAGCTATTAATAAAGGAAGCACTTTATTGAAGAGTGTACGAACGTGACATTATAATACATACATTGCATTGATAATATAACGCCGTAATTTAGTCCTCCATTTACCAAAAATTCAAAGTGTCATTTGTAAAAATACATTTTCAAGGTGAGCAGCTATTCGTAAATGTGGTAAATTATGATAGAATTATTCAAAATAAACATATTATGTTATATAATATAATACTCTTAAGTGCTTTGGAGCCAGGATATTTAAATATTCATACCTGGGCATACGTTACGTACCAACAACTGAATACTTAAATCTTTAAAATCTCCGCTCCGATATTATTTAACGCATTACATTTTAAACATTTATGTGTATTAAGAGGTCCTCTAAACCATTATCAAAAATCATACATTGCCGCTGAAAAATAAAATGACAATAATGTTATACAAATTCACCCAATGGCCTATAGACAAGTTTTGTACTAAACAGATAAAGAACGACAAACTAATTAAAAAATGGTAAAACTCATTGCAGTTTACTTTTACCATTATCACATAATTCATTAAATTCTGTTGATTCTGCTAATTACATTCTTTATCGTCGATCTAAGTACAGGAATCAAGAGAATATTCACTATGAACCAGTTCGTTAATATTCCAAAACGTTTTTTTCTCCGAACATTAACGATTCTCGTTCGATTCAAATTTCAAGAGGTATTTTTCCAGGTTTATGTTAATGCTTAGGTCTACGTCCGCCACCGAGGGTTCTTCTGAATATGTAAATGGCAGGTAAAATTGAAAATTCTTCCATCGACAATTAGTTGTGCGAGCTATGTAAACCTTAATATAAATATGTTAACATTTACATAGCTCGCACAACTGACGCATTAAAAGACTGTTTTTTAAATCTTTCGATGGTTGTCTTATTAGGTAAAAGGTTTGTCATTCAAATAAATAATTACAAAAAGAGATAACAAGGACAAAACCTCGAGAGAAAATAGAAATTATACAGGGATAAAAGAAGATGATGGGATGGAAATCAAAGAAGAAATAGAGATACATTAAGTGCTCATTTCAAATACGAATATGTCTGTATCAATAATTAACTTGGCATGGTTTTTCAATTAGATTATATATAAAGTAACTAGCAATCAGACGTATTAAACAATTTTTATCAAACCACGACCAAGTTTAAATGATATAATTATATGACTTTACAGAACCGAAGGAAATTCACTAAATCTATTCTACAGAGCTTTACGGTTCCCAAGGCGCCTCCGCCTCTGTCCCCGTAATTGCCATCAGAACCACTATTTATTTGCCCCCGGTTTAATTCCACACTTTGGTCCCCCATTGTAACTCTGAAAGAGATGTTCACAATCGTTTTGTCGTGAAATCTAATTAAAATGTTTTTGAGGGTTGAAGCGTTTTAGTTTAATTGTTGGTGAAATTAAGAAGTCGTTACCAAAAAAAATTGTTGCCTAAGCTCAAACAGCTTTTCTTGGTTGGAATATTTTGACTAAATCATTTGAAGTGGCGATGGAAAATCATTAGGAAACAGAAGTTATGAAATCAATTCGAGTAGTTTAACTGATATTTTCATCACACTTGCACGTAAACAGTATGTAAACATACAGGTTAATTGGCCGTAATGCCCCATATTAAACCCTCGAGCTTTCTTTTTGTCATGAAACCCAAGGACGGTGTTTTTTTTTGTAAATATAATATGTGGACTCAAACTATCACAAAACGTCAGGACCCCAATTCTTGTGCCATTCGATATGAAGTTTCATTCGAGATGAATGTCAGTTGCATACAATTTTCTAAAAATCTCGCATATAAACTATTGACCTCGACTATCACTAGAATCGGACTCCCGAACACGTTTGACATTATCTGTGGTAAGTCATAGACAATGATGTAGTCTGCCGCTAATTTATAAATACTGATTATAAACTGTGTGATTCCAAAATAATAATTAAAAGGGTGTCTTTGTGCACATTATTAAAATTTATATATCAATAAAAAACGTGTCGTCGTCAGAAGAAATGGATAATGCGACTCCGCCGGACATCGCAAACGTGGTTAAAATTATTAGTGAGAATCGTAAGTTAAAAATATTATGTTCTCTTGTCTGATTTCATTTCCTAGCAATTGTGATGAAAAGCATTGTATGTTTCACGGGCGGTACGGGAATTGGGCGTTTTCAGAAAAAGTTGTTGGTGACGTAAGAAGAATTCCACTTGAAAAAATATTTTAGTTTACTTTAAAATGTAGTTAAATTGATAATATATTAAATGAGCAGCATGAAAATACTAAATTTATAACAAAATAATTACTATTTCAGTAAAAAATCCCAATTTGATTTCGTTTCTGCTCGTAAGAAGTTCCATTACGCCACTCATTTTAGAACGGGTTTAAAAGAAAACTAGAAAGATTCAAGATGTTTTGAAGTTTTATTGAATAACCTTAAACTAGAAAGTGTTCAAAAAAAATATTTTTTAATCATATTATTACAATTCAATTAAGTTTTAAGACAAAAACTTTCCTTAACGCTACCTTTCAGTACTTTGTACTACATATTATTGTCTTTGGAGCGACGAATGCGTAGTACTTTTTTTATATTTTATTGGTTAGCTAACTATTAGTTAAATATAATGTGTTTAACAATAATAACTTCTAAACATCTTTGATAGAATATTAATTATTTAAGAAATTCAATCACAGCAATAACGGGACAGTGACGTATAGTGAAGCTCGAAATGGCGTTTAGGAACTATAAGGCTACGTTCATATTACTATGTTTTTTTACTAAAACAATTAATTAATTAATTTTAACAAGTAATCTCATGAGATCGTTAAACACAACATCATTCTTTTTAACCGACTTCAAGAAAAGGAGGAGGTTCTCAATTCGTTTGAAATTAATTAATTTATTGCGTTTTTGAAGGCTGGTTTTTGTTTTTTTCTAACTTTCATTTTAAATCTATTAATTAGGAATTATTCGTAACATAAGAGTTTAATAATAACACATTTTCAGTTTGGTGTCAAGCTGCTTTATTTGAAATAACAACCTCCAATATCCCTCATGCTTTAAACACATACCAAATTTAAAGGTTTTATAGAATATAAAGAAACTACGCCAATTACAATTCAATTTTAAGAAAGGTTAGGTTTCCTAAATTATTAACATTGGCACAAAGATCGAAATAGACTCTCACGTTTTTTGTGTGTGTGTTCAATCTTTTTGTTAATGTTTACCTACACACTAATGAAGTATTTGCACAAAACATGTACCTATTAAAATTATATTAACTATGAAAAATAACACTTATTTTCCTAGATTCAGTCTCCTATTATTACTCTTTTCTCGTTCACCGCTTTGTCTTAGTGAGGCAGCTTACATAGAATAAGTGCTTCTCAAGAAAAAACAAACGAGCCCAAACTCGATGGGGTTGCATTGTTTAATTTCAGAGTTCCCGTGGGCACCTTCCGGTTTTATCATCAGACCCTGGATTCCATCTCTGATCAAAGTGCTTGTCAAGACAAAACAAACGAGCCCAAACTCGATGGGGTTGCATTGTTTAATTCCAGAGTTGCCGTGGGCACCTTCGGGCTTAATTTTTATACCAGCTCAATGAAACCGTAATATTGAATCGTCATCGGGTTTACATACGTATTCCAAATTTCAGACCATTCCATTAAGTAGTAGCGGAAAAGACTGCTTCAAAACTGAATTGCAAGAATTGACCTAAACAAGCCAACAGACAGACGGACAAACAAACAGGTAGGTACATTGTAAAAATTCGTTTATGTAGGTAAAATAAAATGAAAAATTGGCATTTTATTAAAATAATCTTTAAATCTCTTTATGAAACGAGCTTTAGAATTCTAATACGTCACTTTTTAGTTCTTTTAACGCGACCGTGGCGGTATGGAGGTGACGTATCCATGCCAATCAAACATTTGGATAAAATTACAAATGAACTATTGAACTTTATTTAAATATTACCTTTGATTCCGAATCAGCATTAATTCTTAAATATAACATTATAAAACATCAAATACACAGGATTCTCTTACCTTGATAAAATTGGAGTCGTATGAAGAAACCTATTTTTGGTGCAAACGCCACGCGACCACTCTAAACACATTTCACGGACTAACTGCTGTCATTTGAAACCAAATGGCGACTACCATAGACTAAAAATGCTGCCATAATTCAAAATTTTCATGTATTGTGGCGTTTTATTGCCAGGAACATATTAAAAATGCGGTCGCGTATGCCGGAAATTCCGCATGCGCTATTTCGCGGGACAGATTAAAAACTGTATTTGTCAAAGAAATTTCTATGTAAACGCACTTGTTTTACGGTTTAAAATTAAAGATCGGTTCATAACTGACCGGGACACAACCGTTGACTTTTAAACAGTCTAATTTAGTATTTTTTATCTAACTTCAAATTTGTCGTGGAGGGTGTGGGACACGTCAAAATAGCACCTCCTTTTTTCTTATTTAGGCTATATTTTAAATTTAACATGCTTGTTTTGCATAATTCTAGAGTGTTTCTGAAGTTAATAAGTTATTTAATGTAAAAAAAAATATATCATTTGATATGCTTTCTTTAAATTCGAATAATCAGCCATGAAAGTCATGGGACACGACTTTTTTCAACCAACAACTTTTTCTGAAAACGCCCAATTACGAACCTCGACTCAGAAAGCCCTCAGTCTTCGACTTCGGGCTTCTACTAGAGCCTCGATCGTAATTCCTTATTTACCGCCCTTAATACACAATGTACTATTAATGCTTGACGATATTTCATGTTATGTTACAAATACATAAAAGCATATTTTGTGAAACCATCAACATCAAAATCAGCACAATTTGAAATGATAACTATACGAAATACTCGTATCGTTCTAAGTTAACTATTTAGATTATACGTAATTTACCAACTCATGAACTAAATTTCACATAAAACACGAAAGTTGCATTACTCAGACCGCACATGGCATGCTCTGGCAAAAAACTGATACATTTTATAGTCAGCCAGCACATTAAAATAATGGCAATCCGGACTCTTAAGTGGTCCTAAACTCGAAGGTCAACTAAGAAGGGTCCGAATCGTGCAACTTTTATCGCTGCTATTCCAAAATGTCTTATGACACCCTCAAAACAACCTAGTTATAACCTCTCGAGTTTAACAAAAAGCAATTTACATAGTTCACATTTAGCTTTTGTCATCTAATGGTTGGACATTTATAACTTAAAAGGATTAGTTTAATTGGATTCTCGGTCAGAATAATTGACTATTTACAGTGGTGTGAAGACACAATTTTAACCAGTTTCGATTGTTTGAACAATTCAAATAGAAATTGACTTACTTTTTCTTATTGTAACGATCAAATAAAATTTAAATTAACAAAAGCATAAGATAAATCAAGATAAAAAAGTGGAGTCGCTCAGGGCAGCATAATAAACCCAAATCTACATACACTCCCAAACTTTTCTCGCATTTAAAATAACCTTTGCCAAATTACCAACATTAATCCATAAAAAGAGCACCAACAAATTAACTTCAAAGCTTCGCTATCAAACGGTGCAATAAATATGAAATATGGAGCGCTATTCAGTGTGAATAAAGTCCTTAACAGTCTGAATTAATTTTGGGTACATATAAAAAATAATACGCGTTGACATGTTTGCATTTTTATTGCGTACTTGTACTGCTGGATGCGGCGCGGCGTAGCGCACCGCGCTAGGGGTAGCCACGGGGATGTAGAGAGTTTAGAAACGACAAGCAATACCATAGGCTTATACGTATATTACTTGGGTGTCCTTCTACTGAGCTAAAATTTTATGTGCTAAAATTTTTTGGTCGAGAATTGTTTTGTCTAAAGTTTTAATTACTTAAAGGCTAAATCCATAATATTGTTTGGTCGAAGCCCCAAAGTGTAAAACACCTAGGCCTCAACTAATCTATAGGTTAGATCAGGTTAGAATTGTGTCAAGGCGCGAAGCGCCATTACTACGCGGAATAGGAGCTCCGCCAAACGGAGCTCCGTCGACTTCGCCTCACGGTCAACGTTATACCAAAAAATCATTCGATAAAAAAAAGTTATTCGAAACAAATGTTATACTAAACAATTTTTCGACCAAACAATATTATGCAAAAGAATTTCGATCAAACAATTTTCGACATTTAAATCATTAGACGAAACGTTGGTATGCAAAAAAATGTGTGGCGAAACAAAAATAGGCCAAGCAATTTCAGACCAACCGATATAGACCCATATTACTTAGTATGGACCTCCCTGTAGCACAGTATTTATTTAATAGAAACATGGAAAATAGTAAAAATTATAGTAATTGAAAGAAGAAACTTTACTACAGCCGGGCAGCCCTTATATTAAAACTTCAGCCTAATCCTTTCGTAGCTTGAGCCCTGCCCCGCTGCCAACGGCACTCGTAGGCAAGGTTTTTTTAATAATGTACGTTTTGTATTGTATGTAATGTTGCCGTGTGGTTGCCGGCTTAGAATAGCATTACTCCATGTCTCCCCGTGGAAGTCGTAAGAGGCGACTAAGGGAATAAAGGCTTGCAGTATTCTTAGGCAATGGGCTTGCAACCTGTCACTAATGTACACTGGTAAATCTTAGCCTGTTTATGCAAAATGTGGTTACATAATTAACATAAGTTTTTAGAGTTGTTGGTAATCCTGTAGCTCTGCCTACCCTACCCTAAACTGCGAATGAAGGCGTGAGTGTATGTGTGTATGTATATGTTATGTTATTTTATTTTTCTACTCGCGTCTTATCTTATCTTATCTTATTGGCGGGGTCCTTACGGATACACTTCGACCCTATGGGATCTTTTGTGTAGTTACCCCTTCCTTTTTTTAGCACTTAATCCAATGCAGCCTCCACCCCTTCCAGAAAGCGGATAGTGGAGTGCAATGGCAGTGCCTTGAAATCGCTTGGTTCTGGGTAGCCACAACCGAGGACTTTCATTCTTACTCCGGCGAGGGCATCACATTCACACAATAAGTGTTTCATTGTTTCCACCTCTTCGCCGCACATTCTACAATCTGTGTTGTCATAAAGGCCCATCTTTTCTAGGAGATGTTTAACCCCGAAGTGCCCGGTAAACACTCCTATAATATATCGGAGTTGTCTTTTGCTGAGTTTCCAAAGTTTATCGGTCCAGCTCTGGTCAACTCCATCTATGAAGAGCTCGCATGCCCTAAGCCTTCCGTAGTTTTCCACTCTTTTAGGTGATTTACTAGGGAGTTATTGTTCAGGGCTGCTTTTATGGTGCCCGGTGATGGTGCCACAAATGGTTCAGGTCCGACGTAAGCGCCCTTGGACCCTTCCCTTGCCAGCTTGTCCGCGGCTTCATTTCCGGGAAAGCCTTCGTGTCCTGAAATCCACATCAGTTTCACCTTGTTGTGCCTACCAAGCTTGTTTAAGGCTTGGATTCCATTGTAGACTAGTTTTGAGTCTACTTTAGGCGCTGTCAGCGCCTTAAGTGCCGCTTGGCTATCACTTAAAATAAAGATAGTTCTCTCCTGTGGAGGCCTATCAATATTCTCTTGTGTGCAGGCAATTATCGCATACAACTCCGCCTGGAAGACCGTTGCGTAGTTGCCCATACTTATGCTACTGTTATAGTTTTTGGCGTGAATACCCGCCCCCGTACCGGAGCTCATTTTTGAACCATCCGTGTACCATATCGCGTTGTCTACCTCTGATAGGTGAAACCCATCTTTCCACTCATCCCTTGTCGGAATGTGGACATTGAAGTTCCTCTGGAATATATACTTAGGCTGCATTTTATCGCAGCCCATCGTCAGTATTCTGTTTGGAGCAACATTGTGTGCCATTTTAGTGTGTCTGGTTCTAGGCGCTGCGTCGTTCCACAGGCCAGTCTCTTTCAACCTCTGCAGTGACTTGCATGCCTCAGACTGTATGGCGATATGCAGCGGTGGGAGGTTTAGTAGGACCTCCATTGCCACCGTCGGCGTCGTTCTGAATGCCCCTGTTATGGCCATACAGGCCACCCTCTGCACCTTAGTAAGAGAGTCCTTGCATGTCTTTAGTGTTGTTCTTGGCCACCAGGCCAAGCAACCATACATAATTATGGGTCTTACCATCATAGTATAGATCCACTTTAGTACTTTAGGGTTAAGGCCCCATGTCTTACCATATGCCGATCTGCACATTACACTCTCAGCGCTTTTGTTATCGCGTTGTCTACGTGCTTTTTCCAGATGAGTTCTTTATCTAGTGTGATACCTAGATATTTTACCTCACCTGACAGTTTTAGTACCTCGCCAAACAGCTTTAGCTGTTTCACATGTTTGAGGTCCCGTTTCTTAGTAAATGGAATCACTACAGTTTTGCTGGGGTTGATGGATAGCTGATGGCTAATGCACCAACTTTCTACCTTTTCCAAAGCTTTTCCCATGATTTCCGATACTGTTTCCGGAAACTTCCCGTTAATAAGTATCACAAGATCATCTGCATACCCAACAGTTTGTAGTGGGCCAGTGTTGAGTTCCTCTAGAAGAGAGTTTACCACCAGACTCCACAGAGTTGGTGAGAGAACCCCCCCCTGGGGACATCCTTTTGTCGTAGTGGCGAATAGAACGTCGCCCAACAGACTTGACTTTATTAGCCTACTGTTTAGCATGTTGCCTATCCATTTACATATGGTTGGTTCAATGCCGTGCCTAGCAGCCGATGTGTTTATGGCTTCGAACGCAGTTCTATCGAATGCTCCCTCCACATCGAGAAATGCTGCGAGACAGATCTCTTTGTTCTCGAGGGCATTTTCAGCTTTATTCACTACAAAGTGAATCGCAGTATCTGTGGATTTGCCCGGTTGATACGCGCATTGCATTTTGTGCAGTGGATACCGCCTTAGAGGTCCATCTCTTATGTGCCTGTCTACCAGCTTCTCTAATGTTTTTAGAAAGAATGATGATAGACTTATAGGCCTGTATGATTTGGCATGACTGTAATCTGCCTTGCCTGGTTTTGGCAGGTAGATCACTTTTACAAGCCTCCAGACATGTGGAACGTGCCCGAAGGCCACGCACGCTCTGTACAGCCTGCTTAAATGCGGGACAATTATATTTGCGCCCTCTTGTACTAGGATTGGATATATTTCATCCGGGCCCGGTGCTTTGTATGGTTGGAAAGTGGATACTGCCCACCTTATCTTGCTGTCGTCTACTACCTTTTTGGCAGTGTCCCAATTGTATCTTGTTGTCCGTGCTGTCTGCTCTGACACACAAATTGGTACATTGTCTATTTCGCTCTCTCGTATGATGGAGCCGGGAAAGTGTGTGCTACACATAACTTTCAGGGTATCTAAACCCGTTCTACTCGCGTACTATAAACCGCTAATATTGATATCGTTAATGGTATCAGAATACCACCTATAGCGTAACCGAAGCGTGAAAACAATTCTATAATAAGCGTTGCCATGGTAATAACAGTTCTACAGTGTGTTACCGGCATGCGGGCATTTATTAAAACTGCCGATAATATGTTGCTTTAGCAATTGTTTGCAAGTATTATCAAATAAAAAATAATTAAAATAACTTCACAATTAATTTTCTTAGATACTGTCCATTTTTAATGTAGTGCATGTGCTGCGGGTTCATCGTTATCAGTATCGCTGTTGCTTAGTACAAGGCATGTCGTGGTACGGGGGCAAATCATAATAATCAAAGTATCCGTCGACTGTCATTTAACACTTGTCAAATTGCTGTGCTTTACATCGCTGGCAATAAAAAAATTGTTAGAAAGTTAACAAAGCCTGAAAATTTGTTTATTAGTTTAATTAATGTCACGGTTACCTTACAGATATAAGTTATTTTAACCTCCTTTAAAAAAGCCAGGGTGCTGGTAACACACTGTATAATAATTATTATAGCATTGTTATTACCATGGTTACGGTCATTCCGGATACCAGTCTTGGCGTTTAGTGAACACTTGACATATAAATTTGTATAATAAACCGTTTTTTTTTTTATAACC
Organism: Acleris literana; assembly: GCA_946894065.1. Taxonomy (NCBI): domain Eukaryota; kingdom Metazoa; phylum Arthropoda; class Insecta; order Lepidoptera; family Tortricidae; genus Acleris; species Acleris literana. The sequence goes on from OX335692.1 coordinate 7,152,217, forward strand.
AACTTAAATTACCTACGTGTTTTAAAAATAAAATTATTTTTTAGACTAAGTATGTGTTTAAAATTACATTTTTATTAAATTACTAAAAATAGATGATGAATATATTAATATCCACCGATTTTTTATTTGGTTACCATGGTTACGTTCAATGTGGATGTCAACAAAATGGCGTTTCGTTTGGCATTCCAACTTGTACCTATGATAAATTGACAGAACTGTTTTAGTAGCTAACTAGTAAAATTTGCATGAAATTTGTAAATATTTAATAATAACATTCACACACCGCCGACAAGTAATTTGTTAGCAGAAAAATCGAGGAAAGTATACAAGAAAAGTTAGCGACTGTTTATTTTTGTCATTATCATTTTAAGCTTGTAGAAAAAGTTATGTATGCAATGGTACATAATTAGCTCTTAAGGTACTCGTGCCTGTAATTAGAGCGCTCGCAAGCTCGCGCTCTAACCTCGGCGCTCGTACCTTAAGAACCTTCATTATGTACCAGTTACATAAATAACTATTTTGTACCTTATAATTTATTGCACAAACAAAACAAATATCCTGAAAAACTTTTTCTTCTTTATTCAAATAACAATAACTTTCAATTATCTCTATCGTATTGTTAAATATAAAAGTATTTCTACCTACTTCAAAAAACCAATGTGCTTCAACAATATCTATTCTAGATTGTAACAATATCTCTGTACAAAGTCATCAACTGGAAATAATTAGAGCAGCCACAAAAATAATTTGTGAGCCGTGACGGAAACGCGGCGATTCAGCGCGGCTCCGCGGCGTGTTGACGGAACTACACTACGTACACAAAGCCAAACGTTCTGGAACGTTCTCGAGAGTTCTGGAAAATATTTTGCACTTTTGGTCTGGCCGGGCGAATGCAGAACATGTATGTGTATGGACGTAGTTTTAGAGGTCTCTGACAAAGGCGAGTAGACAGCGGCGCGTAGTTTCATTTTCATTATTATTGAAAAAAATGCAAGAAATTCTCAAATGTTATTTACCCAAAACTTTTAATTGTTAAATTAAAAATGGGACGTCCTTAGCTTGACGTTGTAAAAGGCTTCTTAAAGGTTTAGATCAAAAATATGCACAATAAAAAATAGAAAAATACAGTCGTTAAAAAAATCTGCCGTATTGACATAATTATGTTATGTATTAAACCGTTTATTTAGTTGGCATAATTTAAAACTTTAAAGATATAAGTAGGTACCTGAAACAATTTGTTAAAAGAAAAGTCATAATTAACTATCGTTTATTATCTTAATTCCAAAGGTGCCATACATGAACCCTGAAAACATTACACTCCTTTTTTTTGGGCAGTCGTGTAAAAATTATGAACATAATCGTTAAACTGGAACACATTTATTTAGGCCAATCAACTAATTCCTAACTTTCCCCCGCAAGTATATTAGAAACGGATGACAACTGGCCAAATATTGACTTCCTCTCGTTCCCCATAGTTACTAAGTAAGGACACTGGGACAAAGCCTGTTTGGAAATCCCATTTAGGGCACGCATCAGCAGTGAAAAGGGTCAACTCAATTTCCGTTAGTTTCACCCGAGTTTCCCCATGCTCTATTTCACTCACACTTATGCAATTGCTCTGCGGGGAAGCGCAATGCACAATAGTCAGGGTAAATAGTGTTCATTAAAATTGTAACGATTTAGCTATGTGGTTTTGACGTACAATTTTACATTTTTATTATGTTTATCTACACACATATCATAAGTCCTCTATTATGCGCTCAAAACCCGTAGGCAATGACCAGCATTACCTGTGGTAGTAGGAGACAGCGATGACAGCTGCTAATTTTGGAAAATGTTCAAAATTTTGATCTCATTACCTTACAATATTCGATAACGTAACTTCAAAATTACGTTACAGCTATCATCGCTGTCACCTCCTACCACAAGTAAGGTAACGCTCGCTGGTCATTTGCCTTTCGGCTTCTGAACTCATCTTAGAGTACTTATAATATGTGTGTAGATAAAGTATTGTACGAGACTCTGCGTAATTAGCATTACGCAACCGTCACGTAAACTACTATTAAAGCATTCAATATTATTGTTATTATTTAAGCATAGATACCGACGTAAACATAGGGGTGTTAACAATATATAAATTAAATTAAAAATATTTTTACTCAGTAAATATAAATAGGATTACAGTATCTATTTCCTGGTGCCTCTTTTTCACTATGCGTTACTTGTGCTAAGAACAACGCTCAATTTTCAATATTGAAATAGCTTTTGGTTTTAACCATTTTGTTAATTTAGCTTTACACTCATGAATAGTGGTTATAAGTTTAACGTATACGTAATAACGTATCTGTGTATGTGTGTAATAGTGTATATCTGTCTGTGGCATCACAGCTCCCAAACGGATGTACCGATTTAAACGCAGTTTTTTTGTATATAGTGAATATGTAAAAATAACTTTTGAATAGAAACCTCAAATTTTATTTGAAATGTTGACTAACTTCCTGTGTTTTTTTTTTGAAGATAAAGATAAAAAAAGATAAAAGATATTTATTCAGAAAGTAGGCCGTACGGGCACTTTTACACGTCAAGAATCTACCAGCGGTTCCCAAGAGGAGACCACTGCTGAGAAGAAACGCCGCAAGAAACTCAGCAGTCAGTCATTTTTTAAATATATTACAATGGTTACTGCTTAGTCTAGCATTACATGATGCAATAAATAATTAATTAAATATTATACTTATAAAAATAACATGCGTAGTCCACCAGGAAAACATGCCAAAAATCTTACGAGAGAGACAGAGATAGAAAAGGAAAAAAAGAACACCTATTTATGTGTAAACGTTTCGATATGTTTTCCTACATCAACGGTGTCCCATAGACAAGATAAAGCTTTTGTTTTTGCTAAATTCATCTCTTTAAAATCTTAAAGGTAAACGTTGTTTTATAAATTTAAAAAAACAACCTTAAGCCACATATTGAGCTGACTGTACGTGTCATTATTTACTTATGCACTAATAAGCTATTAAGATAACGATAAAGGAGCAAAGTGTTCAACTGTTGATTATACAACTATTTCAATGCAAAACTTTTGTTTAAACTCCCACAAAAAGTCCCCGAATCGTTTGTTCATGCACCGAAATAAATGTTGACGCTAAATACAGCGACACAATGCAGGTCCTACTCCGAATACATTTGCTGAGCGACGCAGCGACAAGTCGGGTATCCACCTTACATTGTTTTTGGCTTCTCGTAACTTCAGCTTTTCGTTAAGCACTACACATTCGCTAAAAAGTAGTGTGGCGATTACATTTAATACTACTTTTATTTTTCCAGAAATGAAGCCGAAATAATGAGCTTTTTAGACCTGCTAAGTTTCAGTCAGCGTAAAGGACAGAGCTTTATATCGCTATACCTTTCACGGCCTGAAACTTGACAGATTAAATCAGCTCAGAATACGGAATCTGATGAAACTACATTAACTTTTCAAAATACAGTTATGAAATCTGACTTAAAATGGTTTTTACTAAATTCCCGCATAATTATGAGGAAATCTATCACCATCACATTCATCATCAATCATCATCATTTGACACCGACAGACGTCACCTATCGGATAAAGGCTTTTCTCAAGACTTCCACGATAAAAACCTAAAGTTAACATCAATCCAATTACTTTTAATTAAATTGCTGCTTTTAATTAAATGAAGTTGCTGATATGATACAATGACATGATAAGGAAAAATATTTTTTATATTAACCTGCTCATTCAAGTAGCTGGATTTTTTTGCATATTTTAGTGACTGCGAACCATATTTGATATCCATTTCAACGTCATAATGCCTCTATCTATTCATCCATTCAAGGTGGCAGTCGCGGCACACTTATTCGACGCGTAGCCTATAAAGACCTCGGGCGGTATTCGTGGTTGATTCTACGGATCGTTGCCATCTTGCCGCGTCGAGTGCTAACGAGTAAAGCTTTAATGCGTTCCCTGCCGAAATCTAGTAACAGAATATGGCTTGATCATGCCAGGAGAGCCACGGGCGCTACATGACAACCGTATAGAGGTATGTGTTGGGTATGGAACAATGTAACAAAACAGTTGACAATCAACGTCAGTCAGTAATCATTTTTGTACTTTGTCGTTTTAACATCTGGTTTGACCTGATATAAGAAGTGGTTTAACGGTTGACAGCGACAAAGTATAAAAGAGCTCATAATACTGTTATACCTGTTTGGACACAAAGAAGTAATTTTGACTGGTAAAATCCCTATCTGACTTAGTTATAAAAATGAAGATCCTACTCTTGTCCTGAGGAGAAGACGGGTATAATTTTTAATGCACAGGTAATAAGATACTGAAAAATATTACGCTGTCTAGAAAAAAATGTTCTACCTATTTTATACTTAGTTTAAAATTATGTAAAATTTTAAATATTAAGGAATCACAGAAGCCAAGAGATATTTTAAATAAAGATTAATTTTATCTGATAAAATTATACGCGAACAAAATTTCGGATATTTAATGTTATAGAAACTTCCTCAAAATAATTCTTGACAGTAACTTCGTCCTTTATTAAAGCCTTCTTAATAACAATACAAAATACAAAAATTAATTTGCATCTTACCAAATTTCGTGCCATGGCGACCCCGGATTTGTTAAGTCAAAGTTTACATTTAGAACCAACCGTGAACGTGAAGTATCAACAAACAAAGGAACACTACAAACCCACCACAAATTACATCTGAATGGAAAACTCCAGAACAATAAGTGGGACATTTCCATTTTTTGTCGGGAGCGAAAAGAGCGCAATATGCCTCTGAAGTGCTGTTCTCGACTGCTCTTGCCTTTTTATAGCTCGGCTCGAGCTCGACTCGAGCCCGACTCAGGCACGACGAGCCGGGCTAAACAACTAAGGCCACTCGAGCAACTTACAAGCGTCGCGAACATTATATTTTGCCGGTAAAACACAATGCGCTCTACATATTTGATAAAAGGTAAGCATCTCCGCTTATAGAAATGTTTTCAGCTTTTCAATTTTATAACACGGGTTTACAGTGGTAAGCATCCTTACTTAAATAAAATGAATTCAAATGTGGTTTGTTTGGTTGCTGGGTCCGTTCATGGTTCAACGCCTGAAGATCAGGCCTTGAACCGATCGATGTGAAATTTTGTACAGAGTTAATTTATAATATCCCAAATACAAACAAAGGATATAATTATTTTGGTCCAAAAAAAATACTGTTCTCGAAGAAATAGCGAAAATGGGAAAGGCTAGCAATGTTATAAAGATGATTAATTTATATAATAAAACAAGAATCCAAAATTTTGCAAAAAAGTTTTGTGTGAATAGAAAGTGATGAATGTCGACGTAAAAGTACTAATTGATAAACATCTAAACCAAAATGTGTTAAGGAGAGGCTGAGGTGAAACTCATTCCATTTTGGATTATAAAAAAAGTTCGAAGCCGGTTCAATGAATCTTACCCAAATCTTACATGAATTCACCAATATTTAGCGATAAATTAAATGATTGGAATTTAACTCGTAAATGTATTTGGTTTAGAATAAAATAGAATATAAATAATTCATTCAACGAATTATAAATTTTGAGTAAGTTTATTATTTTAATATAATATCAAATTACAGATTTTTTCAATTATTTATCCTAAGCCATAAACTTGTTTAATATCGATATTGTACTTACTCTGTCATGTTTTTTTTTTTCAATTACTAACCGCCGTGTTTAAGGTGTCCCGTCAGAGCGTACAAACAATATTTTAGGGCAATATTTTTTCATTCTCATTTAGGTAGCTTAAACTTTCAAATCAAACGTTCGACCAGAACCGTTTAAAAACACCACAGAATTTAAATTTATGAGCCACCAAAGAACACAGTCGCAATAAGCCACCGTGATTGACTTTTACGTTATAATTTATTTGTGGCTTTTCGTGACGTGCTATCAATTCTACGGACTCAATATTTAAATTCTCTGGCAGCTATCCACTGTAGAAAAACTTTTAATATTAGGAAGCCTTTATTCTAGTGAGAAAAACCGTCCCTAATATTGGATTCTGGTATTTTAGGCACATTCATTTTTCTCATCTTTTATACATTTCAATCTAACGTCAGGAAAGCCTTCAATTTTAGATTTCAGTCATTATTCTATTTCAAAAGTTCAACGAAAATGTCATTCTAACATAAAAATTTTATATTTGAGTGATTCCACGGGCGTTTCAACCGCCGTCAAACCGCGGTCATAAATATTGAAAGAATGAGCTACACCAAGCAGCTAACATTCACACGGAGCTATACTGTTATCGTACTTCTTGCCACAATTGATCGAATTTCAAGTATATTATCGCTTATTTCTTAAATACTTACGACAGCGGACTGACGGCGGTTGAAACGCCTGTGGAATCACCCATTTCAGAAAATAATTGATATAAAAAAAGGAAAAGAAACGTCAAATACAATGGCACTTGTTGCCTAAGAACGGTATCTAAACACCACCTCCCTGCCAATGTTTCCCTTACCGACGAAAATCCCTTGCTAAAGTTACTTATAAGGATTGTTTCCAAAGGTTTATTAGTTCCGACTTTGTTACGTAAGGTACGTTATACACACGTGAACTGGCGCTCTATTTTACTCAGACTAAACCTATAATAGTCTAGTCTAAGCCTTTGTGCAAAATATGGTTACTGAGTTGACAACAAGTTTTTAAAGTAATAGGTAATTCTGTAGCTCGGCCTACCCCACTCTGGGATTATAGGCGTGAAGGTATAAATGTGTATGTATAGATGAATTACCGAGAGCGTGGAATTGCATATGTAGTGGTTGTACCGTTCGCATGAAAAGGAAAACCATTTAGGTTTTTTTTTCTTAATTTAATGAGATTACCCTAAACAAGTGGAATAAGTAGGTAAGTCCTTTTTTTGCTTTTAGTCGCTATTATTTATTTAAATTTTCATCTTTAAGGTTGGATATTGCTTATGGGACAGATGAAAATTATATATAGTTCTCCTGATGACTTCTTGATTTCGAGTTGGAAATATTTATGACATATTTTAAAAATTACTGCTACTTTCTGCCATAATTTCAGCAAACTGTGTAACTTACAGTCGTCAATTATTTTGACTGGGCACGTAGTCAAAATAATTCTGATAATTGCGAGAATACAATAAAATAAGACGTATATTTTAGCATGGCATTGTAAAAAGTATTTAGAATTTGACACTGACATTATTTTTGTACTTACATTTGAATATATAACAAAACTCTTTTATGTTGATGGTATCAGAAGTAGAGGAAATTTAAATATAGAATTCCTGTAAACACATATTACCACTACATATGCAATTCCACGCTCTCGGTAATTCATCTATAAACCTAGTTTGTTTTAACGGTTAACCATCATTTTATAGAAATTCACTTCATCGATTGTATTATTTCATCGAACGCAATTTTTTGCCGACTCCATAATGTTTTGAGGATATCCTTAACATTCATTACGTAGGTTAGGTTAAGTTAGACATAAGACCAAAAAAAAAACTCAGGCGGCGAGAAATGCATTTCGATGAAAAGAAAATTCTGCGTGATTGTCTGCTGAAAGGTATTTCGATTAAATAATAGGCACCCTTTTTTACTATATTGTTAATGTAGCTTTTATTTAAATGACAGTAATGGTGGCCAAGTTAGAAACAATGCGATAACAATACGTGTCAAACAAAGTAGAATCAGGCCCCTGTTCCGAAGCTAATAATATTTTGATCAAATTAATGTCCTTCGGCGGGCCAGTAAGCCTAACTCTGAATTGATTTTGAACGAGCATACACTCTAAAAATACCCCGTTCTATAAAAAACTATCTGCATATTCTAATAAACGTTAAAAAAAATGAATTCCGTTCCAGTATATAGCCATTAAATACGCATGAAGTCTACCCCGATTACGTTAATTCGGCAGACAGGCTCCAGAGAGGGGGGATGCTGATTGCCAACGGTTTTATAGCCCTATGAATCGTAATTAAGAATTAGCTGCAGCGTGGACCTTCCATGAGTCAATGAGCTAATCAAATTTACAGTCACGAACTTAAATTTGGGACCCACCTTAGGTCCAAAGTCATTCTGACATTCTACAACAATAAGGTTGAGTCTCCTATAAGTTACAAATGATTCGGCATCTCTAATGAAATTGACGACATCAAGCCTTTTTTTCTTGAAATGGGTCACAAATTAACGAGCGCGATAGTACTTTGGGTTTTGGTGCTTGGACATCATGAAATGTTTTGCTTTGAATTTGTTGCTTATTGGGTCCAATTTGAATCCTGACATCTGTCATCGCAGTACAACTTATAATCTACTAGCTTCTGCCTGCGACTTCGTCCGCGGTGAATCGATTATCATTATTCCCTCGGGGTCTTGTTAATTTTCCGGGATCAAAAGTAGCCTATGTCCTATTCCAGAACCTAACCCATATGTGTGCCAAGTTTCATCCCGATCCATTTAGTGGTTAAAGTGTGATTGCGTAACGAACACCCAAACATCCAAACTTTCTCATTTATATTTTTTTTTCTTTACTAATGGCTTTCACTCCTTGTGTTTAACAAGGTGTATTTCGCCAGTATCGAGTTTTAGACAATCACCATGGACTTATTAGAGAAACAAGTCCATGGATATCACACGCGAGGACAATTGTTCGGTTAAAGAGATTTACTCTGGTGGACTAAACAGAAGCACATGAGGTTAGCTCCACGCGCTTCTGTCAAGTCATTTATAATATTAAAGTAAGATTCTTAGATTTGAGGTTATAATTTTTGTATTGAAATGACAGGTGTCAGGATTGATTTCTCAACTGCCTAGTATGTACAGTACCCCAACAAAAATGTTAAGCACGTTAGTGCGTTGTCATAGTAAACTTCAAACAGTACATCAAGTGACGCACATGACAATGACAATGACATTCACAATGACAAGGTTCTAAGTATGCTCAACGTTTTTATTGGGTGACTGTACTACACGGTGTGGCAAAATATAAGCTTAGATCAGCATTGTACCGACCAGAAACGTCTCAAATTGCGAAAATTCCTTTATCTACACACAATATGTCATAAGTCCTCTATTATGCGTTCAAAACCCGTAGGCAATGACCAGCATTAGCTGTGGTAGTAGGTGACGGCGATGACAGCTATTAATTTTGGAAGATGTTCCAAATTTGGATCTCATTACCTTACAAAATTCGATAACGTAATTTCAAAATTACGTTACAGCTGTCATCGCTGTCACCTACTACCACAGGTAAGGTTATGCTGGTCATTTGCCTTTCGGTCTCTGAACCCATCTTAAAGTACTTATAATATGTGTGTAGATAAAGCATTGTACGCGACGAAACGCGGCGAAAGTCTCGTTTCGTAAACCACACTCATGTGGTAATACCGGTCATTACGCAACCGTCACGTAAACTAATATTGTAAAACTCTCAGTAATTTCTCAGAATATTCTTAAACTATAACATTCTCAACGCTATAAAATGTTTTTAAAAATATGCTCAGTAAATTAATGAGAACATTTTCAAACTACTCGCAATATTCTGCAACCTACATTGCCACTGACAACAATCTTTACAAAGAGTTTTCTGCGGGTTGATTTTCTCAAAAGTCTGAAAAAGGTAGGGCAGGTTGAAAATAAACCGCTTGCCAAAGTACATCATGCATGTTACAACCAACTTTTGTCTGAAAAATAACGATTTATCGGCGTATGTGTTGTACAGCGTTGCGAGGCCGGCTGGTGGAGGCTTGATCGAAGCCGATAGGACGCCGTGCTGGCGGTTCGTTGACGGCGAAGTTCAAGAAGTCAAACTCAAAGTTCTTTATTCTTCAAATTAGGCATAAAATAATGCACCTATGAATGTCAAAAAGCATTACCACCAGTTCAAAAATAAAAACTTTGCCCCGAGAAGAACCGGCGTAAGAAACACGGCAAGGTATATTTTTTCCAAAAAAAGTTTACGTCATGCATAAGTTTACAATTCAATGCAATTCTTGTATATATATATATATATATATATATGTTTTTTTGCATGCACGGTTCTTTGTTTCCTCTGGTAATTATACAGGGTGTAATCGTTAAGTGTGTCCAGGCGATTATTCCGTAAATATAACAGATATCAGAAAACTTTTGTCTGATATGGAAAGTAAGTTACCCAATGAGTAAAATCACATCACTAACTTTTTTTAATACAACCAGAAATATCCGAAATATTAACTTCAAACCTTCCCATACATTTAGTACGCCGTTCGTTGAGAGACTTGAGAGGCTTTAGTTTAAAAGGCCATTTCACCATTATCATAATATTATGTATGATTTTAATTGTGGACCGATTTTAAAAATTATTATTTTGGTTTGATAGAGTATACTTTCCACGTGGTCCCATTGTCACCAACTCTAAATCTGATGAGGGGGTCCGCGAAGAATATCATAGGCATACATATGTATATTTAGGCATTTGGTGAGAAATTATCATTTGGTGAAGTGGAACTGATGGTGAAGACCACAGATGACAATGGGGGTACCTATTTCAATGTTGGCGATAAGATATCTCGATTAAGATAGTACGTACATCCTTTTGTGTTTCTGTCTATTTTGTTGTTTGTTATTTTCCCGTTTGTACAGTAAAGTATTTACATACACACCCAATTGTTTCACGGAAAACCCCCTTCGCCAAATTGTACTTCCTCTTATCTTTCGTGTTATCGCTGGGGGCAGATTGTGTGACCCGCGCTACTAAGTAACAATAATGCTGCTAATAATTTGGAACTACGTTAATTTGTGTGTGATTATCCCTTGGTATTATTATTTATTTTATTTTATTTTAAATTTACCCAACGAGCTGTTTCTTTTTGTTTTCACGTAAAACCCCCATTCACCAATTTGTACTTGTATCATTCGTGACGAGTAATGTTATCGCTGGGGCGGATTGTGTGACCCCCGCTACCAGGTAACAATGCTTGCAAAACAACTATCGGGAATCACAACGGAATAACCAAAATTCCAAACTCTCAAATATATAAACGACTCCTTCCAGGCCTTGCTTACTGCACATGTTTGACGCGAAGCTCCAAGTACTTCATGCATCACGCGTGACTTTAGTAGACGGGTCGCATGCGACGTAATACGAATTCTACTATAGAAAGCATAGAGTGCCTCTTTGTACTACGTTTGAAATAACTAAACGCTGTTCTGCTCCTGCGCCGGGTGCGTTCCTGGGCTTACTGCTTTCCGCCAAGGCGCGTGCGCGACTGCCAGAGGAATTACTGCCTGCTTATTGAACACGTTGCACGAATCCTCAAGGCGAGCTAAAGCGGTAAGTGAGCGAATTTTATCTTAATCATCATCATCATCATCATTTCAGCCGAAACACGTCCACTGCTGTCCACGTAGACCTCCCCCAAGGTTTGCCACAAGGACCGGCCCTACGCCGCTTGCATCAATCGGTTTCCCGCAACCTTAGCCACGTCGCGTCGTCAGTCCACCTTGTTGGGGGCCTACCTACGCTGCGTATCATTATGTACCTTCATAAATATGGCATACTTAGCGGTGTAAAAGTGTAAAACAAGTTAAACCTAACCAAATGAGTTCTATACCTTAATGGCTTTAAAAAAAATCCTGATAAGTTTACGGTTTCAGAAAATTAACCATTAGGTATTATGAACTTTTAGGGATTATGATACGTTAGGCTTATTAAATTTAGGCGTTCTGATACGCAACCCTATCGGTGACTCCACTCACCGTCAGGTGGTCTGTGTGCTCGTCAGCCTACTCCATGCCATAAAACCCTGGATTGATCCAATATCGAATGCTATAATTCTATTTGCTATAGCTATCACAAGCCCTTAAATCAGAATCTATAACAGTCAAAATTAATAATGCTCATTTAATATAAACATTATAGTATAATCGCAAAACTTATTCTCTATAAAAACATTTTGATTCCCTATAACACTAATTTGCTTTAATTTTCATGTGGTTATAATAGTCAAAATATATAATTATGAAAAGAGAGATGTAGGGTTAGGTTAGATTCGTTTTGCAGCAGGCCCTGAGGACCAAAATCACCCACAAGCAGGGCTGGGCAAAATATTTCAAAATACAAATTACCAAATACTTTCTCACAACCAATTAAAATACAAAATATTTTTAAGTTATGTAGTTGAAATATAAAACACAGAATACAGTATTTGATCATTTTTTTATTTCAAATAAAAACACATTTAAACCCTAAGGCCCGCTTGCACGTAAATTTAACCCTAGGTTAACCACAGGTTAAATTATTAAAGAATGTCAGATTCATATAAGAACTGTCAATTTTAACAAATTAACCTGTTAACCCGGGGTTAACCTAGGGTTAACATTAACGTGCAAGTGGGCCTTATTGATCGTTACAAAACATAATATCTCAGCGTCACGTAAATATGTGAAATACCAATTACAAATTATATTTAATAAAAGTAATTTAAATACTAATACCAAATAGGTACGTATTATTCTAAGTAAATAGGTACTAGCTGACATACAAAATATCTAATTTCAATAATACTAAGTTTCAAAGCATGTAAAAAATATCACAAACCAGTATTAAATAGATAAAAACTACTTTTAAGATCGGATTAACTCTTAAACGGCCACCGATTTTCATCAAACCTAGCTAAACACTAAACACCCCGATTAAGGCGTCATTCCGCAGCCGACCGCAGAAGTCAACGGTAGAAGGCAACGGCGGTCGAGACCGCACGCAGCAGACGGCAATAGTAGGCGTCGGACATCGGCGTACTGGGTCTGCGGTCGGGCGTTAGCTACGCCTGCCGTTGACGTCTGCTGCTGCCGTATGCGGTCGGGTAAGGAAGGTATTCCATTGAAATAGGTACATAGGAACCAGTAATGATGCCTGCCGTGGCCGTCTGCGGTCGACTGCGGAATGACACCTTTAAACAGTAATTCTATTTAAAAAAAACGGAGAAAATTTTTACTATACGCAAAATGTCTAAAGCTATTTTGATTGTTTCAGAACTGGCGTATTATTGGCAGCTGCATGCATTATTAGCAGCATTTTTAACGCCGCTGGTAATAATACTCAGGGCTCCAGGGCTGCAGGGACTCCACCCCGGGGCTTTGCCGCGACGGATTTCGCCCACAGAACTAGCACCACGAGTTGCAGGTTCCTTCTCAACCTGACTCGATAGTTATCTGCAAGTGTGGTTTCAAGCTTTCCGTCACTAGTCTTCAGCTATTAAGTACTTTGTTAGAAATAACACATTTGATCACTATGCTAAGACTGTGGTACATTTTTTTTTCTCAGCGACCACTATTGTTTCTAAACATGCTTGTGACGCCTACGTTAGCAATAGGATCAATGTGATAACGCTAGAATATGACAATTATGTAATTTTAAATGAAGCATCACCAACCAGATCGTTCACGTCATACGTCCCGCAGTGCTGGTCTTACCGGGACTATTCGTTTCGCGGCAACAAATATTTCAAAAGCCATTTCAATGTTGTAATTCCACACGGGGGTCAATTCAAAGTAGAATATAAAAGAGGCGAAACTTGCGGCGTTGTAAAGATTGTATGTTTGCGAGCAATTTCAAATAGGACGGTGAATGACCCGCACGTCGATATCAACACGTGCGGTACGAATAAACTGACTTCGTTTAATATTCCCATCGACACTGGAGAATGCATTCCTGCAGTGCAATGTCAGGAGAAAGCTTTATACGACACAAAAATAACCCTGACTCTAAGTAAGAATGACTACAGGCCGTTGAGTGTGTTTTCTTTGAACGGAGAAGAACTCCATTATAACGGCACTGCGCTGGCTGAAGGCCGCCGGACTCAGGCGCTGCTGACTGAGCTTGACGTCCGGAAGTACAAAGATCACCCGGACGCTCATCATTACGCCAGCAACGTCGACTCGCTCATGGATGAGTACGACAATATGGCCGGCGTGGCGCTCCGGTCCCGGTGGGGCCCCAGCTGCCAATCTACCTATCTGTCCTACTGTTTTTTTACGGGCTGTGCCGTACTGCGATGCATATGCATATCAATTAGATGATCATATTGCTCTCAACAGCGATAAGGGATTGGTAGGCGAATTTCTGACTTCTAACCCCACTACTTCGTGGACACTGTTACACGAAGTCGCTCATGTTTACGACGCGTATACTCCAGACAGTCATCTAGAAAAACATTTACTCGAAGTATGGAACAATATTCTAGCAGGTCTGTACCAAGCGAGACACTCGCATACCAATGATAGTTATTGGCTATATGAAGAATCGAACGAAGTGGAAAATACCCTTAAGATTTTAAAATTCGACTTCGCTTTTGGTGATTTAAATGTTAGAGAGCGCGCACACGTATTTATAGGTTTGCTTACTGTGGACGATGACTCATCATATCTAGCAGACCTGTATAAACGATATTATTCGAATGGTAGAGTAAAATACGTGCTGGAAGAGCTAGTGAGCATGTATCTGAACAGGAGGGTGGACCCCCTGCCGCTGATGGCGCGGGTGTTCTCCGCAGAGCGCGGCAACTGGTTCAACATAACGCAGTTCGCGCAAGCTATTTCTCTAAACCGCAGACTCTCGTACGACAAGAATCGGAATACTTTTCCAAAATCTGTGTTCTCCGTTACCAGCGCGCCCGTACATTTAAAAACAAACGTGTCTTTCAGCCCTGAGGATTGCGGTACTCCATATTTTACAATTGATGGAATTTTGTTTAATACAACAACAGTTGTGACTCGAGCCAATTCTCTGGTAGTGTGCCTTGATACCCCGAATATAAGCCACTCTGTTACTAGCTTGACTAAATTCATTTATTTAACAGACATCAATGTTAAGGAAAATATTGTGATAAATCCTGTGCGTGTAATGGCCAGTGAGGGTTTAAAATTTTTGGGCTTCTCCAACACATGGGGTCACCTAGACATGCGACACGATGAAAATAAACTTGTCTTTGAGACGTACAACATTCGACCCCATTATTTATTTGACACCGTTTACGCGGATTTCACATTTTTCAAAGAGAACGATGAAGTTATGTGGCAGGTCTCCATAAAAGGGACAGAGAGTCAGAAACGTCACAAGGAATTGATTTTAACTGAAGTGAAAAAGATTCAAATATACTATGCAGAGCCAGACAAATTAAAGTTTACGAGAACAAAACAAGCCTTAACGAGAAATAAGAACTCGACTTTTATATTGAATTCACCGGACTCGAGAAACGACATTGTGTTGAATCCTCTACATATAATGGCGGCGAGCGAGGGATTCACGTTTTGGGGCCTTGGTGACATTTGGGGCTTCCTAGATTTGCGCTACGACATAAATAAACTTGTCTTTGAGACGCACAACATTCAACCCCACTCCTATTTTGACACCGTTTATGCGCACTTCACATTTTTTAAAGATAACGATGAGATTATGTGGCAGGTATCCATAAAAGGAACAGAGAATCAGAAACGTTACAAGGAATTGATTTTAACTGAAGTGAAAAAGATTCAAATATACTATGCAGAGCCAGACAGATTAAAGTATACGCGAACAAAACAAGCTATTTCAAACTACATGTACTCAACTTTCTTCATTAAGCCGGGATGCGGCTTCGCGGAAACCGTCGAGGGCCGCGTCGATCTCCTCCAAAGAGATGTGGAACATTTCGTCAGTGTTCATTATCTGCCAAAATTTGTGGAACTGTTCAAGCAAAACTGCGTCCAAAACACATTGTAGGACACCGTGTTGTCCCTTAGAGGGATGCCATACAAGCGTCCTCTATGCGTTGCATCATCGCCGTTGCGTTGTTCTACATATAAATTAGAACGACATGCCACACGATGCGTTGAAACGCTTGCGTCGCTATATGTTGAAATCACAGCGTTGCGACGGCGCGACGCACCGGCACACTCGTGTGGCATCGCTCGTAGCCATTTCCGTGCTTCGCTAAGATTTATTCTCTTGCACTAAACTATTAGCTTTACATCTTGCCTTATTAGGTTCGGATGACGATATTATGTTTAATTGTTTTATGTACTTATGTTTAGTAATTTTAGTATATAGGTAGTTTTGTATGCGTGGTTAGGAACGCTTTTCAATCGTGTTACCATATGACGTATTTCCGTAATGGGACTTCTGTTTTTTGAATGATTGAGTTAGGTCACATTCTCAAGATCTGCTCTCATAAATTCCATATTCTTAATTGCTTGCAAGCGTCTAAGTGCTGTTGTTTGTGGTTGGAGTACTCCTGAGCTGATTGTTTGCCAGAAGCCAGGATATAACCAGGGCCCTAGGTAAAGTCGAATGAAGCCACCACAAGGTAAGAGATGCATGCAAGACTTCTATAATTTTCTACATTCCACTTACCAGCGGGCCTTTCGCGTAACAACACGCGCAATCACAATCGTTTTCATTTTGAAAATCGAAGGCTTGTCTGCATACAAAATACCTGCCTGCCGCAGGCCTGCTGCAGGCCTTTCGCGTAACTCACTCGCAATCGCGATCGGCTTCAAAACAAAACAATTGGTTTCATTTTGTATGCAGACAAGCCTTCGATTTTCAAAATGAAAACGATGGTCATTGCGAGTGTTGTTACGCGAAAGGCCTGCTGTTCTATTATTGAACTTGTTGATCTTATTAATTTTAGATTTACCTAATATTATTTTATTTTAATATTATTTACATAAACAATAATTAATTTGTTTTAGCTAAACCTTATCAATAAATAAATAAAAAATGAAAATAACTAAGGAATTGAACAAAAAACAGTAAATGTAAAATTAATTTATTAATTATTATAGAGGTAGTAAAACCTACCTACCTCGTGGTAACCAATGATAAAGTACCTGTCATAATTTTAATGTTAGTAAGCAACATTTTAAAGTCTTGTCTTCAAACTGGGAAATGTAATATTGTACCTGCGTTCCTGGGTTTCCTGTCCCGTTCCTCTTGACTATCTCGCGGGCGCGGTTCACATGTCGGTTGGACCGACTAACTTTAGAGACGTATAATTCTTGATTTTTTGAAGCTGTGCGGTGTATTGG
The DNA here is from genome assembly GCA_946894065.1 of Acleris literana. Taxonomy (NCBI): domain Eukaryota; kingdom Metazoa; phylum Arthropoda; class Insecta; order Lepidoptera; family Tortricidae; genus Acleris; species Acleris literana. The sequence continues at coordinate 7,169,308 of OX335692.1, forward strand.
TTTTCCATGGCTCTTGCGTACCTTTTTCCTTTGAATAATTGCTATTCTTTTTAACGATATTACTTTTGTAGCCGAACATATTCACTTTTTGTTTATATTTTTCCATCTGACAGCGTTTGTTATCTTTGTTGTCTAGACAACGGGCAGAGACGATATCTTAGGTTTATACTAGACCATGGAGTTAAAACGACAGTTTTACCATAGAATTAATATCTGGCATGTATAACTTTGAAATTTTATGAATTTAGAATTTGTAAATTAAAAAGCTAGATCACCTGGGTATATAAATGGCGGCTCGGACTAGAGCGATCAGTTCTCCCTCAGCCTCTTAAGTGGTGACTAGAAACTCTGAAGATAGGGTCAAGTCGGACCCCTAGAAGCCTCTATCTCCCTCATACCAAAAGTCGACTTTGTGTGTGGCCAAGTCGGGCCCTACGCTTCAAGAGTCCTTCATCTACGAGGTTCCTGCTTTCCTCAGGAACCGCTACTCACTCTGACGGGTCCCACCTCGGGCCCAACTACCTTCGTGTACCACCAGGGCCGCTGCCTCTAGCGCCCCTCATTACAGCGCCAGCGGTGTTCCTGGACCGACGACTCCGGGACGCGTACTAAAGGAAGTCCCGGAGGAACTACCTTCACCTTCACAACTAAATCTCTAACTTTACCCTGGTGATATTAGGGACTAATTTTATTTATTTTTTTAATTTATGTGTAATAATTATTTTATCTGTGTGAAGAAAGCCTAAGTGTTAAATAAATACCCAGACCCTGACTTACTATTGCTGTCCTTTTCTCTCTAATCTACCTCTCTTTTTCTCTGATCTTTCATTAACGTCTGGTACCTGGTCTTCCGAATTATCGGAAGACCACGTAACACGACAGAATAAAGGCGTGAGTTTATGTATGTATGTATGTATGTCTTCTATAAGTGGAAACTGTTATTTTATTTTTAAGGAATATGTCAATAATGTGTTCTTTTTACTGTTTCTTTCTTAATAAATGAATAATAAAAAAGTATGGACTTGTCAGTCTTAAATAAAACTGGGTTTATAATTGTTCTTGTAGCCCCTTTTAGTTAACCCTACAGTACTCGCGCTATGAGCATTTTGCTGCCCGCGGCAAAAAAACGTGTGTTGTTTTCTATTTGATGCATTGATCAAGGTCGAGCGTCTCATTAGCTGCCCCCGCGTCCCGGCGATGGGATTTGCAACCTGTCACTAATACGCTGGTAAACATCTTAGCCTAATTGTGCAAATTGTGGTTATAGAATTATCAACAAGTTTTTAGAGATGTTTGTAATTCTGTAGCTCTGCCTACCCCACTCTGGGAACGAAGGCGTGAGATTATGTATGTATGTATTTCGTTGGTAGAATGAGTCTTAAATAGTCTAGGGCCATTTTTGAAGAATTAGAATGCTAGCGGCAAATCATTTAACAGTTGGGGTGACAACTTTATCAGAGGGTTTTGAGCCTGCAGAATAAGGATCTGCCTGTCGCCATTCAGAAATTTGAACCGGAAGTACGCTATACCGGAAAAGGTGCAGCCCATACAAAAAAAACATCTTAAATTTAGTAAATTGTTGTGTCAGTACCCGTAAAAAGATCCGATTGTTATCGTTTATTTATATGTTGTACAGCACAATATAGTCATGTTAACCCAAATTTTTCGTCCCTTCAGCTCTATGTCTTTCTCCATCATCTTGGAAAAACTGTCGCTTTTTTCTGTCTTTTGCCTATATTGTCATTAAAGTTCATTCTAGTGCTAATTCTGCAATATTGTAGAATGCAAAATTTGCTAAAATTTTTGGTTTCAAAGACTTGTGGCACGACCCCTTGGGACGAAGATATGGAATCGTCTATGGGGAGCTAGCGTTAAAAATTGCTACTTTTTTCTAGTTTACCTTCCATATTTACGTTTTACTGTAAAATTTACTATAACTTTTGGATTGAAATATTTTTTCCACGACCTAGGAAGAAAGATATGGAATCACTCTCTTCATTAACAAATTGGCATGCAGGTTGTGTAAAGAAATAACACCTAATTTCAACTGCCTGTTTGGTCAGTAAAAGAACTATACCGACGTGACCATAACTCAATGAATAAATCGCTGTCTTAAGGTAAGCCATTACACTCGGTTAGGGCGCGAATAAGGGCGCAAATAAATTGTCGCCTTAACAAATATTTCTTTGTGTTATGTTGAGAGAAATAAAACAAAAACGTTGTGAAGGGAAGAGATTTATATAGGGTGTATAAAACGAAAACGGAAAGGTTTCACAGCAAGAAATATGGTAAACCATACTGTTATTGCCCGCGACCAGTGTTTACCCACTAGATATTTAGAGACTGCAATCACGGAAAAAAATATACTTATGTAGGTAGAAACATAGCTTTGTTACTGCTTGTAACACGTATGTGTAGCAAAAAATTGTTTAGTGATTGCAGTCTCCAAAAAATGTAGTGGGTAATCACTCGTCGCGGACAATAATAGAATGTTTTACCTTACAAGAAATGTACATTAGCTAAATTGTCACTGCCATTGACTTAATTCGCGTAAAACTCAGCTTAATCAGGATTTTATCAAATCTTCGAGGTTAAAAATTAAGACCAATAATAATAGTTGTTAAGTATTTTTATTCGGTTTCCATTTCCTCATTGTTTTTAACACATGTATGTTACCCTGTCATAGTAAACTTCAAATCCAACGCAATTGTAACAAAGATTCTACACAGGGTGAAACCTTATAGCTGTTGATGTGTTTCCGTATTGTTACCGTTTTTATCGGTCAGTTACAGTAAATGCGGTCGAATCGTTAACGACAGGATGTACGAGTAAGAAAGAGGAACAATCACGTAAGCACTTTTAAGAGCTATTGCACTGTAATCGTCTACTTAAGACGTTAACTTACATTCACCAGAAATAACTATAATTAGTTAACACTTAGCTAAAAAAAGGAAGTTCCTAATTATATGAGGCATGACTTGAAGCAATGACAGATACTTTTTAAATGTTGTTTCTTTTATTTAGGGTGTTTTATCAACTCTTAATGATATCGTCCACTAACAATTTCGAGTGCCAGAATATATAAAGCGACATATTTTTCGTCGCCAACGTCGTTTTACATGAATCATGGATCGCTAAAATAAAATATATTGTGTCAGGTTTTATTTCGTGTTTAATAACGGCTGAAATGAAATATCTCTTTCGAATTGACGTTATAAATTGCATTTCGGGTTCATAAATAACTTTGTAAAAACTATGTTTCATAAAAGTAAACCTGTTATTTTTAGGCGCATTCTGTATAATATTGTAACGAGGGGCCTAGCACAATGCACTCGCTAGTTCTCTAACAAGCTTGTAATAAAAGAGACGACAGTTATTGTATAAAAGTCAAGTTGTTATCATAGAAATCAAACTGAACTCTTGCGCACAGACTGATTATTATTGGGATGCAAATTAAATAGAGCCACGGTATACAGGATGTTACCTAAGAACTAAGGGAGCGCCAGGCCAGTCTTTATTTTTATGGCGCTTCATCTCAATATCTTCCAAAATAAAGTTGTTTATCATAGCTTATTTAAATTTCAAAAGGAAACATACACGTACTCGTATTTATTTACTAGAATCAAGGGAATTTAGACTCTTTTATTTTTAGCCCTAGATACAAATAAAGTTTATCAGTGTTCTTCAAAAAGAAATTCCGCAGACTTTATCTACCATTAAGAATTTAACCTTTGCCCTTCAAAACCAACCACTTCAGCTAGAACAGTCGATTATTTCACAACGATAATACTCCCCAATTAACCGAGAAAGGGGACAGAAAAAACTTATCCTTTCTGTGGATTATTCGGATTATTTTCCCAGTTAATACGTCCATTTGTGTTAATGGAAGGCTCGTATTTTCTTGGAACTTGAATAAATCTTGATTAGCTTTTATTTACTGTGGATAAGCTGTGATATAGCGACTTGGATAATGTATTGAATGTTGTTTTTCCTTTTATGATTTATTGGGACGATTTTTTAGCGTAACTGTTTGTGCTCGATTGAGGCTTGCGAAGCGTTTTATCGGGTTATTGTTTTGGAATGTGAAATATCAATTGCTAGAAGCTTCTTACAACTCCTTTTATACAAAAGATAAAAAAGATAAAAGAAATTTATTCAGTAAGTAGGCCGCACGGGCACTTTTACACGTCAAGAATCTACCAGCGCTTCCCAAGAGAAGACCACTGCCGAGAAGAAACGCCGCAAGAAACTCAGCAGTCAGTCATTTTTTAAACATATTTCTTATTACAATGGTACTACTTAGTCTAGCATTATATAAAGCTATAAATATTAAATTAAATATAGTATTAAATAAAATGCGTAGTTCAGCAGGAAAACATGCCAATTAAGAATCTTACGGGAGAGATAGAGAAAAAAAAAACACATACTTATGTGTATATAAGATGGTGCGAGACGACCACATAAAAGTTTCGATATGTTTTCCTACATCAACGGTGTCCCCTAGACAAGATAAAGATTTTGCATTTGAATAAATTATTATTGACTAAGTTTCGGATTTAGGCCATGCATTTTTGTCTGTTAGATAGTCCTCGATCCTATAATACGCTTTAGACATTAACGACCTTTTCAAGTAACTTTTAAGTGCTGGAAAGGGTAACTTTAAAACTTCGTCAGGTAATTTATTATAGAAATGAATGCATTGACCAACAAATGATTTATATACTTTACGGACGCGGAATTTTCGGATAGCGATTTTATTTTTATTTCTGGTATTTAAATTATGTATATCAGAATTTTTGGTGAAAGAATCTAAATTTCTAATAACGTAAATAATATTCTCATAAATAAATTGAGACGCTACAGTCAAGATATTAATTTCTTTAAAAAGTTCTCTTAAAGAGTCACGGGAGTTTAAGTTGTAAATAGAACGAATGGCCCTTTTTTGTAACACAAATATAGTTTGTATGTCAGCTGCCTTACCCCAAACCAGAATACCGTACGACATGACACTATGGAAATAACTATAATAGACTAAGCGAGCTGTCTCAACATTGGTTAGTTGTCTAATTTTCCTAACGGCGTAAGCTGCCGAACTTAGTTTACCTGCCAGTACAGCTATATGGGGACTCCATTGCAAATATTTATCTAATGTTATGCCTAAGAAAATTGCCTTATCTACCATTTGCAAACACTCGTCATTTAGAAAAATACTAGAATGTACCGGTTTAACATTAGGCAAAGCGAACCTAACACATTTCGTTTTCTTAAGGAATGGCTACTTTGCAAATGTTTTTATAATTTAAATGATTTTTTTTCTGTAAAGTATTAAATAATAAAATTTAGATGTAAGGTTATTATTGTACGTCCGAAATGGGCAAACTGTTGGAACTATTAATCTATTGATTTTGACATGTAATAACAATTGTACACAGTTTGACAATAAATGCTTATCTTATCTTATCTTATCTTATCTTAGCATTTAGTAGCAAATTGTTGCTAGTAAACCAATTAAGTACTTTAACTAGTGTGGTGTTAATCCTACTGTAGTCTACGGATTTTCTATCTACCTTGAAAATTAGTGAAGTATCATCAGCAAAAAGTACAATATCACAAAGTTTATCTACTGTTGGTGGCAAGTCATTTATGTAAACCAAAAATAAAAAAGGACCTAAAATAGAGCCTTGAGGCACACCTATTTTCAATGTAGCTCCAACAGATTGCGTTTTGTTTACAACAACTGTTTGAGTTCTATCACTTAGATAAGAAGACATAAGGCTTAAAGCTTTGTTGGACAATCCATAATGTTCTAATTTTAAAATAAGGGTCGTATGATCCACGCAATCAAAAGCTTTAGAAAGATCACAAAATATTCCTACTGCATCGCAAGATTTCTCCCAACTGTTATATATATGTTTAATGAGTACAGATGCCGCATCAATTGTTGATCGACCTCTGGTAAAGCCAAACTGGTTATTGTTAAGTAGTTTATTTCTGTTAAAGTGACCTAACATATCCTTTAGCATTACTTTCTCAAAGACTTTACTTAAAACTGGTAGTATGGAAATGGGACGGAAGTTCGTTATATCACTCATCTCGCCCGATTTAAAAAGAGGTATTACTTTACTATATTTCATGAGATCTGGAAAGACCCCCTCTGATATGCAATTATTGTAGATTAATGCTAGATGGGGTGCAATTACATCTATGATATGAAAGAGTACCTAAACTGATGTGCCCCACAAATCTTCAGTCTTTTTTAAACTAAGTGATTTAAATATCTTGACTATTGAATCTGAATTTACAGGGCTGAAATCAAAGTTTATATTACATTTACTGACATTAGTGCTAAGTAATGATTGAGCTTCAACCGCGGATGATTTAAGACATTTCGTAGTATTAATGGCTATGTTAGAAAAATAATCTTCGAATGCTAAGGCAACGTCTTTATTTGACGTGATTTGTTGGTCACCTGTGTTCAGAGTGACTTGATTATCACGAGTTTTTGATTTTCCCGTTTCTCTATTTATAATATTCCATACAGTTTTTACCTTGTTGTCAGATGATTTAAGTTTGAGACTAAGAAAATTTGCCTTGGCAGTTAAACAAACTTGTTTAAAGGTCCTTGAATAATTCCTAACATAATTTAGAAAGTCAGCATTCTTATTTTCCTCCCTCTCTCTATATAGGTCATAAAGCCTATTTCTACTTTTATGAATGCCTGTAGTAGCCCATTCACTAAATTTTGTTTTCGACCTAGAAATAGTTTTCATTTTAAAATTGTTGTTAAATTGATGTAGAATTACGCCGAAGAAGTCTTTATAAATACTATTACACTCATTCTGTAAAAACGGTAACACTGTAAGATTACTCTGAACTTTATTTTTGAATAATTCCAAACGATTATTAGTTATAGGTCGGTATGTTGTTGTATCAGGTTTTTGATAAAAATCATAGATGAAAGATGCCTTCTGACCACTATGGTCAGAATTAAAACAATTAAATATTTCTTTATCCAAACATTCGCAACTACAAAAAATATTATCTAAGCAGGTTGCACTACTAACACCTATCCGTGTGGGTTCTAAGAACAGATTACCTAAATTAAAAGATTTAAATAAACTAAGTAACCTAGTGGTATTATTTGACGTTTCGAGTAAGTTAATATTAAAATCTCCACAAACTATAACATGCTTCTGGGTATTACATGCTAATTTTAACACATGTTCCATAGTAGATTCAAATGTGCAAAAGTCAGCCAACGGTGGTCTGTAAACAAATATTATTATATAACTTTCTAGTTCTGCGCAAGAAATTTCTACAATCCTTTCTATCGATAGCTTTACAATATCCTTTCTTTCTTTGGATTTAAGAGTACTTTTTACAATTATAAAAGAGCCACCATGAATGGCACTTTTTCTGGCAAAATAACTAACTAATTTAAAATTTAAAAAATCAAAAATTAATTGCTCTTGTCTAATCCAATGTTCAGTAATGCACATAATTTGTACATTTTCATTATCTAAGAACAACCCTATTTCTAGTTCTTTGCTGGAAAAACCTTGAATATTTTGGTGAATTAAATTTATATTCAAGGGTGTTTCCGCTGTCCTATAATTTAGTTTAAATCATGAGGCAAGGCATTATTGCCAATAATGGCTTGTTGGGGCTGGGTACTACTGTATGTATTTGGTTCTATATTAAAAGCTAATAGGTCAACCAAGGTCAAAATATATTTCCTGGGCAAATGATTTTTTCCTGATGTTAAATCAAATCGCTTTATAAATTTGTTTAAATCAAAGAAATGATATTTATTATTACAGCTTATAGCATTATATATTAAAGAATTAAAGTGTGCTATTCTATTATTATGACTAAATGGCATGCTTTGTGAGTATGGTAGCGCACATAGTATAATTTTACCTATGCCCCTACCTTCAATAGTATTTAGTGTTGATATTAATTTATCTACGCCAGACTTGTCCACACTAAGACTATTTCCTACCAAAATTACTAAAGTGGTGGTCCTGTCAAAACTTCCTTTTTAAAAGTAAATCACTTAATTGCATAAGAGTTGCATTATGGTAACAGTAATTAGTAACATTTTGTTTTAATTTGTTATTTAACAATAAACCTAGTCCAGATCCAAGCTGGTCGGAATAAACAATAGTTTTATACCTACTTATAATTTGTCTAGGGGACTCCTTAGAAGTATCAAAAGCCATATCTGGCTGAATCACAGCAGTTGGTGAAGTTCCTAATCTATCACAATTACCATAACCACTGTTCATTAAAGAGTTAAAGCGCTCTTCATTCAATCTACTTTCTTCCACCAATTGAGTGAAAGCCAGGATATGCTCCTTGACTTCCTTCTGAGCAGTTAAATACTTTAAAGAAGTAACTTCAAGCTGGTCCTTTAACTTATTTATCTCAGCATCCAGTTTCTGGATATTTAAATCATATGTTATCCTACTGGAATCTAACTTTTCATTGCAATGCCGCACCCTATCTTTCATTATTGATAATTCTAATTTCACTGTAGAATAGTTTTTTATACATTTTTGGCTCCTAATTAATTTCTGTGTACGCCTAATATAATTATTAATTTTAACATATTTCTTCAATTTATTATTGCTGTTAAAAAAAGGTGTACAGGGTGTCCCAGAAACCAAAGTCAATCTCCTAGGGCTGATAGAGCAGCTAAAAAGCTAACGATTTAACCCCTATGTATGTTCAGCGATTTTTACTAGTTTCGGAGATATTGATAATTTTAATCCGAATTTATGTAATTTTCCCTTAAGTCCATGTCACGAAAAATCAGTAATTTCATGTTTTATTTCATAAGTTTTTCAGTGGTATCTTACATACTTAGAATCATTACGAATCAGCGAAGTTATTAAACCTATTTGCCCGTTTTTTTAATCGGTATTTTTTTCAAGTAATCACCTAAAGTTGTTTTTTCGATAAAAAGTGATAAGCATACACAGGGACACGTACTCGTAGTATGGAGAAACAAACTTTATGTGATTACTCAAAAAAAAAACTGAAAAAAAACGAATAGGAACATACTGCAAATATCACCGCATTTTTGTACCCCTTTTTGCCAAGCTATACGTGCATTTAGGTCTTTGAAATATACTTGTAGTAGTGACATCTTTCGGTGTGTTTCAACAAAATACATAAGATAGGCAGTTTTTTTTTACCAACACCATAATATTTTTATCAGTGTAATAAATGCTTATACATATCACAACCGCAAGGTTATACAGACATTCAACATTCAGACAAAGCTAAGAAGAGAGTTCATGACCTTTGGCAGTCTTGTCAATCAAGACCGTTAAAGGGCAGTACAGTCAACAGCATAAATAATGATCATTTATGTACCCTGTCGCTTTCACTCGTTTCACAATTTTGTATGACATTTCAAACACGACGTTAAAGTGACAAGGTACATAAATGATCACTTATTCATGCTGTTGACTGTACATGTACAGTCGAGTTCATAGATATGTATACACTTTAGTACCTTGTCTATTTATTTTCATGTTTAACCTGCCATATATGAATTTTCACAGCGATTAAAGTGACAAGTTACTAAAGTGTATACATATTTATGAACACGACTGTTCTTTTATTTAAAATACAATTTCGTAGTTCCTTTACTATAATAAAATTAAAAATATTTTTATGTATGAAATAGAAAATAAATTAACACCTGAGGTCACGGGAAACTACTAGATGCGAGAAGCGTAGACGCAAACGTGGTGGTAATCTTTGTCGAAGGCCTACTATATCTAGCTGCTGAGGTTTTTAACTGACTTGATGAAGGTGGTGATGATGATGATGATGATGATGATCATGATGATGATAACAGCTTGCCTGGCGTGCCAGTTCCTAGCAACCTCAGCCTAGAAACTATACACAATAATTAGATACCTTAAACATTAAGTCGCGTAAAGCTTTAAGTGAATTAATATAGGTATAAATAACATCATCATCATGTCAGCCGAAAGACGTCCACTGCTGGACATAGGCCTCCCCCAAGGCTCTCCACTCAGACCGATCTTGTGCTTTTCGCATCCACCGCTTTCCCGCGATCTTTACAAGGTCGTCACTCCATCTTGTTGGAGGCCTACCTACAGCTCGTCTCCCGGTCCGCGGACGCCACTCAAGAACCTTCTGACCCCATCGGCCATCAGTCCTGCGAGCAATGTGCCCCGCCCACTGCCACTTAAGTTTGGCTATTCTTCGGGCTATGTCGGTAACCTTAGTTCTACTGCGGATATCATCATTTCTGATTCTATCACGCAGAGAAACCCCGAGCATAGCCCTCTCCATAGCCCTCTGAGTGACTTTGAGCTTCCTTATAAGGCCCATTGTTAGCGCCCACGTCTCAGATCCGTCGTTTCTGGTAGCCGGGTCTCTGCCGGAGATTACCTAAAGCACCCCCTGCCCCGCCGTTACGATAGCCGCTACCGGAGCCAGGAATAGCGGGGCCGCCGGGGACTAGGGGTCTGGGCTGTAGTTTTAAATTCATACTTAATTAAGGCTTTTGATCTAGAACCGTTGGGGGGAAAATGCCGTAGTCGCCACGCTTGGCAGGCGGGTTGGCGACCGCAGTTATACCATGTAGTCCGCGGAAGACGCTGCTGCCCATCCTCCGGTTTATCCCTTAGTTGCCTCGTACGACACCCACGGGAAGAGATGGGGTGGTGCTATTCTCGACCGGCACCGGCACCAACACGGCACTATAATCCTACCCGGTCAAAAAATGATTGCGTACATAACCTCGTAAGGCCCAGTGTGCAATAGGATGTACGTTATCAAGGCAATTTAATTTGAACTGTATTGCAATGAGAATAAAGTTTATTTTCCTTTTTTCCTAAATTGAAAATGGCATTATCGGACAAACGTGATTGAACTTTATTGCCTTGATAGTAGATTCAAAGTTCCACTGACAATAAACTGGGTGTTTGTAGTACGGTGGGCCTTACGAGGTTATAGCAAATTGGTGGTAAATTTTGCATTTATGACCCACGTTTTATTTTAAGTAAATCGTTTTGAAAAAAACCATGGAGGTAACATGTAATAGTGCAAAGAAGTTAGGCTATTAATATATCTTTGATTAGGTAGGTATATGAAATCCCTAACAATAGTTTTGTTCTGTACTTCCTGGGTACTATTTTCATAATAGGTGGGCCGTGACCTTTCAGTAATAATCAACACACGCCAAATAAATTTAATGTCAATAGTTATTATTATATTCATAAGAACTGGGTATTTTTTCTCATGATACAATAAAATCGAAGTAACTAATTAGATATTTTCAACACTAGTCAATGTTGATTCGGCCTGAAAACTTCGGCAGAAAACAATTCATTTACCTACTTGTCTTTTCTAGATCGTTAAAAGTAATTCTGGAAAAGTAAATGATCATTAAAAATAATTATATAATTAATACCAGTCTACACGGATCAAACAAAGAATAATTACATTGTGCCCATTGAAGTAAAGCTAATTAATTTCAAACTTGTGGAACAATAGAAATTCTACGCGAAAAAGAGCCGATACTTACATTGATTCGAGTTCAGAGCCCCCTGTAGAAAATTACAAGAGTATATTCTGTTAAAAATATGTCACGTCGAATCTATCTCAAATCTCAAAACATAAATCCAAACCTTTCTAGTTCCATTCATTTATACGTCTTCAACTATAAAATCGCATTTTGATATACTCGAGCAGTATCCGCTTCAAATAAAGCTCCCTGTACATTCTACAAACCTAGGTAATGTCACGGTATAAACAGTAGTTCGTCTTCAAACAGTGCCTCGACCGTACGAATTGCGAACCAACACAAACTCAACGGGAAGCACCCAGCCGGTTTAGTCGGGACCGCGCCGTCGTCGGCGCGTTTGGTTGCGTGAGTGATTAAGTTGGTTATAGTTATAGGATTGGCAACGCATTTTCGGTCTCAGAATTGCAGTCTTAAGATTATAGTCTTGAGAATGCAATTGTCTATGGGTCACAGATCCCATATAGACTACTTTTCTATTTGTACTATGGTAATGTCGACTACCTGTGTTCGCTAACACGAGGCATTGATCGGATCCAATAGCAGAATGCAAATACGAACGCTGCGAGCAATTCGTCTTGAGATATGTACTTTGCATGGTAGGTTATTCGGAAGTAGGTCATACATTTTGGAAGCTCTATTTCATTTAATGCATATTTTCGCAGTCGAGAGAAAGAAACAGGGCGAACGTAAGTTTGATTCTTGGAATATGGCTAATTAGTGCAGCCAAAATTTATCCGTGTGAGTCTAACTAGAAATAATTTCAATGAGAAAGGTGTGGAAATCAAAGGAGGAGGCCTTTGCTCAGCAGTGGGGCGGGGGCCTATCTAATCGCATAATTTTTTTACGCATAAAAATCGATTGTCATAACACCCTTTTAGGCTGACATTGCAAAATAAACGTCTACTTTGTAGATTAGGTTAGGTTAGGTTAGTTTTTAATAATAATTAAAACAAAACCCTTTTTATTGTAAAAATCGTTTTATGACAATCGATTTTTATGCGTAATGATTATTATGCGTAAAAATATGTATGCGAGTAGACCCCTACCCCAGTGGGACATATACTAATAATACTTTTTTTAAATCTCCATCCTTATTCCTGATAAAAATTTAAAATCGTTGTAAAATCTTTCAGCTGGATTAGTTTGGCGGCAAATGAAATGCACCGGATGCTAACTCGCAGAAGGGATAATATCTGATTACAATGGAGGTAGTTCAGTATTACCGTCCAATACAAAAGAGATAGGTAACTGGTATTTCCAATTAATACTATGATTATTAAATTGCGAAAATAAATAAATAATAATATTACGGAATAGCGATACTAACTTTTACTTTTTGGTGTACAAACGAACACTTAGCTTAGTCGGTGCCACGACACGGTCTAGAAAAAAGTCAGGTTAGTTTCGAAACAGTTTCGTTGTTGGAATGCACTGAAGCTTAACACAGATGTAAGATACTTAATCATACAATTCACGGCATCGTTTTTTGATAGAAATATTCTTATTAATTTATTTAGTAATTTATTTAGAAATATTCTTATTTATTTAGTAATTTTCAGCTCACTTCAGTATCTATCTATAGGCTGTGCTAATTGAAATTGGCAAAGATGTAGACACAACCAAACGAACCAGTTTACTATTATTATTAAATGAAAACATTTTTTTTTTAACGACACGGGATATTGTAAAGGAACAACAGACAACTCAACATTCGCACTTAGTACAACTGAACACTAACATATATGGATTTGATGGATTTAATGGGTCCATATCGGTTCACATAAAATTCTTATTCATATTTTTTTTGTTTTCCTACCGATTTGTATTCATAATAATTACTCCTCATAATTTTTTTCCTCATACTTTTTTGTTCATACTTTTTAAGTCATAATTATCGCAATTCATAATGCATAACCTAACCTAACCTAACCTTATCTACACGTAAGATATTTAAGAAATTTTGTAAAGTGTACCGTTCCATGAATATTGGCGTTATGAATTCAGATGACTATGAGTTCCGATAGTTAGTATTAAAAAAAATATGTAAAATGGTATAAGAAAGTTTTTCGGACTTCCGATAATAGGACTTAAAAAGTTATGTGAAAAAATGCGCTCCCGGATTTAATACACTTAAGTATGTTATTTATTGATTTTTGTGAAATAATGTGTTTACATATTATAAATACCCTATTACTTACGACTTGTACCACGCCGCGGAAACCATTTCCGATCATCCAAGCTTCTCTGGTTTACCTAGCTTTGTTATCTTATACCGTATAGATGGATTTTATTCTATGCGATTTCCTTTCCATCTCGCTTCGGTAATATCGAAGCTTTTGATAGCTAAGGCAAATTAATTACAAGGTTTATCAGCTGGGTAACAATACTGACGTTTTCACATTCTTGCTTTTTTAAGCATATTTTGTAGCATGTTTGTAGTCGTTTATTATAGGTATATTCACTAAAGCTGGCACGAATGGAATGAACAAAAGTAATGTCACCTATCATTGTGTGAGTGCCGTTCTTTGAACTGATGTTCCTGTTAAACCTGTTATTATTTTACACACATCGCAAGTTTAATCAAAAAAAGAAATATCTCTAAATAGAAATACATTCGAATTTTAACCCTAACATTTAATAGTAGAGTTTTATCTAAAACTGAATTTGGTTTTGAGTTAATCTTTTGTCTGGTTAAACGTGCGACATGTATACTTTGATACTTTCGTTCACTCATTCAATCCAGCTCATGCCAGCTCTTGTGAATCGATCTATACGCGTTTGTGTACCGACGACTAAAAAGAGATATATCCACTTTTTCTGCTTATTGCAATGTTATAAGGACTGTTTCTATTTTTTTTTAATTAATTCCTTAAGACGTGTCATGATCGTTTGAAACCTGCGAAGTTCCAAGCAGTGACAGGAATAATGCTACAGGAGTCGTATTCTCTGTCCCTTTCTCTGTCCAGTTTGGAAACAGGTGGGGTTACCATGATATACTAAATCAGTTCAGTTTCGGTTGAGAGAAAGGGACATATACCTATACACTACTAGGGACATAGAACTATAGCATATATATCCCCAGATATAAGTATGATGTCTCATTACAAAATAAAACAATATGACATTTGAAAGTTTATATTTCTATTCTAAATATGTTTTAACTTTTCGCATATTTTATCTTTTGATTTACCTCTTACTGAATTACATTTTGATAATATCTATTTCTCTGCGATTCTTCTACGTTTCAGGCACCATACTATGAAGATTACGTTTCATCAAATACTGACATAACAAGGGTGAAAAATGACATCCCAGTTCTTAAAAACTGAAAAAAAATGCAACAATGCCATGTTACTACAAAATGAACAAATATTTAAAGTACAGGGTACTAAACTTATAGTAAAATAGCATCTATGGTATAAAAGCAAATAGCAATTTAGAAAGCGATTAATTATAATAATTATTAATACGACTATCTGCCGCACTCAGAGACGTCAAATAAATTGAATGCTTGATTAAAGGTGCTGCGGTCACTTTCAATGCTATAGCAATAGAATAAGACAACACGTCTCTAAACAAGCATTCAATTTAATTTTCTCAAACATGCTCGGAAAGAAATGTTTTCCGATTGAAACACATGGACGGAAAATGGGTCTTTTTACTCCTAGGAGTAAAAAAACCATATGAAAACACATTCCGTCCATGCCTGTATTGCTTCTTAAAAGTGCTCTCTATTGGTGTATAAAATCGAAAGGACCATGAAAATAATCTCGTACACCCAAATTGTGGAGGCGCAGTAAGCGGCGGCTCGCTCGCACCGCTCGTTGTGCGTGAAACTATGTATCTTAACTAATACTCGTATGACGCAAACAAACATTCTCTCCGAATTTGTCAAAGGTTTTTAAAAATACTTATAATCATGTATTTGTATAATTTCCTCGCATTGTTTGAGAAAAGCATTATGTATGCCTCGGCGGAAACGAGGATTTTCTGACTCGTATTTTAGCAGGCCTCGCTCTTGCTCGGCCTGCCACCTCGTAAGGAAATCCCTCACTTTCCGCGCCTAGGCAACAATGTAATATTACGTCTCTGAGTGCGGCAGTTAATGTATAACATGCTAATTCAGATCTCTGTCCACTCAGATAGAAAGACAGTCATCTAACTGACAACATTCCTCTTTAGGTTAGGGTTAGGTTAATTATAAATAATTATACTCGCCCAGGTAAAAGTAGGTGCAGAGAGCGTGATAGATCCAAATATGTAGATGGGCATTCTCTGACTCAGCGCCATTTTGAAAATTCGCACATTGATCTTGTGATTTCGATTGTAAATGTACCATTTTTCAGTAACGGCAATCTCGAGCTTCTCACACTGAAATTTAAATTAATTTTACATTCAATTTAATTTTAAAGATAAACTAGCAGTAAAATGACGTCACGTTAGTTGGTAGTGAGCCTGCCTTTGAAGCCTTCAGGCCCGGGCTCACTTTGTTCCTGGGTCCTGGATGTTTTCTATATATATAAGTTTATCGTTCCTAGTGGTCTAAGATCCGAATAAGAGACGATTTGCACCGGCCTGTTTATTCGATGAAAAGTATTTTATATCAAATTTAATATGCTAATAATATGTGTTTGTTCTTGATTATCTTTGTCACGAATAAATGATTTTCTTTCTTTTTTTCTTTCTACGACATTGATCTGTATATAAGTTACGGTATCTACACAGAATCCTCATTTGTCGCCAGTTATTATAATAGGTGGCTTGTGTTGTCGTTTCCTTCTCCATTTCAAAACTACCTATTATACTGACCTCGTTGGCGACCTGCTGTCCGAGCAAGCAAAACATCAGCACGACCATTATAAAGCAGAACTCGTGGACGTAGTATTTCACCGTGTCGAGCGACGATTTGTCCTGCAACGGAATTGAACACGTCGAGACATGTTCCTTGTAAGCGTTTTGACATTTAGTCGGTGATACTGCAAAACCGCGTAACCAACAAATTTATTATAGAGCAAAATAAACCTTAACATTTAAAAATAAAGGTTGCATTTTGCTCCTCATTAAAAAAAATACTTACGCCGTTTTGCAGTTTCACCGACGATTTGCGTTGTTCAGCTCTGTTCTACGCGGTAAAACCAGAGCCTTCGCGCTCGCAATCGTAATCGCTTTCATTTTGACAGTCCGAAGGCGAGTTAGCACAAAAAAATGTAAACAAGTGTTCCACTTTGAAGCCGATTGCGAAGTACCATTATTTGCTATAAAATCAAATGGCTTAAAGTCAAATACTATAAATTCAAATGGTATAAATCACTTGCTATAACCATTGATTTCCTCTAAAAGGGTTTACATTAATCTGGCATAACTTTTTTTCGCATAATCATCATTTGGCATACTCATCATTTGGCATAATCATCTTTCAGCATACAGTCTATTTTTCTGAAACCGTATACTTTTCAGGATTGTTATAAAATAAACCAGACCTAACCTAATGGGTTCTATGCAATGATATTTTAAATAATACTGAAAAGTATACGGTTCCAGATTATGCCAAATGATGAGTATGCCATTTTCTATAACGTTTAGCAACTATAATTTTAAAATATGTAATATTTTCAATAACTGTTCATTTCAACCTAAAACGGAAACAAACGCCTTTAAAAGTGATACTTACCTATTAAACTGATTTCATATTTTTTATTATTTCCTTTATTATCTGTTAAACTCAATTAGGTGTTCTAAAGAAAATTCGACCCTCCTATTTTCTGCTCAGAAGGACATAAAACTAAAAAGTCTTATAAATAATGTTGGTAATGTTTGTTTTTCGGCTGCACCCCAGTGCTCCCCTATGGGGTGGTTTATTTGATCCGTCAACTTAAAACCTGGTAGGTTGTGTACAATCATGAAAAATTACATCAAAATTACGTCACAAGAAAAACAAAACTAACATTCAATGGCTAAATTTTAAAATAGGGTATTTTAAGAGTGTTTCCAATACATTGGTTATTAGTGTTATTACACATGTGTGTGTGATAACGCATTTTTTTACAAATATCAATTTACACGATTCTATTATTTTAAAATATTGAGACAAAACAAAAACATGCAAAAACCGTCCGAATATCGCTTAAGTACCTCAAGTGGACAATATCGCTACGACTGACCGTCAAGGAGTTCTTCGATACCCATTTATTTTTCTTAAGTTTACTATAAAATGAACTATGTTTGATTTCGTAACATCAGACACGCTTTTCTGGTCTGAGTCTATTTTCAGGCATGTTTATTGACATCATGGTCTTCAGATATGTTTATTTTATATTAAACTAGCTGGTGCTCGCGATTCCGACCATACAAAAATATTAAACATAAAGTACCCTATGTTATTCAGGGATTATGTAACATGGTAATGGTGAAATAATTTTTGAAATCCGTCCTGTAGTTTTTGAGTTTATTCGTTACAAATTATATAAAAATACCAACATTCCTCTTTATAATATTAAAAACTTGGTAAGTAGATGTATTCTGTGAACCGCATTAAGATTTTCACACAAAAATAGAAAAAAAACAATAAATTTTGGGGGTTCCCCATACTTAAAACTGAAACACAACAAATTTTTTTCATCAAACCCATACGTGTGGGGTATCTATGGATAGGTCTTTAAAAATGATATTGAGGTTTCTAATGTAATTTTTTTCTAAACTGAATAGTGTTACGTCAATGAAAGTCCAAGATACTAAGCAGACTGTTTATTTATAGAAATGTATAACTACCCGTAATCTAGACATCAGGTCATATGCATACCCTACATAACACCTCCCTCTTATTTACTAAATACCTTTGACATAATCATGTTTATATTTAAGTTACACAAGATCATATTTTCCCTTCCCCACCATTAATTACAATTATAGGTACTTTTTAAACCAAAGGTGTCTTAAAAATATATATTCTATATTCTATGAAAACAAAGATATATTTTTTATTGTTTGACAATTATTTAACCTTTTTTTTTTTTTCAATATACATATATAAATATACAATGCATGTGAATGTTGTTAGATGTTTTTAACAACAATATATTTTAACCTATCAAACATGAAGTTATTTGCGGAGTGGCAGGACTATTACCATTGATTACCTATTTGTTTTTATGGAACTTTTGTAAACAGCGCAAAGCGGCTTGGCGCCGAGTTCGAGCTTCGATCGCCAGCGGCGGGGTCGGTGGGGTTCCCTTGTGAGGCGAAGCTTGCATCGGGCTTTTAACTGGAGATGATTGTGGCTCTGGCCCCTCCTCTGCAAATTGCCATTCATCAGCTGGAGTGTCTCCACCATCAATATTATTTTGAGACCCAATATTTCCTTTAGAGACTGAGTCGTCGTTTTCTCCTAATTTTGATAACGAGAACCGGTTAGATCGTTTTAATATTTGATCTATGTGCCTCTTATGCAAGTGACCGTCCTCCGTTCTAACCTCATATGAAACAGGGCTCGGGCGTTCTACGACCACCCCTTCGGTCCATTTTCGGTTTCCCTTGGAGTAGTCTCTTATGATAACTGGCTCCCCGGGCGTGACGTGGCGCGGCCGCGCGGCGTGGCGCTGTTCGCTGGCCGCCTGCCGCTCGCGCACGAGCTCTGCTGCGTCGGGCCGCAGCAGGTCCAGGCGCCCACGCAGCCGCCGCCCCAGCAGCGCCACGGCCGGCTCGCGTCCGGTCGTGCTGTGCTCTGTGTTCCTATAGGTAAACAAGAACCTACTCAAGGCGGTGTCATCGTCTTCCCCCTCCACGTTAGCTTTTTTTAAGGCCCTTTTCACGGAACGCACGGCATTTTCTGCCGCACCGTTGCTCGCTGGATGATACGGAGCCGTGAGTGTGTGCTTTATACCGTTCCGCTTCAAGTATGATCCCAATTCGGCCGAGGTGAACGGGGGCCCGTTGTCACTAATTACCCTTTTGGGTAAGCCAAACCGTGCAAACATTTTTCTAAAGCATGTTATTACAGCTGAAGCGGACGTATTACAAATTTTCTCTGCTTCGATCCATTTCGAATGAGCATCGATCACGACTAAATAGTATTTGTTTTTAAACGGCCCCAAGAAATCGACGTTGAGCCGCGCCCAAGGCTCCGTCGGCCACGGCCACGTGTGCAGCGGCGCCGGCGGCGGCGCCGGCCGCACCGAGCGACACGCCGCGCACTCTTGCGCCGCTCGCTCGATGTCTGCATCCAGGGTTTCCCACCAAACATAATTGCGGGCAATCTGTTTCATTTTAACAATTCCTGGATGCCCGTCATGAATTTCTTTCAATACTACTGTTTGTAAAGAACTAGGTACAAAAATTCTATAGCCCCATAACAAACATCCGTGATCGATATGAATATTATCTTTACGATTTACATATGCTTTACTGATTTTAACATCAATGTTCTTTGGCCAGCCAAACATTACATATCCATAAATTCTGCTCAGAGTATGGTCTTTTGCCGACTCAGTTTTGATGTCTTTAAAACTGAGTGGAAAGCACTCCTGAACAAAATTCAAATAGCTGCACGTCTCGATCTCGCCTCTGACTCGAGTACCCGTCGAGCACAGAGGGAGGCGGGACAGCGCATCGGCCTGGCAGTTTTGTGACGATGTAACGAACTCTATAGTAAAGTCGTAGGCGCTTAAAGTTACAGCGTAGCGTTGCAACCTACTCGCAGCTGTTACTGGAATGCCCTTTTTTTTTCCAAAGATATAACTCAACGGCTTATGGTCGCTACGTAGCACGAATCGTCTCCCATATAAAAATTGATGATGTTTAGTTACACCAAAAACAATCGCCAGGGCTTCCTTATCCAGCTGCGAGTAGTTGCGCTCAGCGGCGTTGAGCGTGCGCGAGGCGTAGCTCACTGGCCGCTCGCGGCCGTCAGCGGCGCGCTGCGTCAGCACAGCGCCCAACCCGTACGAGCTGCTGTCGACAGCCAGCATCAGCGGCAGTGCTGGGTTGTAGTGCGCCAGCACTGGGGCGCTGCTAAGTACCTTTTTAATTTTAATGAAAGCCACTTCACAATTGTCGCTCCACACCCACTCAACGTCCTTTTTAAGTAAATCATATAAAGGTTTTAATATATCGCTCATGTTCGAGCAGAATTTAGAATAAAAATTTACCAAACCCATAAAACTTTTCAGTTGAGTAACGTTCGTGGGCTGTGGTGCTGCAACGATGGCTTTGATTTTATTCGAGTCAGTATGCAATCCTTGTTTATCTATATTATATCCTAAGTATGTAACGCTATCTTTAAAAAACTTACATTTGTCGAAATTGATACGAAGCCCATTTTCCTTAAGTCTCTGCAACACCGCTCTTAAATTTGTCAGATGCGTTGCCCTATCTCTGCCAGTGACACAAATGTCATCCGCGAACACAGCCGTAGATGCCAACCCGCTTAACGTTTCCTCCATAATTTTTTGGAAATTTTCAGGTATACATTTTATACCAAAAGGCACCCGGCGGTACACAAAAGTTCCGACATGAGTAGTTATAGCCGTCATCGGCTGGGAGTTTTCCTCTAACATACACTGTTGAAACGCATTTGATAAATCCAGTTTTGTGTAGTGCTCACCCCCCCTCAACGTTGTGAAAATTTCTTCAATCCGTGGAAGAGGGTAATGAAAATCTTTGAGAATTGGATTTATCGTGATTTTGTAATCTCCGCATATGCGGATGTCACCATTCGCTTTAATAACGGGCACGATAGGTGTTCCATAATCAGATCTATCCACCTTATAGATGACTCCCTCCCGCTGCAAGCGATCGAGCTCGCTCTCGACACGGCTACGCAACGCCAAAGATAATGAACGCGCTTTAACAAAAATGGGTTTTTCATCTTTGAGATAAAGACGAATCTGTGATTTAAATGTGCCTAGACCCTCCGCAAAAACCTCCGGATATTCTTTTTTTAACGAGCTCGCTATCGAATCGCCCTCTGTTATATTATGGCACTCAACAATTGCTAACTTTAATGTTTTTATCCAAGTGCGTCCCATTAGCGGGGGCCCGCCGTTCTCAATAAGATATAATTCAAGCATAGCAGAACGGCGACCACACTGTACGTTTACTTCCATGTACCCAAGCGTTTCGATAGTGTCGCCCGTGTATGATTTTAAGATTAACACGTTTTTCTTAATTGGTATATTCATAAAATGTTTGACATAAAACTTTTTAGATATTGCCGAAATTTTACTCCCTGTATCAATTTCAAATTTACAGTTAATATTGTTTACACATAAACTTGCGTAGTAAGGCCCGTCAAAGTCTCCTTTAGTGACTAAATTATAAAAATAACACTCACTATTTTCCGAGTCGCTACTATTATTCAAAAAGTACTGACCTTTAAATCCCTTTTTGTCAAATTCACCACTCTCACCTTTACGTAAACACATCACTTTTAAGTGACCCTTTAAGCCACACGCATCACACGTAAAGTTTTTATACCGGCACTTGTTCTGCGCATGAGTCGCTTTTCCGCAGCGCGCGCACGGTGGTCGGGGGGCGGCAGCGCCGAGCCCGCGCGGCCGCGCGCCGCCGGCGCCGACCCGGTGCAGCCCGTCGTCGGGCGCGGACGCCGCGCGCGCGCCGCCGGCCGGAGCCCCGGCCGTGGTCGCGTGCCGCTCCGCCGCCTCGAGCGCGCTGGCCAACTCCACGGCTCTTTTATAATCAATGTTTTTCTCGGCAAATAATCTCGAACGCATCTCCTCACTAAATAATCCCGAGACAAATTGATCTCGTAAATTTTCTTCAAGGTTTGAACCAAAATTACATGTTTTAGCCAAATGTTTGAGACCTTGCAGGTATAAACGAATGCTTTCACCATGCTGTTGTGTCCTTTGCCGAAAAATATGTCTCTCGGCTATCTCGGATCTTTCGGGCTCCAAATGATTCTTGAGTAATGTCACGAGTCCATCGAATTCTTTGTCCTCCGGGTTGTCGGGCGAACACAAATCACAAAGTAGATTGTAACACTCGCCACCAACTAAGGTTAGCAACGTGGCCACTTTGAGTTGATCTGTGATACTATTTAAGGCGATAAATTGCTTAACCCGACGCACGTAATTATCCCAGTTTTGTGATTCTATTTGGAATGGTTCTATTTTCCCGATAGGCATTGTAAACGGAACGTAGTGCACTTTATATAACACGAATTATATTTTTAATGACCGACTGCGCCAATGTTACGTCAATGAAAGTCCAAGATACTAAGCAGACTGTTTATTTATAGAAATGTATAACTACCCGTAATCTAGACATCAGGTCATATGCATACCCTACATAACAAATAGTTTGCGTGAGAGACACTTCCAAAGTGGTAAAATGTGTGTAACTTCTAAAATAAGAGAATGATAAAACTGAAAAAAATATACGACGTAGGTACATTACCATGCAAACTTTCACCGAAAATTGGTTTGAACGAGATCTAGTTAGTAGTTTTTTTTTAATACGTCATAAACAGAGGTCGGAATAGGTAGTGCTTATTAACCTAAACTTGTTGCATCTTCATTCAATAATGTATCCCCATCTCACTCACGCATGAATGAACGTGAGTCAAGTTTAGGTTAATAAGCACTACCTATTCCGACCTCTGGTCATAAATCGTAAACCGCAATTTACCTTTCACGGAACCCTTCACGGGCGACTCCGACTCGCACTTGGCCGCTTTTTTAAATTCAATTACAAAAAAAAATATGATAAATTCATCTGTAAAACTGCGTAGCATACGAATAAACTAATGTGAAAAACGGGAAAGAGCAAGTCAAATTGTCAGGCCATGTTCATTGAAACTTTATTTGCCGCTACCAACACAAACAGCCTATCTCCAACAGACATTGACACACAGACCACAACGGACACGACATAAGGAAAAGGGTTCTGAATTTGTCAATGAACGCAAGCAAGATTTGTGAACCCGATAGCATGTTAAAATATTTTCATCTATACAATGTACATGAAGGGTCCACGGAAAGAACATGTCTAGTCACATTAGTAACTTTTTGAGATATCGCGATTTGAAAGTTAGGAACCATCATATTTTGTACGTAATTTTCGTGTAGAGGTTTTTTAAGAGTGAAAAAATACAAGAAATATGAAGATTTATATCTTAAACTGAAAGGTAGGTAATAGTTCATTTCGTCCTCTAGCTTTTGAGATTCAAAACTTATTTTCAAAAAAAAAGTGACTAGACATGTTGTTTCCGTGGACCCTTCACATAATCACACTTGCGACGCTAAGGTAAATCTTACGACACCTTGCTTGTCGGAATCGGATCAACCGTTCATTACCTACAAGGGAACAAAGAACTATACCTACCTACATTAGATTACACACACACAAATAAAAAAAATTATTAAAGAAACCTATTGATGATTTTTAAATACCTTGTCATAGTTCGTCGACTTTTTTTTCTTTTTTACAATGTGGCGCCTGATGGCCGCCATATTGAATTGTAATTACTGTCATATCATAGTGACGCTTAAAAGATTAAGAAAAATGGATTCCCTTGAGAATCATCAAAATCGGTCCACGCGATTAGTTTCTAGAGCGCCACAAAGGAACAAACATACATACATACATTATATAGGCTGATAAACACATTACCCTCCTCCTTTGGCAGTCAGGTAAAAATGTAAGTTGCGTCTCCACGCGTTATCAAACAAATTAGGTATAGTTGATTCTTATCAAATTGTACGCGAAGAATGCAATCTTACCGGTCTCGATTGATTAGACAAAGCAATTAAAAACTGAGAGAGGCACTTCACATATCTAGTTACTGCAACACTCATCATCATGAAGAATTTAATGTTTTATATACGTGAGTTTTTATTGAAATAATTATGAAAATAACGTACGAGTATACTTACTCTTAAATGCTGCAAGTTTTTTCAATTATTTTATGAGTAAAACGGTGTTTGACTTAACAGGGCCGATATATAATTATACTCTTACTAGCTGACCCGGCAAACGTTGTTTTGCCATATAAATAATTTAGGGGTGGACTACCCCTAACATTTAGGGGGATGAAAAATAGATGTTGGCCGATTCTCATAGATACCGGATAAGCACAAAAAATTTCATCAAAATCGGTCAAGCCGTTTCGGAGGAGTATGGCAACGAAAACTGTGACACGAGAATTTTATATACTCTTATATAAAGGCCCTTTAAAACAATAATAAATAAAAAACTGCAAGCATCTGAGGCATCTGTGTGTGCCATTCTTAGATATTTTTTATTTTATTTACCTATTTAACCCTTATTTTTACCACGCTAGTAAGCTACTTTAAATACAATATTGTTATTCCTAAATTCTATGCGTTAATGTTTTTTTAATAGCAGTTTTAATTTGTTTAAGTTTCATTTCAATATTTTTAACAACATTTCCAGGGAAATTGTTTAACGTAAGGGAGGTAGTTACCTACTCAAAATTATTTTGATATATTGGCTGATGTCGCAATAGTCATAATAATTAACCAAGGATGGAATTGTTTGAAGATTGATTAGCGAGGTGGCGTGGTATCGGTTCCGACCCCCGGCAAGGCAATTAATTATGAGATGAAGTAGTATTAAAATTTGTTGTTTCTAAATCTTGGTATTGTCTTAAATATTTATTTACTCTACACCACAAAGGCTCATAAATATGTACAATTGTACATAGACCTTATTACTGTAGCAATTAGGTATAC
The DNA here is from genome assembly GCA_946894065.1 of Acleris literana. Lineage (NCBI taxonomy): Eukaryota > Metazoa > Arthropoda > Insecta > Lepidoptera > Tortricidae > Acleris > Acleris literana. The sequence continues at coordinate 7,194,589 of OX335692.1, forward strand.
CTATGTGTACATTATTTTTTGTACCTTTGTGCGAATTTTTTTTACCCTTGACTGTCCCTACTCATAGTACAGCCAAAGAAGTAGTTTTGGCTAATTTGTGTAAGATTATTCGATGATATTATTTTGAATTATCTGTTCCTTATTTTTACTTTTTTTACTATTTACTAATATTATAAACGTGAAAGTTTGTATGTATGGATGTTTTTTACTCTTTCACGCTACAACGGCTGGACGGAATTAGACGAAATTTGGAATAGAGATAGTTTATACACTGGATTAAAACATAGGCTCAGCTGGATTAACGTTCCCGAGGGAATAACGGTTATTGAAATCTACGCGGACGAAGTCGTGGGCAGAAGCTATGAAATTTTGTGTGTACCTATATTTCAATGGGTTCCTAGATGGTTTGAAAACACAGTTGGACCCGGTAGGTAGCGCTGTTGTTGGTATGTCACCAAATATAATTTAATAATAACCGAATTTAACAATTTAGACACATTATAAGGTTATAAATTGATTGTCTCAAAATAAATAAATAACCCTCATCCTCTGTACCATAAGAAACAAGTGTCCTTTATAATGGGTCCTTGTTCATTAGGTTTCAATCACCCTACACGTGAACAGTTTATCGTCAAGGGCAATGTCTGTGGCAAACGTGATATGTCTTAGCTCCACTTCCACTGTATGTCAAGTAAAGAGAGATCGCACGGTGCCAATGTTTATATTTGACATCGCTCACGGCTTCAGCAATGAGCAGTGAAAAGTATGAATGTAAACACAGTGTTAAATAAACAGTGTTCAAAGAATTAAAAGAAATACTCCCCAGGTTTTCTTCGTGAATTTGAAAACGTTTGTTGACGGTTGACAGGCGCTGCTGCGAGCGGCCTGTTTTTAGTTTTCTTGAAGTTTTATGGGTTTATCAATTTGTATAAATAATATATTGATTAAAAAAACGTTAATTTTACGAGCAAATAGGTATATACACATAAATTACTTCAGTTAAAAATATTTCTTAATAAGAAAACATGGAGGATAAAAAAATTATGTCTGGAAGCTGGCAGTGCTACCACAGATCTTCCAAAATGATTAACAATTACTTTCTTTGCTTTACAAATGATTGTTTAAACTAAATTATTAACAATTGTTTATTCCAGACTTCCTAATTATTGCGTGTTTATGTGTGTGTGTGTGTGTGTGTGTGTTTGTGTGTACATGCGCGCGTGTGAATGTGTATGTTTTTATGACAAAAAATAATAAAGCACATTTGTTATGAAAATATTGTGCCATTTTATGTTTTAAGTTAGTAATACTGTGCTTTTTCTGTTTTAGCCTTATTTTTTATTATTTTTTATCACGGCACAATTTCACATAAATTGACATTAGTCCCAAACTAAGCTCTGCTCTATGCTTGTACTATTACTATAGGTAGTGACTATAAATTCTTATATAGACAAATAATACTTAAATGGATAGAAAACTACCTACTAAGATTTAAAAAAAATACACGTGTTCATCACACAAATTAATATGTGCCCATACCAGGAATCGAACCTGGGACCGGTATTTTCGTAGGCAGGGTAACTACCAACTAGGCCAACGCGTCGTGTACTCGTATTAATTTATGACTCTTATTTCTCTAGCTACAATAATGCTGTGCGCCGTGGTCAGCTGTGAAGATAATTCTACGGAGTTTGCATTTGTGCCAACTGATACTAAGATTCCTGGCTTTGGAGGGTAATGTTATCTTTGTAAACGATTATGAGGTTAAAGGCTCAGGGCCGAGGCTCTAGGTGGTGAAAACCATATCGTCTTTGTCCGGTTATCTTACTGTCAAGGTTTTTCTTTAGTGGCTTTATATCAGCCAATTGATAGCCTTTATTTACTTGACAGTAATGGCAGACGAGTGAAAAATAAAGACTATCGCCCTTACTTATAAACGTGGAATGACCTTGGGGTAAGCTAAACCATGCTTTGTCCTTATCTGTCAAATTCAAATGTCACAATGACAATAAGGACAACAGGTTTAGCTTACCCCACAGTTATTCCACGTTTATAAGGGCGTATAACGGTTTTTACCGCCTGGAATAGAGGTCCAGTTTCATTAGCCAGCATGCTTTTCGTGATACATTGCGTCGCTGCTACCTCTCGGCTTAAAAAAGATAAACTCACCCGTCAATGGATTGCGACAAGCATGCGGGGTAATGATCGGCCGATGAAAATCAGCTTAACATCAATAGTAGTTGTAGGATTGCCACCATCAAACGGGGCGTTGTTTTACTAAGTGGTTGGTGATTGGAAATCAGATTCCCTTTGGGAGCGTAGGTTCGTATCCTACCGACTGCGCCAGTCATATTTAATTCGGGAATCAAGTAACAAGCGATCCTGCTTCTTATTTGATTTAATAACGACTGTCATCCTCTTAGTAGGAGATCCGAATAGGAGAGGATTGGGACCGGGCTGTTTATTCGATAAAAAGTATTTTATACCAAATTTAATATGCTAAGTAACATATGGCGAATAGGTAGGCTGAAAAAATTCAGTCCAGTATATAATTAATAAAAAATTAAAAATTTACTTCGTTTTAAAAAATTACACTAGCTTGTTTAATGGACAAATTACACACCAATCGAAAGTATGAAGCCTATAGAATATGCAAACGTTAGTTTGACTATTTTTTTCTCGTCAAGCTATTCGGTAGGCAGGTATAAACAGGTAAGTCGGTACTAGTAATTTGCACCAAACCTAACGTTTGCATATTCTATAGTCTTCATACTTTCGATTAGTATGTAATTTATCTATTAAACAAACACTTGCAATCTTAAAAAAAAATCTTTTTTTTTATGATATAAGTACTGGACTGAAGATTTTCAGCCTACCTATTCGCCACATATTATTTAGCGTATTAAATTTGATATAAAATACTTTTCATCGAATAAACAGCCCGGTCCAAATCTTCTCCTATTCGGATCTTAGACCATCTGATCAAGTTCGAGCCGACCTACCCACATTTATTGCATATGTTACATCTACCTACCACCAGTATTCCCATGCATATATGCACACTACAATAGCCCCGTAAGACCCCGCGTACAAAAAAATGTACATAATACGGCCATTGCAATAAAAATCTATTGAAAAGGAGATAAAGTAGAATTTCCCTTGTTTTTATGACTGACAATTAAAATAGAAAATTGACTTTATTGCAATCATAATAGGTTCATTTTCCTTTGGCAAATTTCGTTGTATGGTGGGTCTTAGGAGGCTAGGAATATGCATGGATTTTTTAAATGGCATTTCTCAACAAAATATGATAATACCGTAAAAGAGATCGCCAAAAGTGAAATTAAAATTAAAATCGGTCAAGAAATACGGATGATACAAGCATTTTAAACTGACAGAGAGATCCGATGTGCACCGGTGACGTCATTGTGCAGTTCGGCCATATAAACTCCACGTAAAATTCTGTTTTGCTAGAAAGAGATAGGAACAAATCTTTGTTGGCTTATATCTTGGTTATTTTTACAGCTATTCAAAAAATAAATCTCACCTGTTTATTATATGAATCAGCTTTTATTGAAGCTGTAAAAAAAAACCATGCATATTCCCTATTAAGTTTACGTACAGCACGTACCAAAATCGAAGAATAACATTATTAATAAACGCGCAATAACTAAAGTGCGCTTTAAATATGCTTTGTCATTATGACATTTCAGTTTCACGGAAATAAAATAATAAGTACTTTTACTAAAAGTAGTTTTATAGAGAGTTTATGAGTACTGGGGTAATTATTAAACAATTTTACACTAAAATAATTTTGAAATATTAAAAGAGGTTACGTTAAGCTAAAAAGTGAACAAATAAGGGGTATGCATGTATGTAAACTCTTTATTGTACAAAACACAGAAATTCGAATACAATATTTACAGAAAAGGAATGTACAAAGGCAAACCCTTTAAGGGATATCTTCCAGCTAACCTTTGGGTGATTGAGGAAAATAAGAAAAGTTGAAGTACAGTAATTATACATACCCGTAAAAAACTCAAATTCCATCCGTCTATGTGTTTGTAAGCGGGCTGTATCCAATGATATTTTATATTAAGATACGTCATCGGCGCGCAAAAGCGTTCCTCAAAAAGTAAGGCAAATTCCCTTACTACCGTTCAGTCGCGCTGCGGCCGCTGACACGCACGCGTCGAAGACAATAAAGTTACACTACCGAAAAGTAACAAATATATTTCATAAAAAATGCCTTCTTGTGTTTTTCGAGGCCGCCGTAATTATACTGTAACTATAAAAGGAAGAAAGGATGTCTCATTTCATTCGTAAGTACCGTAAATATTTTTTACATTTTGTTTTACATCGCCATACTTTGTTTAATTTGCACCGGTGGCGTCACTGTTACCTGTGAAACGTGAGATACACGATTAGATATCGCATCAGTGCGATAGAGACGGATAGCTATATGGCAGCCATGAGCGGGCACGCCGCGTCAGTCGGGTACGCAATTTGAAACAACTATTTATCTCTTTCTAACAATAGAGTTCGCTACGAAAGAAATATGGCAACGTAGCAACTGTCAGTAATTGGCGACGGTTTTTGAATGCGTTTAGTATGACCTATGTATTGATAATGCACTCAAGAATGTATACTAAAACAATGCATATATGGAACAAACCATATATCTTTTGACATTTACTCGTAATGGTATCGTTTTTACATCAGCTGCCATTAAGAGCTATCGTAACGTAGACTTTACGATGACACGTCAAAGAACTACCCATAGAATAGAAGCCGGGCCCGTATTAGAGTCACCGTTATCTCGGTGGATATAGCATCCGTCACTCTCACACTAACTTGCATACTGGTCCGAAATTGACAAATGTTTTATCCACATTGATAAACACGACTATAATAGGATCAACATGGGCGCAGGGCCGAGATTCTATGCGGTAAAAATCATATCGTCTTTCACCTGGTATCGTATTGTCAACGTTTTGATAGCTCTTACATACTTGACAATAATGGTGGTCGAGTTAAAAACAATACCATAACCATACATAGGGGTTTTCGGTGCGGGAATGATTTAAGAAAGAGTAGAGATAAACAGATAGGTTAATCTAAGAAAATATATATTATGCCTAATGAATAACTACCTTTAATTAAACAAAATATGGCGATGTAAAACAAAATGTAAAAAATATTTACGGTACTTTCATTCGTAAGAATGAAATGAGACATCCTTTCTTCCTTTTATAGTTACAGTGTAATTTCGGCAGCCTCGAAAAACATAAGACGACATTTTTTATGACTTATATTTTGTTGCATTTCGGTAATAAAACTTTACTGTTTTTGACGCGTGCGTGTCAGCGGCCACGGCGCGACTGAACGATAGTAAGGCAATTACCTTCCTTTACGAGGAACGCTTTTGCGCGCAGATGACGTATCTTAATATAAAATATCATTGCATTGACATGGATTTAACCATTGCTTTTGACGTGTTATCGTAATGTCAACGTTACGATAGCTCTAATTTACTTGACAGTAATGTCAAAGGCATTATGGTTTGCTGGATTCGCATTGTTTTAATTACGTTAGGCTCATATACAAGGTGGAAAAAACGAAGGCCACATGGACGGCAGCTACCTCAAATATTAGAGGGGATTTAAATATGAGACTTACTTTTATTTTTGAAAACAAACAGTTTGCATTATTAGATTTTTGAAAATAATCCTGTTCCGTAACCGGGAATCGAACTGGTCGATTATGACAAAACTATAAAGTCGTGTTTTATGATACAGATCGTAAGGGTCATTGAGTGATCATTTAAATTTATGTCTATAAAACATACACCTTTAAATTAAATTAAGACTGTAAAAAAACCTTCTTCATTATTTTGTCATATTCGACCAGTAATATTCGATATAACCACCTTTGATACCTATAACTTTTTCATGATAACGAAAGTTTGATAGTAAACCTCCCAAAGGGTATATTTAATTACTGGTAACCGTCGCCACCACCATCCATCATTACCACCATCAACACCTACCTCCAAGCAGCAGTATCGGCATTGTTCTGTTCCGATGTAGGGATAAGACTACCGGTGAAATTAGGTACTAGCATGAGACATCCCATCTAAGTCTTTAGGGTTGACAACACATTGCAGTCTTAAGATTTTGATCTTGAATATGCAAATATCTACGAGTCACAGATTCCACTTAGGTACATTCAAGTGGAGAGTGCCGGTAGCCTTGTTGCTTAGGGTGTCGACTCGTGACCGTAAGGTTCCGATTTCGAATCCCCGCGGTCACCATGTACCAATGAGTTTTTCTAACTTAAGTACATTACTCGATACTCTTACGGTGAAGGAAAAACATCGTGAGGAAACCTGTACTTTCGAACAGCTGAGTGTGTAAGAGGGTAATTGCACGAAAGATCCTAAAGGGTCCAAGTGTATCCGAAAGGGTCCATCTGTAAGATAAGTAAGATAAGATACATTCAAGTGACACAGACCGCGCTCATTTGCTTTCTCGATGCCATAAAGTTTAGTGTGATCGATAACTACGAGTAGTTAGTTAAAATTGACTTTCTAGAATTGTTTACTGGGCCTCTATTCTAGGCGGTAAAAACCATATCGTCTTTGATGTGTACCGTATTTTCCTACATTTTGATAGCTCTTATTTACTTGACAGTAATGGTGGCCGAGTTAAAAACAAAACCATAACAGGTTAAAGACAATTAGTGTGTTAAAATAGTACATTGTGTATTAAGGGTGGTAATGACAGAATTACAAACGAGAGTATGTTAGAGGCTGAGGGCTTTAATGACTCGTGCTTTGTATTTACTTTACCACCCGTGTAACATACAATGTTTTTCATCACACTTGCTCGTAAATAGTGGTTTAGTATGCTAGAAAAATTTACCGTAAATCCAAAATAATACCCGCGGGCCTTTTTTACCATTACGCCCTATCGTGCGTAATAGCTATTTTGCTAAATATAATAACTCAAACTGTCATAATTCTCCAGGACCCCAATTCTTGTGCCATTCGATATGAATTTTCATTCGAGATGAAATGTCAGTTGCATACAATTTTCAAAAAAAATCGCATATAAACTATTGATCTCGACTGTCACTAGAATCGGACTGCTGAACACGTTTGACATTATCTGTGGTAAGGCATAGACAATGATGTAGTCTGCCGCTAATTTATAAATATCGATTATAAACTGTGTGATTCCAAAATAATAATTAAAAGGGTGTCTTTGTGCACATATTAAAATTTATATATCAATAAAAAAAATGTCGTCATCAGAAGAAATGGATAATGCGACTCGGCCGGACATCGCCAACGCGGTAAAATTATTAGTGACACTTTATTTCATTTCCTCGCAATTGTGATGAAAAACATTGTATGGGTGGTAAAGGAAATACAAAGCTCGAGTCATTAAAGTTCTAACAGACTCTCTTTTGTAATTCTGTATTTACCACCCTTAATACACAATGTACTATTTCATCACAATTGCGAGGAAATGAAATAAAATCAGACAAAAGATCATATTTTTAACTTACGATTCTCACTAATAATTTTAGCCGCGTTGGCGATGTCCGGTGGAGTTGCATTATCTATTTCTTCTGATGACGACATGTTTTTATTGATATATAAATTTTAATATGTGCACAAAGACACCCTTTTATTTATTATTTTGGAATCACACAGTTTATAATCACTTCAGTATTTATAAATTAGCGACAAACTACATCATTGTCTATGACTTACCACAGATAATGTCAAACGTGTTCAGGAGTCCGACTCTAGTGACAGTCGAGATTCTAGCATATTAGGACGCTATTTACGGGCAAGTGTGATGAAAAAATATTAACGATCACTTTAATAGAAGTCATTTACTTATAAACATTTATTTGTGTCAGGTTTTTCAGCGGCCACAAAATAAGTTGTAAATCATATTTTTTGCATTTCTCAGGTTTGGAAAAGACTTTAAAGATGACCATCCACTAAAAGAGCAATTTGCTAATTTAGTGGCTTGTGGATGCTCTAGGATCTATGCTCCTCTTTGTGCCTCAAATTTGAAGTCTTACTACAGCCCCTGTGAAATGGAATGTGACATCAAAGGGGACCTCTCAATTTACGTAGTTTCTAAAGGATATTGTGTACCTTTTAAATAAACCAGTCATAGTGAGTGGGTGGTGTCGTTTTGATTTAAATTAGGTACTACTTTTTAACATATTTGTAAGAGTTTTACTTCAGACGACTGTTTGGTCGTAAACTATAAAGTTTAGATTATTATTTAAGCCTAATGTGACACCGGAATAAAAATATTTCATAGAGATACAACCCGTACTTCGGTTTCCTAAGTTAAGCAACTACAAGCGTGGTCTAAAACAGGATGAGTGACCGCTTTAAACGTCGTGCTGGTAAAATCAGTTTTTCCACATATTTGTAGCAGTTGTACTTGAGATTGCTATTTAATCATAAAAAATGAAAATTAGATTAGAATTTAAGCTTAAAATAGCATCAAAATAAGAAGATATTACAAAGATATAAAAATGCAAAAAAAATGGTTTATTTTTATTTTTCTTGTATACGCCTCTTGGGATTTGATTTATTATTCATTTAATAATTTTAAACGAATGAGTTTATAATAAGACGTATTCTGTGAAAAGCCTGTATTCTGTACCAAGTCGGTACGAAATGTTGCGGTTGGCTCTCCTACTAATAGCCCTGTGAACTTACTCAATGAAAAAAGGGCTGTGATTTGATGACGTCATCATCCGTGAGCGCTACGCACCGGGTTTCGAGTGCCGCGTACAAAGTTAAAAATTCAATGTCGCAGAAACTAATTGACATATTGAAATGATTTTTTACAACTGTTTTCTGTTTTTAATGAAGAATACGGTAAGCTAAAGATCTAAACTGGCTGACATTCTCTATTGAAGAAGCATCTCAAGTCATTAGGTAACTTTCCAAAGTACTTACAGACTAAAACGAACCATAAGTATGATTTTTGTCAAAATACGAGGTGTCATTTTTGAGAGGTCTCGCTTTTAAAATAACCTTTGCTAAATTACCAACATTAATCCATAAAAAGAGCACCAAAAAATTAACTTCAAAGCTTCGCTATCAAACGGTGCAATAAATATGAAATATGGAGCGCTGTTCAGTGTGAATAAAGTCCTTAACAGTCTGAATAAATTTTGGGTACATATAAAAAATAATACGCGTTGACATGTTTGCATTTTTATTACGTACTTGTTCTGCTGGATGCGGCGCGGCGTAGCGCACCGCGCTAGGGGTAGTCACGAGGATGTACAGAGTTTAGAAACGACAAGCAATACCATAGGCTTATACGTATATTACTCAGAGATGGGCATTATTCGAATAATTATTTATTTTAATAATCATTCGAATATAAAATAATTCGTAATATTTTTATTCGCGAACAATTTATTCGTCGAATAATTTATTTGCCAATGATTTATTCGCAAATAATTTATTCACGAATGAATCATTCGACTACTTTTCGAATAACGAATAATTTATTAATTTATTAGAGAACAATGGAGCGGGTACAAAAGTAGTACATAATAATTATTAGTGGCAATTCATTCAACGAATAAATTATCCGCGAATAAATTATTCGCAAATGAATTATTCGACGAATAATTTATTCGAATAAGAATAATCATTCGAAAAGTTCATTCGTTATTCGCGAATAATTTTCATTCGTAAATTCGTCATTCGAATAAATATTGCCCGTCTCTGAATTACTTAGTATGGACCTGCCTATAGCACAGTTTTTATTTAATAGAAACATGGAAAATACTCGTAGTAAAAATTATAGTAATTGAAAGAAGAAACTTTACTACAGCCGGGCAGCCCTTATACTCGTATTACTACTTTAGTGATACTGCAAAACCGCGTAACCAACAAATTTATTATAGAGCAAAATAAACCTTAACATCTAAACAAAAGGTGCATTTTGCTCCACATTAAAAAAAATACTTACGCCGTTTTGCAGTTTCACCGACGATTTGCGTTGTTCTTCTCTGTTCTACTCGGTAAAGTGAGAGGTCTTATTGCCTTCGCACTCGCAATCGCAATCGTTTTCATTTTGACAGTCCGAAGGCGAGTTTGCATACAAAATGAAAACAATTTTTCCACTTCGAAGCTGATTGCGATTGCGAGTGCGTTAGGCAATAGCGACGCAGCTGGTATAAGTACCATTATTTGCTATATAATGGACGGCTTAAAATTAAATACTGTTAATTCAAATGGTGTAAAATCACTAATTAATGGTGTTTAATCATTAATTTTGCTATGAAAGCCATTTTCTATAAAAGCGTTAAGCTGCTGTAGTTGTTCAGGAAGATTTCCCCGTCATCATGCTCTGAATGACATCGTGAGGAGGGCTTTAATATCCGCCCACATCCCCTGTGTTTTGGAGCCTCCGGGCCTCTGTCGTACTGATGGCAAAAGGCCGGATGGCTTAACTTTGGTGCCGTAGCAGAAAGGGAAGAGTCTGCTTTGGGACGCCACGTGCGTCAGTACTTTCGCCGCCTCGCACCTCGGCCGATCGGTGCGAACAGCTGGGGCCGCTGCAGATTTTGCCGCGGTCAAAAAACGTTAAAAATATTCGGCCCTGGGTGGTAGTTATTATTTTGTTCCCCTTGCGTTTGAGACCACTGGGTGCTGGGGGACGGAGGCCATTGCCTTCATTAGGGAAGTGGGACACCGGATTAGGGAAAGGGGGTCTGACGCCCGCGCGGGTTCGTACCTGGTGCAAAGGTTGTCCATCGCCATTCAACGTGGTAACGCGGCCAGTATGATGGGTACCTTTGGGCCAGGGGCAACTTGGACTTTTTGACTAGGCTTAAGCTTCTTAAGTTAAGAATTTTTGTGAGTTTTTATCATTTTACTGAATAGTAGAAATAAATTGGTTTTCTATAACGTTTAGCAACTATAATTTTAAAATATCTAATATTTTCAATGTCTATTCATTTCACCCTATAACCGAAACGAGCACCGTTAAAAGTGATATTAAACTATATTAATATTTTTTTATTATATCCTATTACTATCTGTCAAACTCAGTTAGGTGTTCTATAGAAAATTCGACTGTGGGGCTCCTATTTTCTGCTCTAAAGGACAAAAAAACTAACAAACCTACCTGTCCTAACGAATGTTGGTAAAGTTTGTCTTTTGGCTGCACCTTGCCTGCTTCCATATGGACTCTGCCCCATATAATATGCCCTCCGCCTTTCACAACCGCTTTTTCGAGATTTTGAAAGTTATGGTAAATAAATGTTATGCCATTTAAAGCTTATGTTCTAGAATTTTAAAGTATCTATAGAAAATAAGTTAAGAGCATTTAAAAATTATGATAGGTAAGTGAAGTTTATAGAAATCAATGATAATAGCATTTGAATTTAAAGCAAGTGAATGATTATAGCAAATGAATTCATAGGAAGTGTAATTATAGCCATTGGCTTTATAGCAAATAAGGGGATACCACCACCGCCACCAGCACCACCAAAATTACTACCAGCAAAGTCATTAACTTTTTGGTCTGTCTAGGCAAAAAGTTAATGACTTTAAACTGTCGTTTGACCAAAATATTTTTGGTCAAATGTATCATTTCCAAAATTTTCATTTTCAAAAAAGCATTTTGTATTATTTTTGTTTTATATCCGGGATATCAAAACCGCTTATATTATATTTTATAATATTCTATTATATTATATTTTATATTAATATTATATTTTATTTTATTATATAAATTACCCTCGTGTGATTGCCGAGTTGGAATAGTGCCACTCCATGTCTTCCCGTGGATGTCGTAAGAGACGACTAAGGGAAGGGAAGGGGGGCTTGTAGTACTGTTAGGCGATGGGCTTGCAACCTGTCACTAATTGTGCAAATTGTGGTTATAGAATTATCAACATGTTTTTAGAGATGTTTGTAATTCTGTAGCTCTGCCTACCCCACTCTGGGAACGAAGGCGTGAGATTATGTATTATTATGTATATATTAATATTATTTTATTTTATATTAATATTATAATATTATATTATATTATATTATAATTATATTATATTTTATTTTATAATATATTAGGTTAAGTTACACTTGAGACTACACGAAAAAACCACTCCGACGGGAAACAACTTTTTGGGACATGAAAATTAAGGAAATTATACATTTGACCAAAAATTTTTGCCGATCGGAATAGACCCTTAAAAAATACATCTAAATACCTACGTCACAAAAAAAAACACCAAATGCATAATTTAAAAAAATGGGTTATTTTAAGAGTGTTTCCAATACATTGGTTATTACACATTGGTGTCTTCTTTAATACACCACACGCTTTTTAGATTTTCCGTTTAAAATGTTACAAACTAAATGGTCTACTTGAGTGCAGCGTATTTTTCCTTCGCCGGAGAAAAGCAAGAAACGAGTAAACAGCTTATGTCAAAATATAAAATCGTCTTGCTGAAAGACATTTCTAACATTCACTGCACGATTGCACGTACCTTTATTTCTACTAGACTTTAAAAAACGCTTTATATATACTTTTACGGTATTGAGAAATCGAACGTACTCATTCGTTTGCCTTCTTGATGTCATAATCATTATATGTCATATAACGATTGGGTGGAATGCCTCTATGTTACTTGATCAGCTCCCGTTTTGTCATACCGAAACACAGTAATGCGAACACTGCTGCTTGGCGGCAGGTTGTTGGGTAAGATAGTGACAGCAATCAAGATATATTGTAGAGGTGCTAACGCGCTCGTTCGAATTAATGCTTTTAAATCCCCATATAACTAAAATACGACTATGTTATGACTATTGTATTATTGTTATTTTTATTTGTTTTTTAAACTATTTATGACAGGATAGTTTATAACACGATAGTTTGTTTGTGTAACTTTGATTTATTCTAATACCCTTACTAATAAACGTGGAGTAACCGTGGAGTAGCTAAACAATGCTTTGTCCTTATCTGTCAAATTCAAATGTCACAATGACAGATAAGGACAAAAGCATGGTTTAGCTACCCCACGGTTACTTCACGTTTATTATTAAGGGCATAGTTCTGGGGTCCTAGTGAAAAAGGGTACAAGTCGACTTAACTCTTAATAAAAAAGGGTATATACATGAACGGAGTATACTAGACTTAAACCCTTTTTCACTTGATCTTCAGAAGACGTATACCCTTTTTAACTAGGACCCCAGAAATATTTCAGTAGTGTGTTATCGAAGTAATCGTTGTCTAGTATCCATAGTATAAACCTGTTATAGAGCTGCTTTGGACTAGGTCAATTTGTGAGAGGTTAATTTATAATTGTATTGAAATACGGCTGGCTACACATACAAGGGTTTTATGAATGCAAGCCATACCTGAAAAATAACACCCCTCCGTTGCAATCAACCAATCGGCCCAATTCTCAGACAATTTCATGCACCATTTTAATATCTCGAACGTTTCGAATTGTACTTTTCCTAGAAAACAATGCCAAATATTCGTGGAAGTAAAAAATAATAATTTTATTCTCCAATTCAAACACACAAAACTCCCTTCATAGGTAGATAACTTTTTATAGACCCAACCAGTTTTCATAAAACTTGAATATAAACCACTGCCGGAATACAATCAACCAAATAAAACAAACCATGTTGGAATCCGTGCATTCGCTCGGGCCCTAGGTGGTCAAACACTCCTCGTTTTATCAACGGGATTGTGAAAAAATATACAACAGCTCTTGAAACGCAAATTCCAAAAACACCCGTTGGTAGTGACCCTGCCTATGAAGCTAGCGATCCTGGGTTCAAATCCCAGTAAGGGCAGATATTTGTGTGATGAGCACGAGTATTTGTTTCTGAGTCTTGGATGTTTTCTTTGTATTTAAGTATATATCTCTCTATGTAAGTATTTATATCGTTGTCTAGTACCCATAGTACAAGCCTAGAGCTTAGTTTGGGACTAGGTCAATTTGTGTGAGATTGTCCCTTGATATTTATTTATTTATTTCTTTACATCAACAAAAATGAAATCTTTTATTTAATGCTCCTAATGAAAGTAATCTCAAATCGCTTTTTCTCTAACACCTATTCGCTTTCTCAGCTTACGATACTCATCTAATTTAAAAGAGAAAACTTAAATTTTACCGCCAAAGCAGTATTATCTCTTCTTATTTAAAAATAAAGTTTGATTTGCAACAAGACTTTAACAGCACATGCGCTTTTTCGCACGAGGGTGGAAAGTGTTCAAACATGTTAAAACGTGTTTACTCACCGAGATGGCAATCTTCACGGAGCACACACAGACGAGCATAATGGCGTCCAGGATGAGAACCAAGTAGAACGGCTGGCATATCACGTTCAGGCTGTTGCTGAAGCTGGAATTTGTGTTTTCGAAATTGGAACACTGTTCGAGAATTTATGTAGAGTAATGCTTATTTACTACGATGCAATTTTTCGGTTTGTATTGAAAAAAACTAATCTATATTGTCAAGTATTTTGACATAATACTGCCATTTCCACATCGGAAAAAATAAAACACGGCTAATTTAAATAGTTATGATATCAAACTGATGAACAATGAACAAAAGACAAATAAAAACACCAAAGTATAGAGTTAATAGAGAACGGTAAGAACTTTTTTCATTGAGTTTCGGATACGTACGGAGAGATTCTTCAGGTTTAGTACAATTACTGTGTAAAAATATCAAAAACAAGTTAATGGCATCAAACTGGAGACAACAACGCATTGCATGGTAACTAAATGCTTAAATCAGAATAAATTAAATAATTTCAAATTTTGAAATACGGTAACCTTTCTAGCAATGAAAATAATGAATAATGATTTATCAAACATGTTATTCAATGATAATTTCAACTGAACCAAAATTAATAACTTGTAAATAGGCCATCAACAAAATAACGAGCCAATTAAAATCGTCATGATGCGACCGATTTTAATGCATTCATAGATTTGTTCATGAGAGTTAGTTGTAAAAATCAATTGACCGAGATTTTATCTGCATTGTTGTGCAAAATTTAATTCGGCGAGCTTTTTAGTCAATGCATAATTATACATGGTAAGTTTTTTAGACTAACTAGCTTATTTATTAACTAATACACCTATCGGAAATGTTAAGCAGCTGCTTGTGAGCAACAAGCAAGACTTGTTTAAATCTTTAACAAGATCAGAATCTTGAAAATTCCTCTCAAGAAATTCCAGTAAGAGCGAAGATTAAAGGAATAGGTAAGGAAAAGTTTCAGTTTCAAATAAAATATTATATCGCTTGTCCACCGCCGACGATGAGTGAGAAGAGAGTAGAGTCAGTGATCAACTATTAATATAAGCGTCTCTTTTATTGACACGGGATCTAAATCTTTTGTTGTAGATAAAGTTCTCGCCGGCGTGAACAGCCAGCGATCAACTATAAATATATATGTCTCTTTTATTGACACGGGCTCTATATCTTTTGTTCGTTTCTTGAGCGAGAAAATAGTCGATAGCTAATTGCTTCCTCATTGGTGTTGGGACAAATTCCTATATAAGGTCACTTCAATATGGCTTTTAGACCCCATGGGACCTTAATTTAAAAGTTACATTTAATTTTAATTTCTGTAAGATGTCATAAACTTGCTTGGTGACCATACTATAATATCAAACTCCTGATAGGCTTATCAGATTATTTAAAAAAAAACCAGCGCTGAAAACCATCGTCAGAATATAAGCTTTTAAACAATAGAAAAAATTGGTGTCGTTTGGTCACTAGACGACACACAAACACAAAGAGACAAACTTATAGGCTCCAATACATAACAATTCTCTTTTTTGGGTGAAGAGTTAGAAATAATAGAGAAATTCATGTTATATTACATACCGTTTTATCTTAATATAATGAGTAACGCATTGCGTTAAGATGGCGGTACAATACTTCTGCCATTCCTCGTTCTGCTGCCCAAGCATCTCGAGAACCAGCTCATCCAAGTTGGTTAAGATGAAAGTCAGAATCCTTAGCTGTCTCACGATTTGACCGACCAGAAGAAATATGGTTAACTGCAGACCTGGGTAGGCTAAAAAATTATTACCTAATGAATATAATTATTTCTTTCAAAATTCAAAATATTTATTCAGTAAATTGGCCACATCAGGGCTCTTTTACACATCGGTAATGTGGAGTGAATCTACTAGCGCTTCGGACAAGACCATCATTGCAGAGGAGAAGCGCCGCAAGAAACTCCAGCAGAAGGTCATTTATACAATTATTAAATACAATAATTACTTAAAAGTAAGTGACATTACAAGGTAATAAAGTAATAAATACTTATTTTAAAAGGAACTTTAGAACGTTTTTATCATACTCATACGCTGAATAACAAAAGCAAAGGATCACAGACTTCACAATGATAGTCTTTCATTTTAAGTTTGTCGAGAAAGACATCGTCGAGCGCAACGCGACACACACAAAAAAATGATTATAATCGATTGAATAGATTTAAATATAACAAGATTCTACGAGCAACGGGCGTTGGAGCGAGAAGGTTCTAGAGTGGCGACCGCGAACCGGAAGACGAAGTGTCGGCACGCCTTCCACAAGGTGGACCGACGATCTGATAAAGGTCGCGGGAAACCGCTGGATGACAGCAGCAGAGGACCGATCGTTGTGGAAAACCTTGGGGAAGGCCTTTGTCCAGCAGTGGACGTCTTGCGGCTGATGATGATGATGATGATGATGAAAACAAGATTGACACGCGAGGTTAATTTAAGAGTTTCTGTAAGTTACGTAATTATTTTAAATGATTTTTAACATTTTTCCTTAATTTAATATTAATTAATACAAAAAACATGTTTGATAATTCAACGTGTTAATAATAAAGATCAAGGAACAATCATAACAAGCAAGGGACAGATTAATATACTCGCAAACTAAGCACTACATTTACACATTGCGCAGTACCACATAAACAACTCCAAAGTCCCATTCGTTGTACAATAACCGACATTTTAATCACCAAACCGCAAAATGTGCGACACAAATGTAATGTCCGAATGGAATTACTAGTACTCACCTATGCAACATAAATAGCCGGAATACGCGTTGAATATATATGTCATTATGTACACATTAAAATTGTCGAGGCTCCACGGTATCCACATGTCAAAACCTAAAAATCCAAATTGTCACTTACAGTGTTTCATTATTTCAAGTCGCGCCCGATTTAACCATGCAACATCAATTTATCTGATGGTACGTGCCTTTGCGAATAAAAAACACAATCAAGTGAGCTTACTAATTTTCCACTTTATACAAATAAAAATAAAGATGATAAGGAATTTCAATAAATAGAATATTTTATAAAATGAAAAAGTACAGATTTTCCTAGAAAATAACTGTCTGTTTCGATGATTAAACAACTACAGAAAACGTAAGAAGCACCTAAAAACCTTTTGCAAACCAATTCCAAACACAGTAACAATTACCAAGGGACTACCCGGCCCGAGGTAAATTATCAAACACGCAACATAATTAAAATAAACGAGCTTACCCAAGAGTCTCAAAGAATCGTCCTCCCTCACATACATGCGGTACAGGGAGTCGCTCAAATACAGCGTCGCACACACCCATACGCTGGTTACGTAAGTTTTTAACAAAACCCGAGTAAGTTTCAGTAATTTCTCTTGGGAGTTAATAACTATCCTCTTCAATTCATTCGTCCTCCCGGTACATTCTAATTTCAAAACATATTCAATCAACGGCATTTCCAACATGGCGTCTTTAAAGCCCATTTCGTTGAGGAATTGTCTGAACTGCCGTCGGAAAACTAAGCAGACACCAAACGATATGAACATTATGACGCCCGTAGTCCAAATGCAAGCTCCTTGAATACAGACAAGGACGTCGGAGATGTTGACAATGACGAAAGTAGTTGTTAATACGATGGTCAGAAAGCCAATAATGACGTTGAAAATCTGCAAGATAAGATACAGGTTAGAGTCCCAATTGGTTTTGGCGTACATTGTCACCCCGGCCACAGAAAGGACCCGGTGGAAAACTCGGATAGTCTCCTCCATGATTTAAAAGAAAGTGTGACTTGAAGATGTGAAACGTTTTCTAGGCGACTTTTAATAGGTACTGGCGAGTGCGAAAGTTGGAGTTGGCTTTGATTTAAATTTTATGTTTAATATAACATGTGGGTATTCATTATGAAAAAAAAATAAGACAAAAGGCCAGAGGCCCTAAACAAGATGCATAACTTCAGGATTGGCAACGCATTTGCGGTCTTGGGATTGTAGTCTTAAGAATGCAATGTCTATGGGTCACAGACACAAATTACCGTCTGGGGCACGTTTTATAAAGCTACAAGTTACAATTTCACAGGTCTAAACTGGCAACACTGCTCAAATGGCTGGGGCACGTTTTATAAAGCTACAAGTTACAATTTTACAGGTCTGACCTGGCAACACTGCTCAAATGGCTGGTCTTCATTGGTCGAGGTTGTGTCAAATGGAAACTTGTAACCTTTAAATTGTGATTTGTAGCTTTATAAAACAGGCCCCAGGTGGCCTTAGTATTTGTTCGCCGACTCCATGTCATAAAAAATCTAATATATTTTCTATAGCGAAAACGTTCTCGCGAGGCCATGTTCTTGTCTAAGGCCACTGGAACGAAGAAATGAAAAAAAAAAGTTATGGTTAGAGAGTCATGGAAATTGCTCCACCGACAAGAGCATAACTCTTAAATTTAAGAAGAGAATAGATGGTTAATCAAGTGGATAATCCTTGAAAATTACATAATACGAGTTTTAAGTTATATTTGATTTTAAAAGGTGTCTAGAAAATTACATTTTTAGCAACATAAATCACGATAGTAAAAAAAAAGAGAAAAATTTAAATTGTTCTCTTGATGTTAATAAAACAGAGATCACTGTGGTTTTGTAATATCAAAAAAAAAACAGAATTTAACGGTTAAAAAACTACTTTAATAAAAATATATATATGTATTGTATTCGCGAGCGTACCGCCGGCCACTTATTTAAGGGGTTGTTTAAAAAAGAGAATAACGAAAATGTCGTGGGAACTTGACAGCTGAATTTGCTTAGGGTAGATACCCATTTCTCGCTAACTATTTCTTATAATTTTTAGAATTTTATTAGAGCTTCCATTGTTATCAATGCTTTTATAATAAATATAAACCGAAAACGTCTAATTGTTTTGTCCTAGATCGTTTAATTGTTCGTTCATTACTTATCAAACTTTTCACTTACATTAGAGACGCGTAGTTTACTAATGTTTTTTAAAAATAAATGTATGTCAGGTAGTGTAAAACTGACTCATATACTTAGCTATAAAGTTTACTAACTCATATAATTAGCCATAGCGATTAATTTGCTTCTAAGATGTCTTTTAGTTCAAATCGTTCACGACTAAAAACATAATATACATTTACCTTTTTCTTTTAAAACACCTTTTTCGCATGGCTTACATGCATGACAATAGAGTTCTCAAGAAACAAACAACAAAGTTCTCAAGAAACAAACTATGCACTGTTTCTTTCTTCTGGTATTGCAGAATTTTGCAAGAAAGTGTTATTGTGAATTTGCTCATTTATACCAAAAACATGATTATATTATTTTTGTTCCGCCTTTCTAAGTAGCGTCTGCCATATTTGATGTACGTTTTCTTAAATTGCTCGGGTGACACCTCTTTGATATATTTGATTTGACATGTCAAAAAATATTCTGATGTCCTCTCATTTGAATCTATTAGTCATAGGGGTAAAATGACAAGTAAAAATTGACAATCGGATTTACCTTATAGAATACTAAGAAATGGAACGCTAAACAACATAATTATGACTGTGCGCAGAGACGTTAAAAACCACATCACAAGAAAATGCCAAATAAAATGTCATTTTCACACAGTTTTTTGGTAGGCCAATGTCCGATTTTGCAGATTACAAGAAGAAGAAGAATAATATACGTTTTCTCAAATATGCTCGGAAATAACGGTTTTCCGATTGAAACACATGGACGGAAAATGTCTCTTTTTACTCTTAGGCGTAAAAAAATCATATGAAAACACTTTCCGTCCATGTCCATATTGTTTTTTCAAAAGTGCTCTCTATTGCGTATAAAATCGAAAGGGCCATGAAAAAAATCCCGTACACCCAACTTGTGGGGGCGCAGTGAGGGGCGGCGGCGCGGCGGGGCTCTACGGAGCGGAGGCGACGGGCGGCGGCTCGTTGTGCGTGAAACTATCTTAACTAATACTCGTTTGACGCAAACAAACATTCTCTCCGAATTTGTCAAAGGTTTTAAATAGTAGATTGTATAACTAGGGTCTAAAATAAGCCATACCTAGTACCACGAGATGGTTATTTTCCCGAGCAAAGCGAGGGGAAATTGTTCGAGGGGTACCTAATATGGCTTTTAGACTCTACTACTCTACTTTTTCTACTTTTCACTTCGATTGTGAGAAAATAAAAACATTACCTATACAAAGGTAAAAAATTAGCAAAGATTATCCACCACAAATTCCACGGCGAAAATATTGTTTTAATTTGGCGGCATGTTTTTTTTAAAACTACTTTGACACAGATACAAAATATAGACACCGCAAATAAACGCCACTGACCGTATGAGTATTTAGCGCTTGAAAGCGTTGCACAATCGATTTAATCATATTTTAACGATTGTAAAATAGGGAATAAAAACACTTAATGTTTTGAGAAATGAATTCTGTTACCTGATTGGTCGTTTTTAATACAGCTGGTTTCTGGTTGGTTGATACCAAATACAAAGTTTTTGGTTAAAGAGTAGAAATTAGTTAAAGAGTATACGTACCAAAAAGAACCTAACGTTCCGATTGACAGTCGATGTGTATTGTGATTGGTGGATTTAATTTGGTGAAGTATTTTGATTGGTGGATTTCATTTGGTGAAGTATTTTGATTGGTCAAATTAAAATGTTTTGTAAATGTAAATCATTCTATTTTCCATTTCATATTTTCCCTAGGGAAAATATGAATATAATGTATTCTCTAGGGTTTACATGTACTACTTGAGTCTCTCTTGATAAGTCTAATATGACACACTTTTTGAGCATGAGAAGTGAAAGAATACTTATAATCATGTATTTGTATAATTTCCTCGCATTGTTTGAGAAAAGCATTATGTATGCCTCGGCGGGAAGGAGGATTTCCTGACTCGTATTTTAGCAGGCCTCGCTGTAGCTCGGCCTGCTAACCACCTCGTCAGGAAATCCCTTACTTTCCGCGCCTAGGCAACAATGTACTATTATTACACAATTTAAGTGTGCCTACGTGATACTATGTAAGTAGTAAGTGAAATAATAATGGTGCTCGTACACGGTAAGTACATGTAGCTGGAGCAAGTAAAGGCGCGGCCTACTTACGTGAGCAGTATGCTCCAGCTTGATGCACCCGCACCCTTCTTTATACCGTTGCTTTCACGATGCATATAACCTGTGCAAGTGCTTCAATATGCGCAAGCTACTTGTACTGTGTAAAAGCGCCGTAAGTTAATCTCAAATCGA
Organism: Acleris literana; assembly: GCA_946894065.1. NCBI lineage: Eukaryota > Metazoa > Arthropoda > Insecta > Lepidoptera > Tortricidae > Acleris > Acleris literana. Next base: position 7,216,184 of record OX335692.1, read on the forward strand.
AAATATATGATGTTCTTTACAGCGGGCATAATTAATTGTAAAGGTTTAATAATTGTTTCATATTCTCGAGTTCCTACTCGGGATTATTTTCATTCCACGTCAGACCAAATATTATTATTATGTGTACAAACTTTCTGTTGCTATTCCAAAATAACTGCTCATTATCCCGACGAAATTCCTGTCGGGGGAAACAAGGGAACACGAAAGTATTTCAAAAGATAATTATACCCCTAGGGATTGACATAGGCCTAATTAAAAAAACCTTATATTCTTTTATCTCGTCCTTATTGTAATGAAACCTTTATTAAAGCATAATAAGGAATTCTCTAAATTTTTTCACAAAAATAATTATATCGGCAAGTAATGAGAAATATATTTCGGATGATCAATGGAATATTCAATAATTACGTTACGTGAGGTAAGTAACTTTTTGTCTCCCTGGTTTTTAGGGTTCCGTAGTCCAACTCGGAACCCCATATAGTTTCGCAATGTCCGTCCGTTCAGCAGCTTAACTCAGAGACTCTTAGTTCTAGAAAGCTGTTATTTTGTCATGAATATACATAATAGTCACGCCGGCAAAGTGATAAAATAAAATTTTGCTCCCCTACACGTATCATGGTGATGGTTTTTTTTCTCGGCTTCCCCATGGTTTGGGATGTTATTGGATAGTTCTTTCAAAAATATTGTGGGTTTGTCGAAATAGTTTTTCGACAAATACACAAAATCAGAAAAATATCTTAAATAAGTGCATATAACGGATTAAAAGAAAAACTATCACGGCTAAGTAGACATGATTGGTTTTGGAGTTTCAGGCGATTCAAATGTTTTTTACCTACCGAAAATCACATAAGGAAATTAACTCATTCTTGTGGTTTTTGGACATTATTGGAGATAGGGTCGGAATTGAAAATATTGAAATCACTAGCAATTAAATCTTCTCCTGTAGTATAAATTAAAAGTCTTAAACTCCGAATAGCAGTTACATTTTCATAATACAATTAGAAAACGGTCTAACAAAATTATGACTCACAATAAAATTCCAACTTAAGTTTTAAGTCATCCGACTCTATAAAATGTCACAATTTTGGCTCAGAGCCAAACTTAAACAAGACGGATTGGAAAAATGAATTAACAACCGAAACTGGTGGAGATGAAATATTTTTAACTTGCAACATTTCTTACCCGTCCACCCCCTGCTGTGGCGGTATAGCAACAACAAACACACTTGGCAATGTTTGTACATGCTGGAAATAAAAATATAGCGTGATCTTTGTTATTTATTGGACATAAACATAGAGCTGCTGATACCACCATTTGTGCTCGAGCGAGTGAAACATGTGACAGCGTAATGACGTCTACGTAACAAGTGTCACGATTAGGAAATTAGTCCATTTTGAACCATACAGCGTGTTTTCTTTTCAATTGTAAATGTGGCATTACTAATAATTTTAGAACCATTATTCGATTATACCTGTACTATAATAATATATTAAATCAAAAATAAGGTAATGTGTGGGGATTAACACTATCTTACGAAACATAGACTGACTTAAATAACTCTATGAAAAGCAAGCTTTAAAAACCCGACTGCATTTTTATAATGTCGTCGATATACCTACATATGTTAATAATTGTCATTTGGCCATTGTTGTTATTTCAATTTTAACAGTTTAGGTATCCTATGACACTCTCGCTGTGAAGACGAATCCAATGATACCTCATTTGTCAAAACCGTCCAAGCCGTTTTTGCTGTAGCGGGGAACATAGAACTGGACATACATGACGGTGAAAAACATAACCCTCCGCCGCAGTCGGGTAACTAGCTAATGTTGGCTGAGAGCCTGAGATACCTGTCTCAAGATATATTAAAGTAAATGTAAAGTCATAGAAAACTATCATTTCTGATGCATCTTGAGACTGACACTGTTTTAACATGCTCGCTTCCTACGAATACGTAAATTTCGTCCCAATAAAACTTTGGTCTACTATAAATAGGGGGATTAGCCCACTCTATACCGTTCCCGCCCATCGGTAACTCAGAGCGGTGCTTAGCAAAAGTCTTGATTTACCGACTTAATATCACAAATGTATTGACCCGCCCGTTATCAGGGCATCATGCATCACTCCCCGCGCCCGAGTCAGTGTTGGATGCAGTCATAGGTTCAGTTCTCTCTACGGAAATTTATACTTTATAAGGGATTTGTTTGAAACAATGTTGCCGTTTGGTAACATTTGTTAATTTTATGTATTTACATGTATTCTACTTCCAATTCGGGGGAACATTTCGTAACATTTGTGGTCTCGGGTGATAAAAGGTATAAAATACATAGATACGTGCGAAAAACATTACCCTAAAATAGCCCAGTAAAGTCAACATTACCATGTTTTATAAATAAAAATGTTTTTTTTTGTAAAATTACTTGGCTTTTTTAAAATAATATATTGATGCGGCATTAACTTAGTTTTAACCCAAGTGTACTAACACCTAGTAAATGAAATGAAAATTCGCTCTAGACATGGTATGGTTAAAATAAAACATTTTCTAAACGATATCTAACCCTAAATCGGCATGCAAAAGCTTTACTTAAAAACTAATTTAATTATTCTACTAATTTAATTCATCGACACATTTTACACTGCATTTAAATAAACTTATTAGATTAACAATATTTTAAAATCAAAATAATGATATTTAGAAAGTCTGGTAAACATCTTAGCCTGTTTGTGCAAAATGTGGTTACAGAATTATCAACAAGTTTTTAGAGTTGTAGGCAATTCTGTACCTCTGCCTACCCCACTCTGGGAACACAGGCGAGTGGGTGGCGAGTGGGTGGTGAGTTTATGTATGTATGTATGTTGAACGTAAATATACATAACATACTCTATGGTCAGTTCTTTAATTGAATAATAAGTTATTAGTTTCACTAATCAGTGTAAACAGTTTTAATCGAGAGTTATGATACCTTTTAAATAAGTGATTTCTAGATCAAACTCACATTCGCCTTTAGATAAGAGTTTTTTCAACTATTGCAGGCAGTTAAATTTACCATTTTAACTTAGTCCTCTGGAAGGATTATGCGATGGACCACACAAACGAAATTCTTCCTATTCGTAATTCCCATACAATATGGATTCCACACAACCGCAGTTTACTCCATTCGTAATTCTACACATTCTATATTTCCACGCAATCGGAATTCTTCCTATTCGCGATTCTACACAAAATGAGTTTATCGCAACTGCAGTTTACTCCATTCGTAATTCTACACATTCTATATTTTCACGCAATCGCAATTCTTCCTATTCGCGATTCTACACAAGATGAGTTTATCGCAACTGCAGTTTACTCCATTCGTAATACTACACAGTCGATATTTTAACGCACTCGGGATTTGTTATATTCGCGATTCTACACAAAATGAGTTTATCGCAACTGCAGTATACTTCATTCGTAATTAGACACAGTTATTTTCAAACAATGGTAGCGTTTTAATCTGTACTGTATTATTTCAATTCATTTTATTAGAAAGAGAGTTCCGCTAATATTACCTACAAGTTATAAATCATTATAAAACAGGCCACAGGTCAATTCATAACGTAACTATCGAAGAAACGTTGAAAAGTCTTAGTGACAATGATGATTTTAGCTTTGTTAATAATGACAGCTCCGAGTCAGAAGCAGAAAATTCAGATTTGGACACAAATGGCAGCTCAGACCAAGACTTAAGTAATCGTCTCGACAAAAGCGACACGTCAGACAAAGACGTTGATGACCGTCTCGAGAAAAGTGATTCATCGAATTATAGCATATTTTAGAACTAGAACTATTTTTATGCCCGTGTGGTTGCCGGATTAGAATAGTGCCACTCCATGTCTTCCCGTGGATGTCGTAAGAGACGACTAAGGGAATAAAGGCTTGTAGTACTGTTAGGCGATGGGCTTGCAACCTGTCACTAATACGCTGGTAAACATCTTAGCCTGATTGTGCAAAATGTGAATTATTACAGAATTATCAACAAGTTCTTAGAGTTGTTGGTAATTCTGTAGCTCTGCCTACCCCACTCTGGGAACGAAGGCGTGAGTTTATGTATGTATGTATGTATTTTTATGATTTCTCTAGTCTAGTTTTTAGCAACGGACACTTTTATCCACTTAATGTTCGTCGATAACTTTCGTTATTAATAAAGCCAAATATGTTAATATTCGAATTATTGTTTTTTTAGTTTTTCACGGATGAAAAAAGAGTAAGAAGCGAATATGTTAATTGCTTGCATTTATGTAAGGATTTTCTGAATAGGACGTATGTGATTAACTGTGCAAAGTAATAAAACTACAAATACTAACTTAAGGCATAATCAGTCAAGTGCTGTGATGTGACACTAGATATATGTATATCGGCAACAATCGTAACTATAGTAGACCTCGTCATAAGTCAATAGTGGATAAATAGAGTCGCTTTGGTAATATCAATATAAGGCAATTTGATTTTTAATGGAAATAAATTGTTTTATACAGCCATATCTAAAAACTGATTTTACTATAAAAGGCTTAGTATCACTGGTAGTAGATAAAATTAATTTACAGTACATAAATTACGCTAGATTACCGCAATAGTACGATAATGAGCACATTTGACATTACAAACCTACGTCAAAAATTCAAAGGTCATATATTGTACCGTAAAGCGTCATGCGATACATGTGCGAATAGGTAATTGGCAACTCGTGTCGATTTAAAATACTCCCTTCGGCCGTGTTTTACTTTATCGCCACTCATTGCAAATTTCCTCTTTTTAGGACTTGTATGTAATGTACTATTAAGAATCACATTAGTAAACTGCGGTTGCGTTGAACCCACACAGTACCAAATTGCGAATAGGAAGAATCCCAAGTGCGTTAAAATATCGACTATGTAGAATTACGAATGGAGTAAACTGCAGTTGCGATAAACTCATCTTGTGTAGAATCGCGAATAGGAAGAATTCCGATTGCGTGAAAATATAGAATGTGTAGAATTACGAATGGAGTAAACTGCAGTTGCGATAAACTCATTTTGTGTAGAATCGCGAATAGGAAGAATTCAGATTGCGTGGAAATATAGAATGTGTAGAATTACGAATGGAGTAAACTGCGGTTGTGTGGAATCCATATTGTATGGGAATCACGAATAGGAAGAATTTCGTTTGTGTGGTCCATCGCATAATCCCTCTGGAAGGAATAGCAATTCATTTCATTGAGATTCTAATAACCATTCTAATAGCCACAGAGCCATATTATTACTTATGGTCTAAGATCCGAATAGGAGACGATTTGCACCGGGCTGTTTATTCGATGAAAAGTATTTTATATCAAATTTAATACGCTAAATAATATGTGGCGAATAGGTAGGCTGAAAATTTTTAGTCCAGTACTTATATCAAAAAAAAAAAGAACTTTTTTTTAAAATTGCAAATGTTTGTTTAATAGACAAATTACATACCTACTAATCGAAAGTATGAAGTCTATAGAATATGCAAACATTAGGTTTGGTGCAAATTATTAGTTGCGACTTACCTGATTATACCTGCCTACCCAATAGTTTGACGGGAAAAAAATAGTCAACTTATCGTTTGCATATTCTATAGGCATCATACTTTCGATTGGTATGTAATTTGTCTATTAAACCAGCTATTGCATTTTTTTTAAACAAAGTTAATTAATTATATACTGGACTGAAATTTTTCAGCCTACCTATTCGCCATATATTACTTAGCATATTAAATTTGGTATAAAATACTTTTTATCGAAAAAACAGCCCGGTGCAAATCGTCTCCTATTCGGATCTCCTACTATTATTACCAGGCTCCACTAATGGCCTGTTGTTTGATCGTTAGTTAAACTAACTAATGGTCAAAAAACGTTACTAATGGTTAAAATCTCAAGGAAATGTGTCAAATTTACAATACCTTTTTTCGAATTTTAACGATAAGTTGAGTTAACTACTGATCAAACAACATGGCCTAATGGTTGTATTAATGATGTTATTTTGACGGAAATGTCAAAGATATATCTGAAATGACGGATTTCTATGACTTAACGTGAACATTGACGTGTCTTCAGATGGGCATCTCAGTCAAGATCAATTTATTAATACAGCCCTTAATACTCTATTTAAAAAAAATCGTAATGTAAACTTATGTCCATCATAGTATGTTAAATAAGTTACTATATTTCATCCCGGTGTTTTAGTAGTGCAGATATTACTAACAAATGTATGTCGATGTTTTTAACCAAAGTAAATTAACTGATGCAGTGATTCATTGTCATACAAGCCTAGAGCTAAGTGTGGGGCTAGGTCAATTTGTGCGAGATTGGCCCCTGATTTTATTTATTTATAGACTATTATCGCATGATAAGAAAATAGTTAACATTATTTGCACGTATTTGAAAATGATGAATACAAATGCGACCAATTTATGATCCTAAGAATTCTGACCAACTTACAATTCATACAAAATATGGAGATTTGGGCACCTATTCTCATATTCTGCGACTGTGACTGCCATAATAACAGCCCTAAACGCAGTAAGCAAACAACAGTGAGAAAAATACGAGTCAGAATAACATAAATCCCCTTCTATCACTCGCCACAATACATAATCATTAGATACAAAATAACAACATCACGAGCCTTTATGTTTTCGCCAAAAACATTCACACCATTGTTGCCAGTACAGACAAACACACAATATGAGTATATATCTGTGTTGACGAAGAAATCTCGATATCAGCAAGAGACAAGCCAGGCAAATACGATAAATCATTCGGGTTCGACTCTACGTGCTCTATTCTCAAACCACTCGATAAAATGGCGACGCTGAATAACCAGCTCACTTAGCACGAATTACAGTTTCGAAACTACTGAGAAGTTAACTAAGTATAAGGAGAGTTAAGTAAGATTTTTTTTTATGGCTATCGTGACGTATCTAGTTTGTAATATAAAGAATTTAGTAATAGTACATTATTGTAGTGACCAGGAAGCAAGTGGTTGCTATACGAGTCCAGCAATGGCCGTTTCCCGGCCATGGCCTGTATAATGCATTACATGCACATCAAAGGTGGACAAAAAGCGGCCGGTAATGGATTTTCATACAAATTTTCGTGCCTGCATCAGCAACATATCGTCAACCTGTGGTCCTTAACAAGGTGCATTCTACAAACGTTATATTATCAAAAATGTATAGGATTGACATAAACTGCCGGACGGTCGCGTCGAGCGCTAATGTTATTTCCATACATTTAGGGCCGAGTTCACCAACAATTAAACGGACGGTTAAGTCTTAATCAGCTGTTAATCAATACATTTGACACCCGTTAAACTGCTAATCGTCCGTTTAATTGTTGGTGAACTCGGCCCTTAGACGGATTTGTACAATGTTTCTGAAGACATCTCTCAGCATTTTTCATTAGGTCAACTGTTTTAAAGCCATCATTTATGCCTTTACATAGTAACTTAGCCATCGTATTTACATAAATGCATGGAAGTTATAGTATTATAAAAAATATTAATGTGTTGGTATCTAGTGCATGCATGACTCGATGTGTGAATGTGGAAGAAGCGAAAGAGATTTGTCAGGATCGTAGCAAGTAGAAAGAAGTACTGTCTGCCGGGTAGGCAGGCTCTGGGAAACAGGCGTGATTTAATGTTTCATCAAACCGAGATGTTTCTATCGATTCCTTATTCCGCAATGTCGTCAAAAATAAAAGGAAAAGACACGGTTTCTAGGAACCCCATTTATTTTTCCTTCATCACACTTGAAAAAACATGCTTACATTTTGTGAGTTTCCTATAAATATTGACGTGGCATTGGCAATGACTTATTTACGTTACAAACTAAAGTGTTTTGTACTATAGCAAGTCAAACTTAAGAATAATTGCAAAAGAAAAAAGTAATAAAATAATCAGTAGAAGCACTTTTGTTCAATTTACCTAAAAATAAAGCTTAGCTTAGCTTACTTGTCGATGAGGTCCGCGTATAAAGCCGCAAACGCACTGAGAGCGTGCGGCGCGTTCCAAAACTAAAAAGCATTCCCGAAGCGAGGTGGTGGCGTATTTAGTACGGGAACGCGCTGCCTCCTCCCTTTACCTGTGTGGTTTAACGGGATGAAAACATAATCTCAGCATTCGCTAGTAAATCTCCACAATTCCTATTGGCATGTTCTCCTGAACATTAACCCTTTATTGGCATGGAAGCGCTCCTAGCGTCGAAACAATTGACAGCTCTATACGAATTGACAACTTTACGCAAACGCGATTGAGCCCTAAAAACTCTTTCGGGTTCGGGTGTAGTCTGTTAGATTAGCATAAGAGCGTGTGAGAGCAAGTGAGATAGAAGTTTAAACCCAAAGACCGTTTAAACAGCTACTGCTTTTGTGACATTTGAGAATATCTCCGCAAGAATTCACTACAATTATCACGTTTTTGATGGTAGCTCCCCGGCGTATAGGCACATCGCTCCCCTCTTCCCAATGTAGCCCGCATTATTAATATTCAACATGCACGAATATGATTTAGGGCCTTACACCATCCACTTTTTCCCTCCCCTTACGAGGGAAAGAATTGCCTTTGTTTTCTCCCGCTCTCCAAAATGTCACTTGTAGGAAAACACGCCGATATTTTATTTATGGAGTGCTTGTTTCGAAAAATGTTTTGTTGTGAAATGATTTGAACTAAGTGCAGGGAAGTGAGTTTGAGAAAATATTATGTTCGGCAACAAGCACGGATTGGGAGGGGACGGGTTTAGTGTTTTTACTATGGCAAGCTTTTGTAAATAAATAAGTTTACGTAGTACGTAAGTATTTTAAAAACAATGTTATTTACAAAGCCTTTCGTAAGTACGATTTTAATAAAAATAAATCTTGTAATTTGAATCCGAAAGTATGGCTGGTAAAATATGTTTCAGTTGCAATATCTACATAATAATGTTGAGGGGATTAAGGGCCAATTCGATATAGGAATCGAAAATTTTACACATTTCCTTGAGATTTAACCATAAGTCACGGTTTTTAACAATTAGTTAGTTTAACTACTGATCAAACAACAGGCCCTTAAGGTTTTAAACTTGTTTGGTCAAAATTACAACATCAATATAAATATATAAAGACGCTCATATTGTTTTGTATTGTATTTTTGTAAGTATAAATATGCGACTATTTAATTAAAGTCACAACCGATACTTTAAACATTATTTCATTTATTTCACTTCTCAATTATTTAGCTGCAGAAAGAGACATTGCAAAAGAAAAAATGTTCAAAGAAAGAATCCAAAATGTTAGTTTTGCAGCCAGGAGCAAGGAAATGCAATTATTATAGAACAGCAGTCCGGGGAGCATCGTGTAATGACGGGGAACCTCAAAGGGAATGAGCTCGGACACAACGAGGAAGCTTATTCCATAAAAAATATAGGCAATAAGTTCGACTACATCACGCAGGGTTCTTTAAGCCTTTATAAACATTTTCGATTATGGTTCTTCTGGATTATTACTTTTGATAGTACGTACAATGGACAAGGATCAGTGTTGCACACTTGATTCTTATTTTAAAGAAGATAAAAAAGGGAATAAAGGCTTGTAGTATTGTTAGGCGATGGGCTTGAAACCTGTCACTAATACACTGATCTTAGCCTGTTTGTGCCAAATGTGGTTACAGAATTAACAACAAGTTTTAGAGTTGGTGGTAATTCTGTAACTCTGCCTACCCCACCCTTGGAATGAAGGTATGTATGTATGTATGTAAAAATTCATTTAAAAAGATTTTTAAATTTTACAGAATCGTCCGAGTATGAAAAAGCAAGCGATTACTAATTAGGTGGATCTTAAGTAGGGTCTTGGTGGCATAATTGGTAATGCGCCTGCATCGGCCCGGAGAGCCAGAGGAGATGTAGGTTCGAATCCTGCCTAAGACCGACGAATTTTTTTCGCTTTAATATATAGTAATAGTTTAAAAAATCATTTATTTTGAAACTTTTTTTTTACCGCACGTAGAAGGCATACCAGCACACAGGCCACCTGATGGTAAGTGGTATCTGTGACCCAAATACATTTTCATTCTAAAGACTACAATCCGGAAAATTTAATCTTAAGACCTGAAATCCGTTACCGACCCTGATGCATATGAAATGCCTTTATGCTTGCACCGGTGAGCTGTATCTTTGGAACGTTAGAGATTGCCAATTGACAACAATTCATATGTGCTAAAGTAGTAAAATAAAATACCGTTTGTAGATTTTACACTGCTGATTACATTAAAAATATTTTTGTTTTGATTATGCAGTAGTTTTTTTATATTTAGGAAAAACAGTAAAAAAAAGTTGTATTGTGAATGTTAGGAATACACTTATAGTGCCCTTAGTCCATTTATTACCACAGGAATTGAAAAAAATATACAACTGTCATGTCAATTTTTCATCTGTCTGACGGATTACTTGATTCTAACGACACGCTTTCGATTCTCGTAATACTTGATATACGCTATTTAAAATAAAAGTGACTAACGGATTTGTAAAAGCGGATAGCCGCAATCTGCCCAAAGTCGACGAATTTATGTTGTTACAGTTGTTATGGTTGACAAGTGACATTACATGACAGTCAGTTCTATTTCTGACTGAAGTTACTTTTTTTATTTTATATCATGCTATGATCACGACATCAGTATTCCTAACTTTGTATATACGGTCTTTTTAATGACAATTTCTTTAATAAATTATTAACGACGAATTTAAGTTAAATAAAGTAAAACCGAGAAACACGGGTAGTGTAATTTTTAACCAGCTATTATAAACGCGAAAAAACAATACTTAATGCTTTTTTTTTAAATGTTGTCAATTTTTTTTAGAATATGTGTTATTACTACGGATATTCCAACAAATAAAAAAATAAGGTTACAAATACAGGCCCCGCATACAAGAAAGGTTTTATTTTAATTTTTTTTGCGTCGTAAATACGATTATATAATCTTCGGTGTGATTATAGTGCAAACCCTAATGAAAAACAACAAATACTAAAAACCGGTCAAGTGTAATGTGGGCTCACGCTCATGCGATTCGAAATCTAATTCAAATTGGAATATAATAGTACCTACTGTGCGGCGGCACGGAACCCTCGGTGCGCGTGCCTGACTCGTACTTGACTGGTTTTTACTATACCACTGTTCCAGTAGTATAAACAGACAAAACTCATCAAGACTTGATTCCTTTACTGAATCTACTATATTAATTATTATAATAATAAATATATAAATAAAGTTTGTACGTATATAACCCTAAAAAGGAAGCTAAGACGGTGACATATTTTTGAATACTTACTTACTTACTTACTTACTAAACTCATTATAATTTTATTTAGCAGTCTTAGTAGCACTAAGTCTAAACTAAGCTAAGCTTAAGTCTCCAGCTATCCCCGGGCGGCACTCGCAGTAATGTTATTCTTACCTTTGATAATTCAGTCGGACCCAGTCCAGCGAAGGGTCCTATTCTTAATCGAATCAGTGTAGACCGTCAAGTCGAATACCTAACGATCATAATATATCAACTCTAGACAAGTTGTTTTTTTAATGTGGAATAAACTTCCCTTCGCGATGTTTTGTCAGCATGTCGCCCTAAACGGGGCCTAAAAAAATATTTACTGAAAAGCAATGCCTTAACTGTGCTTTTGACTTTTATAGCTGAGACGTCACGATGATGACCGCATATAAGGTGAATGTATATTAGTTTGCTTATAATTGTAAAAAAAAAGCTAAGTATTTTCAAAGTTTTAGTTCAGCTGAATAATTCAATATAGGCAATCTTCATTTTTCGAATTTCACCGGCTCTAATTCCCCTAAAAGACTGGCAAGCCCTCTAAAGTTGCGCGTGCTCAGTGTTGTGCTAACAGTTACGTGAATTCGCATATAAAAAAGTGACTCTGGAGTCCTAGTGAAAAAGGGTATAAGTCGACTTAGCTTGTTATAAAAATGACTATAAGGACGGATTTCAAAAAAAATTACGTAATTAATGACTAAATTTAAGAAACGTTAACTTTACCACTGTCTGAGGAAAATTAGTCATACATTTACATACTGCCCCAACACGCTAAAATACGGCGGTATTTCAAATTCAACAAACGAGACAGATTCAATATTCACCCGTTAGTAATATACCTGCTTAACTGCACTTGCTATAGGCGTTTTGTCTGAAATACCATCTGTCTTATAGGTAGCTGTATAGTTATACGCGACGCAATGGTAAAGTTACAGTTTCTTAATTTTGGTAGTTTAAGTCCTTAATTATTTAGGTCAGGCGGGGCTATTCCGACTGAGGGGTAAATGCGACACTTAATTATTTCGAGGGAACTCAACGATTTTAGCGCCCTTTCTAGTGAGTAGTTTAAGAACCAAAATTTCTATAAAAGGTAGCAAAAATAGTTATAGAACGTTTTATTCAAATAAAATCGTTGAATTACTGATACCTACGCCCGACCTTACAGCTTGTTATAAAACCACCCAAAAATCATAATATACAGAGTCAATGAGACATACCTTTTTCGCTTGAACTCTAAGTCCTAACCCGCGAGTTAAGATATGGCTGGATATCTGGATTCCTACCACCACCACCACCACCACCATGTGGTTGGATCTACCATTTGATCCCCATCTTTATACTGTTGTCACGCCACCAAGGACCTATATAAATTGGTTAAATCGTTTCCTAGTAGAGTGATAGATAATAACACCAAGCTTTGAAGACCAAACTCAATTTAGTAGTTTACTGCTAGCCCTGGCTCTATAGTTGTACTAAAGTTGGTTCACTAAATGACCTATGGAAATTGAAACTTCCCCAATATATCTTTACTAATATTGTAAACGCGAAAATGTTTGTTTGTTTTATCTTTACGGTTTTAGGCATTAACTAATCGACGCGAAATTTGGCGCAGATATAGTTTGACGCAAGAAGACCATGTTATAGATTTCCCGTAATACTGTGAGGTCAATAAGAGCTATAGTAGCGTATCGATAAAAATACAACAGCTACCAAGTAAATCATTTGACGATAAAGTCACCTGATATTAAAGTGACACAGCGGTCTAAGATGAAGTAGGTATGTTTACCAAATTTTCACTTACCAGCCCTACAACAATATTTGTTGAAAGATTGACGATCCTTCACTCCGATTTGATGTCAAAGAAGGGAAATAAATAAACATCCTCGGTTTTCCCAACATTTTTAGTATAAGTAGTTACAGTCTGGCCTACCTACAACAAATTTTGTTGACTTCTTGATACTCTAATATTATGCTGATGATACTAATACTGCGTTTGTGTTTGTTTAACCCATCTTCAAATTTATTTCCTCAACCGATTAACTCTTGTCGCACATTCGGGACATTTTGGACAGCGATAAACCACTCCTACGCGCGTGGAGTCGCGGGTAAAACCTAGCGGGTAAAACACTGACTATCCTAAGTGAGTATTTGGTTCTAGATCAAAGGCCAATTATGAATATACAACAACAGCCCAGACCCCTAGTCCCCGGCGGCCCCGCTATTCCTGGCTCCGGTAGCGGCCATGGTAACGGCGGGGCAGAGGGTGCTTTAGGTAATCTCCGGCAGAGACCCGGCTACCAGAAACGGCGACCTTTGGCCCTGGCAACATACAACTGCCTAACATTGCGGACCGACGAAAAGTTGCTGGAACTGGAGGAGGAATTGAGATGAGAGATGATGAATTACGATGGGGAATCATAGGGTTGTCAGAAGTCCGTAGAGAGGGGGAGGACATGATAACCCTGAAGTCCGGTAACTTGCTCTATTTCCGGGAGGGCGACCACCAGTCACAGACAGTCAGTGTCGGGTTTATCGTCCACAAGTCCCTCGTGAACAACGTGGTGAAGATCGAGAGCGTATCGAGCAGGGTAGCGTGCCTTGTATTCAGAATGACCCAACGATATTCGTTGAAGGTCATACAGGTATATGCGCCGAGTATTTGGGTGCAACTAAATTATTGAGTATTTTTCTGTTTTAGTCGCAAACGGTAAATATTCTGGTCAAAATGAACTAAGCACTATTTTTGATTACTGTATTTAATTAACATCTGTCCTTTACGTACATTTTGCGTATTATCGTTATAGTTATAACAACGCTGTCTAAAAAATATTATTAGGTAACAAACACGCAGTTTTAATAGAAATCATTTAGGTATATTATTTCCTTCACAGCTTTTTTGACGACTTGTATCAGCGATTATCAGATCATAAAAATATTTTAACAAGGCGTTTTATTTATTCGTCAAGAGTACCTAAAGTATTTGAGCGTTTTGGGGTCGATACTTTAGCCCTGGGGGACCGGATGCCCGCATTATATTAAAAAACGCCTGGTCGACGCAACTCGTGACCAACACGCCGGCCTTTGACACAAAGGTTAAGCATTGCCATTCAACGTGGTAATGCTGACTAGTATTTTAGGAACGATGCCCAAAGGTAGATTATAATTGTAGAATTAGGTCAAGGAGTGTTTTTTTTTTGTTGGTTAATAGTTACTTACGGTATTGTTTTTAATGATGTGTGTTTTTTCAACAACGTAAATATTAGATATCTCCCTTCATACTCAAGATAACACTTTAATGTTTCCAAATATTTTACTTTGGATTTAAATTAAATTTGAAAACGACTATACCTAATCTAATAAAGACGTCGTAATTACAGAAACATTATGATGAAGCAGATTATATTTCTAAAAGTTTACCAACCAACCAACCAACCACCGACCACCAACCACACCAACCAAACAACCAGGTTTTATACCAACTTCATAATTCATTTAACTTCGTTAAGCTTACAATTTTAATAAAATAATGTCTAAATTTACAAATTGGCTTATGTCTTACATCGTGCCGCTTATAAAACATATACTCGAAAATCTAATTAAAGACCAAAATCTGACAGTTCCCATCTTGATTATTTCGTTATTTTAACATTATTTCATAAAAATATGAATGAGAACTCGTGTAACCAGTAATATTAGGGTAAGTTTTACTCATAAAAATACGTACACTTAAACCAAAATGCAGTAACCACAGCGAATGTGCGCCCGTTTGAGGTTAGGATTTTGGTCTTAAATTAGATTTTCGGTTATAGTATTTTAGGAACGATGCCCACAGCTAGCGATATATAAATGTAAAATTAGGTAAGGAGTGGTTTATATAATATTTTTTTGTTGGTTAATAGTTACTTACGGTATTTTAAATTAAAATATTAGATATCGCCCTTTAATACTCAAGATAACACTTTAATGTTTCCAAATAATTTACTTTGGATAAATTATATTTGAAAACGACTATACCTACTCTAATAGACATCATTACAGAAACGACAAAGCAGATTTTTTTTCAAAAAGTTTTTCTAATGTATACCAACTTCTTAATTCAACTTCGTTAAGCTTACAATTGTAAAAGTAATGCCTATATTTATAAATTGGCTCCTTATGTCTTACTCGTACATCGTGCCGCTTATATAACATAAGTAAAGTTGTTAATTGTTATTGAGCATTCCATTTATTTGTTGGCGAACCCGGAACCAATTCTGTGATGGCTTCGATTGGCAAACTCGCTGCAACTTGGAGCAATAAAGTCCACAATTAGCCAACTCAAAGCCAACCTCAAAACACGTATTTATTTCCCGCAAAGTTTGCCTTCAGCGGTTTGCTTTATAGAAATGAACGTTCCTTGGAGTCGAAGAAGTTAACAATGTTAGTACAGGTATTGAAGTGCCCACAATAATAACAAAAACTGGCCAAGTGCGAGAAAAATCACGTTTTTTTGTATGGGAGCCCCTTAAATCCTTTTTTTATTTTAATTAAATTATTTATTTTGTTAGTGAATATAAAACTCAATATTATGTGAATATTTCAAGCATCTATTTGTTGCCGTTTTTATTTCAAGCATAAAACGGAAAAAAAACACGTTTGTTGTATCGGAACCCCCCTTAAATATTCATTTTATTCTATTTTTATTATTTGTTGTTATAGCAGCAACAGAAATACATCATTTGTGAAAATTTCAACTGTCTAGCTATCACAGTTCATGAGATACAGCCTAGTGAAAGACAGACGGACAGACGGACAAACAGAAGGACAGCGGAGTCTTAGTAATAGGGTCCCGTTTTTACCCTTTAGGTACGAAACCCTAAAAAGTATTAAGGTGGGTACACACTATAGGGCTCCATCGGTTTGGACTGCGTGGCAAATCTACTGGGGCCCTGGCTAATATGCATTATGCTAACTAGCGTTTCTATTCGTTTCGTTTTTAAACCAATCGCGTCACTGGTAGATCATGTGATCTAATGCATCTTAGTTAGGGCCTCAGGACTTGTTACGCTAAATGTTGACAGTGTAAATCATCGCGCTCGGGATGGGTCACATCGCGACAGTACGTCGTAACATGACAAATATCGTCATCTAACCGGTACTGACACGCGTTACTGACACAGTCACGGAACCATGTTGCCATGAATTGTCACAAATGTGGACCCACCTTTATACAAGCCATAAACTCGGTAGCATAGACGTCCAATGAAAATGAGATATGAGTAAAATACATACATACATACATTAAATCACGCCTGTTTCCCAGAGAGGTAGGCAGAGGCCGTTTCTTTCTACCTGCTACGATCCTGACAAATCGCTTTCACTTCTTCCACATTCATACATCGAGTCATGCATGTACGTCGGTTTCGGGTACTTAAGATTCGGCCCTTTTCCAGTATTCCTCCGATTTTATTCGAAAAAGTAGGTACGCCTAGAAAAAAATAAAACAGTAAAATTAAGAATAAGAAAAAGAACCGCGCCATGGAAACCTGATTTTGAATAACAAGTTTATCCGTCTCAAATATTTATTGTAACGCGCAATTTGACAATATAATTGTCACACTTCAATAACCGCTTTGATCGTTTGTACGCTCGTTATTAGTCAAGCTTAAGTTATTTTTTTAAGACGCAAATATTAGTCTAATTTATTTTATTGCTGCATTTTATTCCTGCATGTTCATCGAAACCGTACGTCAAAATGTATGATGATAAATCAATACAAAGACCACTTTAATAAAAAAGGTACAGCAACTAATATTGCATACCGCCCACAATATTTAAGACATGATTTATTTATTTTCATTGTAACAATAGTAGTTTACGTGACAATTGCGTAATAACAGGCATTACAACATGAGTGTGGTTTATGAAACGAGCCGCAAGGCTAGTTTCATAATAGATCACACGAGTGTTGTAATGCTAATTACACAGAGTCTCGTACAATACTTTATCTACACACATATTATAAGTTCTCTAAGGTGGGTTCAGAAACCGAAAGGCAAACGACCAGCATTACCTTACCTGTGGTAGTAGGTGACAGCGATGACAGCTGTAACATAATTTTGAAATGACGTTATCGAATATTGTAAGGTAATGATATCCAAATTTGGAACATCTTCCAAAATTAACAGCTGTCATCGCTGTCACCTACTACCACAGGTAATGCTGGTCATTGCCTACGGGTTTTGAACGCATAATAGAGGACTTATGTTATGAGCGTAGATAAAGATCTATATCTTTTTATCTCTTTTTATCTCTCCGTCACTGTCTGCGTTGCCCACACCGCTTGTATAGTTCAAGTTTAATTTGTGTAGCTCCTCTTTCACACGCTATTCGACTAAATTTAATATAGCTAAGTACTTATTTCGTCGCTGAACGACAATCGCCGGAAGTCCCGTGTGACGTCGAGGAACGTTTTAATTTCCCGGCTGTTTGCGGTCTCGTTCAAACATTGGCGCGGAGTATTGGCGATCCGGGACAATCGCACTCCTGCCAGCGACTTAAACGATTCACTAAGTAGGGATGAGGTCAACGAAAATCAAAAATAAGTTTCGGTATTAAGCTGCAATTTTAATTCACACTTGACACTTGAAAATTTGAAGATATGTTGCACACGTTTAAAAAAAGAAGCAAAGTAATGTGAAAAAAAAAGTTACGTTTATAAGCAAAATAATTTTGATTCTTCAGAGTAGTTAAGCTAACTTTTAAAATGGAATGCCAATACTAACGGCATTACATCTTTCCACATTCATCATCATCAGCCCTCTTTGATTCTGAAATAATCACCGAGGTTATTTAATTTTGAGAGAATATTCAGTATGTGCCAACAACGGCAAGCTTTTTATTAATATTTAATAATAATAGTACCTACATTACATTTATCACCCATTATTTTATTTTTTTAAACTTATTAAAAGGACGTTACTAACTCTTATTGGCAATTAAATTTAATAAACATAAATCTTTTTTATATACTGAACAACTAAATGAATTCACATCCCAACGCACTGCAACAAATATTATTACAGCCTTAACCAAACATTCGACAAATTATATAACAACCATTAATAATGAAGATACCAGAGACCCGCTGATCTTAATCAATCCCTATATGAATGAATTGAAAGTCGCAAATCAGGTGTTCTATAGCTTTCACGAGTATTTTTCTCGAGCCTTTGACTTTGGTTTCTCGACTAATTGGGAATGTTGTTTTGTTCGTTACGACAATGAGTTTTCGCTCCGCTTCTTTTGCTCCAATTGTTATTGGTGCAAACGGTTTATTCTCGGATTAAAATGGGCGTTTTAAGGGTATCGTTTAGGTCGTCTTCTTTAGATTTTGAGAAGTGAAATTTAGAGTTCAATTAGGAAGGATTAAGAGGACTGTGAAGCGCAGCTAAAATCGTGTAGCTGTCAAAAAAAACCATACAAAACTAGCTCCGGGCGAAAACGTTTCTCACCCCCTAAATCAAGTCCGATTTTCACGATTTTTGAATATGTTTTAGTTATTATAAAGACCTAGGTCTGTACATTTCTGTTTTTTGTTTTTTAAATTTGTTTCGTTCTAAGAAATATTTTCTTGGAAAAGAAAACGTACAGACATAGTTTCTAGACATAGTCTACAACATATCCAAAAATCGTAAAAATCGGACTAGGTTTAAGGGGAGAGAAACGTTTTCGCATTTTGTATGGAGATTTTTAGCTTCACAATCCTCTTAAGAAGGGATATGTTTGGAGGGACCAACAAAATGTGTAAATGTATTTTGTGTGTGTGTATTTTACTAGGTTTAGGCATGTTTCGTTAATTTAATATTACTTACTCATTCTGTATTCTGGAAGCTTAGATAAAATGCATAACCCTAACGTGAGCTTTTTTACGGATTGACGTAAGTTGACGATCTCTCGCATGTAATTGCGTCGGCTGCTAATAATGACTACATTTTGGTCAGTTTAAAAAAAATGTTTATTTACACTCATATCATAAGTCCTCTATTATGCGTTCAAAACCCGTAGGCAGTGACCAGCATTACCTGTGGTAGTAGGTGACAGCGATGACATCTGTTAATTTTGGAAGATGTTCCAAATTTGGAACTCCTTACCTTACAATATTCGATAACGTAATTTCAAAATTACGTTACAGCTCTCATCGCTGTCACCTACTACCACAGGTAAGGTAATGCAGGTCATTTGCCTTTCGGCTTCTGAACCCATCTTAGAGTACTTATAATATGTGTGTAGATAAAGTATTGTAATGCCTGTCATTACGCAACCGTCACGTAAACTACTATAACGTAATTGTAATGCAAGATACATTACGATTACGTTTAAACCGCTAATCTTCAGTCTTCTTTTTATTATGCAACGTTTTCGGGATTCAAATTGCAAATGATTTTCACTTGCCCACCAAAAGGCTAATAACAAGAAGTGCGATCGAATGATCAACATAACAGGTCTAATTTAGTTCCACAAAGTTCTGAGAGACAAGTTATGCGGAACTTTTTGGACCTCTGTCTTTTGAATAAATTTTCAATAAACTTCCAAAAATGAGTTTGCAAAGTTCTGATTGGTGTGAATTAATAACGGGGTTCTCGCTCCTGTAGCTCCAGGTCTTGGTAATAAGATTGTTTTATAAAGATTTTGATGTGATTTCTCTTGAAGTATGCCGTTTGGCCGAAACATTTTTGGTCAATTGTATCATTTCCCAAATTGTTATATCCTAAAAAGCTATTCGTTTTGTCTTAGTTTTACATTCGGGATACCAAAACCGCCAAGAACGTCGAAAGTTTAGGTTAAACTTACATGAAAAACAAAACAGTTGCGACGGGAATTAGCTATTCGGCAAATGAATATGAACAATCGAGCAAAAATATTTCGCTCAGACATGCTAGAGGAAGTAAACGATCCAGGGGGTCACTTGGTGACAGTGGTTACCATCGCCCATGGAAGCCCGCAACACTTGGGGCCCACGACAAGATTCTTAGCGCTAAGATCAACGAGGAAAAGGTAAATAAAGGTTTTTTCCAAAATCCGCCCCCGACAGGAAGAAATAGGGGGAAGTACGCAGAACTAAATCTTCGCGTACAAAGTCGCGGGCGCCGGGCGTCCTCTCTATATTTACCTTAGTACAGGCCAGGCCATGCCTGTGTAAAACGCAGGATTTGAGGGTTCGATAATTTTAATATCGTGTTGAATCAATGTGGAATGAAAGATCAATTATTATTGGTTTAATACAACTATGACTTAAACTTTCCATACAACTATGACAATGAGGAGAAAACATCGAGAGATATGGTAACACCTTATTTTATACCATAGCTAAAATGTCTAAGTGAGAAAATAAAATCCAACTCTATTAGACGGAATATAATGTTATAGTCCTATAAAAGTTAAGTGCCGATATTTGCTTAAATACCTAAACGAATATAGAGTGCAACTAGTACCAGCTTAACAAGGCCTCAAGCTTGACCCGCAAAACCCTTTATTTCTCAGGTTTCTTCTAAAGAAGTAAGGGGATGAAGGTCATTTTAATCTGGTTTCTTTAGCCTTTGGACGACGTGTTTCTACTTTTAGAACAAAGCTAGCGGAGAAGATTAAGATCAAATGCACTCTAGCGCTTGAGGATAAAGTACTTTTTCGTCGATTGCAGTGTTTGACCTTACCGTTGTATTGGTTGACAGAAAGAACAAAGAAATGTGTAGAGCTGATAAAAATCTGTAGTTTTTACGTAGGTAAAGTAGTCTGCAAAAAGATGTACCTATCTACTTTTTCACGCTCTTGCATTGTAATAAGGTCCAAAACTGGATACCTTGCTTTTCAAAATGATCGATAGTAATCGATACTACTTACATAATTATACTCGTATTTATTTGGTAGTTCAGACGTTTGTTACTTTTTGTCAATGATGATCAAAATAATGATTTTTTATATGCAGGAAATTTTAACAAATCCTGGTGAAATATTATAGTAATGAATTACAACGATATGAAGTTGTAGTTTGTCTTAAATTATACTTCATTCTAATTTTAGTTATCATTTGGTTTGGTACAGCATGACGTCATTATGCGATCTATAGCGTCTGCCGGCTATGCGTGCAGTCACTATTCTCATATTCGTGTTAGTCGGCAATACAAAGGCATATTTTTCCGCTGCGTCCGCCCAACTGTCAGTGAGTTGTTCTATGCTCCATACATTTTGTGTTAGCATATGATTACGTGGGTTCCAGGGCATGCAAAATTGCAGTCAATTGCGTTGAAATTGTTAATTTAATTCTATGTCTGTATCCACGCGTTCCTTATTCTAAGAGCCCGCAGTTTTATCACCCGTTTGGCAGTCGGCACCGCACTTACATTTGCGATGGTGCAAGCTTCTGAAATATGAAAATTGAATCTTGTTAGCCACGTTTCTGGGTCGCGTCGTGGAGACACCTAAGGTATTGCCCGACTGGCAGACGCCAACTTATAACACTAAAATTTACTTAATCTAGGTACATATACATCGTTTTTAGGGTTCCGTAGTCAAACTAGGAACCCTTATAGTTTCGCCATGTCCGTCCGTCCGTCCGTCCGCAGCCTAGCTCAGAGACTCTTAGTCCTAGAAAGCTGTAATTAATTAATATACATATTAGTCACGCCAATAAAGTAGTAAAATAAAATGGTGAAAAAAAATTTTTTTTAGTGTTCCTCTCCTACACGTAACGTGGGGATGTATTTTTTTTTCTCGTCTACCCCTTAATCAATGTGGTGTTGTTGGATAGGTCTTTCAATAACGCACGCATAAAATGAAAACACATATATCGAATTTTAAGGGAAAACTATGACGACTAAGTAGACTTGATTGGTTCCTGAGATACAGGTGACTAAAGTGTTTATTAAACTAAAGTATTTAGGTACTAAAATGACCAAATAACTTTAAAAATAGAGAATTACTTCATACTTGTGTTTTTTTTGAGATTTCGAAAAGAAGATTTTATTTCAAGCGTTTTTCCTTAAGCGAATTCAAAATTAGAAATGGAATACAATAAAATTATATCGGCCCTGGTATGTCGAACAACATTGTCGTAAAATTAATGAAAAAAAAAACGTAAAGCAAAACATTACGGAGAGTAAAAAATTATTGATTTTTAACAACGTGAGCTAATCTATAGACGTCTAGTATGTATGTATGTATGTAAACTCTTTATTGTACAAAACACAGAAATTCGAATACAATATTTACAGAAAAATAATGTACAAAGGCGAACTTATCCCTTTAAGGGATCTCTTCCAGCTAACCTTTGGGTGATTGAGGAAAATAAGAAAAGTTGAATGTGGCAACGAGTAGACACAAGTACAAAAACAAGGTGTACAGAAACTGCGTGAACTAAATTTTAGACCTTTTTTTAGAATAAATAACAACAGAGATATGTATAAAAATAATAATAATAAATATCAAAATAATTAAATAGGTACATAAACGTACATACATAAATAAATATATATTTATATATTACAATGAAACAATCAATTTTCCTTGTAGAGATGCGACCGATTGCGATTTCCTGATATCAGATGGCAGCCGGTTCCACAGTCTGACAGAGTGCACCGAGAGGATTTGGAGTAAGTTTTAGACGTATGCGCCGGGAAGGCAAGAGAGAGGTTATCACTCGACCGCAAGCGATTCTGGGAACCGCTCGCCATGAAGCTAAACCTCTCGGAAAGGTAAGAGGGACGCGGTAGGGGAAGGTCCTTGACTGATCAGCCGTTGCCCATGCTATTGACACCGAACTGCCTAGCTAGTGTATGATGTGTGTGTGTGTATGTGCACATAGTGTACAATCTTTACATAAAATCGATTCCCGGGTTCTGTGACTAGGTACTCTTAGAACTTTCAAATTACGCAACGGATTTTGATGCGGTTTACATTTATGGCTGGAGTGATTCAATAGAAAGGTTTCTATGTATAAAATATATTTTATGTATGGGTGTTACAGAAAACTCACATAAACCGAAGGGTAGCGAGGGCGCGTCGCTAGTTTAAAATAAAACCGTTATAAACACCATATTGATGATTACGCTAGAGACCGTAGTTACCAGATATTATCATAACGTTTATAGTTTGTTCAAATTATTTAAATATTAGTCACATAAATGAAATTTAAACAAATTTTATTCAATTAACGTCACATTGGTATTTAAACAATGTTCTAATTTTACGAACACGTACACTTGAAATGTCTCCTAAAGGTGTAGTATCGGTGTTTTGTCCTGCTGTACAACTTGAATCGTGCGCCACCGACTCTTCGGTAACAAGCTCACAGAGTACTGTAGGTCAGAGAGCTGATTAAGATTTAAAAAACATCATCATTATCGCTTCCGGCGAGTAGTCCACTTCTGCAGAGCTGGGGCTCGTTCCAGAAAGCCACTCTGCAACTCTGGACTCCACCAATCCCACTCTTCAAACGTATTTCTGTTCCACAAAGCTATTGCAGAGTTGAAGAGGCAGAGTCAAATGCAGAGTGTGGATTTGTGGATTTGCAAAGTATTTCTGTTCCACAAGACAATTGCAAAGTTGAAGAGGCAGAGTTAAATACAAAGTGTGGATTTGTGGATTTGCAAAGTTGCTTTTAGGAACAGCAGAGTTTGCAAATTACGCAAAGGGTCTACTGGAACACGTTTGCTCTGCACTTTACATTATCGTGGATTTGCAAAGTGCTGAGTGCAGAGTTGCAGAGTGGCTTTCTGGAACGGGCCCCTGGACAAAGGCCTCCAAGGTTTATCACAAGAACCGGTCCTGATCCGCTAAATTCACTGACTTAGCTCTATGAATTTCTAGTGATATCGCTTGCAGAACAGATAAAAAAATCGGCCAAGTGCGAGTCGAACTCGCACACTAAGGGTTCCGTAACATTCTCGTATTTTTATTATTTGCTGTTATAGCGGCAATAAAATAGTATCACTCACTTTTTATACCTGACTACAGCGTAGCAAAGGAAGGGTATTTATTTAGATACCCTATTTAAATGTATGTATGATGTATATAAATTATTTATGGAGATTCCACTCTAGCGTCGTTTCTTATTAACGGATTTGACAAATGACATGTCTATAGATTCCTCTTTATTGTGCGATGGTTATAGGCTACTTTGTTTTATTATAAACAGGCACAGGAAATTGAAAAAAAAAAGAGAAAACAAACTAAAAATGTTTCATAATTAGTTTTTCCGTCAATATTGATATCTAATAAAGCTAGCTACTACATACCCAATTATAGTTAATTATACAAATATTATAATAGTTAAAATAATGCAACTAAAAATACCCGAAAAAAACGTATTAGTGTAGACATTCTATCGTTTGTTACTCTTTATTGCACACACAGAAAATAACAAACTAAAAAAAGAAACAGAAACACAAAAGGTATGTACAAAGGCGAACTTATCCCTTTAAGGGATCTCTTCCAGTTAACCTTTGAGCGATTGAGAGATGAATAAAAACAACGGATACTATATGAGTAATTTATACTATCTATACTAATATTATTATCTAAGAGGAAAGATTTGATTCTTTGTGTGTGTATGTATGTTTGTAACGAATAAACTCAAAACTACTGGACCGATTTCAAAAATTCTTTCGCCATTAGGATGCTACATTAACCCCGAGTAAGATAGGCTATGTTTTACTTTTTTGCGCGTACGGAGTCGCGGGCAACAGCTAGTAATAAATAAAATATTAACCACTCAATGCTACCAGCACTCTCTGACAGGCATCCTGCTTTGAATTGCAGTCATACGTAAAATCTTAACAGCGCGATGAAGCCCCCGTGCCGTGTAGTGAAATAATTGGATGTGAGGTGCTCGGAAATAGCTTGTCGTTCTAGATCATTTGGCGCCACTTAACTGAATCAAAGCATGTGTTAACTTGACCTATAAATAAAATTAAGTTTATAGCAATGTCACTAATTGTTTGACCCAATCAGGAATAATCAAAAATACGTTTTAGGGTGGCGGCGGCAGATGGCTGTACTGGTGTTACAAAATTAAAATCCGGGCAAGAGTTTGACGACGCGCTGGCCTAGTTGGTAGTGACCCTGCCTACGAAGCTAGAGGTCCTGGGTTCAAATCCCGGTAAGGGCAGATATTTGTGTGGTGAGCGTGAATATTTGTTCCCGAGTCATGGATGTTTTCTATGTATTTAAGTATATATTTCTCTATATAAGTATTTATATCGTTGTCTAGTAGGTACTCATAGTACAAGCCTAGAGCTTAGTTTGGGACTAGCTCAATTGGTGCGACATTGTCCCCTGATATTTATTATTTATTATTATTTATTATGTCAGAACATGCTCAGTGTAGGACTCCCAAGCCGTTACTAGTTACAAACACAAAAAACTAACTCAAAAAACAACATGTACGAACTAATTTTGTATTTAAAGTAATTCGGTTTTGTCTTAGATGATTTTCGTACTTATGTATAAAAAAAAACGACTGGTATCTCGGGAACCAATCAACTCTACTTAGTCGTGATAGTTTTCCTTCATTATGTACTTTAATTTAAGATATTTAAAAACAACTTAATTATAGTATTAGCTATTTACACGTAACTCTAGCGAACTTGATACTTTTTGAGTTAATAATTCCTAACACTTTACATAATAATAACACGTATAGAATGTTTTTAAAAAGAGCTATCCCATTATGGTATATAACTCAATGGCATTACATTAAAAATATTACCTTTCCTTTATATGTATGGCACCCGCAAAAAAAACTATATTTTACTTTACCACTTTGTCGGCGTAATGTCAATATATATTGTATGACTATGCCAAATGACAGCTTTTTAGTGCCAAGAGTCTCTGAGGTAAACCGCGGACAGACGGACATAGCGAAGCAATAAGGGTTCCTTGTTCACTACGGAACCCTAAAAATGCTAACTAATATTGATTAATTAATATTTTAATGATTTCTTCAATATTGCATTGCTACAAACCCAACAGTAATCTCATTTGCATTCAATTGGCAAATTTGGACCAAAGAAATTAAAATCAAAATCAAAACCCGACTGCAAAACAGAACGAAACAAGTATGGACCTTTGTAATGTTTTACACTATTTACTACCATGTGATATTCACTATCTTATTTACAATAGAACCACTACTCGTTCTCATAATGTTGACGTGGAGGGCAAATCTAGGAAAATCTAAGACATTGAGAGCAGGAAGCACCTGTGAGTGGAACTCCGTCCATTGAGATCGTCATCTTGCCTGCTAGCAAGCTGTTCAAAATATTGTTCAACAATATTTTGAACAGGATGACAATCCTGATGGATAGAATTCTGTGATGAGTGCAAGCAAATTCGTCAAAAACTTTACATTTTGATTGCCAGCTAAAATTAGAATGTAAACGGAAAAATAGTTGTTATTTTCATCTTGAATTTTTCCTGAATTCTAGAACGAGCTTTTGATTGCCATGTGAAAAACGATCTCTGAAAAAATGCAGCTGTTAACATTTTTATTTTGAACTTTCTCTACTCTACCTCCGAACAAGTAGAAAACCCATAACCCGTTAACACAAGTACAATATCGACACCAGGGGGCTGACGACTCGGAGCCACCGTGCAATCAACTCCAATTTATTCCCTCGTGTATGAATTCAGACATTGCTGTTCCTGCTTTACCAATTCGAAGCTTACCCTACTTGCTTTAAAGCACAAAGTTGATGCTAAATTCCTGTTCCCTCTTTGATATTTTTAGGGGTTCCTGTGAAGCCTTGGTTAATGTGAAATGACGAGTTTGTTACGTCATTCAGTCGTTTTTGGAGGTGTGCGCATAATCCTACTGAAAACGCGAATTTTATAACGGTGAATATTTTCGCTTCTTTCAAACAAAAGGTTCAATGTAACCAAGAGTTCTTCTATTTTTAAGAAGAATAACATGTTTTTAACCGACTTCAAAAAAAGGAGGAGGTTCTCAATTAGTCTGTTTGTTTTTTTTTTATGTTTGTTACCTCAGAACTTTCGACTGGGTGAACCGATTTTGAAGATTCTTTTTTTATTTGAAAGCTGATGCTTCCAGATTGGTCCCATTTTTTTCAAAATGAAGATCTGATGGTGGAATCCATGAGGAATCGACGGAACTCTTCAAAATTTATAGGCACACCTATAGCGATTTTGGTAATTTTCATTGTAACTCGTGTATTTGGTCTTGGAAAGCACTATTTGGTGAAGTGGAACTGATGATGAAGACCACAGATGGCCACCGGAACTCCTAAACGGTATATATTTCGAGGGTGGCGACAAGATATTTCGATTAAGATAGTTGAGCGACTATGACGAAGCATATTTAGGTTTAAATATATGACTATGACTTTCCCACGGCGTTGCTTACGGCGAGATTGAAATGTTCTATTGTTTCTTGAGAAATGGGAGAATAACAGCATAATTATGATCACTAAAAAGTGTAAAATAAAAAAAAGTTAAAAAAAACAAAAACCCGCCTTCAAAAAGCAAAAAATAACTTCTTTAAAATGGTAGGTAAATAGGTCAGTCCAACTGAAGTCTGCGTCCAACAATATTTTAACCAAAAGCAGACTTCAGTTGGACTGACCTATTTACCTACCATTTTAAAGAAGTTATTTTTTGCTTTTTGAAGGCGGGTTTTTGTTTTTTTAAACTTTTTTTTATGTTAAATTAATCAATAACCTTAGCAATTGACTTCGTGGATCATAAAGTAGAGTATTGCGTGGAATAGTCAACGTTTATATGTAAGCTATCTACCTAAAATGTTAGTCTTCCATGACTGACTGACTTTGAGAATCGATCCCCAGCTAGATGAAATAAGGGGAGTAGCGGCCACTAATTGTACGCGTGCAAAGTCGCAGGCGTCTTCTAGGAATCAGATATACAGAATGTCCCAGAAACCGACGTCAACTCGCCTAGGGCTGATAGAGCAGCTAAAAAGCTATCGATTTAACCCCTATGTATTATTATATTGGTCATTTTAATCTAAAGTTTGTTTCTCCATACTAGGTGTCCCAGTGTTTGCTTTTCACTTTGTATGGAAAAAACAACTTGATTACTTAAAAAAAAACTGAAAAAAAAACAGGCAAATAGGTTTCAAACCTTCGCTGGTTCGTAATGATTCTAATTATGTAAGATAACACTGAAAAACCTATGAAATAAAACATGAAAATAATGATTTTTCGAGACATGGACATAAGAGAAATTTACGAAAATTCAGATTGAAATGATCAATATCCCCGAAAATAGTAAAAAATCGCTGGACATACACAGGGGTTAAATCGATGGCTTTTTAGCTGCTCTATCAGCCCTAGGCGGCGGCGGTTTCTGGGACACACTATATAACTGTTTCGTTAGATCCTCACCTATTTGATAGAATATAATCAATGGGGTAACGTAGTTTGGGTGACTCTGTATAATAATCGACAAAAGGATGAGCGTAACATAAAGTTGTAAATCGTTTCACATCTCTCCGCAAACTCATATTAAACAAAAAACGAATGTGACAGACAAAGCTGAAACATTACAAACAAAGTAACATCCGGGGCCAATTTCTCTGCCTCTATGCGCTAGTCATTTTACCTGTTGTCTTATCTCCGCACCGGAATGAATGCAACAATGAGTCCACTGCTACTTACAAATAAGTTAAAGAATCTTCTGACATTTATCACCGACAAGAGGTCGATCTGACAGATGGGGTTTGAAACGCGTAACAAGCTAAGGTTAACGCTAATGTAGCCGTTCCAAACCACATAATGTTTCCTTCCGGGCAGAATAACATTTATAAATTAGACCCTAAGAAGGGTTCGTAACTGCGTTTTAATTAACGACTGCGGGGTTCAAATTGATTCGATTTGTTTAACGGCAAGCTATTTGGCGACCGTATGGGTGTGGGACACAAGGGCTAAGAAAACCACAAGCAAAACATTTGTAAACGCCGATACTTGAGAAAAGGTTACGTTGTAGAACCTTTAGCTAACTTTATATCAAGCACAGTAAAACCAGAGTATTAATAGTCACCAGTTGAGAAACGCTTTAACACTCTCTGGCGTTAAAAGTATAATGACAGATGCAAGAGAGAGTGTGACAACGGTAGACAGCCGAGTACCTATTAATAGTTTGGTTCTACCATGAGCTTTCATTTAAAATAAGTATTTATTGTAATAGATGAAAATTTTAAGTAAATGACCTCTTACATGTAGTTGTATACAAAACTAATATGCAATTTACGTTAGTAAGTTTTCTCTTTGAATGAATTGTTTTTCTTTATTTCTTTCTTTCTTTAAAATTTCTAATATAGAATGTCGAACGGTCTATACAGATATGTTACACCTACATGCAAGGGGTCTTTTACTAATTTTTTTTTGGGTGGCAATGACAACGGCAGCTATGAGCGACGACCACAATGGTTGTTTATTCACTTGTTTCACATATTTATTTCAAATCCTGTAGGAGAATATTTATCTGTCTCTATTAACAACAAAGGCTGACTATACATGGCAATATTATGGTGTCTTAATGCCCGCCTCCCATTGCGAGTGGAGCGGGCTCCGTACGAACTTCGTTTAGCATACAACGGTGACTTCAAGAGGTTTGCTCGCGGTTGAAACACTTAAAAGTCACCGTTGTAAGCTAAAACGAGTCCGTACGAAGCCCGCTCCGCTCGCAGTGGAAGGCGGGCATAAACCTGATTTTGATAGAAGAGTCGAAAGGTGAACTTGTTAGAGCTCAATTAGTCTTAAGAAGCAGATGGTAACTTTACTGTTAAAAAATAACAGGCAACAAAAAAATCTTATCTGTTTTTGCTTTACCAGCACGGCTAGCACAAGTTGCCCGCGACTTGTTTGTCGCTCGGATCTCCCTTCCTATCTAGTCCGTAACGATAGAGACGCACTGAGCGACAAGTGAGAAAATACAACTTGTGCTACCCGTGCTGGACGGCTAGCACAAGTTGCCGCGACTTGTTTGTCACTCGGATCTCCCTTTCTATCTAGTCTGTAACCGTAGAGACGCACCGAGCGAGATAATACAACTTGTGCTAGCCGTACAGAGGCTCTATTTTGCTCTGTAAAATCTAATTGCTTTTGACATGACACGTTATCGTAATGTTCTCAACTCGGCCGCCATTACTGTTAAGTAAATAAGAGCTATAAACCTAAACAATGCGATAACATGTCAAAAGCAATTAGGTTTTACTGGATAGAATACAGCACCAGCCTGTGTGTCACCGCCAAATTTACTCAGTACAAATGTTCGCGTGTAACAACTTAATAGCAGCTAATTGCAATGTAGGTAATTAGCCGAAGGGCCTTTCTGCTCGTTGTTTCGCTTTATTGTTACTACTGCGGAGCTCTAGGGTTCGGTTTTTGTAGCAGTATCGCCACACCACTGGTACCTATATGTATATACGTGTCTCTTTTGTGGTTGGCTGACTGGCTGACTAACGGCCGCACTCAAAGTCAGTTCACGACTATAAGTCGTTCCTTAATGAGGACTTTTCATAAACAGGTTTGAAAAATGAACGAGTTAAATCTTTCTGAGTAGACAGTCTCAGACAATGCACAGCCTAAACGGCTGACGTAGGACTTGAAATTTGGAGGAAATACAAAGTTGGATAAGCGGGAAATAAATTCTATGCGTACGCAGTTGCGGGCGTTCTCTAGTAGGTACTTGATTTAAGTTAATCAATGTGTGTGCGCGTGCGTGCGTGTGTGTGAGTATCGCCTGTGACATTTACTTACTGTCATATCAGTTTTAACTGAACTGATTTTTTTTTAATGATCCTTTGCCCAGCGCGACACTCATCTAAAACAGTTTTTTGTATTACTATACATCACTTCACTTTTAGCACTGTAATTAACGATGACTTTACTATAAAAAATTAGTCCGATGTTTGATCGCTACCATAGAACATTTTTATCTACATAGATTATGTATAAAGTACAGTCAAAGTAAAAAATATAATAGTTCGTTTTCAACACTCCATCAATAATCTACTTGCCTCTATGCCACTAACAATAAGGTATTGTTAGTAACAATAAGGACGTAATGGCTGTGAACATATAAATAATGCTTAAATCAGAACCCTTCCTTTTTACCTTGATAAAATACAATCAGTTAAAAGTGCCAACGAGGAAGACACTTTGCTTGTTATATTTTTTATCTCCATTTACTTCGCAGCGGTTCAACACTTCACCTAGTAAGTTAAAATAATTAATATGGAATAACATGAAAACTTTCGTGTTCCCTACACATGAAAGTTTTCATGTTAATTAATTTACTACAAAAACATGTAAATTATGAAGTTGAATAATACCGAATTCGTATAGCTATTTAGTTCAAACTTTTTCAAGAGCAGTTTTTGATTTAGTAGATCAAAATGAATACAAAATGTGAGAGCTAATACAAACAACAAATGTATATAAGAGTTGAAATAATGAATTAATTGCATAAGTAAAAGGCTTAGCTAGGAATAATCGGGCATCCCCGAAAACTGCTGCTTTAAATTGTGGTTGCCACCTGAGAAAATTGTAGTTCAAATTATAACTACGTATATACACTTATTTATAGCTATATATATAATAAAGGTTCTACAAATTTTACTCTTTAAAAAAAAAGGAAGATACACAAATTAATAAAGATAAAAAAATATGAATGATGTATACTTAGTGAGTGCCTACTCACTAAACAAACTACGCACAGACACTTATTCGCCAAAAATTTACAAAAACTTTGCAATACGAGACCACTGCTGCATCATCAGATAGTTATTCTTTAGCATTTTACTAATGATACTTAGTTTACCAATAGTCATTATAAAAAACTATGAATTCACAATAAAATAGCCTGCGTAGTTGAGCAGAAAAAAGTTAGAAGACTCAAAATTATTTAAAAAAAAAAGTTTTATAAGTACCTACTGTAAACTCGGGTTACTTTAGCCCTTGGGTGTAACATTGCCTACCCTAAAAACCATCTTTAATATTTAATTATAGTTTTAAGAGTGGACAATGTTACCCCCTAGGGCTAAAGTAACCCGAGTTTACGGTATATATATATATGACGATGCAAGAAAACCACGGAAGAGTTTCGATTTGTTTACCTACATAAACCGTGTCCCCTAGGCAATATGTTATAACTAATAAGTTAGTTCGATTTCTGGTTATTCAATCAATCTAAGCATACATACGAGTATCATCAAGCTTAACTACAAAAAATATTCCACACGGCAAAAGATGCTTAAATTTCAAGAGTGCAAAGTCGCCATCCCACACAGAGAGGATATACATATACTCGTACATTTAATATCCTCTCAAACGACCAAATCTTCAATAAACAGATCCTCTCCAAAACTCTTAAAAGCAAGACAAATTCCCTCATAAGGGATTCTTGAGTAAATAAAGTCCGGCAACTTTTCAAATAATTCCTTTCTATAAATTAATATGCGCGCGTGCCCCCGCATCGTTGACCCGTATTAACATATTGCGCTGATGTTTTTCTAAAGTATGCCGGTATTAAAGTCTTTTGTGATCGGTGGTGATATTTTGGGTCACCGGATAAAGGTTTAGCGTTGGCGTGTTGATATTATCCGAGTAAAATTACGAAGAGGAATCGTCAGTGAGTTAAGTAGTAATTTACTTAAAATTAACATTGTACAGTCCACTACAAAGAGATGTATCATTTTTATTTACCTTACTGCATTGTAATAAGGAATAAAAGAGGATACAAGTATAGTCCATTCGCTTAGATAGTGTCGCTACACTCACAACGTACTTGCGGTTATTGTCATAAAATACGAATATAATTCCATGTAAACTACCAAATTGTCTTGCGGGTGTCATGCCGCAAATGAATTTGGCAGTTTACTTCGAATTATATTCGTATCTTATAACAATAACCGCAATAATGTGTGATTGTAGCCACACTATCTAACCGAATGGACTATACATCTCTATGTAGTCGAGGTACTTAAGCAATATGTAGCATTGTAGGTAGTTTCTAAAAGGTTGGCAGCGCACTTGCGATTCCTTTAGTGTTGCGGGTGTTGGGTTGCGGTGATCACTTACCATTAAGTGACCCGCTTGCTCGACTGCCTTCTTTTTTCCATAAAAAAGCAAATATTCGGGCACTGCAGCTAAATGTGTTATTAACAGTCTTTATTCTCGATGCCTTTAACACTAAATCACTTTATGTAGATAAGTAATCAACTAGTGATCATGATTAACTTATAGAGATCTCTTTAAAAATAATGATACCAAGCTTCAATCCGTATAATTATAATTTTTTTAAGATACGAAATGGAAAACTGGGAGCCAAAGTGAACCCGGCTGCTGTTAATAATTAAATTCCTCGGAGCAGGTTTTTGCTTCTGTTTAAATTCGCCATTGAATCGGGACTTTGCGAGAAATCGTTTGATGTTATTAGTACTGGAACAATTACGGGACCTTTAAGTTTTTGTTTTGCAATTAGACGGGGTGTGGGAGGGACGCAGTTTGGGTTTTGTTCAAGTGTGCCTGTTCAAGAATAGACAAGTTCGTGTAATTAGTATAAGTGCGTTGGAAAAGTTTTACCAATTCCCCTATTTTACAAATCAGAAAGTGACAGCTGGTGGCGGGTGGTAATTCTGAATACATGACAAAGTCAAAAAGTTACTTGACAGAAGCGCGTGGAGCTAACCCCATGTGCTTCTGTTTAGTCCATTTGAGAAAATTCTCCTTTACCGAACAATTGTCTTCGCGAGTGATATCCATGGATTTATTTCTCTAATAAGTCCATGGGAGTGTCTATAAATAACTTGACATTAGCGAAATACACCTTAACAAGAGTGAAAGCCATTAATTAAAATTAGAATTAGAAGTCAAAAACTTTATAGATTGGTGAGCTTCATATAAGCTACGCTATGGACACTAAATTCATATTCTATAGTCTCAATTTGTTATTACAGTGTCAATGATGTTACGATTTTATAAATATTTTGTTTACATTTTTGAGAATGTTAACATATTTGGGTAAGTAGTAGTAGGATTAAGTGATATCCATACTTTTTTAGCTCAACTTCGAGTACTTTCTTAATTGTTGAGGAAACAACGAAACAGAAGTAAGTCTCATAAAAAGCGAATAATTGTAATACATTTTTAGAAACTGTAAAACCGCTAAACATTTGTGTTAAAGAATCCAATAGCAACATTTCTTCAGCATTTCCACCAAATTCCATTTCTAGAAAATGTTATTTCAGGAAATCGTAAAATTTCAAATAACATCCTCAATCTTCGAGCCTTTTCAGGTCACAATCGACGAGGAACTACTTTATGGGTCTAATCAGAAGATTCCTGTCCCTCGTAAATCACTAATGTCGAAATCATTTGTTTGTAACCACATTTTTGGGTTTTCCTATCTTTTTACATTGATTTCCACTAATATTTATAAAGTGGCGATGCTAATTGTAGCCTATATTCTCATCTTGATGAAGACTATCATGGAATATAAGACAATAATTGGAAGAATATTTACAACTATGTATGGACGTGTATTTATATGTTTTGGGTGCCCTTGTTTAACAGTGCTAAAATTTTAATGATAACGTATTTTGCAATCTTTAGGGGAACATAATAAGAAACAAACTATAACAATGGTTTGTGATCCTGAAAAAAGCAGGCAAGGAACTTAGAACAAAGAAGTGTTTTCCCAGAAAAAACCTAATAGAAATTACTCGCATTTACTTACCTTACGTTACGTTTATCCTGAATAGGTATCCAATTCGTCGGTGATATTACAATACCGCGTAACTAACAAATTAAATAAGGTGCAAAATACACCTTAGCAAGTAAGTCAGTAAGGTACATTTTGAAATATATTGAATTTGTTAGTTACGCGGTATTGCAGTATCACCGACGAATTATATAATAGGAGGAAGTAGCAAACAGCGGTTTGATAAAGTAAATGTCTATTATGCTAATGTAACATGTATATATGTTCAAAAACCAATATGCCAACTTTTCAGTTGCACCCTTTAGATCTACAAAGCAATTAATAAAACTCAGTATTCAGACAGGTACTTTTATTAATTAGACGCACTTTTTACAGGTTTCACCTTCCATTTACGTTGTTGTTGGGTACTCTTCTTTGATCTCCTCACCCGACGTTTGTCCCTATTCGGAGATACTGAGGACCGGTTTGGTGGGAACTGCCAGTCTGGACACCTGAAAAAAGATTAAACATGTAAATATTTTAAATGTGTTATTTTTACACAATTAGATGCCACCACAATAATATAGTCGGAGTTTAGAAATTTCTCTAACGTTCCAAAGTTGCTACACTCACAAATTTCAAGGAGCAGTAGGAATCAACAGTTGTAGCAAGAATAGGTAAAGTTCCTCTTTTATTACTAAAAGGTTTTCGGTAACAAAAACGGAAGTTTCCAAGCAAATAGTCTGAAAAGACAACATTTCTAGGTTAAAAAATTTACAGCTTACGAAGAATACAATAGAAAATAACCTTTTACGTCAAGTTTCGAATTCATATTTAGTAGCTTGATTACCAATATAATTTGGTGTTGGTAAAAACTTTTAAACCCGTCTATTACCAGATTTATCGATCTATTAACCGACTGTTGTTGGTACATTTACCAGCAATAACGTCTTAGCCACCGTGGGGTTTAAAAATATTTGTCACGTCTCCTTTACTAATAGTAGAGAGTGATGATACTGATGATTGTTTCTTAGTCCGATGTTGTATTTTTTTTTAAATAGCTCTTTGCTATTGTACAATTGATACAAATGTCGAGTTGATGACATAACGGACGTGACCAGAATGCTCAGTATAAATTTCGATTAATGTGATGTTGTATTATAATTTCTGATGACCGTTTTACTGTCATGGCATGTAAATTCTCTTGGGATATCTATTTTCCATTCAATATAGGTAACATAGCGTGAAAATCGATCGGCACTTGACTACGTCGATAAAGTAACACAACGAGATCCGAAACGATTGAAGATTATGGCGTTATCGAGCTAAAACTATCACACTAACAAGATAAGCTGAGACTGTTAGTGCTCGCTTTAGTGCTATGTCGGAGTCACGAGATCTGATGACACTAAATGTTAATAACTTAAGGCAAAGGAGTAGGCGAGTAAATTCGTGCGAATTTCTGGAATACGTACGTATTTATGTCTATTTCTTTGGCACGCTCTCCAGTCTAAACAGGTTAAAGTTAGATTCGTCTTGGTTGTAGAAGTCACATAGACTATATTACTGCTTATAATCATTTTATTCAAAGTAATGACAGGGGGGTGGTTACGTTAAAAATATTTATTTTTAACGTAGATCGACGAGACAATATCAAAAAGTGCAGCCGGATTTTAAAAACTTGGTTTTTTTATTATATTGCTCCCATAGACTAAATCTTACAATTAGTTAATAAAAAAGTCATGGTAATTTTTTGCGAATTAGTCCCCTTTTACTTACTTAGCTTTAGAATTTCCAATAGCGGCCTGCACCGTACATTTCCGAACCGTACATTTTTTACAATTTTACTATTACAGTTGCATTCACACGTACGGTTCGGAACGCGGATTGGAATGGCGTGTGGAGTTTCCCGCGGTCCGAACTTTACGTGTAAAGGCCGCTAATGTCATTGCTCAATTGTACCTATATCACGTCAAGTTACATTGAGGTCGTCCGAAAAATAAAAAACATAGATCAATAAAAATAAAATAAACGTCTACGGCTAAAACGTCACTTACTTTTCAATATCTGGCAACACATGTCCCTTACATCGCGCCTCCCACTTGCTCCAGTACTTGAAGCCCTCCTGCTCGAACACCTTGAGTGCGCACACGCTGTCGTCCCTTATATCTTCATCCAGGAGCGCTGTAAATCATTGTGATCATTGAAATGACGATCTTACCACAGAAACTTAGCCCCCTCTTGTGGCCTTATCAGAACACTGAGGAGTTTAAAAAATACCGGCCCAGGGCGAGTCATACTCGCACACTAACGGTTCCGTACCACCTTACAATTAAGACCGAGGATAAAATCCTATTCATAGTTTAAGAGAGACAGCGATTCTAATGGTCAACAAAAAACTACTTAAAAATCACGTTACATCGGCTATAAAAATACACACTGTCAAAATTTCAACTAATTACCTATTTTATATTTGATGATATATATCCTACTGACAGGCAGATGGACAGCTGGGTCTCGTTGACACCCTTTGGGTACGGAATCCTAAAAAGGAATGTTTATTGAACTCGAACGAATTGGAAAAATAATGCATGTTGGTGGGGGCCATGATACTCTGGGCAGTAAAAAATAGAATACTTGATACGTTCTTTAAAAGTTGTTTTGCCTTTTTACCAAATTCTAATACATTTATTGGTAATAAAGCGGATTTTCTGGAAAATATTAGGAATTTAGTTTATTTTTGTCTAGAATGATGCTTCCACCTACATGCAATTACCCTACCCTATTTTTTTTAAACTGCGCATCTGATCTTGGCGTCAATCCCCGCCTCAAAATATGTCAAAACCATATTAAATCAACTAAAGACCAATTTATTAATACAGCCCTTAGCCACACGGTTCATGCACAAACGGTCACGCAAAAACACCATACGTCCATATTTTTTTTTAATAGTGGTGGTAGTAGGAAAATTACCGCTTAATATCTCTGAACTTGGAGCGTACCGGTATAGACAAATATAAAATATCTATGAGTCACGGAATTCATTCTACCACCATTCAACATTGAACATTCGAGGTCAGCACACAAAGGTTTTCCCTTGCATTCGAACCCATAGCGATATACCATACCCATACCATGGGTATGTTACAGGTCTATTAAGACAGTCTCGTTTAAATATTTCAAATACCTAGTCCAAATTTAAAGCTTTACATTAGTTCTTACGTCTAATGTCTTTGGTGAAATCGCCACTGGAATTTAAATATCAATGTCAACATGTTAATTAAAAATAATCTATATTTGAACTAACTTCCTGATCTATTTTAAATGACCGTTCTAGCGGTTATGCCTATACTATATTTTTGTCGTTCTACTGCATCTTACAAACGTGAGATATAAAACTCCGCTTTTAAATTTTTTGTCGTTGTCTGTGCACCGATGCATCTGATGCAGGCATGAGTGCTCACCTTCGCACGAAATGTCACACCTCCCGCCTTTGCGACCTTCTTTGCACCATTCACTGCCAATCTGGAATGATATAACAAACATATATAAGAAAAAAAAGTGGTCAAATTGATGACCGTATCAACTGCGCTGTGTAAAAAGTAAACACGAAAACACAGCTTAAAAATTGAATTTGTGCAATCTAAGCAGGGATCAATACCGGTATTAATTAATATTGAAATATCTTCCTTAATTTGCATTATTTCCTTGATAATTTCGAATGTAATTTAGGTAATAATACTATTCTATTATATAAATTAATTGAACAGCAAAAATATTCAATAATAAGCGAGATACCGAAATTGAATACCGGTATTTTTGTATGAAAATAATACCGGTATACGATCCCTGAATCTAAGTAGTGGTCGCCATCCGTCCAGGGAGGCGCATGCAAATAAATAAATTGCAAGCATGTT
This sequence comes from Acleris literana, assembly GCA_946894065.1. Taxonomy (NCBI): domain Eukaryota; kingdom Metazoa; phylum Arthropoda; class Insecta; order Lepidoptera; family Tortricidae; genus Acleris; species Acleris literana. The sequence continues at coordinate 7,255,148 of OX335692.1, forward strand.
TGGCTTGCACCGGGCAAGCCAAACATGCTTGCAATTTATTTTCGATCTGTTAATCTAGCTCTAACCTCGATAGCAAACAATTGTTGAACTAACCATTTATCTTAACAGGAGCACATTCATAAATTTGTCACTAAAATGTGCCCGACAATTTGACGAAACACCCAAATGTGCCCAAAATTGCATTGAATTTTATGTATTGAAAATTAAATGAAAATTGTAGAAAGAGAATTACTTACTTGGTACAACCCGTAATATTTTCTTCTAGCAGACTTAGTGACTAAGGCGGCCGTGTTTCTGTCACTCTCTTGTTCTATGAGACAAACCCCTGAAAAAGCAAATCATTAATTTAAAAAAAATACAGTTTTCTTTTTGTTTTTACCATGCAGAAGGCTAACGAGTACACAGGTCACCAGGGATCTGTGATCCATGGACATTTGCATTTCACAGACCACAATCTTGAGACTGCAATCCCCAGATCGCAAATGCGTTACCAACACAGAGGACTGAGATGGAAAGCCTCTGTTCTAGTCATTTCACAGGTAGTATTAACCCCGCACCGTAAGACAACAATGTGAACACTGCTGCTTGGAGGTAGGTTAAAGATAAGATGGTGGTATCAGACCCTGCACGAGGTCCTACCACCACTAAAGAAAGGAGGGTTTACATGCTTTCACTTCCGGGAATGTCATGTGTTGTATTAGGTAACACAAATACTACTACGTAGATATATACATCTATTACGACGTACAACGTATAATCTATCTAATTTAAATACGTTTAGTTTTAATTTTTAATTGTATTAATGTTGAATTCTGTACTTAGTTGGATGTAAATAAAATAACATAATATCTATTAGGAAATATAACCTAACCTAACATTCTTATCATTTCTCAGGTCTTCTCATTTACGTAGAGTCGTGTTTATTTATGATTTATCAATTCGCAGAATTTTAGATAATATAAATATACGTCTTATTTATCAAGTCTCCGTAATGTTTATTAATATGGGTAAATACTGCCGTGATTATGCGTTGATTTACTTGCTTAAATTACAAGAACTGATAATATTATGTACCTATTTTTGTTTCATCGTCGCTATATCAAAATTCTGTTAATTCGAGGTAATTCATCGTTATCATTTTAATTATAACAAATGAACTTTGCGCTAATTCGACAATTGACTGAGAATAAATTATGTAATAATTTGCGTTGATGTCTTTTGCCTAAAAAACGTAAAAGTCAACTTAATGTCTTAATCGCAAGTACCAAAGAGTCATTTAAAAATATATATATATTAAAAAATCCTTGTGTTCCGCACCCAAAGGATGCCGAGTGGGCCCTATTCCTAAGCCTTCACTGTCCGTCCACCCGTCCGTCCGACAGCTAATAGCGGACCGCAATAGCTAGACACTTTGAATTTTCACAAAGTATGTATTACTTACTAAAGCTGCTATAACAAAAAATAAAAAAGGGCGTCCTCACACAAGGCACGTGTTTTTTTCCGGCGTCGTACGGAACCCATTGTGAGCTAGTTCAACTTGCACTTGGCCAGATTTTTACATATTCATACACCTACATTGCAAAAATGGCTTTTGAGTACATAATGGTGGCTTTAGTAGAGATGCGTTTGCGTTGCCCGGATAGCCTTAGAAGAGGTAATTTGTAGTCCCTACTTGTGACTTAACTTTGCAGTTGTTACTTCGGTCAATATTCTACAGTTTTTGATATTAAAACACATTTTAGAACACTAAAAATTTCAATTAAGCATAGCTTGTGCCCGCGTAATCGTTTACCAGTTTTTTCTTTGGGAACTGTCCCATTTTCTGGGATAAAAAGAACCCAATGTCCAATGTAAACTATATTTATTTATCTGTATTTAATTTTACGTCGTTCAGTTACCCTATGAGTCATGACACCGAAACAAACAGTTAAATGAAATAGTAATAGTATATACATAGTTAAAATAGACAAAATGAGTCGCGTAGATGTGAGTCAATAGAAGCAACACTATTTAACAAACACCTTTCTACGAAATTAATTTGCTGTTAAAGTTTTAATTTAGCAAAGTAAATAAAGTAACAAGTCATGGATGGTTATAATCATAATTGTAGTGAGAATTCTAAAAATATTGACTTATATAAATGTTTTATCTACGCTCATATTATAAGTCCTCTATTATGCGTTCAAAACCCGTCGGCAATGACCAGCATTACCTGTGGTAGTAGGTGACAGCGATGACAGCTGTTAATTTTGGAAGATGTTCCAAATTTGGATCTCATTACCTTACAATATTCGATAACGTCATTTCAAAATTACTTTACAGCTGTCATCGCTGTCACCTACTACCACAGGTAAGGTAATGCTGGTCATTTGCCTTTCGGCTTCTGAACCCATCTTAGAGTACTTAATAATATGTGTGTAGATAAAGTATTGTACGAGACTCTGCGTAATTAGCATTACGCAACCGTCACGTAAACTACTATTATTTCATAACAAAATTCAAAAATGCAACACAGGTTTCGTCAGGTACACAAACTGTGACACTGTACCATAAACGCCTTACTAACTACTACATACTCGTAGGTAAAAATCGACAACAAGCTTCGTCATATACCTGCACACACACACAAGCACACACACACTAATTTCCCCCACTATATAAACCAAAAGTGCCTAAAACACATTATACATATAATAAATTAGTATAGTAGAGTAACTGTACAATAGTTATTTATGTAACTGGTACATAATTAAGCGTCTTAAGGTACGAGTGCCGAGGTTAGAGTGCGAGCTTGCGAGCGCTCTAATTATAAGTACGAGTACCTTAAGAGGTAATTATGTACCGTGGCTGTGTGAAATTTATAATATTTTTTTACAAATTTCTTGCAAGTTTTAATAGTTACTAAAACAGTTCTGACAATTTATCATAAAAGTCTAAATGCCAAACGAATCGCCATTTTGTTGATATCCATATTGAATGTTACCATGGTAACCAAATAACAAATAGATGGATGTTAATCATCTATTTTTAGTAATTTAATAAAAATGTAATTTTAAACACATAATTTGTCTCAAAATTAATTTCGTTTTTAATTTTTATAGTTTTAATTGGTATTTATATATTTTTAACGGTGTATTATACAAATTAGGATGTCAAGTGTTCACTAAACGCCAAGACTGATATCCGGGATGACCGTAACCATGATAATAATTATTATAGAACTGTTATTACCATGGCAGCACTCATTATAGAATTGTTTTCACGCTTCGGTTACGCTATAGGTGGTATTCTGATACCATTAACGATATTAATATTAGCGATAGGTACGCGAGTGGAAAAAGATTATAATATGTAAACACTTTTGCATCTATTTAAGTAAATATAACAACGTGCATATCTCTTTTAATTATTAGTATTAGTTATATTATGTATTTCAGATTGTCTCATCGTTTGATTTTTTTAAATGTAATTTTAACTAATTCTTTTAACCATTAGAACGTAAATATATTTTCCAGTCGACTACAAACTTCCACTTTGTCACATGATTGTATTTTAATAAGGACCAAAGGCTGATACATTTGTTTGTAGTCGACTGTCCATACAAATATTTTCCTTGTATTTGTACACTTTCGCACTTAATTAATTGGATTTATGCGCAAAAATGTATTCATATCTTTGTACTTAACGGTACTTAACAACAATACCATGTTGAATTAGTAACAGTACGTCCCGTAACTTTGGCAAACAATTGTGACAGCCACCAGTTAAACAAACAACACCTTGTATAATCAATTTAACTATTCATTGCATACTTTAAAACACGTATTATTATAATTGATCACCATATATATTAAAGCGTATTTGTATGATATTTCTCAGTATTATTGATAGGTAACTGTTTATTTGTCATTTCACCGGTTGTCTATCCCCACACCGGAACACAACAATGCGCACTTTGCTGCTTGACGGTAGGTATTATAGGAACTCGTTTAGTTTTTTTTTCTTGATAGCTAGAACACTTTAGGTACCTACATGTCTAATTATATTAGTATTCATTGACTAAAACGGAATTCATTAGCGGAATTGACGTGGTTAACGAGATTTTAATCGTTAATTTAAAAGCCAACATTGTACTTTTTTATCTACATACGATTTCTGGAATTCCACTTGACCTTTATGTGTTTGTCAGATACAACAAATTTAAACAATGTATAGTCATTTAAAACCAATTTTAAGTAATAGGCTTAGGGGCCCACATTAAAAGATACATTATGATATTTTTAAAATGTGAATTATTTGGTGTTCTATATTGGTCTTATTGTATTGTCAAAAATTTTGAACCAAATAACCAGCTTTTTAAAATGTTTACTGTGTCAAAAAAGTATTTGTTAAGCAAATAAAACGACGTCGACGTCGTGTGGTTGCCGGCCTCGTGTGGTTGCCGAGTTAGAATAGTGCCACTCCATGTCTTCCCGTGGATGTCGTAAGAGACGACTAAGGGAATAAAGGCTTGTAGTACTGTTAGGCGATGGGCTTGCAACCTGTCACTAATACGCTGGTAAACATCTTAGCCTAATTGTGCAAATTGTGGTTATAGAATTATCAACAAGTTTTTAGAGATGTTTGTAATTCTGTAGCTCTGCCTACCCCACTCTGGGAACGAAGGCGTGAGATTATGTATGTATGTATGTATAAAACGACTTTTTTTCCTAAAGTGGTTCATACATAAATATTGTTCAATAAAAAATCGGAATGTATATAGGTATGTAAACTATTTATTGCATATAAAATTAATTACAAGTAAGTACACAAACTTAGATTAACGTGTATGCGTGGAATGTATTTTGGAACACCCCAATTTTAATGATAATAAGTATAGAAAAGCTAGCGCATAATTCAGTGGTGTTACTATAGATAAAAAATATATAGGATGGACATTCAAGTCAGTCATGTGATGTTAAGTCATATTTAGATTTCATCATCATCATCATCATGTCAGCCGAAAGACGTCCACTGCTGGACATAGGCCTCCGCCAAGGCTCTCCACTCAGACCGGTCTTGTGCTTTTCGCATTCACCGCGTTCCCGCGATCTTTACAAGATCGTCACTCCACCTTGTTGGAGGCCTACCTACAGCTCGTCTCCCGGTCCGCGGACGCTACTCAAGAACCTTCTGACCCCATTGGCAATCATTCCTGGGTTGTGATTCTCTCAACAAGCAAAGGTGATCGTTCGCTCGAGTGAAGGTCCAAGCGGCGAGTTTAAGTAGTCCCGACAGAGCGAACAAAACTTATTTTAGCGCGTGTATTCAATTTGGCAGCATGACTTCTCGAACTTATAAGGCTCCCTAATTGACAATGCACGCGCTAAAATGTGTTTTGTTCGGTCGGACGGGACTACTTAAACTCGCCGCTTTTATTCGCTCGTCCGTCCAACCGGCCGCCGTTTTTTGAGAGAATAACACACCTGCGAGCAATGTGCCCCGCCCACTGCCATTTAAGTTTGGCTATTTTAGATTTACTAAAAACTAATGGCCTGCAGCCTTATACGTTCGAGAAGTCATGCTGCCAAATTGAATACACGCGCTAAAATGTGTTTTGTTCACTCTGACGGGACTATTTAAACTCGCCGCTTGGACAATCAGTCGTTTGTCCGCCCGTCCGTCGTTGTTGAGAGAATCACACCCCTGTTGTTTGATCGGTAGTTAAACTAACTAATGGTCAAAAAACGTAACTAGTGGTTAAAATAGTAAGGAAATGTGTAAAATGTTCCATTCCTTAGTTTAACTACTGATCAAACAACAGGCCCTAAGTTGGATGTTTTCGTGCGTCGAGTTGTCAGTAGTGCATGTAATGTGTACGTACATGTATTGTTAATTTTATGCCATGATTTTCCTCATAGTAATACCTCTATTGTCGTCGCGGGGAGATCTCGGGTATTCTATTTAAAACGTGATCCCTGTTGTTCGACCAACTTTATTAGGCAAATAATAAAACCAATAAGAATAATAATTTTATTGATCAATAGGCTTTTTAAACGTATTTTCTTCATCTTCGCCTAGTTTGATTACCAATTTAAAAAAAACAATTAGAATGAGTAAAAAC